>CM031241.1:454943169-456143690 GCA_018340775.1 Taxus wallichiana var. yunnanensis | reverse complement strand
GTTGTGTTCGTTCGGTTACGTATTGCTGTGGTGAAATGATCGTGCTGCGTCGACACGTTGCTCGCTGAGCCTCTCGTCTCAAGGCACTGCAGCTGTATTAGTCACCATGCCGATACGCAATCTCTCCTGACATGAATCGCCCCTCACATGGAATCTCGCCTCTCGTCTCTCGCTCGTGACTCTCATGTTCCCTAACGATCCCTCTTTATCTGATTCACTGCCCAGTTGGAGCGATGAACTACACTCTGTGAGACGATCTCTCTCTCTTTGTAACACGGCTATGTCGGGATGATCACCGTACACCTCACGACTCTGCTACCCACCATAATCTATCCGGCCTCGTCGCTCCTACATCCATTACCCTGCACGATGGGCTGCTGGCCTTTCCCTCTGCGGCCCCTGCGGAGGTGTTGGCGGGAGGAAGAGGGTATATCTTGAACAAATCCAAATTGTCACCGTCACGCGATCTAGAGGAATCCTCTCATACTCACACGCCTATGCCCCGCGATCCACCTCAATCGCTCTACACCCCTCAACTCCTCGCCTATGTTCTCTGTCACCATATAGTTCCCCGTGCACGGCCTCCAACAGATATCCGCAATTGTCACCATCTCCACACTGCCTATAATACTCAATGTCGCCTGTCCCGACTCCGGATCTTGCCTCTTGTTCTCGCCTGGACCCATTGTCTCGAATCCCAACCTCTACACTCCTGCTCTCCCGATCGGATGGTTGGCCTATTGTCGTCACACACAAACAATGTGCTCATAGGCCCAACAATGTAATAAGTATGAACAATCTAGTGTCGCCTGTAATTTCACCTACAAGCCCATAGACCCTGTGATAGCTCCGCCTAAATATGCAGTGCCCATGCAAAAGTCACGTTCCTTTCCATCATTTCCCAAATAACACACATCAATGCTTTTGGAAATCTTCCTCCATCCGCCCTCGGTAACGCATAATACCCCACCGCTATCATTAATACCACTGCCAACCTTGTTGCCTCTGGATGTGTTGCATACATTATACCATACGTGAATGTCAAACCTCGATGTGTCAAATCTTGTGCGTATGGGCCAAATCTGTTGTTATTGCTCCACGCGCCGCACTAGCAATGCCGATATACTCGGTCTTCCTGTGAATTGGGAGTCTCAAAATACTAACATATCTTCCAATGTCACTGCTATCTCCCTATCGCGGATAGAAGGTATTCTTCTCTGGATTCCATCTCTCAATCAACGCCTGCAACATAGCATGGTTACGTGCGATTCGTGAATAATAGCAGATTCCACTTAACCCCAAATGATTTATCAATGTCCATTCAGCTGGTGTTACATCCGCTCGGATTCGTGACAACAAAGCTGGTACACTATCATTCATCCTCAGCCCTGCCTCTGCCTGCATACGTCAAAACAACAAACAACCATTCAATCCATCAAATCCCCAAGGGTTTTTCTCACATTCTGGAAATTCCTACAGCAACCGGTATCGGTTATAGATAACCGGAGTACCAGATTAGTAACGATACCGGTTATCTCTAACCGCTATCGGTCACTGTCAATTTTATACACCCTGCCTAAACACACCACCTACGACAATAATTTGATCGTTTACCCTCTCTGTACATACAAACATACCCAAACCCCTGATTACCTACCCCATAACACTCACCTCATCCATAACCCTTGCTATCACGTTTTCTTTCTCATATCTACCCACTTACACTTCTCTCATCCTATTCACAAAACATGCAAGAATCAAATTACAACCAAAACATTTACCTCTTGGGCTGCAGCAGCTTGAGGTGGAACTTGTCTTCCCTCTCGTCCCTGCCTGCTGGATGCTTCTCCTTGTTCAGCCATGATCACCACCTTTTTTTCAAATATAGCTTGCCTTTCTACCTTCTGAATCTCAGCCCACACTCACGTTACCTGTCTCTTTCCTCCTTATTATTCAATTCTCTCATGCAATTACTCGTCTCGGTCGTCAAACAAATACCGCATTCACATATTTAACATCTTGCATGGCTCTAAAAATAAGAACTTAAGTTGCCACCCAATCTTTTCTATTTTTAGAAAATCTCATTTTTGCATAACCTAGTGCATCGATTACCTAATCGATATCAGTCTATTGTTTACCGACATCGGTTATGTAACCGATATCGGTCACATACCTACCTTTTTTAAACATAGTTCTTTTCTTTATTTTCTACCTAATTTTTGTGGTGCCCACCTCTTTTCCCTACATAAAAACACCATTATCCATATTTTTTTTTCATCAAATTAAAATCTCATCATAATTTCATCAACATCATCTATCTATATTACAAAAACAAACAAGCCATCAACAAAAGATATCAAAAACCATCAATCTATACACCATTTGGATCCAACTCATCATCTACATACATTCAATTTCACAAACCATCGACAAAACACATACAACATTTCATAACACAACATGTGAATTAAACTCATCATCTATATATACATACATTCCATTTCAAAAGCCATCAACAAAAGACATCAACACCATCAATATATAAACCATGTGGATCAAACTCATCATACATTAAATTTCACAAACCATCGACAAAATACTTAAAACATTTTAAACACAACATATGGATCAAAATCATCATATATATCTATATATCAAAGGTTTCAAATATACAACTTTCCCTGCATAAAGGCCTCGTGCTCTCATAATAATACAACGCCGCACGTGAGGCCGCAATAACTATCAACAACTCGACTCCTGCTCGGCTCGCAGCCGGCAGTTATCACTGCATAACTCGTACTCGGCTCGTAGGCCGGTATATATAATAAATGAATAAATCAATGAATGAATGAATCATGGCAAGTGGGCACGCAGCCTCTATATACATAACCTCCTGCACTGGTGCCTATATCCAATGTACAAACAAAAACACCTATCTCCGCTCCAGGGACGTCTCAACTCTCCCCACCACCTCGCTCCTCTCCTCGCGGGTCCGTGCGCCGGCCCCCGCCTCCTCCCCTCACACCAACCCACCAATCAGTTGCACCCCCTGGATCTCTCGACTCTGCGAGGTCTATGCCCTATATGCCGCATATGGTCAGATACTCACTCCGGTACCATCGAAGGACATCCTCATAATACCAGGCCTTCGCTCTCGCCTCCATATAGCAGGGCAAGCTATCGTGGTCAGGGGCCGGGGTTGGTCGACTCCCAAAAGTAATGGCCCTCGCCTCGCTAGTACACTTGTGCTCCGTAGTGGCACTGCACTCAGCCACTCGTGCTGTGGTGGCACCGAGCACTTTTTGTACTCGTGCTCGTGGCGGCACTCGTGGCCGTGCTTCTTCTACTGCGCAGCTGCTGGGCTCGGCGTGCCATTCTTGGCCGTGGTGGTGCCTATACTGCACTGCCTTGTGCTAAAGAGGTTGCCCTTGTAGGACACCCATTCATGTGTGCAAGTAAAGTAGAAATGCCCTGTAATAACTACACTATCCCCTCGTCTGGTCCTCTCTGCTATAACAGCCGCTAAGTCTGGGCTGTAAGTGCAGCATCTTATCCTCACCGCTCTCGACCAAATTTCGCCCACCAAACCACAAATGACCCCGCAGAGCGGCGTCATCCACGATAAGATCTTTCGGCCTCTCGACTACCCAATCTGGATCCACGGGCAAAGTGGCTTTGGCAGTGGGGCCTCTACATCATCCTCCCGATCTTTGGGAAGGGGGTGGCTCATCTGCCGCAGCCCCAATCGCCGTCGTACCCTCTCTAAGGGTATCCGCTCATACTCTCCCTACCTCCGTCCCGTTATCCGAAAGTGTAATCTTGGATCTAGTGTAACCGTGATCGGGCTCCTCCGTGGTGATGACCTCTGTAAGGCCTCCATACAATATCCAAGGCATTCACACCTCTAATACATGATGGTAATACGCTACATCCCATCCGGCGAGTACTGCTCGTGGCTGGCCCATGACCCCCAACCACCTCTGAAAGCCATATCTATATATCACTCAGGGCCCTGCCGCTGTGGCAGCCATCTGTGGTCGAATGCATATGATATGCTCATATGCCAAAGAATGTAACAAAAATGTGGAGCAAATCCTTGACCGCCTCATCCGGCGATAGCCCCACAGCTCTCTGTAGTAACTCACACAGTATACTCTGGTGCCCAAGCATAGCATGTATGCTCCTCCACCATCTCGTGTAATACCCCCATCAGCGCCCGTGGAAAGTGGCCTCCCTCCTCGAGTTTGGGAGGGTGAAGCATGTGATGCCGATCATCATCAACATGGCAAGTCAGGTGTCTCATGTCTATGGGCACGATACATGTCCCCATAGGCAATGCTCGCGCTATGATAAGTCAATAGCGCGGCTGCATCCCCAAATACACGAGAATGCTGTCCATGGTTGTCTCTGCATCTACTGTAAGACTACCTCTCCATCGACGGCGCCTAAGGATGCGATACACATCCTCCAATGTAATAGTCATCTCTCCAGTCGAGAGATGGAACACATTGGTCACCGGATCCCATCTCTCGATGAGGGCAACCATAAGACTGTGATCCCTATCTATAGCCCTATAACGCTAGAATCCGCATTGAGTCCCACTCGCGCATGATGGCCCGTCCGTGCTGCCGCGGACACGTGTGGCCACATCCGTCTCAACAGCGGGGCATCCTATCCCGCATCGTCACCGGGCCGACGTGCTCGCAAAACCAACCCACTGTATTAGCCCTACTCTTTACAACAACAACTACTTTAACCCTCTATACCCCTTTCTTATCCACCTAACCACACCCCGACTCTATAACACACATCTACACCCACCTATCTTACCCTAAAAACCTCTACGATATCCCCCTCCCTCTTCACACCCAAACTAATGTACCCAAACAATACCAAAACACCCAAACAACAACCTAAACACCCCCACCACAACCCAAACAATACCAAACACCCCACAACAACCCAAATAATACCAAACACCCAAACAACAACCGAAAATTCAAAACAACAACAAAACCCAAACCAACAAAAATTGAAATAAACCTAACTAAGGACCGGTGTGCAGGTCACTTATGACCGACACTGTCCTCTCCACCGACATTTGTATCGGCCGCTATACGACCGACACCGTCAACCACAAAACTCGGCTGCCGAAAATTTCGTGACCGATTTCGATTGCCGAATAAAATTCGAGCCGAACCCCCGCTGCGCCCCCAAATCCATTTTTCCCTATTTCTCTCTATTTACCCACCCAAATACCCTAAAAACCTACCCACCCTGCCACCTTGACCTATTTAACCCATCTATCCTCTTCATTTTTCAAATTACTTCAATTTACTCATTATTTTATTAAAATTTGAGATTCCTACCCAAAACCCAAATCTAGCTTAATAACATCAAACAAACACAATGCAAGGTTTCAACCTACTCTAGGTGAGTGACGACACGTCGTCGTGGTGGGATAGGTGGTGGTGGTCCAGCTGGTCCAGCACCTCCTGCTCCTCCTGGCTGTGCCATGGCTCTAACTTTCCTCTGCTGGGTCCTCCACCAATCAACTGCTGCCTCCTACTCGCTCGGGCCCACCAACAACTCACTTCTCCACTCAAATAGTGCCACCTCAGCCGACAAATGCACCAATCTCAATAATCCACCTCAGACAACTCAAATCGGTTTTCAAATTGCAAATGTGACAATGACATGCCGTATTTTTCTTTTTATAGGTTTTTGACCTATAACCGATATCGGTTATATTATTGCCCTAATGAATCAGATTTCGGTCACCTAACCGATATCTTGGTCATAATGTTAACCGATATCGGCTTTGTGCCAACCTTCACCCAACTTCACCAATCTCCCTTTTCTCACCACGTTGCCTATTCACCACATCGCTGCACCTCCATTGCTATTTAGCCATTTTTGACTTCATCGTTGGCGACCCAAGGCCGCACCCAACCATTTGGCCCAATCCAAGGCCCTCACCAACCATTTGGCCCGACCCAAGGCCTCACCTCAACCAATCGTGCCCAATCCAAGGCCCTCACCAACCATTTGACCCGACCCAAGGCCTCACCTCAACCATTTGGCCCGACCTAAGGCTACACCCAACCAATCGGGCCCAATCCACAACCCTCACCAACCATTTAGCCCGACCCAAGGCCTCACCCCAACCATTTAGCCCGACCCAAGGCCGCACCCAACCAATCCGGCCCGATCCAAGGCTCCTCACTGTCCATTTGGCCGCACCCAAGGCCGCACTCCAACCAATCGCCCAATCCAAAGCCCTCACTGTCCATCGGCCCGACCCACGGCCGCACCCAACCATTTGGCCCAACCCAAGGCCGCCACCAACAAATCAAGCCCGACCCAAGGCCGCACCACTCAACTACCTCACCTACACCCAACAAAGTACAATTTTACTCACCCACCCTGTAGCTTTTTGTTCAATCGAGCTTACCTGTTCGTGCTTTAGCATGATTAGGGTACTTGACTTGATCAGTCGACCAACTTTTCCTAGACCAAGACCGTGACGTTTATCTCAACCAAACCAACCATTTGGTACTGCCGAACATGCCCAAACATTCATGTACCTTACCCGTTATATCCCCTGGAGCTACTTCCTATGCCTTGGATACCAGGATTATATCACCATTGTTTGGATAAACTATCGACCTTTGCCTATGAATTGCTGGTTTGCTCTTCAAATCATGTACCCTGGTCGCACTACTACATTTCAACGTGTGTCTGCTTCTTTGGACCTACCCCACCATCTCACCATCATCTCAACACCATTTACCCTTTATCAACCCTATCCCTGATTTCACGCTACCTCAATCTGTGATAGATTTGAGGGGGATTACCTATACCCTTAACAGGGGTAACCACTTCATATTATTGTCCGTGCAGCTTTACAAGACAAGCTACATGACAATAAGGGGCTAATGTAGACACCAAATTTGTGTCTTACGACCCCCTGTGCCCCGCATCTCATTTCGTAACCTAACCTCATCACCTAAACCTTACACAATTATTTATTAATTACCTTATAATTAATAAATCCACATCGCCATACCTGCCACCTCATTTTGCCACCTCATCATGACCTAGTCCTAACCCTAAACTAACCTAATTAAGACCTATAACTTGGTCTACATCCACACCCATGACTAATGACTCCATACTCGCACCCAAAACCGACCTCATAATGACTTGACCAAGCCCACAACTAATCCCTCGGGAGAAATGGAGGGAAAGTTGGCTATTTTACTAAAAATAGCCCACTTTGACCTGACCGATACCGGTTCCTACTCGACCGCCGTCGGTTATGTAACCGCCATTGGTTCCTCGTAAATGAGCTCCCCACCCAAAACAAAGGGAGCAAGGATTTTGGATTAATCGGGACTATCAGAAGTCATTAAAGGATCCGGATTTTACTTGGCCGAGCGGAGACAAGTGAAGAAACAAGAAGAATTTGCAGTGAAGGACATCAAGCCCAAGACTGCAACTGAGTAACCAAAGCCTTGCGACACTCATCTGATCATCGAGAGGGAAGATATCTCATCTTCTCGATTGTCGTCATCTCGCCTCGAGTTCTACTTTTTCCATCACGCTTCTTAGACTGCATCCTCATCAATAACCAAGTAAAGTAGCATCTCGTATGTCCTTTTAATAACGCTTTCTTGAACTTCGACCTGACCATCATCATAAGTCTATTCCTAGATCTACTACCCAAGAACACACTACATCTAACTCACATTCCCCTACCCTTACGTTGTCCCAAGAACACCCTCCCCATACTCTCTCGAGTCCTTCTCATCACCCCATTACCTAACCCCACCCATTTACCACCTTATAAAATAACACAACCACCTTACATGTACCAATCTTCACCAAAATCCTCGAAATATTGATACTACTCGATATCGGTTCCAAACCACCTAGATCGGTGACAAAGGACTTATCGGCCATTGTGATTCAAAACCAAAAACCAGCCTTTCCTCTATTTATTTCAATGAGATAATTAAATTGTGATTTTACGATCATTTGTGTTAATTCATATTAGCAGGGGAACCGACCACCTTCGAAAGGAAGTTTTATATTTCCTAGCCTAAGGCAGCTTCCTCATTTATTGTCTAATTAAAATCTGGTGGTCTTGTATTCTTTCTTGCAGTAGTCCTTCCAAGACAAAAATGAGTTCTTCGCATTCGATCCGATCTCTCTCTACGGTACGCGCACACCCTCTCAACATTCAACAATGTGTATTTCACCTAGCCCTAACCCTTATCTGTTTCCCAAAGGAATGAAATGATAGAAGTAACTCTACTCCAGAATTGAAACATTCCGTGTGAAACACTACACCTAAGTCATTGACAAAGTCCTCACATATGTTTACAAGACAAGGGCACATCCTCAATCTCGTATTATCAAACCTTTGTCATACATCTCCTCAACACCTTCCATTGAAGGTCTCTCAATCTCGTCAACATCTACACCCAAGTCACTAACAAGTGTCCTCGCTTAGCATATGTTGAAAAAGGGGTTCATCCTCAATCGATCTTTACCAACCTTTCTCATATGGCTTCTCATCACCTCCCCAAAGAAGGTCCCTTGTCTCAAATTAGTATGGATCACCCACCCATGTGATCCTAGAATCATCATACATGAAGAAAAGGAAAAATCAAAGCTTCATCATGCTCCCTTCTCATCAATTGTCTTATCATATCCCATACAATTATTTAACGGCTCATTTTTCATGGGCTCCTTTGTTTACCATTTACTCAATCAATCAAGATCAAAACTTCCATCATCCTAATCTGAAAGTTTTTGTTCCTTTTCATCGCATGTTATCTCTATCCACGCTTTCATATTAGGGTACTCCTCTCTACTGAGACTTCAAAAGTCTTACCTTACACATTCCCCTAACACATCTTCACCAAACCTATCCTATCAATCCAATAAAAATGTTACTCTAAAAAGGAGTAAACGTCAAAAGTTTTCCCTTAACTAGATCGGTCCATATAATATGGGTCAACCTTTGAATGCCTTACACTTACAACCTTTCTACTATTAACACATCAACCGTCATAACAATAGTCACATCAAAGATCTTATTCCACCACCAACCAACCATCTTATCATCGTAATTATTTGAAAGAATGTGGTTTTCCATCACTATCCTCAAACCCTTAAAGATGAGCACCATGGCTCTGTTCATCGCATCTTTCACATGGACAAGTTCCTCCTTAAGCAGAACCCCGCAATCATTACATCCATCTACCTTGTCTACTAACCAAATACATGTCATGGGGGTACACATGCGTAGTATGTGTACACGTTATTTCCCTCCTCGAAATGGTCTATTAGGTTCTTTCCCTCAAACTTAAGAATAAAAATTATATATGGATTTTCTTTATAAAAATTAAAAATATAATAGACTGATCCCTCAAAGGAAATCTATTCAAATATAAAAATCATATTGTCAAAAAGAAAATTATATTGATCCCTCATTAGACACCTACCCATAAAAATTATAGGCCAATCTCTCAAAGGATAGTTATTTTTGTAAAAATCAAAAATCAAAGTCAAAATTCAAAATTGTAGACCACTCCCTCGAAGGATGGCTACTTATGTAAAAAGGCTTCCCGCATCAATCAACCTTCAAAATTCAAAGTATAAAAAGCATCCTAGGAAATCTTCCCACATCGATCAGCTTTCCCATCAAAGAAAACTTCCCGCATCAATCAGTTTGCGTCAAAAATAAAATATGTATAGCTGGGGCATTTCTCTATGAAATTGTTGAAAAGGAGAACCCTCTTTTCCCACACAACCTACACATGTTAAACCCCTTCTCATGTTCTAGGAAGGTACATCTTATCACTTCATCTTTATATCCAAGATCCTACGTGTGACTACCCATTGTTAGTCATCTGTTAACATCTCGTTATAGGGACAAAAGTGCAAATTCCTTTACCATATATATCCCCATCACATATGTATCAAATCTAGTATAAAAGCAATCAATCCATGTTTTATTCTTGAACATGGTATTGACAAACTTTAAAATCACCGTAAAAATCAATATCAAATGACCTGTCACATCTAAAACATAACTTTAACAGTTTTCAACTATCACATCCATATCTATCAATTTATATGTCATCATATAAACATTTTTCAATACCCACACAATCCTCAAAGACATCTTAGCATTTCATCATTTCATTAAAAACTTCACTTTTACTCAAAAGAATCAACATTTGTCAATTAGATGCCTTCTCGAGGGCTACCCTCTCGATCACCATCAAGACCCCATTCAGTCCTTGAAATCCCACCCTTTTAGAAACATCAAATTTTGGTCCTTTGACCTCATCAAATCATCATTTCATCCCCGTCGCCATTAAGTTATGTGTCTATAGGACACGAAACCTTTGTTCCTCTATCACTTGACTTCCCTAGCCTCAAACCCACCTTTTTAGAAACATCGCTTTTGGTCCTTTGACCTCGTCAAACCATCATATTTCCATTGTTAAGTCATATGTTTATAGTACACTGGACCATTTGGCTCCCGTATCACTTGAATTTTTGGCCTCGTAATCCCACCTTTGTGGAAACATCAATCATTAGTCCTTTGCCTCATCAAAACATCCTTTTTATTTTCCATTTCTGTAATTAAATCATACGTCTATAGGACATGAACCCTTTGGTTCCCCTATCACTTGATTTTTGACGATACCCATCTTGTTTCTATACCTTGTCTTGGGGCATCATTTTCTCATCCCTTGTCTTTTATATTTCAATATTTCATCCATCTATCTCTTTCAAACTCACAATCAATTCCATTTTAGGTCATCAATCAGTTTGAGGGGGAGCACCTCATCATATAATTATACATCATTCATCTATCACATCTTGTTTTTGTCTTGTGTCTTGTCTCAAAACTACTCAACAAAAGGGGGCAAATGTAAACACCTAAAATTTTCACTTTGTTAATTCCTCATGTCTGCATCCACTAGCTCCCATCCATTATCACATCACAATCATATTATACATTAAATCCATTATCACATCACCACTATATTATACATTAAATCTATTATCACATCATTATCATATTATCCATTAAATCCTTATCATAAGTTTTATTTCTCCCTATTATATTTACTCCCGTAAATATTATTCTACAACTATAAAATCCTATTTTATCCTCTCCTAAACCAATCAAACCACTTACAAAAACCAAATAAAATAAAACAAAACAAAATCACCAACTCCCTAACCATTCAACAACCTCCCTAACCCATAAGATCTATTCCCAACATACATCCTTTGTCCAAACAAATAAAATCTCAATTTGGGAAGTTGTTTTAACCACTTTCCCATATTTCCTAGATTGTCGGTGATTCCCCTAATCTTCGGTGATTCCCCCTTGTTGACAATAAACTCTATAAATAAGAGTTTTAGGCCTTCATTCAAGGTTAGCTAGTAGTCATCTAGAATTTTCTTGAAACGGGACGTTACTCAAAGGAATTCACGTTGTAACATTACTATATCATTGTCCTCTTCATCACAACCATATTCAACAATATCTTCTTCAACCTTTAGAGGTCAATCACACATCCGAGATGCAATTCAAATCCTTTGACACCAACAATCTTCCCTCTCGAGACATTCAAACATCTAGCAATCAAGTACAATATTATGACATCCTCAGCCTTCCTCTATCTAGTAATGTCATCTTCTCAATCTTATTCATCAACTGGAACAAGGTAAGCCCTTTCCTTTTACATTATTGTCTTATTTATTTTTCATCTAATAGTTATAATCAATTCTCTCTCGCTTATTATCATCATGTATATTTCTACGGTAATCATCGTTAATTCCCTAACCGCCAACAATCAACCCCAATCACCAGCGATTGGAATTAATCACCAACGATCTCTATATGTCGATCATTTATCACATCAACCTTCCTTTATGATATCTAGAGCTCATTTTGGTTATTGCTCTACATTTACAAGTGTCTGTCTAATAATATAAAGCTCCTTTGAGTCATATTTAGCATTTTATCAATTATCTAAATTAAATCTATCATCTTTCCCACATTTGTGTGTGCACAACTATTTTCATCCTTGCTCCTTTAAGCCATTTTTTATTCATGTAATCCCTTTGGATCAGGCATCACCATCAAACCATCATATAGCCTTGGATCGCGTCAGTCCCTTTTCCTTTGCATTATTGGTTATATCATCTGTTTTATCATTTTATCTTATCATTATCAAATTAATTTCTTGAAATTGATTGGCATCCTTACAAGGAAGTCCATTGACTTCGGGACTGACCTTTGCCAGGAAATCCACCATATATCTATCTAATCCCATCTTCTTCTTAGTGTTTGTGATCTATAGGTTCCTCTATCGGTGAAAGAAGGAAGGAGCTTTCATCCATCAATTACATCTCTATGGGTATCGGTAAACCCCACGTCTTCTAAGGTTGGTTTTGTTTTTATTATTTCACTGCATTAATTTGAGTAGAAAGGTAAAAACATTTATAAACATCTACTACTAGCCATAATTCAAAGGATGAGGATTCTAGCACATGAATCACCCACTTTAGGCCCTCTTTAGGCTAGGCATACACTTTAGAGTGAAAACACTTGGACAAGTGATCCGTGAGGATGATAAATGTACTCTGAAGACTATCGAGTAGGCCACATGCCTTTTATGCTTCAAAGGACATAGCCACAAAAAAATTTGAGAGGCATCAGGGCATACCTCGAGTGGGACAAGATATACATGAGGAATATAATTCCTTAATCAGTAATCACACTTGGGATTCGACTTCACTTTCTAAGGGAAGGAAGATGGTTCGTTGTCAATGGATATATTGAACCAAATTTACAACAGATGGATCACCAATAAGTACAAGGATTGGTTGGTAGCTAAGGGTTTTTCATATGTAGTTGAAATAGACTACTCAAAGACCTTTGCACTCATAACCAAGATGAATTCAATTAGACTCGCACTTGTTTTAGCCACAACACATGGTTGGAGTGTGCACCAGATGGATGTGAAGAGTTATTTTCTTCACAGAGACCTACAGGAGGAGATCTACATGGAGCAGCCACCAGGGTTTGTTCAAGATTCATCCTTAGTTTGTAGACTTAAGAAATCCATCTATGGCCTCAAATAGGCCCCTAGGGCTTGGTATGCCAAGATGGATTCGTTCCTCCTAGCTTCTAGTTTCACTCGAGCTTCTATTCAAATCCCAATGTGTGTGTGTGTATATATATATAATATATATATATATATATCAGTAGGGATGATTCATTATCGATAATTGGTACTTTATGTTGATGACATATTGATTATCGGGAATACTTCATCGATATCTTAGCGGTGAAGACAACACTTCGTGATAGATTTGCCATGACTAATTTAGGTCTACTACACTACTTCCTTGGCATTGATATTACACATTCTAATTTAGAGATTTCACTTACACATCCCAAGTACTATCTTGATATTTTGTCTCAGTTTCACATGGCTGACTACAAGCCATCTCCGAATCCTTTCTTATATGGATTCAAGCTTGAGGTTGATTGTTCCACACCTTTGGTTGATTCTACTTTGTATCGACAACTTGTTGGCAGCCTTATTTACTTGACTAAAACTAATCTCCGATATCTCGTATGTCATTGGTATTGTTTTAAGGTTTATGTAGGAACCCCATGAGCTACATTGGAAAGTAGATAAGAGGATTTTGCACTATATTTAGGGTTCACACAAATATGGGATTCACTATAGGGTTGGTTCAGACATTGACTTGGCTAGCTACATACTCAGATTGGGCTAGTAACACTAAGTGTCGTAAGTCCACTTCAGGTTATAGTTTCTCATTGGGTTACGTCCTATCAGTTGGTCGAGCAAGAAGAACAATGTTATTTCTCTATCATCCATAGAGGCATAGTACAAGGGAGATGTTAATGTAGCTACTAAGGCTATTTGGCTTCAGGGGATTCTTTCTAAGCTTGGTATCCAAATCAGTCATCCTACAATCATCTTTTGTGACAACCAGAGCACCATCCAGATATGCAGGAGTCTGGTTCTTCATCAAAGGACCAAACACATTAAGATTCACATGCACTTCATTTAGGAGATCATTCATGAGCAGGTCATCGATTTGATATTATTCTATTATTCTGAGTGTTTCGACATCTTCACTAAACCTTTCACTGAGAGAAAGTTCATTTATCTATGATCTCTTCTTAGGGTGCGGTCTACATCATCAACTTCATCATTTTTAGGGGGGCCTTCTAGCCTCTTCACTTCTTCATGTCTTTCTTTTGGGGGAAAGTTTTTCGCACTGATTTTTCTCAATTTACTCAATCTTATGAGAGATTGCATTATATGTGGGTACCTCATCGCCTTGTGGTCGACCCACTTACACTTTTCACCGCCCACCTAAGTTGTGTTTATGGGGGTGTTAGTGTAGGATTTATTTTCCTCTCTTTATTTTTATTATCCTACTCGGGATATTCCACCTCACTTAGAGTTTCCCTACACTTATGGGATATGTTTTCTTAGGTGTACACTTTACTACATTATTCTAGGTGTTGGTTACCACTTGACTACAATATTCTAGGTGTTAGTCACCACTTGACTACACCATTCTAGTTATTGGTTACCACTATTCTAGGTGGAGATTGTCATGATTCTAGGAGGAGGTTACACCTTCACCTCTTATATTTACATTTGTTGCATTATTCTATTTGATCATATTGAGTTGGAGCTATTTTTGTGTTATTGTGATTATCTCTCTTGTATTTTCGTAATATGTAGTCTTGTATGTTTGCATTGTTTTGTCTTGGAACAATTCACATCTCGCATCATTCACCTGTGCAATCTTCAAACCAATAGATCTATGACGCTTCTCTCATAGATTCACGGAAGTAGAATAATACTAAATAAAGCTCAAACTTTCTCAAGAACACTCTCCCTAAAATTTATCAACTTTTTTGATGAAAAGGATCTTATTTTATATTAAATCCAACACAATACAAGCTTTTCAACAAAAAACGGGCAATATGATAGCACACCCCAAAGAAAATACAAATGTCATGCCTAGAGAAACAACAAAACAATTCCTTTTCAAAACATGGCTCTGACTCTTTGGGGTATCTCGCATAGGGCCACTATCCCTAGGAGCCCAACTTCATGATCTTCCATGAGGCCACAAGAAAAACTTTCCAAATTACATTGTAAATAGAAAAAAACACTTTGACAAACATATTTTTACATTCGTAGTTGCATGTGGTATATTAGAGTCTTACATGAAGACATGGTAGTCGGGATGTTCATTGAGACTTTGCATGAAGGAGCACCTAAGTGGTTCTATGATCTGCACCCAAGAGTGAACTAATGGGATAATGTAATGCCCCCAAATGGACATATTCTTACCCCAGGATGGATTTCCCACAATTTCCACTATGGCCTAATACAATTAATTCTAAATTTCAAAATCTCAATTACTATCAAACTGAAATTTAGAAAGAAATTAGGCCACAAACCGAATATTTTCCATAAAACCCTAGTTTGTTGCCTAAGTTAGCAATTTAGTAAGAATAACATTTTCCACCTCAAAATACCTCCAAAAATTATGAAAATTGTTTTCAGTAGATAATGAATAATCATAATAGGATCTCCAATAAGGTTTGAAAAAATATTAATTCGGAATTTATTAGGGCAAAAACGCAGTAGAACTTGTAAATTCAATAACTTGTAAAATAATTCACATTTCTCGGGAAAGTGATAGCTCATACTAAATCTTGAAAAAAAAGCTTTCCAATGAACCCAAAAATTAAAAAAATTCAATGGCGGGAAGACATCCAAAACAAATTTGCAATTACTCGAACAATGTAGATAAACACTAACTATAAGTGAAAGTTGGAAATACAATTTAGCTCCACTTAAGAAAGGCCCAAAAACACCTCAAAAGTGATAAAACACTTCAGATCTGATTTCTCCTTGAATTTAGCATGAAATTGATGCCCTAGCAATGCAAAAATTGGAAATGGAAGTTTCAACAACACTCTCAACAAACATGCAATATTCAACCCTTGTAGGTCTTCAAACCACTCACGAACTCAGCAGCAATAAGTCTTCAACAATTGTTGGAAAACTACTAGAAAACACATATTACTCTTTGATCCTCAATGGAAACCTTTGAATGGAGAATCCTCACAACATAGAAGAATATTTTTCGTTCTCCTCAAGATCTCAAGAGGGTTTTCGTCATCAAGGAGTATCTCGAATGATTTTTGTCCTTAGAAATTATTTTGCAAAGCTCTTAAGCTTAGAAAAAATAAGGATTTGTATAAAATAAAAGATATGCCTTACAAAGCCAAGTGAACTTGTTTTTATAAGCAATCTTAGCTTAGTAGCCACCCACAAGCACCAATCATATCCTTTGGCCCACATTTAATTATTTTTTGGCCTTGTATTATCCCCAACATGGGTCACATTTTTCCCTCGGAGAAATAACTAGCAATCACATGTGTTTCATGCGATGTGAATGCCAAACGGTATATGTTATTTGTTTTAGAGGTATAATTATTACTTTTGTAGTTGATGTTGATTAGGGGTGTGATTGATTTTGTAAGTGTACAAAGATAGATGGGCCACTTAATTTCAAGGTTGTTTCCACATTTCAAACTTGTTAAAAATTCATACATGAATACATTTGATACCATTTTTGATAGTTAATTTATCTGATAGTTGATGTTGTATGTATTTAATTTGGGTGTATTGTGTTAGTTGTGCATCGCTTGTTCGGTTGGTGTTTTGTTGGAAAAACATTTATTATACTGATTGATGATGTGTGTGATTGTAGTTGTGTAGGAATTTAGTTGAAACATTACATTCAAATGTTGTATGTGTACATTTAAAGTTGCATATCATATTTAAAAACATCAAATAAATGTAGATCTCGCATGCACATAATGAGACATGTATACATTTTCGTATTTATATCATGAACGGTGGCCGTTAGTGGGAAATTTTAGTTTCAATAGACATGATTACATTTGATACCACTTGAACAACAAAAGATCGCTTTGATAGAATAAGTGTTGAGTATAGTAGTAGTGGAGGTGTTATCAAAGCATAGGGTAGTATTTACGATGGGTTGAGTGATAGTAGTCTTGCTTCATCCTTTCTTGCTCCAAGTGTTGGTACATGTGCCATATTTGAGTATCTCTCGAATGAAAAAGTAGGTGAAATGTGCATATTTGCAAGCGAGGAACTCGGAGAAAGTCAGTGAATGTCGACCCTACCTTTTAGTGGTTCTAATGTCGACGGTTGCTTTGTGCAAAGTAAGTCCCTACGACTTATGAATAGTTAATCCCGGACTATTTTAATTGAAATTGTCTTCAATTCCCTCTCAAAATAGGGGAATGGGAATGTGTAATGGGTTGGAGGAATCCCAACATAGGCCATCAGTATCTATAAAATTTGACAATAACAAATAAAGGTAATGCTGGTGGTTGCATTGATGCGTCGTAGACAATGTCGATGATTGTTCCTAGGGCATCATTCATGAGGCCTACGTCAACCCATAGATTTGCAATAAGCATGATTTTTGTTGTTGTTTGCACAACAAAACTTTGTGTTCTAACTGATCATCATCAGGATTTCTTGGTCCAGTCCGCCTGTTACTTTTAGCAATGGATTGGGTGATCGGAAGGTTCGATGCCTTCAACATCTGTAGGTTGTGGGAGTCCACTTGATCATTTTTTGCAAACAAATGTGGTGATCCTTAATGTTGAGCTCTTGCTGAGTTAGGTGTGTGTCTATGCGAGACATTAAGATTTCCCAATCCTCACCAGAGGGGTTGAATCTCACATGTGGAGCCATAAATTCTGAAATGAAACTTGTGCATGGGTTATTCCTTGTTGCCGAAATATTATTTGCAATGTAATGAAAGTCTGCCATCCCTTCCAAAGGGTTGCTCTGTAGGAATTACTTACATAAAGAGAAATGTCCAAAATCGGTGGTAATTGGCTGAGGTCACCGATGAGGATGATTGATTTGTTCCCAAATTTAGATGTTCTTGAGTGTGGGAAATCTTCGCGGAGCCTACTATCAATTTTGCTTAGTAACTTTGGGCCGATGAAACTCATTTCATCAATAAGAACATATTCTATATGTTTCAACGACTCTTGAAAAGACGATAATGCACTACCTTCAAGGGGTTTGAGTTCTTTGATTGGAATATGCATGGCTGCGTGGATTGTGGATGTGGAGATGTTGAATGCTGAAACACCAATAGGGGCGAGCACAAGTAGAGGTGAGGGATATGTGGTTGGTGATGTGAATGAATTGCATATTTTATTTATCAGAAATGATTTTATTTGTGCTATCTCTGTTCCTTGAATTATCAATATTAGTGGAGGTAGAAGGGTTTTGTTTGCTGAATGGTGTAGTATGGTATCAAGAGCTATTTGTTGTTCTGGAGACAAAGGAAGTGTGGAAGATGGTGGTGTGGCCTGTATGTTGCTGTTAATTGTGTTTTCCTTCTCTCTCTCGATGAATGATGAACCACCATTCAGAAATCATGTGGAACATCATGTATGTTCCAATTATTGTGTATGTCAAAATCTCATTTCCCCAACATTTCAAGACTCGTCTAGACTGTGTTATTTCCGGGTGAACTTGTACAAAGACCTACCATTTTTACAATGGTTCACATTGAATACTACATTTGGGCTCGAGTCGGAACTAACATCTGTAACATCTCTTGTTCTGTGGTAGAGCGTAAAACATGCCACAGGTTTGTAGTTATGCTTGAACATGTCCCAAGTGTTGTTGATGTCATGTGTGATTGAGTAAAATTTGGACGCAATATTTATGAAAGGCTTGTATAAAATGATTTCTAACCAATGGAAAAGGTCATATGACGTTGAATCCTGGAGTGGGACATCCACAAATCTCGGTGGACTCGAACAATTACTTGTGTCAATCACTTTGTCCATTTATCACCTTTACGGTTCTTTTTGTAGCTCCAATCTCGAGAAACTTGAATAAGTGGTAGGTGTTCCATGGTTGGATGAACTTTATATGCATCCAAGAAAGTGGTTGTTTTTGTGCACCAACGTCACTTTCCCGACACGTCTCAATTTTTTTCCAACATTTAATGATACAAATGGACTACCGCCACATAACAAGTGGCATGTTTCTTGTGTGATTATGTCATGTTCAACAACGCTTTCTATGAGCATTTTACGGATTGTGATATGTGATGGAGAATCTGCATCTACGTATTTTGAAAATTAGGATAGTATTTGGTGATATGTTTCTAAACGTTGTTTGGATTTGAAGCATATTTTGCAATATACTTAAGAACGTCATGGTAGGAAAGTACCAGTTGGAAATCGCCATGCCCTCCGTATTGTATTCATTTATTAGTGAGAGCCCAAGCTCTGGCCATGGCATGGTAAATGGAGTGTTACCATCGTGGTTCAAGAGGGAGCTATTCAATTTCCTCTTCAATCATTCAGACATTGTGAGGTGTTGGCACGAAAGACGATGAGTGTTCATATGTTTCATCAAAGTGAGTGGGAACATCAATACCATGAGTTGTAGAGGCACTTTGCATTTGGGGCAGTTCCATTGTGGTTGTGTTAAGAGAGGAGGAAACATTTGATGACTCAGATGGTAGAGAGGAAAGGGCGTCATCGTCGATTAAGACATCTTTGTAATAGGTATCGTGTTGAATTTTATATTGCAAGGCTGCCCAAACACAATATCTACCGACATTAAAATATTAATTTTTTAAATTAGATCCTTCCCTTTGTACGAGAAATATGTCCTAATCTTCAAGGCGGTGGGGTAGGGTCTTTGCTTATTAAAGTAATGTTTTGTGGGAAACTTATGGTGTGTCCTAAGTATTTGTATTTCTGCGTACTTGGGCAACTTGTAGGAATGGATTAACCGTGTGATAAGCATCTCCTTGATTTGGGTTAAAGACGCAAGAATGGTAGGCTGCTTTTTAGGGTCCATGTTGTTCCATGAAGAGAAGTAGTGGCCTTGTTTTTCAGTTTTGCATTTGTTACAAGAGAGGGAAAACCTTCAAAGGAAATTATTTTAATTCCAGGATAATTTTCCAAACAGATTGAGCAAGTTTGGATGTTCGCCAACAAATCTATTCTTTTTTGAAACCGACGTTGGGCTTCTAAAGTTAGCGACGAGGGTGGGAATATGGGAAATCTCTGTGTATTGGAAGGGGTGGGGTGTTCTGTTTCAGTCGTTTGTGGATTACAAGGTTGAAAGCAGTCTAAAGGAGAGGAGAAACTCATTGATATGTGCGATGAATGAAGAAAGGTCGGTGCCATTTCTGAGACGGTTTCATGTGGCATCCCAGACATTTGGGGGAAAGTGGCAGTTGTTAGCGAAGATGGGTTCATATAGAAGGAATTGGTATGCTCGTGAAAGTTTGTTTCCATGGAAGTTACATGCGGAATGTTGGTTGGCAATTCTTCAGTAGTTGTATTTGATGGAAATATTGGAATGTTAAGGAATCATAGGTTGTTGGTCGACGTAAGTTGAAAGATATTAGATATTTTTGTTGTTCCATGCTCTAATTTATGATGTCATTGCTTAGCGAGCTAAGTGTTTTTATTTTTCGTAGTTCTCTCTTTGTTGGGCTTGTTTTGCAGGAGTCGACATGATTGCAAAGTCACAGGCTTATGGAGTACCACCTGTTGGATAAAGATCATGCGGGTTAGTAAGGAACGATACATTGTTTGATGACATACAAATGCAAAAATAAGTCAAAATATAAAACTAAATACAATTGTAATGCATGTGGAGTTCCAATGGGAAATACGCGTAAGAGGTAACAATTTGAGTATTGAAAAACTGCATTTTTCTTAAGGAAAAGAGTATTAGATATATAGAAACATACAGTGCATTCACATAGTACACAAGGATGCAAATACTTACCTAACAAAAGTGCATGTATTTTTTATTTATTTTCTTAAAAGTACTAACAATCCACATAGTAGTAGGAGAGACAATAGTATGTCAATGTATAAGGGGATACAAATGCTTTATTTTGAAGTGGAAGGAACTATAATCGTAGGTGACATATCCCCGATTGGAGAGAGGCACAAGACGGGAGAGTGGCACATGCTTTTACGAATTTGGGGAATTTAGTTTACATCCATAAACTTGAAATTCACCTAATTAACACAATATCATCTCGAAAATAAGAATAGCAAAACATAACCAGCCATATCTATTTTTTATAATCAACATCTGAATTTGGGATTCGGTTTAAAGAAAAGTTTAATTTGTAGAAGCTTGGAGGGTTTGTGGGCTTGAAGCCATGACCGAGAGCTCATAAAGCTTGGGCTCACCAACGAGCCAAGTCCTTGTTATTATACGGGATTTGAAGTTTTGTATATTTGAAATCAAGGTTTTTCATAAGCAAAACTAAACAAAAAAAACCAAAAGTTCATGTGAGGGTTGAGGCTCAAAACCGAGACCTCACTCTCATAGCCCTAATGACCTCACCATTACATTACAAGCATAAAAATGTGCAAGGTAGGGAGATTGAAATATTTAAATGCTTAAGTCTAAATACCTATCTCTGATACTGACTTTCCATAGTTCTCCGCATATCTCCTCTTTCAAACTCTGTATCTATTCTCTTTTGCACGAACACTCTCCGTGTATCCGTTTTAACTTTTCATGCTTCCACTGTTGTTTTTTTATTTCTTGTGTCTGTATATTCTCTGCGTCACTCTAAATTCCTGAATCTCCTTTTGATCTCCCTTTTTCTGTGTGTGTATACTTTCTTTTCTACCTCCCCTAAGCCTTATACAACGTTTGCAATCTATTATTGATCTCCCTTTTTCTATTTTCAGCTCAACCTAAATAGAAAAACACAGTTGAAGGTTTTTAAAACTCTCGGTTAACAAAAACTCCTGTTCTATTTTAGGTGTTGTTTAAATGATTTATTCCATCATGCAAAGATTGCTCCGTTGATTTAAAACTGTGTATGGTTTAGAATTACCCACCTGTCAAATCTTTCATGCAAAGATTTTAAGGTTTAATTTCTGCCATTTAGGTTTTAATTCATATGCAATGCTTTACATTAATTATTAGAAAAAGAATTATTAAAAATAAAAGCTAAAATTGTTGTCAATTAAAATTGTTAATTATTAGAAACAAAATTAATAAAAATAGTAGAGAAAATTTAAAATAGGAGGAAAAACACAAACATCAAGACGGACGTCAAACCGTCAAATTTAACGGTTGTATATATCTCCCCCACGGGTAAATATAGACAAACAAGAATATGGAAATTAAGGAAAATCGAAATCCTTCATTTTGGGTTTTGAAAGTGCATTGCATGGTCGAAAACCTAACATTTATTGTGTCACCAAGCGCCTCAGTGCACGGCACAAAGTGTCGACATGTGAAAATTCGCGCCAAGGTGCGGAGTTAGGGCGCATAAAGACAAAGTGTCGACATGCGAAAATTCACACGCAAGCGCAGTTAGGGCACATAGCACAAAAGTCAAACATGCAAAACTTTGTGCCCAAGTCACGAGTTAGGGCGCACAAAGACAAAGTGTTGACATGTGAAAATTCGCGCCAAGACGCGAGTTAGGAGCGCACGGCACTAAGTGTCGACATGTGAAAATTCACGCCCAAGGCGCGAGTTGGGGTGCATGGCACAAAGTGTCGACATGTGAAAATGTGTACCCAAGGTGCAAAGTTGGGCGCATAGCACAAAGTGTCGACATGCAAAAATTCGCGCACAAGGCTCGGGTTGGGGGCACACAAAGACAAAAAACGTCAACACCACATTTTTGGCACCTATGGCACACTTAAGAGTATGTTGACATTAGGATAGTTGCACCGGCGCATCTTCGGGAGGTGTAGCATTTTGAACGATGACAACCCGAACCCAAAGAAAGCAAACCCGACGTAGATATTCAAATGGCCATAACTTTTCACAGGGAGCTCGAGATTCACACAAGGTTGGACTTTTCAGAAATCTTACAATGTCCTCTATCCAACTAAGAATGGATATATTTAATTAGGTGAGAAAAATTTCTTCAAAAATGCAAAATACAATTCGCCATTTTTGGGTTTGCTAAGGTTCTCACCTACGCCATAATGAGATGAATTAAATGCAACCTAGAGGTAGTTGGGGTAGATTTGGAATTCCTCTCTCTTTTCTCTCTCATTCTTCCTATAAATTGTAAGGAGGGGATTATTTCTAAAGGTTGGACATTCTTGTTTTCCCCTCCCTTCTTCTCTTTGGCAGGTGGATTTGTGGAGTTCAAACCTCCCATCTAAAATTGTAATGCAACTTTGCCTCTTGGCATTTTGTAGTGTATTGTATCAATCTTTGGAGAAAATAATGCATGTCTATGGATGATTCTCAACCCTCTCTGTGTTCATTGCATCCTCTTGATCTTTCACTGTAAATCTGGTTATCTATGCATGATCTTGCATTGCATTTTAACGGTTTGTGTTTATTAGTAAGACAGGTGTTTCTTCATTCCTCGGTGCATCACCTTTGTTAGTTTAGGTTTATTTTCATGCATCTTCTTACCCTATCTCCATGGAAAATCATATTAGGTTTTTTTGAGTAAACCGTCTGCATTTTTATGCATTCATCTGAATAGAGGAATAGGAACCAGCCTTCATCCAGAGAGCTTTCCCGATTCACAAGGTCCCACACTTGGGAAAAGCTCCATGTTATGCAATCGCACTGAGAGTCTCAACCCATCGAGTTACAGACATTCAGGGGTGCTTTGATTCACCATCAATAGTTTTGGCATGCCCGGTGGGACCAAGAGGTCATTCCACAAGATTTGAAGGAATTTTCAAGAAATTTGGACTTAGAAATTGCAAGTTTTACAATTTCATATTTTTTTACCTTCCAGGCTGAACTTTGAAATCGATTTTCAAGGGCTTAACTTGCTCAAAACAAGTCAAAATTTCACCAGTTGATAGATTGGGGGATAATCTTCAAAAGGGTATTCTTAGATTTTGAGATTTTGACTTTCAAAATTTCATAATTTTTAGTATTTCGGTTTTCCAGGTGTTGAGCATGTCCCAAGTTCCGACACGGTATGTTTCAGGTTTTGTAAGTTGCCTTGCATGACCTAAGTTTCACCTGTACCTTTCGAGTGGATTAGTAGCTACACAAAAGACCCGATAACCGAATTGAAGAACTGTATCTTTCGAGTCCTTCAAATTTTTAAATTCTATTTTTAATATTGTCAGGTTTGGTGTGTAACTTGGAAAAATATAGCCTTTTGAGGCTCATTATCTAACACATCTAGCGATTCCGAAGGCGGGCAATTCGGTGGTGTAGCAAAAAATTTTCCCGTGTGCATGAGAAGAATTCGAACTGTGTCCGATACTCGAGAAGAGGGGCTATTTGTCTACTTGCAACTATCACCGGACGAGAGGAAGGAGAGGAAGAGGACCACATAGATCACCATCTCCACCTAACCGTAATTTGTCTACACCTCCACACGGTATACCTTTTCTCACATCAACCAGAGTTCTTAGGCCAATCATAATGGCACATCTACCACCAAATCCCTTTGTCAATTTCACGGGCAGTAGTCCACTCGCCCTAAATGCTCAGAATCAGGTTCCGGTTGCAGTGCTAAAGAATATCCCCTATTTCACAGGAGAAAATCATACTACTCCTATTGACCACATCCAAGATATTGCCAATGCATGTGCAATCCATGAAATAAATGAAATGGATGTTGCAGTCAAGTTGTTGGCTTCATCTTTTAAAGGTAAAGCCTTACAGTGGTTTAGGAGCCTAACAGCAGGGTCTATTATGAATTGGAACCAACTTTGTTCAGCTCTTTGCAACCAATTCGGGGAGAGGGAAGACAATTTTTCTTTATTGGAACAACTGATGATAATCAAAAGAGATCCTAACGAACAAATGACAGATTTCAACTTCAGATTCCAACGGACATGGGACAGGATTCCAATAGTTGTTAGACCAACTGCCGAAGGCGCATTCCTCTATTTCTTAAAAGCTATAAATTCAGACATAGCCATGATGATCCAATCAATGGGAGGGACAACGCTGCCAGGGGCCTATGACACAACTATCAGAGTAGAGAACTGTTTGATCCAAGCTGGCAAGCTTGCACCAAGGCCACCAATGCCTCTCTATCTGGATATGGGAAATCCTACAACCAGTCAAGCACCAGGGTTGAATCCCATTCCAACTCCTAGAAATCAAAGCAATAATGAGGCATCGACTTCTTCAAATACTTCAAAGGAATTGTAGGAGGTTATGAAACAGCTTTTAGAACCTTGGAAATGAGCTGGTGACTATCAAAAGATAGCAAGCTTAAAGTGCTAGACCATATCAACCTCAAGCGCACGATTGCACTGTGCTAGGCCCCCATACCAACAAAATAGACCACCAACTCAGGCTGCAAATCAAAACCAAAACCAGGGACAACCTCAAGTTTCTAGGCCATTTTGACCATATGATCCAAATGCAACAACATCCTCAAGAGCCTTGGTTCCAACACAAAACAACATGGCACAGAGTACAGCGGGTGTTACCCTTACAATCTACCTCACAATCAGTCAGTGTGTTTCAATGGTGCACTAAACCAGCCTTGATGGTACAAACCATTGGTGTGTCTCAAGAACCAAGCCAAGCAGGGAATCAACAGCAAGAAACACAATAAGAAGCACCTCCAATAGAAACCACATTGGCCAATTGGAAAACGGAAGACTTCTGTGGAGTTAACCAACAGCCTTTTCAAAGCGTGGCTGCCAACACACGGTCAAAGAAGAGAAGCATAGAAGAGGGAAAACCATCTAATCCAGATGTTTCTCAGCCTACTCCTACACAACAAGGGGTCAGTAGACCAAATGCAGTTCCAAATGTGCAAAATCAGCCTAAGGTACCTGTTGTAGCAACACATGCACCTATTCAAGCTCCAGAAAAGGTTGCGCTAAGTAAGGGACAACAAAAGGACACTTCATCCCCTTTCAACATCATCGATCAAATGAAGAAGACACATGTGAACATTTCCATGTGGGAATCACTGTGATCCCAGGCCAAAGAGATCTTCTACAAGCTGCCATGAAGAATTGGTCAACTTCAAACCAAACCAGTCCGTACGCAGAGAAGGTCCTCACAAATGCTTTGCTCAACCTGAAGGGAATCATGGAGGATAGCAAGGTAAAGTTTTGAAACCCCCTCCATTCTATGTTTCATTAGTCATTGGGGATAAACTAGTACACAATTGCATGATTGATTCTGGGGCAAGTAGTTCTGTGATGCCGAAGCAAATAGCGGATCAACTGGGTCTGAAGTATGAGCCAGTGTTGAAAGGAGTAGTACAGTTGGATGGAACAGCAGTTCGAATAGTTGGGGTCATAAAAGGGTTAAGCCTAACACTACATGCCTATCCTAATGTTACAGTTCTACAAGATGTGTCTATGATTGACCTTTCGCCACTCTTTGCGTTGTGTCTATCAAGAGACTTCACTACAAAAATCGGTGGATATTTATCTGCAGATTGGTCACACATGATTTTCAGGATGAGGTATGGGGCCAAAGCAACAATCAGTCCAGAACCAATTGCCAATTTCCATATTGAACCTCATGTGCCAAGTCCTATCAATGTGAATTGCTCAACCTTTGATCAGGAAGAGTGTTCAAATGATCTAGAAACAAGTACTAAGGTCGAGGGAATTCCTGATTTGACTTTGGATGAATGGGCAAACAAGAGTCATGAATTTGACCCATATAAGGAAATTGAAGAATCTGAATTGGGCGTGTATTGTGTACATGAAGAAAATTCACCCATTCTTGACATCATTCAGCCTAAACAAAAGGATGACAACGAAGTTTGGCAACTATTTTTCGATGGTTCGAGAAGTAGACAAGGTGCTGGAGGTGGTGCAATGTTGATTTCACCACAAGACATCAAATATTTTTCAGCTTTTTGTTTCTAGTTTTCCTATTCAAACAACATGGCTGAATACGAGGCATTGATTCATGGACTTCATTGGTCCAGGAAAAAGGGCATAAAGAACTTGCAGGTGTTCGGGGATAGCGAGTTGATCGTCAATCAAGTTAGGGGACAACATGCTACAAAGAATGACCTGCTAAAAAACTACAAGAACAGGGTATGGGACCTCATTGAGGATTTTGAAGCTTTCAACATCATGTCCATACCCAGGAAGAAAAATGAAGCCGCAGATAGGCTCGCAACGCAGTTGGAGCAACGTTTGATGTGGTTGACAACATCGAAGGAAAAAACACAACCACATATCCATGTGATTGTGAGGCCAGCAGTTCCAGATAATAACACAAGTTGGCAGGTGTTTGAGAATGATCAACAGATCATCAATTTTTTGCAAGAAGAGGTTGAATTCTCAGCTAGGAATTAGGATAGACTAGAGCAAAGAGTACGGTGATCAAGTAGTGTAGCTGCGAACAAACAAGCTTCCCAAGATTTGAGTAACATTGGAGTCTATCTTCAACCCTAACGACCCGATTCCCGTAAGAAAGGGCTAACATACGAGTCAAGAGAGAAGATTTAGAGCCAATTCTAGTTGGGAAGGCAAAACACTTCACATTGGTAAAGTGGCCACTAAGCAGAGAAATCAGATTTCATACAACTTTGCCAAGAATTTCCGTAGATGTCTTTGCTTGGAGCTATGAAGACTTGAGAGGATTCAATCCGAAGTTGGCACAACATACCATAAAATTGATCCAAATGCTAATCCCATCAAGGTGGTAGAGACCATTCAACCCTCACATTGAGCCTCTAATGAAGAAAGAGGTCATTGTTGTATATATATCCCCCTTGGGAGGATATAGATAAGAAGAAGAATATGGAAATCAAGGGTGCACGGTGGCGCATGAAATGAGTGTCGACAATGTAAAGGATGCGCCCTTGGCGCATGGAAATGGCGCATGACAATGAGTGTCAACACGAGAATGTATGCGCCAAGGTGCACTCGTAGTGGCAATGAAAAAAGTGTCAACAATGTAAAGGATGCGCCTTGGCACACCAAAATGGCGCACGACACGAGTGTCGACATAGAAGAATTTGCGCCCTTGGCGCCTGAGAAAAGAGTGTCGACACGAAGATAGATGCGCCAAAGCGCATGTAAAGGGCACAAACATGGATTGTCAACATGGAAAAATGTGCCTTGGCACACGTAAAGGGTGCACAACATGAGGTGTTAACATGAAGAAATATGTGCCTTTGCGCGCACAAAAAGAGATGTCGACATGCAAACATATTCGCACCTTTGGCGCACGAAAAGAAGGTTGTCAACACAAACATATTCGCGCCTTTGGCACACAAAAAGGGTTGTCAACACAAACATATTCCTACCTTTGGTGCATGAAAATGGTTTTCGACACAAATATGGATGCGCAGCGCGCCCTTGAGGCGCAACATTCGGCGAGCCGACATTCAGACAGCGCAGATATTGGATGGCCATAACTTTTGGTAGGAGCTCGGATTCATGCAAGGTTGGACTTTTGGAAAGCTTACGAGGTCCTCTGTCCAACTACAACTTAGATATCTTTAATTGGGTGAGAAAAAGTTCTTAAAAATGAAAAATACAGTTCGCCACTTTTGGGGGTTTCTTAGGGTTCTCACCTACGATCATAATGAGATGAATTAAATGCAACTAGGGTGGTTGGGGTAGATTTGGAATTCCTCTCTCTTCCCTCTCTCATTCTTCCTATAAATTGTAAGGAGGGGCTTCTTTCTAAAGGTTGGACATTCTTGTTTTGCCCTCCCTTCTTCTCTTTGGCAGGTGAATTTGTGGAGTTCAAACCTCCCATCTAAAACTGTAATGCAACTTTGCCTCTTGGCATTTTGTAGTGTATTGTATCAATCTTTGGAGAAAATAATGCATGTTTGTGGATGATTCTCAACCCTCTCTGTGTTCATTTGCATCCTCTTGATCTTTCATTGCAAATTTTATTATCTGTGCATGATCTTGCATTGCATTTTAATGGTTTGTGTTTATTGGCAAGACAGGTGTTCTTCATTCCTCGGTGCATCACCTTTGTAGTTTAGGTTTTATTTTATGCATCTTCTTACCCTGTCTCCTTGGAAAGTTAGATTAGGTTTTGAGTAAACCCTCTGCATTTTTATGTGTGCATCGAGCAGAGGAATAGGAACCACCTTCATCAGGAGAATCTTTTCTCATTTGAGTCCACACTTGGAAAAGCTCCATGTTATGCAATCACACTGCTGAGATGTCTCACCCATCGAGTTGCGACATTCGAGGGTGTTGTGATTTTGCCATCAACATTTTTGGCACGCCGGTGGGACCAGAGGTCATTCCACAAGATTTGAAGGAATTTTCAAGAAATTTGGACTAAAAAATTGCAGGTTTTACAATTTCGATTTTCACCTTCCAGGCTGAACTTTGAAATCGATTTTCAAGGACTTAACTTGCTCAAAACAAGTCAAAATTTCACCAGTTGATAGATCGGGGATAATCTTCAAAAGGGTATTCTTAGATTTTTGAGATTTTGACTTTCAAAATTTCATGGTTTTTTATTTCAGTTTTCGGTTTTCCCGGTTTTCGAAATCGGCATTTTGGACCTTTTGCGCAGGATTTTCATTCCAAATCAAATTCCAAACCTAAAATCTCAAAAATATCTTATCTTCGAGGTCTTTCAAAATTTTAAATTTTATTTTTAATATTGTCAGGTTTGGTGTGTAACTTGGCAGAATCTAGCCTTTTGAGGCTCATTTCTAACACATCTGGCGACTCCGAAGGGATAGAATTCAGCGGTATAGCAGCAAAAGTTTCCCAGGCATATGAGAAGAATTCGAACCAGGTCTGATACTCGAGAAGAGGGGCTATTTGTCCACTTACAACTATCACCAGGCAGAGGAAGGAGAGGAAGAAGACCACAAAGATCACCATCTCCACCTAACCGGACTTTGTCTACACCTCCACCTGGTAGACCTTTTCTCGCATCAACAAGGGTTCTCAGGCCAATCAGAATGGCGCACCACCAAATCCCTTTGTCAATTTCATTGGCAGCGACCCACTTGCCCTCAATGCACAAAATCCGGTTCAATTGCAGCATTGAAGAACATTCCATTTTCACTTGGAGAAAATCATACCACTCTGGTGATCATGTCAAAGACATTGCTAATGTTTGTGCGATCCATGAGATAAATGAAATGGATGTTCTTGTCAAATTCTTGGCATCTTCGTTCAAAGGAAGGCATTGCGATGGTTTAGGAGCCTTGGGCTAGTTCTATCACAAATTGGAATCGATTATGCATAGTTCTCCATGAGCGGTTTGGAGAAAAGGGAGACAATTTGTCTCTACTAGAACAATTGACAACTATCAAGAGAGCTCCCATGAGCGGTGGTGACTTCAACTTCAGATTTCAAAGGTCTTGGGATAGAATTCCGGTGGCCGTTAGGCCAGCAGTTTGAAAGGTGCTTTTCTATACTATCTTAAGGCTTTGAATTCTGATATTTCTATGTTAATTCAATCTATGGGAGGCACAACCTTACCCTGCTTATAGCATTGCCATTAGGGCTGAAAACTATCTTATTCAAGTGGTAAGGGGCTCTGAGCCTCCCATGCCCTTGTATCCAAACTTAGAAAATCCAAGCACTAGTCAAGCACCCACTTTGGCTCTATTCCCACTCCTAGAAATCAAAGTTCAAATGAAACTTCTACTTCATCCTCTAGTGCTTCAAATGAACTCCAGAGGTTATGAAACAATTGCAGAACCTTGGAAATGAGTGGTGACTATCAAAAGACAACAAGCTCAAAGTGCTTTAGACCAAGTATCGACCCTCAGCACGATACCGGGCTAGGCCCCATACCAACCAGCCAAATAGGTCACCAATCAGGCTGCAAATCAAAATCAAAGCCAAGTAAGGCCTCCCACTAATAGACCATTTCAGCCCTATAACCCCATGTTGCATCTACTTCTAAAGCATTAGTGCCGATCCAAAACAACATAGCTCAAGAGTATGATTGGTGTTTCCCATGCAATGAACCTCACAACCAATCTATGTGCTTTAATGGTGCTTTGAACCAAGCCTTGATGGTGACAACTACTAGCGCGTAGAGGGTGAAGTGAGTCGAAAACAAATCAGCAACAAGGGACATCTCGGCAAAACACGGCTCAAATGATACCGCACTTGCGAATTGGCAAGCCGAGAGGATTTTGTGGCATGAATCAAACAATTTCTCGAGTGTAGCAGGCTAACACAAGATCAAAGAAGAGAATATTGGTGAAGGGCAGTCATTGGCTCCAAGTGATCTCTGACCTTCCATCACTCCACAAGGTGTTGGTAAGCAAAATACAGTTCCAAACATGCGAGGACAGCCCAAACCACCTTCTAAACCAACTCAAATGCCGAGTTATTGCTGCCCATGCACAAGAAAGGAATGTGCGAGACTAAAGGACAACAAAGAGATTTTTCATCCCCATTTAGCATCATTGATCAAATGAAGAAGACAAATGTGAATATATCAATGTGGGAATCTTTATCCATCCCGAGCAAAGAGATCTTCTACAAGCTGCCATGAAGAAGGTGGTCAACTTCAAACCAGCGAGTCCATATGCGAGAATGTCCTCACAAATGCTGCTCAACTTGAAGGGAATCATGGAGGACAACAAGGTAAAGTTTTGAAACCCCCTCCATTCTATGTTTCATTAATCATTGGGGATAAACTAGTACACAATTGCATGATTGATTCTGGGGCAAGTAGTTACTGTCATGCCCAAGCAAATAGTTGATCAATGGGTCTCCAATATGAAGTCATATCAAAGGGGTAGTGCAATTGGATGGGACAGCAGTAGCAATGGTGGGAGTGATTAAAGGTTTGAATCTTACCTTGCATACATGCCCCAATGTTACCATTTTGCAAGATGTGTCGGTGATAGATTTGCCACCACTCTTTGCCCTATGCTTATCGAGGATTTCACACTAAAATTGGAGGCTACTTATCTCTGGCGATTGGTCACACATGTTGTTCGAGAACAAGATATGGTACTAAGGTCACAATCAGATCTGAACCAATTGCAAACTTTCATATTGAGCCTCATACTCCAAGCCAAATCAATGCCAACTGTTGTTCAGCATTTGATCAAGAAGATTATCCAAGCACAGATGAAGCTGACACCAAAGTTGGAAGCATCCCAGATTTGACTCTTGATGAATGGGCAAGCAAGGTACATGCTTTTGATCCCTACCAAGAAGTAGAAGAATCTGAGCTAGGAGTCTATTGCATACATGAAGAAAACCAGTCTATTCCTAGCATCACCAAACTAGACCATAAGGATGACAATGAGGTATGGCAGTTATTTTTTGATGGATCAAGGAGTAGGCAAGGTGCAGGAGGAGGAGCTATGCTTGTTTCACCTCAAGGCATCAAATATTATTCACTTTCCGTTTCCAGTTTTCTGTTCAAACAACACATGGTGAATATGAGGCCTTGATTCATGGACTTCATTGGGCTGGAAAAAGGGCATAAAGAACTTGCAGGTGTTTGGAGATAGCGAGCTAATCGTCAATCAAGTCAGGGGACAACATGCTACAAAGAATGACCTGCTGAAGAACTACAAGAATAGGGTATGGGACCTCGTTGAGGATTTTGAAGCTTTCAACATCGTGTCCATACCTAGGAAGAAAAATGAAGCAGTGGATAGGCTCGCAGCAGTTGGAGCAACATTTGATGTGGTTGACAACATCAAAAGGGAAAAAACACAACCACATATCCATGTGATTGTGAGGCCAGCAGTTCCAGATAATAACACAAGCTGGCAGGTGTTTGAGAATGATCAACAGATCATCAATTTCTTACAAGAAGAGGCTGAATTCTCAGCTAGGAATCAAGATAGACTAGAGCAGCAGTATGGGGATCAAGTAGTGCATTTGTGCGGACAAACAAGCTTCCTAAGGGTTTAGTAACATTGGAGTCTATCTTGACCCTAACGACCGATTCCGTAAGGAAAAGGGCTAACATACGAGTCAAGAGAGAAGATTGAGCCAATTCAGTTGGGAAGGCAAAACACTTCAAATTGGTAAAGTGGCCACTTTGAGCGGGAGAAATCAGATTTCATACAACTTTGCCAGAATTTCCAGGATGTCTTCACTTGGAGCTATGAAGACTTAGAGGTTTCGATCCAAGTTGGCACAACATACCATAGAATTGGATCCAGATGCTAAGCCCATCAGGCAGAAGCAGAGACCAGTCAACCCTCACATTGAGCCTCTAATGAAGAAAGAGTTAAACAAGCTAATAGAGGCAAGCATTATATTCCCGATCAAGCACTCAAGTTGGGTTGCAAACTTGGTTCCGGTCAGGAAGAAGAGCGGAGAAATCAGGTTGTGTGTGGACTTAGACCTCAACAGGGCATCTCTCAAAGACCATTACCCACTTCCTTGATGGAACAAATATTGCAAGTGGTATCCGGTTCGGAGAGATTCTCTCTCTAGATGGCTACTCGGGGTATAATCGGGTAATGGTGAAAGAAGATGACCGATTCAAGATGGCTTTCACCACCAAATGGGGCACCTATGCCTACTGAAGATGCCATTTGGGCTATCAAATCTTGGAGCCACTTTCGAAAGGGAATGGATATGGCATTCAAGGGGTTGATCAATAAAATAGTTTTGATATATCTTGATGACATCACTGTATTCTCCAAAAATGCAGTGGATCACCTCTTTCATCTGAGGCAGGTATTTCAGAGGTGTAGAAGATTTGGGGTATCATTGAATCCCAAAAAATGCATATTCTTGGCTCACGAGGGAAAACTTCTAGGCCATATTGTTTCAAAGGAGGGGTTGACGATTGACCCAGAAAGAGTTGAAGCAATTCGAGCGTTGCCATTGCCAAGTCATAAGAAGGCTCTTCAAAGCTTCTTAGGAAGGATCAATTTTGTCCATAGGTTTGTTCCAAACTTTGCAGCTCTCGTAAAGCCAATAACACTGATGTTGAAGAAGAGCATGGCATTTAAGTGGACATCTGAAGGCAAGGCAAGTTTTGAGGCAATAAAAGAGGCTATATCTCAAGCTCCGACTCTCGTCAATCCAGACTTCTCCAAGGACTTCATGTTATATGCCTTTGGTGGTGGAGACACAATTTCTGCAATCTTGGTACAACAAAACAAAGAGGATTAGAACAACCAGTTGCTTTCTTCAGTCAAGGCTTGGAGGAATACGAAACTAGGTACTCTTTCATTGAAAAGCATGTCCTTGCAGTGATCAGGAGCTTAAAGAAATTCAAGCACCTAGTCTCAAACAATAAGATCCAATTATTGGTCTCTCATGCGGGAGTCAAGGACTTCCTTCTAAACAAGGATCTGAATGAGAAACGTGCAGGATGGATCACTCGTGTCATGGAATATGACATCGAAATTAAGGTCACTAAGCTAGTACGTGGAAAAGGACTATGTGAACAACTAGCTTTGAGTCGAAGCAAGTTGAAGCAGGTGATGAAAAAGAGACTGCCTTGGTATTACTGCAGGATGGTCAAGAACAAGAAAATGATGATGTGCCCGCTCCTTGTTGGACTCAGAATATGATACACTTCCTACAGACAGGCCTATGCCCTCCAGAAATGAGCAAAGCAAAGAGGAGATACTTTAGATTACAAGCCATTCCATATGTGCTTGTTGATGGTGTTTTGTTTAAAAAGACATCAATGGAGTTCTATTGAGGTGCATTGGGACAGGTCAAATTGAGAGGGTGTTACGAGATTTTCATGATGGAGATTCCGGAGGACATTTCACCCCACGAGTAACAGCTCTCAAGATAATGAAGGCAGGGTATTATTGGCCCACGGTGTTCAATGTGACTGCTATACATGGATAAGAAAGTGTAAGAAATGTGCACTCTTCACAGGCAAAGAAAGACTAGCACTTCCATTGCACCCAATTTTGGTTGACCAACCATTTATGCAATGGGGATTGGACTTCGTCGGGGTCATCAACCCAAACTCAAGCCAAGGCCACAAGTGGATTCTCACGGCAACGGACTATTTCACCAAGTGGACCGAAGCAGTAGCGCTCAAAGAAGCAAATGAGTCTAACATACTAGACTTTTATGAAGGAATAGTGACCAGGTTCGGTGTGCCGGCCACTATCATATCAGATAATGCATTGGCATTCATAGGTTCCAAGATTACAGAATGGGCTGTCAAGAATGGAATCTATTTGAGCACCTCTTCAAATTATTACCCATAGGGTAATGGACAGGCAGAGTCCACGAACAAGAATTTGCTAAGAATCATCAGAAGGACTCTGGATGAAAACCAAAGGACATGGCATACCAAGCTAAAATCAGCATTATGGGCTGACAGGATAACACCAAAGAGGTCTACAAGTAATTCTCCCTACAAGTTGGTCTATGGGAAAGAGGCAGTATTGCCTATATCATTAGAATTGCCAGCATTGGAGCTCATGAAGCAATTGGAGTTATCTGAGTTCGAACCAATGGAGGCCAGGTATGCAGAGTTGATGGAATTGGAAGAAATCAGAGAACATGCAGTTCAGATGATTGAAAAGGATCAGGCCTTAGTAAAAAGATGGTTTGATAAGAAAGCAAGAGCAAGGACCTTCCAGGAAGGGGACCTAGTTCTAAAATGGGATGCAGATCGGGAAAAACCAGGAAGGCATTCCAAGTTTGATGCCATTTGGAGTGGCCCCTACATGGTCACGGGATGTAAAAGTAGTAATGCCTTCCAATTGTCTACATTGGATGGAGAAGAACTCCCGATTCCGGTTAACGGAATCTATCTTAAACATTCTTTACTAAAAGGAAAAGGTTTACCCTTGTAAATATTAGCCTAGATTTTCAATTCCTCTAAGTGCGTATGCACATTGTCTTGTTGTAGTTAGGTTTCATTTCCCTAAGTGCTTTGGCACGGAGTTTTGTTGCTCTCTCGGGTTGAATTTCTACGATTCGAGTGCTGCTCTCGAGAGAAGGAGTTGCGGTATCGGGCTCGGGATCGAGATATCGAGGTTGGTTTCGGTTATTGCTTATGACTCCATGCCCAATGGATTGCTGAAAGGCCACTGATCTTCTACCTAGCAGGCAGGTAATCCCGTTGAGTCGCCAAATTGTTGTATATATCTTCCCCCTTGGGTAGATATAGATAAATATGAAAAAGAATATGGAAATCAAGGCAAAACATCGAAAAGTGTCTGCATGCAAAATTATTGAGAAAGTGTCGACAATGTGCGCAAAGTGCACGACATGGAAAATGACATGAAAATTTGCGCCTTGGCGCGAGTAAAGGCGCACGACAAAAATGTGTCGACATGAAAAATGTATGCGCCAAGGCGCACGGTAAAGGCGCACGACAAATGAGTGTCGACATGTAAAGGATGCGCCCTTGGCGCATGGAATGGCGCATGACACGAGTGTCGACATGAAAAAATGTTGCGCCCAGGCGTAGGTAAAAGGCACGAAAAAAGTGTCGACATGAAATAGATGCGCCCAGCGCACGTAGGTAAAGGGCACACAACATGTGTGTCACATGGAAAAAAAATCGCGCTTGGCGCGGGTAAAAGGGGTGCATGACACAACATGAAATGTGCCCTTGACACGAAAAATATGCCCCTTTGGCGCAGTGAAAAGATGTCGACATGCAAATATTTGCGCGCCTTGCGCACGGTAAAGGGCACGAAACACAAACATGATTTGCGCCTTTGGCGCAGTAAAGGGCGTACAAAAAGGGTTGTCAACACAAACATATTCCTACCTTTGGCGCACAAAAAGGGTCGATGTCGACATGAATATGGATGCGCCATGGCACACCTTTAGGAGGCGCAACATTTTGAGCGCTGACGAGGAAAGCAGACCACGGCGCGAGATATTCGAGATGGCCATAACTTTTCACTGGGAGCTCGGATTCATGCAAGGTTGGAATTTCTAGAAAGCTTACGAGGTCCTCTGTCCAACTACGACTAGATATCTTTAATTGGGTGAGAAAAAATTCTTAAAAATGAAAAATACAGTTCGCCACTTTTGGGGGTTCTTAGGGTTCTCACCTACCATCATAATGAGATGAATTAAATGCAACTCTTGAGGTGGTTGGGGTAGATTTGGAATTCCTCTCTCTTTCCTCTCTCATTCTTCCTATAAATTGTAAGGAGGGGCTTCTTTCTAAAGGTTGGACATTCTTTTTTGCCCCTCCCTTCTTCTCTTTGGCAGGTGAATTTGTGGAGTTCAAACCTCCCATCTAAAAAAGCGTAATGCAACTTTGCCTCTTGGCATTTTGTAGTGTATTGTATCAATCTTTGGAGAAAATAATGCATGTCTGTGGATGATTCTCAACCCTCTCTGTGTTCATTTGCATCCTCTTGACCTTTCATTGCAAATGTTTACATGGAAAAATTATCTCATGCATGATCTTGCATTGCATTTTAATGGCTTGTGTTTATTGGCAAGGACAGTTGTTCTTCATTCCTCGGTGCATCACCTCTGTTAGTTTAGGTTTTATTTTATGCATCTTCTTACCCTGTCTCCTTGGAAAATTAGATTAGGTTTTGAGTAGACCCTCTGCATTTTTATGTGTGCATCTGAACAGAGGAATAGGAACCAGGCCTTCTCACGGAGAAATGTTATGCAATCACACCGATGATAGTATGGTCAACCCGTTCAATCCCGACCGCATCCGGAGGGTGCTGTGATTTTGCATCAACAAGAGCTAAACAAGCTAATAGAGGCAAGCATTATATTCCCGATCAAGCACTCAAGATGGGTTGCAAACTTGGTTCAGTCAATCCAAGAATAAGAGCGGAGAAATTAGGTTGTGTGTGGAATTCGAGACCTCAACGGGCATCTCTCAAAGACCATTACCCACTTCCTTCATGGAACAAATATTGCAAGTGGTATCCGGTTCGAGAGATTCTCTCTCCTAAATGGCTACTCAGGGTATAATCAGGTAATGGTGAAAGAAGATGACCAGTTCAAGATGGATTTCACCACCGAATGGGGCACCTATGCCTACAAGAAGATGCCATTTGGGCTATCAAATGTTGGAGCCACTTTCCAAAGGGAAATGGATATGGCATTCAAGGGATTGATCAATAAAATAGTTCTCGATATATCTTGATGACATCACTGTATTCTCCAAAAATGCGAAGTGGATCGCCTCTTTCATCTAGGCAGGTATTTCATAGGTGTAGAAGATTTGGGGTATCATTGAATCCCAAAAAATGCATATTCTTGGCTCACGAAGGAAAACTTATAGGAAATATTGTTTCAAAGGAGGGGTTGATGATTGACCCGAAAAGAGTTGAAGCAATTCGAGCATTACCATTTCCAAGTCATAAGAAGGCTCTTTAAAGCTTCTTAGGAAGGATCAATTTTTTCCGCATGTTCGTTCCAAGCTTTAGGCTCTCGTAAAGCCAATAACACTGATGTTAAAGAAGAGCATGGAATTTAAGTGGAAATCTGAAGGCAAGGTAAGTTTTGAGGCAATAAAAGAGGCTATATCTCAAGCTCCAACTCTCGTCAATCTAGACTTCTCCAAGGACTTCATGCTATATGCCTTCGGTGGTGGAGACACAATTTCTGCAATCTGGTATAGCAAAACAAAGAGGGATTAGAACAACCGTTTCTTTCTTGACCAAGGCTTGGAGGAAAACGAAACTAAGTACTCTTTCATTGAAAAGCATGTCCTTGCAGTGATCAGGAGCTTAAAGAAATTCAAGCACCTAGTCTCAAATAACAAGATCCAATTGTTGGTCTCTCATTTGGGAGTCAAGGACTTCCTTCTAAACAAGGATTTGAATGAGAAACGTGCAGGATGGATAACCCGTGTCATGGAATATGACATCGAGATCAAGGTCTCAAAACTAGTACGTGGAAAAGGATTATGTGAACAGATAGCTTTGATTCGGAAAGTTGAATTAGGTGATGAAAAAGAGACATGTCTTGGTACTACAGGGATGGTCGGAGAACGGGAAAATGATGAGGTGCCTGCTCCTTGTTGGGACTCATAATATGATACACTTCCTATAGGTAGGCCTATGCCCTCCAAAATGAGTAAAGAAAAAAAGGAGATACTTGATTACAAGCCATTCCATATGTGCTTGTTGATGGTGTTTTGTTCAAAAAGACATCAATGGAGTTCTATTGAGGTGCATTGGGACAAGTCAAATTGAGACGGTGTTACAAGATTTTCATAATGAAGATTACAGGAGGACATTTAGCCCCATGGATAACAACTCTCAAGATAATGAAGGCGGGTATTATCGGCCCACAGTGTTCAATGACTCCTATACATGGATAAGAAAGTGTAAGAAATGTGCACTCTTCATAGGCAAAGAAAGACTAGCGGCGCTTCCATTGCACCCGATTTTCGTTGACCAACCATTTATGCAATAGGGGATTGGACTTCATTGGGGTCATCAATCCAAACTCAAGCCAAGGCCACAAGTGGATTCTCATGGCAACGGAATATTTCACCAAGTGGACCCAAAGCGAGAGCGCTCAAAGAAGTAAATGAGTCTAACATACTAGACTTTTATGAAGGAATAGTGACCAGGTTTGGTGTGCGACCAATATCATATCGAGATAATTCATTGGCATTCATAGGTTTCCAAGATTACAAAATGGGCTGTCAAGAATGGAATCTATTTGAGCACCTCTTCAAACTATTACCCGCGGGGTAATGGATAAAGCGATTCCACGAACAAGAATTTGCTAAGAATAATCGGAAGGACTCGGATGAAAACCAAAGGACATGGCATACCAAGCTAAAATCAGCGTTATGGGCTGACATGATAACGCCAAAGAGGTCTACAAGTAATTTTCCCTACAAGTTGGTCTATGGGAAAGAGGCAAGATTTCCTATATCATTAGAACTACCCGCATTGGAGCTCATGAAGCGATTGGAGTTTGCAAGTTCGAACCAATGGAAGCTAGGTATGCGAGTTGATGGAATTGGAGGAAATCGAGAGAACATGCGAGTTCAAACAATTAAGAAGGATCGGGCCTTAGTAAAAAGATGGTTTGATAAGAAGGCAAGAGCAAGGACCTTCCGGGAAGGGGACCTAGTTCGGGTGGGATGCGAGATCGGGAAAAACCGGAAGGAATTCCAAGTTTGATGCCATTTGGAGTGGCCCCTACATGGTCACGAGGATGTAAAAGTAGTAATGTCTTCCAATTGTCTACATGGGATGGAGAAGAACTCCTTATTCCGAGTTAACGGAATCTATCTTAAACATTACTACTAAAAGGAAAAGGTTTACTCTTGTAAATATTAGCCTAGATTTCAATTCCTCTAAGTGCGTATGCAAATTGTCTTGTTGTAGTTAGGTTTCGATTTCCCTAGGTGCACGACACGAGGTTTTGTTGCTCCCAGGTTGATTTTCTACGATTCGGCGTGCTCTCGAGAGAAGGAGTTACGGTATCGGGCTCGGGATCGGATATCGAGTTGGTTTCGGTCATTACTTATGACTCCATGCCCGATGGATTGCTAAAAGGCCACGATCTTCTACCTAGCAGCGGGTGATCCCATTGAGTTGTCAAATTGTTGTATATATCTCCCCAGGTAAATATAGATAAACAGAAGAATATGGAAATCAAGGAAAATCAAAATCCTTCATTTCGGGTTTTGAAAGTGCATTACATGGTCAAAAACCCGACATTTATTGCATCACCAAGCACCTCTAGCGCGCACTGAGACAAAGTCTCGACATGTGAAAATTCACCCAAGGCGCGAGTTGGGGTTGGACTGCAAAGACAAAGTGTCGACATGCGAAAATTTGCGCCCAAGGCGCGAGGTTGGGAAAATTCGAATAGCACAAAGTTTCAACATGCGAAAATTCACGCCCAAGGTGCGGGTTGGGCGCAAAGGCACAAAGTGTCGACATGTGAAAATTCGCGCCTGAGGCGCGAGTTAGGAGCGCACTGCACTAAGTGTCGACATGTGAAAATTCATGCCCAAGGCATAGGTTGGGGTGCACAACACAAAGTTTCGACATGTGAAAATTCATGCCCAAGGTGCGCAGGTTGGGGATGCATAAAGCACAAAGTGTTGACATGCGAAAATCCACGCCCAGGTGCGGGTTGGGGGCACGGACTGAGTGTCGACATGCGAAAATTCGCACCCAAGGCTCGGGTTGGGGTGCACGGCACAAAACATCAACACCACATTTTTAGCACCTATGGTGCACTTAAGAGTATGTTGACATGAGGATAGTTTGCGCGGCGCATCTTCAGGAGGCGCAGCATTTTGAGCATTGACACCCCGAACCCGATAGAAAGCAAACCAACGTGAGATATTCAAATGGCCATAAATTTTCACAAGGAGCTCGGATTCACGCAAGGTTGGACTTTTCAGAAATCTTACGAGGTCCTCTATCCAACTATGACTGGATATATTTAATTGGGTGAGAAAAATTTCTTCAAAAATGCAAAATACAATTCGCCATTTTTGGGTTTGCTAAGGTTCTCACCTACCGCCATAATGAGATGAATTAAATGCAACCTAGAGGTGGTTGGGGTAGATTTGGAATTCCTCTCTTTTCTCTCTCATTCTTCCTATAAATTATAAGGAGGATTCTTTCTAAAGGTTGGACATTCTTGTTTTCCCCTCCCTTCTTCTCTTTAGCGAGTGGATTTGTGGAGTTCAAACCTCCCATCTAAAGCTGTAATGCAACTTTTCCTCTTGGAATTTTGTAGTGTATTGTATCAATATTTGGAGAAAATAATGCATGTCATGGATGATTCTCAACCCTCTCTGTGTTCATTGCATCCTCCTGATCTTTCACTTTGCAAATCTGGTTATCTCGTGCATGATCTTGCATTGCATTTTAACGATTTGTGTTTATTAGTAAGACAGTGTTTCTTCATTCCTCGGTGCATCACCTTTATTAGTTTAGGTTTATTTTCATGCATCTTCTTACCCTATATCCTTGGCAAATTAGATTAGGTTTTTGAGTAAACCCTCTGCATTTTTATGTGTGCATCTCGAGCAGAGGAATAGGAACCGCCTTCATCCGGAGAGCTTTCTGATTCACGAGGTCCCACACTTGGGAAAGTCTCCATGTTATGCAATCCTGACACCGAGAGTCTCAACCCATCGAGTTTCAAACATTCAAGGGTGTTGTGATTCACCATCAACATTAACACAATCATAAAGCGTCCATGAGGGACTTTCCCATAGAGGGGAACGCCTTCGGTGTAAAAACATAAAGTGGCCTCATTCCCTTTTCTTTTTAATTTCACTTTATCTTTTCTTTTTTTTTTCTCTTTTATTTTAAATTAAGTCATTAATAAATTAATATAAGTGATTTTTATAAAATTCATTTTATGCATTTTACTATTATGTTTCTTTTTTCCAACAAATCACATTATCTTTATGTGGAAAATCTAATTTCTATCTTTAATGTTTTCTAATGTTGTGCAAGGAAAATTTTAAGAGTATTCCTATCATGTTAGTGGAGAATATTCCATTATTTTACTTCACATTATAGTTTTGATGATGCAAAAATATAAGAAATCTTTTTGTTGCCTTTCTTTGTCAAAAGGAGACATAAAATTTTACTTTTTCAACTATACTTTTGACCAAAATAAATCGACATGACATTTAAGCATTAATAAAATTGCAATGATTTGACATATAGGCAGCATGAGTATTCTCTGAAATCTTGCACAAGTTAAATTCCTCACGAAAACAGAGAGTAGAATTGAAAAAATTGAGCGAGAACTAATTTCATGGTCACGCATCAAAGTACGAAGGAATGGACCTTGTCAAAAAGTTTTTACAAACCAATCAACCCAAATTAGAAAATGCCACGATTGTAAATGAGTCCAAAAATAATGTTACTTTGTCTTTCAAAAGTAAGAGTTCTTTTTCTTCTTTGCCTAGATCTAGTTACTGTAAAGTCGGCAGCTTTAGTGTTCTCTTTAGGAGAGTCGTCTAAAACCCCTATGAAAAGAACGAGTATATTTGTGTAGTCATAATAACCTTGTACATGACCCTAATACTGACTATTTGTGTTGTAATGACTGTGAACAATTGATAAAGTAAAAATATATCCCATCTAATGGTCCAACCATTAGTATGGCTTCTAAAGCATCTCCTAGCTCTTCCTCTTTTCCATCACCGGACAATACGAGAACTACTATCCCGAGATCGGTCTCGAAAAGTTGTATTCGGCACCGAGATCTGTAGATAGACAAATAGATCCATATGAGTCATCCAAAATGCTCAATTGGACAAATAAGGCTGTAAAGAATGTCCATGATAGACTTGATCACAAGAGTCCATACTAGCTGAAATGGAAAAGACCCTCAAAGCTATATAATCTGAACCAAAAAGGGGATGTATCGGGTGCTTTGGAAGTTACTAAATGCAAAAATAGATGATGTCAATTTGTTTATACAAAGGGTTGAAAAACATGTAGAAAATATTTTTGCTATTGTGTCCACTGTACTGAGATATTCCAAAAGTTATAACCTTGAAGGTTGTTGATATTATCTGACCACTTGTTGATCATATTGTAAGTTTTAAGAGTGATGTGTCTTCCAAGTTAGGAACCACTCATAAACTTGTCCATCAATAAGTCTGCATCAAATACATGAGTCCACCAAGAGGTCAGTCATAAGCTTGATATAGTGTAAGATTTTTTGAGTCCTATTCCTTCTATAGCTCCCCGGATAGAACAAATCTTGGAAAATACCAAGAAAGCGAGATGAAGAAAAATCAGATTGGTCAAAATCAGATTATCTTGGAAGGAAGTTTAAGTTACTTGGAACCTCTTCCCAGCATAAGGATATTTTGTCCCAATATAGTCCTCTATTTCATTCGCAAATAAAAGATGATAAAAAATCTATTGGGATGGTAAAAATCAATCCAGAAGAAGCAGAAGGAATGATTCTTGGAGAATCATCTAGTACAAAGCCTGAGCCATTGCAAGAAATGGCAAGAACCCAGACACTCCAGCCTAACTGGTATAAAATAGAATGTCAATCCATAGATGAAATCAAAGAAATGGTCCATGGAATGATAGGTTGGGGAAATGCTCATTATCCTTATACGAAAGATCCACACTCCATAGCTGAATCAATTGCTAATGGATTTGTTGGAGTACTAAAAGAATGGTGGGACTCTAATCCACATAAAGAAGAAATTTCTGAATGGATATATTGGATTAACAACTGCCATTATTAAAGAATTCATTGGTGATGTAGATAATAATAAGCTTCAGAATACTACTTTGTTTTTAAGAGCCAGATTGTGTGACATGAGTAGGTTAAAAGAATACCAGTGTTATATGCAAAAGCTATATTATAATTCAGTAATATAAATGATCCTACCATGAGGTTGAGATATGTAGAATCTTTTCCTGCATATTTTTCCACAGAATATAAGAAATCCATGCATGGGAAAAATCCAGATGAGTTGAGTTTTGGAGCTATTAATCAGATCATTGATGAAACTAATACAAGGCTTTGCAGAGAAAAGCAAGAAGGAAGGAAGCCATTAAGGCTGAAAAATCCTTAGGCCATAAATTTTGTCAAATGTTTGAAGCTGATCCTTTTGGTTGTGATACTCAGAAGTCTCCCAAAAAGAAGGTATGTACAGATTGTTCTTCTTTTTTAAAGGGGAAGGGTCGGAGGAAGTATAAGAAATACAGTAAGAAATATAGAAAATATAATGATTCTTCGTATATAGAAATCCATATAGAAAATTTGTTTTGAAAAAAGCAATATGTTGGTAGAAGAAATAAATTTATTCCTACATGTTTTATATGTAAAGGAAAGCATTATGCTCTTTGTTTTCCTCGAGAAGAATTCAGAAAATGGAAAAGGAAAAGTCAATACTCTTGCCGCCAAGGGTATTACAGAAAGAAGATTATTGTTTGATTAGTGACTACGATAGTTATTCTTTAGTATCTCTTATCGGTCTTAGGTGAGGATTTTCGGATAAATGTTATATAGTATCTAGATTCGAGATAATGATAGTACGAATCTTAGGTTATGATTCTTTGCCATCATTTTTCAATATGGTGGTATGTGTAAATATGAATGCTAGTTTTCCACATCCTATGATGCCATGGTCTTCAGAACTTCTTCTCAAACAATTGCAGCTCGGATAGAGTGAATATAAATATTGTCCCCTTGGGATACTACAAGAAATATTTTTCTTTCAAATAAGGTCCGAGAACTTGAAGGAAAGTATTATCAATAGTCAAAGATCGAAGCGGGATAGAAAGATCATAGAAGAAGAAGAACAAGAAAAAGAAAAATTATATTGTCAAGAAAAACCATATTCTCCAGTAAGGCCACCATTTCAAGGAAGGATTCGGCAACACCAAACTCCTTACAAAGGGAAAGGACAAGGAGGAAGAGGAGGAAGAGGAACTCCTCCACAAATAAGTTTTCCATTTCTTTTTCCTGAAGAAAAAGAATTGGACACAAGAATATCAGGAACCTATTCCAGGACATGTCCAAGACATATGTCATGATTCCTGATCCAAAAATATTGAAGACTTGGAGAAGAAATAGAATTGAATTTCTCCAGAAAGTCATTGCAAAGGCCACCAATGAGTACAAAAGACTCATTGAGGAAGAAGAAAGAGAAAAGAAAGAAAGAAGCTGATGAAGATCTTGAAGAAGCTTACCAGCAGATACTTCTTCAGGATGCACAAGAAGGTGTCTCAACAGAAGATCCAAATATAGAGGTATGCACCATCAAAAGTGCTCAAAATCCTTTTATATCTATCATCATTTGCATTCCTAATATAAAGCCATATTCAATAGATGTCATGATAGATACTAGTGCGGAGACATTAGTCTCATTTAAGATCCGAGCTATACCTCATTTGCTGCTGAAATGAGACATACTTGAAAATCAATTTTGATAAAAAAGAAGTCATCTCTAGATATGTGGCCTATGTCCCTATTAGGATAAAAGAATACACAATAACTCTAAAATTCTATCAAATGCATGACATGTTATCCTATGATTGCCTAATAGGTGTAGATTCCTTACAAGATTGTGGAACTTTTAGTCTCACCAAGGATTATATTTCTTTTTCAATCGATGTAAATATCCCTAGAAAATATACATTCCAGACTATAGTACCTTTACTAGAGCATAAAAAGGAGCCTAACCATGATTGGATACATAAATCTATAGCTCTATGTAAATCTAATATAGATGATATTGTTTCAAAGATCAAAAAAGATCTTTGCTCTGATAATCCACATGCTTTCATTTCTAGAAGAAAGCATATCTGCTCTCTTGACCTACAGCTCTTAAAGGATGATAAAGGCAATGAAATTATGCCCAAATTCAAAGCACATCATAGAGGTATGATTCCCTCTGAGAGGAAAGAATGTCATGAAGAAATCAAGAAATTACTTGAAGGAGGTTTCATTCAAGAATCAAATTCTCCATGGGCATGTGCAGCCTTCTACGTCAATAAGAGAAGTGAGTAGATCCGTCAGAAGAAGAGGCTAGTAGTTGACTACAAGCCTTTAAATAAATTTGTTTTAGCACTACAACATCGTATTCCTGCCAAGGATGACTTGCTTGCTAGAATTAAAGGATCAAAGGTCTACAACAAGTTTGATCTCAAGAGTGGATTTTGGAAAATCTTTCTCAAGCCTGAAGATACATATAAGACTGCATTTGTTGTCCCAGGAGGACAATATGAATGGAAGGTACTTCCTTTTGGTCTCAAAACTGCACCTTCTATTTTTCAGAAAAATGGATTCTATATTTGGTGATCTTTCTGAATTTTTATTGGTATATATTGATGACATATTGATATTCTCTAAATCACCAAAAGAGCATATTGAACACCTAGAAAAATTTTATGAGACAGTATATAAAAATGGTCTTTGTCTATCTCCTACAAAGATGGAAATATTCAAAGATGAAATGGATTTTCTAGGAATAAAAATAAAGGATGGATCCATTGAGATGCAGAATCATATTGTATCTAAAATCCAAGAGTTTCCTGATGAAATTAGAGAAAAAGAGTAGTTGCAGAGATTTCTTGGATGTGTGAATTATGTTGCAGGATTTTATAAGAATATTGTTGCTGACAAAATTCTTTTGAATGAGAGATTGAAGAAAATGCTCTGCCTGGTCCGAAGATATGACACGAGTGTAAAAAGAATCAAGAAACGGGTCTTAAGCACTGCCTACTATGTCCCTGCCGGATAAGGATTAAATATTATTGAAAGAGATGCAAGTGAGAACTCTTTGGGGCCATTCTCAAAGAAAAAACAGAAAATGGAAAAGAAAAGGTATGTAGATATGCATCTGGTTCTTTTGAGGATATGAGTTGAAATATCATTCAACTCATAAAGAAATTTTAGCTGCAAAGAAAGCCATAAAAGCTTTCTTATTCTTTATTCAAAATGAACATTTTATTCTCAAATCGAGATCTAAAAGATTTCAAAGCCGGGATAAACAATGGTGATTCGGAAAATAAAAATGCATTGATAGATTGCGAGAGATGGGAATGTGGTTCAACAACTTTAGCTTTGATGTCGAACATATCAAAGGAAAGAAAATTCTCTTGCTGATTTTGCTTAGAGAGAACTAAATTATTCCGGGAATGTAAATGTTACTCAAATCTTCCATGAATTTGTAGAAACTATCTGGGATACTAGAACTTGCCAAAATTATCTGGATTCTAAGAAAAGATGTGATAATACAATGTCTTGGGAAGCACAACATTTGCTTCTATCTAGAGGCATTATCTCAATCTCTCCATATCGGACTACGAAGTAGCACGGAGATTTGTAGATCCGAAGTTCCTATGATGAGTTTCATACAAGGAAAGATCCTATGGTTTTCCGTATATTGAATTGGCAATGGAGACATTTCAGATATGTTGAACCTGCTAATGATGATATGCCAATTGAAGGATTAAGATTGAGACAATTGGTTCCTAGACCAAATGTTCTATGGAGATTTGAATTCTCAAGATTATGGCCCGAAGGACATTAGGTGGAAAATGACATCTGGAATCGGCCAAGCACTCCTGGAGATCAGCAATATATTGCCAATCATTTTAAGTATTTTCTTTCCAAATTTCTCCCTACTAAAATTTCTGACAGTCCATTATTAAATGTTTCTCCTGATACTACCAGAAATATTTTGATAAATTGTAAAATAAATTGGTATGTAAAAATGCATTATTATCTTAGGACTAATCTGTACCAGGGACATCATACAAATCCTAATGGCCAACTTTGGAGAAGGATTATTCTCCATCACACCATGAACGTGCATCCTCCAACACCTGGTCATTTCTTAAGGATTCCAGATCATTATATTTTCCCTACAAGGCGTCATCTCAACAGAAATGAAGATGGGATAGCATCTATATCCGAGACTAGTATGAATGCAATATCAAGATCCTTATCCTACGGAAAGGCATGAGGTATCATCCAGTTCATCTAATGATGAAAGTGGTCCCAGTGTCTGTCAGTCCATAATAGCTATGATGACAGGCTTGTTGTCATCCGTGATAAATTTAGTTAAAAGTCCTCTTTAAGTCTTGTTGAAAGCATGGTGGACCTCCCCACTATCTAAAGGTGTTATCATGGGTGGCGTGTACCCATGTGTCTTATCCTACTTTTGCTAAAGTGGGAATCTTTCAAATCACCTAGGTATCCGGTCTCCGGTTTCCAGGTTTGCCCTTTGATCCGGTGAAAAGCCTCTCGCATTCCTATATATAGGCATGTTGAGACTCATTCACTACACCAAAGATCATTGGAGCTCAAGTGGAGTCTAGAGTCGAAGTCTATAAGTTTGAGTTTGAATTAAGTTCAATACGGTTGTTGAGTTTGAATTTTAATTGCTAACCTAGTCGTAGAAAGTGCTATTAGAGATGGTTCTCTATTTACGAGTTGTAAAGGATCTTGAAATATTAATAACACTTGCAAGTATTGTTTTGATTTTCCATTAAAAGTTTTATTGTGTATCTTTTCTTCCATCTATGAATCAAGTTGATACATCGTAAAGCCGTGGCTAAGAGGCGAGCCTCCCGTTTGTAAATCACCATTGGTTGTGCACGATTTAGGTTGAGCAGCGATACCATAAGTCCCTCTTTTGAAAGTTGCTTGTTATAACAGATCTAAAATGGCATCTGAAGATCGTGATACTCTTTCTCATGGAGATGCCAAACAAGATCTTGTAAGTCTATCTCGAAGTTTTCCATGTAAATTCTGCCATAGATATTCAAGAAGAATCGATCCACATTACTGCGTGGAAGTTGCCTAAGATCCCATATGATCGTGTCTATGCTAAAATCTCTACATTTCATTTAATAGCAAAGTCTACTACCTTTAAAACTAGAGAGTCTGTGATTCAAGTCTCCCAGACATCTTAAGTGAATATAATATTCCTCTTATAGATCCTAGTGATATTAAGTCTTTAAAAAAACAAAATACATATAAGTTTGCTCATATAGGTTGTGTCCAAATAGGAATCACTCCTCTTTTCCGACGAGGTCTTAATGCCTCTGTATTGTGTTGTCTAATGGACTTAAGGTTTGATAATTTCAAAGATTCATTATTGGCCGCAATCCAAACTAGTCTTCATAATGGTCCAATTTCCTTTGAGGTCTATCCCAATTATCATGTTAGTCTCACTAAAGATGATCTGTTGAAAGAAGTCCTTAAACGCATCTTCTACTCTTTGTTCTTAATATGAAACTCGGTGCTGTCCATTAGCCATCCATTACAAAGTCATCTATCGTCTTGTCATACCATGTATCCTGTGTAAAGCATGGTATCTCGAAAGGGCGGCGTGGTGAGCCATGTCAATGTAAAAGCCAAAAAATTGAGCGAGAACTAATTTGGAAAAGTTTGCATTTTTTTCCACATACATTTATTTGACGGGAGGTCCCACAGTGCAGATGGGACATTTCACACCAAGTATGGACACAATAATAACACAGAACAACTTAGCAGTTCGAGTGCTCGATCGGTATCCTACGGGTGTCATTTGATATCACCTTTGGGCTGTAAAAGAGATATTTGTGATGCAGGCGTTCCTTTGAGTGCAACGCCTACTCGACAATGGCTGCCACAGAAGTGCGAGAAAAATTATTAAAATATCCACAAAAACTTTAACAGTTCCGCATACATTATCCGTCTTCGTTTTCAATCAATGACAAACTTGATGTCATAAACTTCGACGGATCAACTTTCATCTCAGAAGGGGGTTCCATGACATAAATGTGTTTCAATGAAGAATAAGAAGACGATGGCCGAAGCTGTTTCACGAAATGAAGAACTTTTCGGACCATCACCATTCTAAGTGATTTTAAATGAATAAGGGTAGTTAAATACGAATTGAACTCGTGATACAAAGTAGTGGAAATTCGTGAGGCAAGGTAAAAATGGTGATAAAAATGAAAATCACTTCTTCTTCTTCTTCTCTCAAGACACTGGCTTAGAGCACTCAGAGGGAAAGGCAATTAGCTCAATGGAAGAGCCAGACAGAGAAAAGAAAAGTTGGTGAAAGGAGAAAACGAGTATTTGGCGACAACACTCTCAAGGTAAATACTAAAATTATTTCGATTCACACACATTGCAATGGTAAATTTTGCAAAATCTTTAAGTCTGCAAGTATTTCAATTCTTACTCACCATGAAGAAATAAGAAATGAAATTTGAAAAAAAGATGAAATGTAATTTCTACTGTGAAATTAGGTCCTCATGATCATGTGACCTCGGGTTTCGAAGTTTTGGTGCATGAAATAAACTAATGAAGGTTACTGATTACTATATATAGAAATGCTTTCTTGCAATTTTAATTTTGCTTTTGAAACTTGAAGTCTATGAAGATTTTTACGAACAATTGGCTAAATGTAATTTCTGTTATGAAATTAGGTTCTCCTATGCGAGGCTTGGATTTTGCAAGGCGTTTAGACGTTTTTAGTCATTTTAGACGTCAAAATACAGTCACTTTTAAAATATGACCATCATGATTGTCGGGCAAGATTATAATTTAAACGTCAAAATGACATGTATGTTACAAATTTGACGGTATATATATAAAGTTACTAAATTAAATATTATATTATATATATTTATTTTGAAATTCATGTAAATATAATATAAATAAAAATAGAAATTTGGAAATTTAAAAAAAAATAGAATCTTACTATCTTTTATGAAACAGAAAGTTAGAAACTATGCAAACTAATAAAATCTTACTATTTTTTGTTTGAGTTTTTACAAATTAAAATTAGAAACTAGTTCCACGGTTCCATTTTTCTTGTGCAAATTACAAAAATCAATTGAGGACATAATTTTAATTAGAATAGAGCCCGAAATTTAAGATTAATAGATTATAAAACAACATCATCAAGTCACAAGTGTACGTGTTTCTAAATATTACCATAGGCGGTGTTGGATTTAACTTGCTCATCGAGTGCTTGAGGATCTTTGGCAATTTCCAAGCACCAGGTAACCCTCACCAAAGTCACATCATTTTCCTTTTGATTCTCACTTGGGACAACATCAAAATGATTGTTTTTCATTACAAATTTTGAGTTTTATTTGCTACGGTTATGAAGATTTCATTATAAATGTGTTGAAATTTTCTTTTTATAATTGTTTTTAAAAAGAGAATTATTCCAAGCCTAGTCCCATTTATAATGTCGAGTATGCTTGCATTCTTCACCACTGCTCCTACGGCAGTTGAGGCTGTGTGTGTTCCATGCATATCGCATCATGTGCGAGAACAAAAGAACCCGTGCACCTTGATGACTCCAGAGGCCCATTCGAGGCTTCAAATCCCTTGGAATAGAAACGTGCACCAATTATTTTCTGCACGGTTTCCCATTTTAGTCGAGTCATACTTCATAGACATCAATACATTCCATTTTAGTCGATAATATTTGTAATCTAACCTGTTACAGTTGGAACTTGGAAGCATTGAATTCCTCTCCTAATTCACAAATTCCCTTGAAGCGAGTTGGAACTGGCAGTGGTGGCAAACCCATATCATCAAAACTCTTTGATTCCAGCCAAATGCCTACATTGCATTTGCATCATATTATTTATAATTGAGATTTCTTTTAGATCAAGGGAGGATAAAGCTCGACGTATATTAGGCACTTGTTTAGGGCGTTAGAATTTAGGAGGCATTTGAGTTTAAATATTTTTCTTATTTTTCATTATTTTTAGAATTTATCATTATAATGATGTAAAACCAAGGTAAGGGATTTTTATTTTTTTTTTATAATTTTAGACAAAGGATTTTGAGTCTACCACGCTTCTACCCATGGATAGAATGTTATTTTATAATATTAGACACAAGTTTTAACACTTTTCTCTGGGCCCTTCTCATTTTTTTCATTCATTTTATCATGATTTACATTAAAATGATTTTCATTTTTAGATACAAAATTTGTGATGTATTATTATAAAGAAATTAACATTTAAATTGATTTTGCAGGTTTTGAAAAATGTCAAAAAGAAAGAAGAAACAAAGGACAATCAACCAAATGTTTAAATGGTCAATTCCATCCCAAGATCTTCAAAATGAAGGTATTTCTGAATTTCGACCTAATATTGATTTGAATGAAGATATAGAAATTATGGGAGGTGAGGTTGAAACAAATAATATTGTTGGCAAAGAGGTAAAACATAAATTGAAGAGAGTTTACAGAGTAGAGTGGGAAAATAAGTATACATGGTTAAAAAAACTATGCATGAGGATAAAACTTCTATGAAGTGTGAATGGTGTGAAACATATGGAGCACCAGGTCCATGGGGAATTGGAAATGGTTGTACCAGCATGCAAAAGGATGCAATTGTAACCCATGAGAAATCTAATGTTCACAAACTATCACAGGAAAAATGGGTATGTGATAAGTAGAAAAAGGTGATATCTATTCTAGAACATATAACACAAATTGATGATTCTAACAAGCATAGAATTATCACAACCATGAAGTTGGCATATTGGGTTGCAAAACAAGATTTATCTTTGTCTACATATGACTCTCTTTGTTCACTTGTCATGTCATTAGATACATCATGTATGCCCAAGAATAAAGACTATGCAACATATACAAACCGAAAGGCAGCCAATCAATTTATTTTTTCTATATCTAAATATCTTGAAGAGATACAGATCTTGAAGATGAATGAGAGTCCTTATATCTCTTTTATGTTAGATGAAAGCATTGATCGTAGCCTAGATAAACATCTTGTTGTTTATGCAACATTTCTAGATTCACAAGGATTGGGGTTGTCAGTCTCTCAATTCATGAAACTTATTAGTGTTGGTGATGGAAAAGGAAGAACAATTTATGATGCACTACAAGCTTTAAGAAATGAACGAAATATTTTGAACAAAAAAGTGATAGTTGTTTCTACAGGATGGTGCTTCTTCTATGGTGGGAAATGAAAATGAATCATGAACTTGTTAAAAAGGGATGTGCCAAATTTAATAGTTGTTCATTGTGTTTCTCATCGTGAGGCATTAGCTACATCAGATGCTTCTAAAATGATACCAGAGTTAGTGTTCGTTGAGAAAGTGGCAAACAAAGTGTATTCATGGGTTCAAAATTCAACAAAAAGAACTAATGAGCTCATTGCATTGTAAGAACTTATGAAACTAGAAACTCTCCAGTGCCTTCAAATTCATGGAGTCAGATGGTTATCTAGGGGACAAGTCATTGAAAGGCTAGTGGCATTGATGCCTACTATATTGACTTTGTGGAAAAGTGAGAAGAAAGAATCATGGTATGACAAGGAAAGAATATTTTATGTTCAGTATTGTTTACACATGCTTGTTGATGTTATGTGTGAACTTAATAATTTAAACAAAGAATTTCAAGTGGAGCACATTGATGTCACTTCTCTTGGAGCTACTATTGATGCCACTATTAATACTCTAAGGAGAATGTTTCTAAATAATAATTCATTTCCAAATGGTGCTTGCTACTTATCAAAAAAATTGGAGGCATCTCAGTTTGGTTATCTACAAATCAGCGATAAAGAGGAGTAGTTCACAAGCATGAATTGCTTCACAAATCTATTCCTAATTCACATGGTGATACTCTCAATACACAAAAGCACCGATTCAGTCCTTGTATTGATGGAACAATACAAAGTTGCATCAACTTACAAAATATCCCCAAGCGGGATATTTTCCGTATTTGGGGTAATTCTCATCTTTCTAGAAATCAATCATTTTGGCCATCTCGGGAGTCTGTCCCGCGATCGGCGCCGACCCATATGGTCGGCGCCGATTTTCTAGGAGCGGCGCCGATTATAAAAGCAAGTCCAGAACTCAGTTCTAGGGACCGAAAAAACACAAAAACAGACGAACGCACGCACGAACAGAGAGAGACAGATCGCGAAAGAGACACAGGTTGTAAGAAAGATCTTTTAGCATCAAGTGTATCAAATGAGGGCAGATCCTGTCTGCGAATCAATCCCTGAGAGGAGCACCGTTACTCTGCTTCTATCACATCAACATCGCACGCATCCATCGATCCTCTGTGACTCTGTTCCAGTATCTTGCCGACTTTCGCACATCCAGCCGACGTCGACTATCTGTCCATCACTTCCCAATTCCCGAATCTTCTGCCGCAGCGATCAAGTGATCAATACTACTTTGGTCGACGCCGATCTTACACAGTCGACGCCGATCCTTCATCAATCGACGCCGATCCTTCATCAATCGACGCCGATCACATCAGTCGACGCCGATCATCCTGCAGATAGGTAAAAGGTCACAGGTAACACAAATCCAGCTTTATTTTCATAGTTTCTGTTTTCTGTAGCTGTCTGTCTGCTGTTTAGATTCTGTTTCATTACCATAATCAGAAAATCAAGTCTTTAAGTACATCTTTTATCATGTATGCTTCTTTACTTAATTGAAAACGTGGACTGACATCCGAGGAAGCTTATCGCTTCCCGGACCCGCTTCTCGGGCAGTCCACCCAAATATCTTTTAACGCCATCTTTTTCTGTCAAGCATCGGTGTTTTGCAGGTTACTCGGATCTATTGTGCGAATTGCTCGTGTGCGCCCGTCTTATCTACATCAACCTCCTTATCCGTCTACATCCTCATCAGGTATCAATTTCATTGGAGTTTTTAGGGTTTTGTGTTTAGTTTGGTGCATTAACTTGGACCAGGGTAACAAGCGCAAAATTCTTGATCTACACAAAGTGGTAGATTGTCTAAATGCAAGGTTTCTGATCTTTCTATTTTCAATGCAGTGAAGTTGTTTAGTCCCTCACACTATTCACATGATGTTTTGGTTAGAGAAAATAATTCAATGTGTTGGCTTGAAAAAATTTTCCAACATTTACAACGGGTTGTTTGTAGTGAAGGGATGGACATTCCATCATTTGACATTGAGGCTTGTAAAAAAGAGTTGCATCAATTTATTGATACACTCCACTCAGGGTGTGAGGGATTTTCTGTTAGAGAAGCATGGAGGGTTTTTGTATTTCTAAAAGTTGGCAAACCAACTTTCCAAACATGTTAAAACTATGGCAGAGTACACTTGTGATTCTTGCAAGTACAACAACATGTGAACGAGGGTTTTCAAAGCAAAACCTGATTAAAGATATAAGAAGATCAAAGTTAGAAATTGGAACATTGGATGCACTCATGCGGTATCACTAAATGGACTTGATCCTTCTATGATAGACTAGGAGAAAGTGTATGACATTTGGAGAGGGGAAAAACAAAGAAGGTCACAAAATATTTTGTGAAAGCATGGTTGATCAATGTAAGTTTTAGCTCTTTGATAAACTCATTTTATCTAAATAAAATTTGTAGTGATGTTTTATTTCACATGATGTTTATATTCTACTAAATATCTAGAAATAGTATGCATTTAATTTTATATTATTTATTTCAATTTCATTTTAGAAATTTATTTAAAGTTATTTTTCAATCTTGTAGATGTAAAATTTTACTCAATTTTTGTATTTTGTAATAATTATTATAAAAATAAATTTGACGTGCATGTTATATTTTGAATGTCAAATGACATCCATATAATTTTTAGACCGTCAAATAATATTATTGTGACATGTAACATTGAACGTCAAAATATAGCGCTACTCCTATGTCATGTCACCTCGGGGTTTAGATATGGTGCATTAAATAAACTAATTTAAAGGTTACTGTTACGATATATAGAAATTATTTCTTTCCAATTTCACTGAATGAGCAAGAAGTTTCTTGAAAAATTGGTGAAATGTGAATTATGTTGTGAATATAGGTCCTCCGTCATGCCATGTGACTTCGGGGTTTAGGAGCTCACGATGGATCAATTAGGCTAATTTCAATGTTATCTATTGTGCTCACTGTTATAATTTTTGACATTGTTGTAGCTTTACATGCCTCGAGAACATATTTTTGGTAGTTGCGTTTACGAAATATTTCGAGATAAGTGCCTTAAATTGATTTTGGAAAGTCCGTATTTAGCAATTGTATGGTAAAGAACTTTGATTATGGAGCATTTTTAGCTCTGTAATTAAAAACTTAGTGAAGCGAAACAACCCCCAACAAGGTATTAAGGACACCGCCAATCAACATTTATCACCCTCTCAAAACAAAACATGAACTTGAAAATATGCATGCACTATTGAATGCAACATTCGAGGTAAGAAAAAAGTAAATTTTGGCAACCTAGACTTCAATTTAATACATTTTGTATATTGATTACTTCCCATTTACTCTCTCATTCCATATTTAGTTACTTTTTTGCACTAATTTCCATCTCTCCATCTGTCATCATCGGTTCTCAGGTACAAGGTTCATTTACTGTCTCCAACATCTACTCCAAGCCATTTCAGCTTGTATGCGGCAAGTGCAACTTCGGAATTGACATCTTTCTTGCACCACAAAAGATAACAATAACATGCACAAATTACATCCACGAAAGTGTTTCTCATTATGTTCACCAGTTGATATGTACTATAGCAAGCACAAAAGGCACAAGTGTCAAATGCACTCTTTCTACCCACCCCTCTAGCTAAATTGTTGCCCGCTCTGATAGATACAACTCCTGAACAATACGTTCAAAACAAAAGCTCTACCGTGCACCTCCTCCATACTTTCACTGCCCAAGGAATCTTTACACTCAATCAAGGTAACATTATCCTTAGTGTTAACAACAACATCCACCAACAAGGTATACAATTATCAACACACATACACTCACACTTTCCTCATCTATAAAATATGCTTCAAAAAATTGTTGCAACTAACATCTCTATTTTTTGGTCTTTATAGATACATCTGCAATGCTCAACTTGCATTTATAAAAAAACATTCACATATGAGAACTATCTTGCACCAACATAACAATGTCATCGTATCGCTTAGTATGGAACACATTTTTGCAATTGTTAGCATTGTCTCCCACATCTAATATTGCAACATACCTTTTGTCAATTTCAACATTTGTATATATATTGTCAGTATATAAACACTTAGGCCTCTATATTCATTCAATTACGTTTCATCCCAATCTCAAGATGTGTACATAGTTGTGTCCCGGCTATTTAATTTCGACTCTATAGTTGGTTTGCAATTCCCTGCTACACTATTGTTTGGGGTTTTCCTGTAAGCAACCCTAGACCTTTGGAGATACCTTAAGATACAATGAAAGAAAAAATAGATGTTGTAACAAAATTCACAGAATAACAAATTACTTTAACAAAATGCAACTCCATTTTCCTCCTGCTTTGGCAGGATCCATCATTATGGCCTTAATTATTAAGACTATAGTTTCCCTTTTTATCACCCCTTAGTTGTCGGGAAACAAAATTGGGCTAAGGGTCTTCTAATGAGAAGGGTATATTACACCAACTGGGATGATATGAAAAACAATTTTGAAAATATATTCAAATCAAGGGAGGATGAACATTTTCACTCATCTCAACTCACATGCATGTACAAAGTATCACATGAGCAAAGGAGGGAATGGTTCATACAAAATCCATGCATATGCTCGAAAATCATAAGTGCTTCTTCATCAATGCTCAACTACCGAGATGTGAGTTTTTTCCTCCACAACAAATACAATATTTGGCAGTCACTCAAGCTCAAGCTACGACATTGAAGATGTTATTTCATGTCGAGCAAGTTAAAAATGATTCATTGCGAAGCAAAAAGTCCAACTTCCACTAACCATTTATTCAAAAATGACCAATGACATGATAACCCTCGAAGCAACTCAAGTTGATCGGGCTTTGGATTGTATCAAGATGTGCGAGAGGACCATGTTCCTTACAATAGTAATCATTCTTGTCTTCTAACACCACCATAAAGGCTTACAACCGAGGTACCACTATTGCGAACCAGATCGACAAGACATGATTTTCACGAAATAATGACCATGATGGTTCTACTTATAAGAGGGGAAAGGAGCCAATGACCATGCATGGGCCAATGACCATGAGTGGATATGTGAAATAAAGTACCATTAGTTGTTTGAATTAAAGTTAGCACATGTCACTTTTAAACTTAAAAATTAAATAAAAACTAGCCAATAAAGTAAGTCACATCAATAAATTAACCAATGAAATGGTGACACATGACAACCCATAAAAAGTGATTTTATTCTCAAGTAATGGGTTGCCTTAAATTCCTTTGTATTCAAAAGTACTTATTTTAAATCCCTTAAAAATATGTTCTCCACATAATTAAAATGTGTAAAAAAATCTACATATTAAAAAAAACATGATCTATTAAAGGTTTTTCTTTTTAATTTTATGATTGTTAGGTGGCTCTAAAGAACCTTTTACATTAGGAATCAAGCTAATTGGCTCATTTCCCTAATGCAGACGTGCACTTATACAAAATTAGATCAAGAGCATGCGGGAACCTCAAAACCTGAGGTTCAAGAGCCCAATGGTGACTCTATTGTAGGGTACCTAGAGTATGTAGCTGATTATGATGATCATGGCTATAGTCAAAGAGATGAATAGCCACACCTTCATTATGTTTATTAGATCAAAGAGTCAAAAGGAAGAAGAAAAAAGGTGAAAGAAACCGAGAAGGGAAAAGATGTTGAAGAAGAAAAAGAAAAAGAGAAGGTGAACAGTAAGGATGCCTACAAAACGCTTTCTCAGAAAGGAATTCACCATTTCCCAAAAAATATAAAGAGAAACAACTGGAGAAGAATGTAAGTTTCTCCCCTTCCAAAATTCTGTAATGCAACTTCAACTACCACTTGAGACCAAGAAACAAACTAGAAAAATTATGGAATAATTTTATTTTATTTTGTAAGAAGGGTCTACAAACAAGTAAAGAAGATACTAGTTTGAAACCAAATAGGTTCCGGAATAGATTCTAATTAACTAAACACAAGATTTCCATCTTTATCTTATAACAAGTTTACAAGGTTCCAATTTAGAGGTTACGAGTTTTACTAAGGTTTAGGGAGAAATTTATCACCAAGCCTGCTCTCTATCAAGCCCTGAACTTCAACTTGATTGTTTACACACTTAGAGTTATCAAAACTTTCCTAAACTAGGCTCATTGGATAGGAAATTTCCTCACCTTTCCAACCATATAAAGAAGTCCTCCTAACTCCTTGTAAAACTCAAGTTATGGTCGGGCGAGTTTTAGGGAAAATTTTCCCTTGAGGTTCAAGTGGGTTAGAGAGAAAATTGAGAAAAGTTTCCCAAATGCCATGTGTCATCACGTGATTGGTGCGGGCAAGCGGATCGCGGGAAAAAATTATAAATTTTCCCTAAACCAAAGTTTTAATTTTCCAAAGGAAAATTTTCCTCCATGCCTCCGCACTTGCTCAAATGGCCACGTGGCGCTTTATGATTGGCCGCGGGCCGACGAGGAAAAAGTGAAATTTTTCCAAAAGGGCAAAAAGTTAAGTTTTCATTTCTAAATCAACGGGCCCTCCCTGCCACGTGTCAACACGTGATTGGTTGGGGGCCGCGGAGTTGCGGAGAAATTTGGAAATATTTTCCAAGGCAAAATTTTTAAAAAGTTAAGTTTTTATTAAGGGTCCGCCCCTCCAAAGTGCCACGTGGAAAATTATGATAGGATGAGAGGGTGGCGGGGCCGCGGAACTTTTTAAGAAATTTTTCTAATGTTCAAAATTTAAATTTTTCTAAGGTCAAATTATTTCATTTTTGGTTTGAATGACCATTTTGAAGTAAAACTTCAAATGGCCATAACTTTTGATAGGAAGCTCCATTTTAGGCAAACGAGGACTTTCCGAAAGCTCTCAAAGTCCTCTTTGCACAGAAATCATCAATTTTAGAATTTGGTAAAGTTTCGAGGGTCAATTTTAAGAAATCGATCTGCAGGGTTTATAATTTTAAAACTGGCAGTTTTTCAAACTTGCAATTTTTATAAAAATTGAATCCCTTCCTCCACTCCACATGCCATTCAGACATGGGGAATCAACTTAGGGAAGAATTAGAATGTTTTAATGGTTTCAATTTGATCAATTTATTTAAGTTGTGTTTTTCTCCAACAAGGGACAGAAAAACGACCTAGAAAGGGGATTGTTTCAAAATTTGAATTTGTTGGATTGTTTCCTCGAGTTTACTTTGTCAATTTGAGTTTGGTGTAGTCTTGGCATAGTAACATATGACATTTTAAGTTAATTAAGAAGTATAAATGTGAACTGTTCATTTATTCAAATGTATATTACCATTTTTAACTTTAAAATAGTGAGTTTATTCCTCTAAACTGATTTTGTAATTTATCAACTGAATGTGCATATTGTTCTAATTCAGACAAATACAATGCTCCTTAGATTATACATTCAATATGCAAGATTGATTTCTAGTTCAAAACTCATTTCAAAATATAAAGCTTCTATCATTTCTTTTATACGTACTCTCTTTTCTAAAATAGAATTTGTATAATATAACAACCATGTGATTTCCAAAACAACAATGCAATTGAGAGAAGGATATATTTCTTTCATTGATTTCAAACAACACATTACAATTTAACTCCCTTCCAGTTGATTGAATTTTCAATTTCCAAAAGGATACAAGTATATCATTTCAATTTCATTTCTTTACAAGTAAAACAGAGAATTACAATTCTTCTCTACATTCCTCAAATTTGATTACATCTTTCAATAACAAGGTAAACATCTCACATATCTCTATCAATTACATTCATCCACTTGAAATGGGTGAGGTTACATTAAAACTACTCAAAGAAATGACTGTCAAATTGATTTCTCCAAGCTCCAAACAAGAACATGCTGATTTCTTCATCCTTTAACTTTTAATCTCAACAAGAAAGGGGGAAAAGGCAACACTCTCCACCCAACCAAGACATCCAATGGGAAAAAAGAAGTCATCTTTCCCCATTGGGCCCCCGAGCCCCAACCATAATGGAATGGAATATGAACATCAACACATGGCAACAAGGCTTCTTCACAAACAAGCATACATTCACAAACAAAAATAAACACAAAGCAAGAAGATGTAGTTCTCAACTACAACAATCAATTCCAAACAAAACAAAGGCTCCTTCTCCAAGCAAGCAAGCCAAGCAAGAGCAAGAACTATGGAGGTCTCCTTATGCCTCCCAAGTTGAATTTTGGGCATCCACCAAGAGCAAACCGCCAAGATCATAGCAATCCCATAAACCTTATCCCTCCTCAACCCCTCCTTATCCCTCCTCCAAATTTATCCCTTATACCTCCCCCAAAGTAGGAAATGCAAGCAATTTCCTTTCCTAGGTGGATCCCAAACCAACATTCCCTCCCAAACAAATAACAATGGCAAATCCCTTATCCCTCCTCTGATAAACCTCATAGTCTTCTCTCCACACCATGCCCTAAGCATTCTACCCATCCCTCTAAGAATTGCAAACACAAACACATTCAAAATTCATGCTAAAAGAGGGAAAAACAACAATTTTAAAAAAGTGAGAGCCTACCTCTCCATAATGGAGACTTGCTTCCAAAACAACAGTCTTTATTTCACCAAAAACCAGTCCCAAATCAGCAAGGTAAATGTATGCACAAGCAAATCCACTTCTTCCACCAAGCAAGCTCCAAAATGCAAGAGAATTTTGACCCAAGAGTGAAATCTCCAACTTTCAACAACCTCAAAATGAGGAGGAATTCCAATTTTAAAGGAGAGGGTGGAAGAGGATGATGTGGATTCCAAGTGGGATGCCACATCATTTTTCTTCCTTCCCCAAGAGTGCAATCCACATCAACAACAAATCACCATTAAAGAAAAATGACAAATTTACTTACATACACAATGTAGCCCATACCCCAAAAGGAATGCATTTAAAATTTGTAAGACAAGTGCAATCACTTCTTACAATAAATCAAGTCAAAATTCAATAAAATAATCTGATTTTGACTCCAAATTAATAAACATGGTTGGTGGAGGTTTTGAGAGGTGTGGGACAAGTTTAACTTGTCCCACAAGCCTCCAATTTAGGCTCCCAAGACCAAATCCGAGTTTCAAAGAGGATGGAGTGTTCTACACTCCAAAATCTGCCTTACACAATCTATCATTTTACTTACACAACTTTTACATCCTCTTACAATTTCTTACACATGCATTTATATTTATGACATTTATTTATTACATGTTTTGACATAAAGATTTATTTATCTATCATATGGTTATAATATATATATATATATATATATATATATATATATATATATATATATATATATATATATATATATATATATATATATATATATATATATAAGTCAATTTTCATTTTCAACCAAGACAATAACTTTTAATTTATATTCCACATCCCAATTAATTTAATTGAAATTTAACTATAAGATTCACATTATACTATCACATTAAAATAATTAAACTAAAGAGCACATTACAAATAAAATACATACAACAATAATTTTAAAAAGGGACACAACAAATAAAGCACACATATACCCCATGGTCACAATAATGGAAATCCCCCCATGGGAAATCCTAACAAAACACAACATACAACTCAAACACAGTTGCCATGGTGACCTTGTTGATTTCACACTGAATTCCAATATGGTTAGTCTCCAGTCCCCCGACATTGTTGTGATTTTAACCTGCAAAATATAAAATACCTCCTTTGGCCTCGTGGCCATATCAGAACATCCAAATGATATATAAACATTAGATCCAAATCACAACAATATCAAGATTCAATATTTATCATTAAAATTCAATTTGTAACTATATCATCATCCAATAGATTTCTATACTAGAGCTATTCATAATAATCAATGTCATATATCTAAAATTAACATCAATAACTCCGTCCATGTCAACTAGTATATCATCATCCACATAATAATAAAAATGTCTCGATGATCCTTAAGCAAAATATTTGAATCTAGATCAATATTAATCTAGGATTTAACATCTAACTATCATACTAATGAAAACATAATAATGTCCATAATAATCCATGATACATCATACTACATCAAAACATAATAATATCCAAAATGTGACCAATAGTGTTAGGATCGATCTTAGTGTCCAAGGAAAGTGGGCACTACAAATTCCTTTGGAGATTTCATCCAAAATTTTCCTTGAGCATTTTTGACCACATGAATAAAACTAAAATATAGGTCCCAAAAACAGAATATCTTTGGTCAAATCCAGATTAGTTGGATAAAATTGTCAAGATAACAAAAGAGACAACACTGATTTTCCTGAAGCTCCCAAGGAATCCTTGCTAGCCTGACTCCTTCCACTTCTCAAAATTTAATGGCTACTTTTGCTCAGAATAATGATAAATTAAGTCCATTCTATGTACAGCCCTAAACAATTGCATCATAAATTATGGGGCCTCTAATAATGTGATGCATGTTGTAGAAGACTATGTACTTGGACTAACTTGCACAAAAACCTTTGGCTGTTGTTACTCCATAGAAATCAATAAGTTCCCTGGTTAGACAATTAAAGACGCACAAGTGACTTTGGTGGCTTATCCTCTAAAAAGAATTAAGATGGCCATTCTCATAGCAGACATTCCTACCAGCTATGGGAATCCATTGAGTATTAGTTTCTACAGAGATCTTGGAGGAGAGATACAATTAGACTGCTAGACTGGGCCCATGCCATGATTCTTGTTACAAGAACTAAACAAAGCCTGGAACCAAAACTCAAAGCTAGATATAGAGTGTAGAAGTCAGATGCTCCTCATGCAAACAATCTTTAAGAATAAATAATAGGCCCTGTACTTACAAGACGATGTTGTAAGAAGACCTAAATATGCCCAAGCTTGTCTAAGAGGATAGCAATGGCATATGGACTTTTAAGTTTAATAGGAGTTGTTGTTTTGTTGTTTCGGGTGTAGGATTTGTGTTGGCATCACCGCAAGGTGGACTCATTTATTTCTCATAAAATTTGTAGTTCGAATGCATGGATAACACAGTGGATTATGAAGCCCTACTCCTGGGATTAAAGGTTGTCAAAGAAATTGGCATCAAGAATCTAAATGCTCAAGGTGATGCTGAACTGATAGTCAAACAAGTACGGAATCAACTCCAAGTTAGGAATGGTGAACTCAAACATTACCAGAATAGAGTATGGGACTGCATAGAAACCTTTTGAGGCATACTCTTTCTAAATTAGAAACATTAAAAAAAGACTCAGATCATGAACATGTTAGCTCTCCCAAAAAGGAATGTGAAACAACATTAGAAATCTCTAACCATAAATGAGACAAAATCCACTTGAGAATATGTAAATTTGCATACATAATCTGGTATCTGTAATTCAATCATAAATGACAAACCTATCATAAGCACAATACTATACAATTACTCCAGACAAAAGGGCCATACAAAATGACAAAGCTTGGTGTACAAAACAATCAAGAGATGCTCTCCCCACCATCTCCAAGCACTGGATTGAATGCAAGGCTTAAGCTCTTCTCTCACATTTCCCTATGGCCAAGCGTCTTTCCATCTGCTCTGAGTGTATCTCTCTCTTTTTTTTTCCTATTATCCACATCCTCCTCCAGCTTATCATCCCAGGCATGCACAAGTTTCCTGAAAACAGATCAATGTCATGACACCTCCATGATATCATAAAACAGAGATTTAACAAATATCCCATCAGTGTATTAGGCAGCAATGCAAATTGCATACTAGACATCTGATTTTATGAATTCAACAGCATGGTCTAGATCTCCGAACACTTTTTAAAAACTGGAAATAAAACCTCCACCCTTCTTTATTGCTGCATATCTGACACAAGGCATCTTGTTTTACAGATTGCTTCACATAGCATTACCAATAATCTCCAAGAGAACATTGTCCTTGTTTAAAATGATATAACAGATTTGCATCTCTTGCAACAATCTTGGAGATAAACTTGGTTGCAGTGTGGCAGTCAACACATGCGTGAAGGTTCTTGACTACTCTAATAGTTGTCCCATAGAGCATGTTTAAGAATCCAAATGCAATTGCCTACTTCTCACTATGGTGGCAGAGGAATAATTCTTTTTCCTCCTTGTCCATATCAAACAATAGATATTTTGAATCTGGAAAATATCCTGCTCCCTTCATCTCCCAAGACAATTTCTCCAACATTGCATGAATTTCCTATGTCTGTGGGTGTGATTTGTCTCCTACACAAAAAGCATGTACCATTTTATGGCCTTCAATCCAACTACATCCAGGTATCTTTTTAATTCCTCTTTCTTTCATCAATCTCCTTACCATTTGAACCTCACCCCACTTGCCCACTTCTGCATAGATGTTTGACAGAAGAACATAAGCTGCAGCATTTTGAGGATCCAACTCAAAAAGAAGAGTTGCTGTAAATAATCCTAACCTTATATTCTTATGTGCTCTACAGGCACCAAGCAAACACGGCCACACAACGGACACTTGTTTAATTGGCATTTTGATGATAAAGTTTAGAGTTTCCTCAAGATAGCCAGCACGACCAAGAAGGTCAACCATGCACACATAATGACCAATTGTAGCTGTAATACAATAAAAGTCACTCATGCGACTGAAGTATTTACAGCCCTCATCCACTAAACCTGCATGGCTGCATGCTAATAAAACACAAGTGAAGCTTACATGGTCAGGGTATGTTCCAGAGTGCTTCATCACTTCAAAAAGTTCAAGAGCATCCTTGCAAAAGCCATTTTGTGCATATCCTGCAATCATGGCATTCCACGAGACTACATTTTTCTGAGGCATTTTGTCAAACAGTTCATGTGCCTTGTGTATGCTTCCACATTTTGCATACATATCTACCAGGGCATTTGCAACTACGACATTTGATAAAATCCACTTTCAATTATGCTTTGATGGATGTCTGTACCCTGTTCTAAAGCTCCCATTTTGGCACAGGCTGGGAGGACACTGGCAAAGGTTGTGGAGTCTGGCTTTACACCTGACAATTGCATTTGCTTAAAAGCTTCAACAGCCTTTTCAACAAACCCATTTTGTGCATATCCTGCAATCATGGCATTCCATGAGACCACATCTCTTTGAGGCATTTTGTCGAACAGTTCACGTGCTTTGTGTATGCTTCCACATTTTGCATACATGTCTACTAGGGCATTTGCAACTACAATGATTGATGAAAGTTCGCTTTTCATTATGCTTTGATGGATGTTCATTCCTGTTCTAAAGCTCCCATTTTGGCACAAGCTGGGAGGATGCTGGCAAAAGTTATGGAATTTGGCTTTACACCTGCCATTTGCATTTGCTTGAAAGTTTCCAAGGCCTTTTCAGCAAACCCATTTTGAACATATCCTGTAATCATTGCAGTCCATGAGACCACATTTTTCTGAGACATATTGTCAAACAGTTCACTTGCCTTGTATATGCTTCCACATTTTGCATACATATCTACCAAGGCATTTGCAACCACAACATTTGATAAAAATCCACTTTCAATTATGCTTTGATGGATGCCAGTACCCTGTTTCAAAGCTCCCGTTTTGGCACAGGCTGGGAGGATGCTGGCAAAGGTTGTGGGGTTTGGCTTTATACCTGACAATTGCACTTGCTTAAAAGCTTCAACAGCCTCCTCAACAAACCCATTTTGTGCATACCCTGCAATCATGGCATTCCATGAGACCACATCTCTTTGAGGCACCTTATCAAACAGTTCACGTGCCTTGTGCATGCTTCCACATTTTGCATACATATCTATCAGGGCATTTGCAACTACAACATCCAACAAAAACCCCTTTTCATTATGCTTTGGTGGATATCCATACCCTGTTTCAAAGCTCCTATTTTGGCACAGGCCTGGAGTATGCCAGCAAACGTGAACTGGTCAGGTTGGATGCCCGTTCGTTGCATTTGGTGAAACAGTGTCAATGCTTCGTGAGGATGCCCATGTTTTCTGTAAGCTGCAATTATGATATTCCATGAGAAGAGGTCTCGTTCAGTCATTTGGTCAAACACTTGGCGAGCATCCATTAAACATCCACACTTATCATACATACGTATAAGGGTGTTTTGTAATAGTTTGTGTGTGGCAAACTTAAACTCCCTCTGGTTGATGTGGGAATGAATTTGCTTGCCCTCTGAAAGGGCTTTCTTGGAAATGCAGGTCTGGAATAGTTGAAGAGAGTTTACATGGGGTTGTGTGTAGTAAGCCGAATGTGTAACGCCTCTTTCAACTGATCTTTTGTACATAATCCTGCGAGAATGAGATTTAGATCAAGAGCTGAAGTGGAAGGCATTGTATGATTATAATTGAAGCGTTGGAAATGCGCATTGCTAGTCAGCCTACTAGAACAATGACAATGAAACACAAAAGGGGTTTTTTACTCTGTTTGTTAGAATGGCAACGATACAGAGGAAGTGGTTGTTCACAAAGAAATGCAGCCAATAAAGGCCTGTTGTATAAAAACACATTATGCCTAGGATGTGAATTGTGACGCAACTAGTTCAAATGGAAAAGAAAGGAAGTCAGGATACAGTTGACAAGAAACTCAGCGAACAAAGCCCTATTATACAGCAGCAGCCTGGCACCTTCTCCGTAGTAACTTTCAGTCAGTGAAAATTTCGTAGAATTCTATTTTTTAAAATCTAAGAATGGTCTCTTGATCAGCAAAATAATAAAATGTTTCATATTTTTACCAAGTTACCGTCAAGCTGCGGCTGTATAATATTAAATGCTTCGACAAGTGGAAACCTGGGCCATATCCCACGGTTGAGGTGGGGTTCTATTTGGTGGGCAGATTTCTTCCGCCAAGGCCAAATTTGTCGAGACACGATTCTCGGTGAATCCTTTATTAGGATATTTTCTGGCTTCCCTTTGAAAGAGAATTGAATCGTGGCAGACTTTTTAAGAGGCAAGTATTTTCATTGAATCAAATGTCATTTAATGTTTTTTCCCACTAATTTTCAAATTCTTATTTCCTAAAAATGTAAAATAATAATAGAAGAAATAAAAGACTACATATAATTTTTAACCTTAGAGTTTAATCTTCATGTAAATCACAAAATTCATCTTAAAATTTTAAAATACTAATAAATATGTTATAAACAAATAATATTAATTCATTTTGTGATATTTGAATTTTTTAAAGTAAAATTCAAGCATTAAATATAGCAAAGGGTTTATAAGGACTTAGAGTGAAACACCATTTCTCTTTTTTTTCCATAGTTTAAATTTTATGAAATGTCTCTCCTCCTTCTATTAGTTTTTCAAAAAAATCAATTTTTTATGCTCAACATTTTTATTTGTAAATAGTTGGTTGTGTGTATGTACTATTTGAGGCACTTTAAGGAATATATATATAAATCATTCCTAAACTCATCTTCATCGTATTTTAATTTTTGGGTGGTAAAAAATGGTCTTTGAGAATTTTTTTCTTTTAATAAATTACAATATTTATATTATTAGTCTTACCTTTCAAACAAATAAAATTAATAATCTTGGATCTTAAAAAACTATAAATACAAAATAAAATTGATTAATTTAGAATTACTATCAATAATTAGAAGTTGAAGTCTAAACTCTTCTAAATATGAAATTTTACTTATTAGCTCCAAGATTAATTATCTCATAAACTATTTTTTTATATACATTAACTCCAACAAATCTTTATACTATTCTAAAAATGTTGGAAAAAATATGTTGAAAATAAAATATCATATTTACATTAACCCTAACGAATTTTTTTATAACTAGACATATTTTTTCAAAAAACCCTACTATAATTTAATTAAACAATTTACATCTGAATATCTAAAAAATATATGTATGAACATCCAAAAACTATATTTATCTCATATTTGTTCATGTAAAAAAATCATTTAACTAATTACATCTTAACGCCCGCACAAACATATTATAATTATCATTGATCTCTCTTTCTCATAAAATATATAGAAAGCACACATAATCACTTCAACAAAATTAAATACCACAAAACCTATTATTGCATTAAGTAGGCTTCCTTCCTAATTAATAATGTGTATAATGCACCAATACCTACTCATGAATTTGGATGAAAAATGAGCATTGGACATTATGAAGCTAAAATCAGAACACCTTCCCAAATGCTTGAATTTTAAAAATTTATTTTTCAAATTGGCAAGAATATAAAATGGCCTTCATAAATAGACAGTCATGATATTCTGACTTTTAATTATGATTATAATTTATTTATTTTTGAAAAATTCAGAGAAAACAAAATAGATTATAGATTAGGGTTTTTGGTGCTAAAATAAAGATTAGGTTTCAAGGCTACGAGATAAGGATTTCAAAAACTCTAATCAAATATGTAGATTGAATCAAATATCATATGATTTATAGAATTTTTTTATATTTTCACAATTCATGAGATTGAAAACTTGATTTTAAATTGAAATTGTGTGTATAATTTTTATCTTTGGAAAGATTAAGTGTTTGTTTATTCAGAGACTATGCTTGTTTAATAGACCAAATGTTTGTTTATTCAGATACTAGGCTTGTTAAATAGATGTGCTTGAATTCAAAAGCATCTATTTAACTAGCCTAGTGAATAAACAAACAATTAGTCTTTCTTGATTATAAATCAGGGGTGGTGATTGGAAACTCGTTGGAATAAAAATATACACACAGTTTCAATTCAGAATCAAATTTTCAATCATATAACTTAATCCTCAAACTTTCGCCACAACTACTAGCAGATGGGTATGTGAAAATCTTGATTTGGATGTTCAGAAACAAAGAATCATATTGATCTTTCGTCTGATGTCTTTCTTTATCCTGAGTCGTTTTCGTATCACATTTTCAATCTTCAACTCAGTTCTAATTTTAAACTTATTGCCCATACAAGCCTAAAAGCAAGAACACAATCTTGTTCCGGCCAGCAAACAGTTTACAAAAATAACACAACTGTAAACGTCATTAATTAAATAGCTTCAACTTGGTAATGGGAGATCTTAATCATCCCGATAGACATCGAGGCCAAGACAAGTTAGTCTCCTTTAGAGGAACAAATGATGTGCAAACGAAAATCACGTTGGCATTTTTGAATAAGATACAAGGACTTTAGTAGATTATTCAATTCAAAAGCAAATTTGTTATCCTTATCATTTGCAGTGTTGTCTCTCAACTTTGGATCATATCACACGGCTAGGCTCTGTGAAAAGCTTAGGTTTCATGAGAAAAGAAACATAAACATGAAACTAAATTAGATATGGCCAATGCAAATATTCAGCAAGATCATGTGAAATATAAGCTGCTCTTGATATCCTATACCAGTGACATTTCAAACCAAAGGTAATCTAATCACACTGAAATCAGTCTGTATAAGGTCATGCCATGCACTTATTGACTCTAAAACATAATGACATATTCTGTTTAAAGCGCATGACTGGCAACTGCATTGGGATGTTGAATCCTGGTCTGTTGAGAACATGTAAAATCAACATTAAGATAGTATAAACATTAAAAAGAACAAACAATGCCTAGTGACAACTTTATCCCTACACACTTTATAAGCCTAATTCTGCAGATGTATTTGAACATGATCTTGATCCTTTGGAACGAACTGATGTTGTTGTTGTTCACAATCCATAAATGATCTGAACGAGATTTGGTCTTTTATAAGGGTCTACTAACTAATAATACTCTATTTATGACCTCAATCCCGGTTCGTACGAACTTGGAATGAGTGACCACAATGTAATATGAGAGAAGAAATATTCTATATATATAAGATTAGTAGAAACAAAAAAATGGCATAAAAAGAAAAAAAAAAACAATACAATAATTCCTTTATTATACTAATTCAACCATTTTCAATAAAATAATGCACTTATGAGTTTTTCTTTGCCCTATTACATGTCTAGCTATATGTCATCACATAAATGTTATCTTCTTTGTCCACCTTCTCTAATAATATCTTCTTCTCTTCCACCATTTCTCTTACACATTAGTATTGAACATCAATGTATTTCATTCTAGAATGATACTTAGGGTTCTTTGCTAGACAAAGTGCACTCTAATTATCACAATTGATCTTTACAACCTTTTAAGTGAATCCAACTATGGAGATTAACCTTTGAAGCTGCCGCTTTCTTGATTGCATGAGTAAGTGCCATGTAATCAACGTCTAGGGTGGATATCACAACACTTTCTTGATGTTTACTCTTCAACTTACTTATCCACTAAACAAATAGAAAACATACCCATGTGTAGACCTCTGCATATCCAAATATTTACCCCAACCTGAATACACAAAACCATGTAGATTCAATGTTTTTTTTCACCAGATTATCCTAATAACATATTGCATAATCAAACATCCCACATAGATACCTGAAGATCCTTTTCGCTATAATCAAATGTTATTTTCCCATATTTGACATTGTGAGAAAATGCAAGAATGAGGATCAAGCGGGATAACGCACACATCAACCGAGTTGCACTCGAATGGAAGCATGACAAAGTTCCATGAGGAAGCAAGCATTCAACCATGAAATGTGCATGCAAGAGAAAAGGGTCTACTCATTCTCATAGATCAAAAAAGGGTACAAATAGGAGTGTTGTGTAACTCCCAATGCAAGACCATCATACCTCCACAAGGGAGAAGAGGAGTTACATTCCAAAAATGGAAATTAACTCCTGTATGACACACTGACGCGTATGACAGAATTTATCATACCCCTTAATACACCTAAGACCTATGACCTCACCTAAGTGAGATGACTCACCACGTGATGTGGACAATGTCGTGTGATGAAAAGGCAAGTCACACACACCAACACCCCCATCGTAACTTAGGATGAGGCGGCAAGTCAAAAATGAGAAATGGGTCCCGATAACTACGCCTGATGAGGTAAACATGCACAACAAGGATCTCAAGTAATGGAGGAAAACATAGTGGGAAAAAACGTCCACTTATAAGAGATGAAAACTCTCCTAACAACCTAAGAAAGATGCATCAAATGGGTCCCAAAAACTACCATGTATAAATTGTAATCTCTCTGGAAGAAGAAGAAGAGAAGAGATGAAGGAGACAAGAGAGACAGACGAAGATGTGAAGCCTTAGCCAGATCTGAACTCTGCAACTCTAGGAAGTCTCCAAGAGTGTCGATGACATGGTCCTAAGCTTGATACTATAGAAGATCCATCCACATCGAACAATGTTCCTACCCTTAGGAAGGATAGAAATGGAGTACTAGAAGTCCTCCCACTCCGTGAAGGAAATTGAAGGCAGTAGTATGAAAAAATCTGAATCTGGTCCACTGAATGTGGCATAGGTCTAGCAAATGAGTGTAGAACCGAAGGTAATTCCACAAACGTAGAATCGAGAATGAGAGAGAGGAACATCCACCAAAAGGATGCCCAAGTGAAGTGAAGGAAAAGCAACAACCCCCATAATAGTAAAAAGAGGATTCAAAAGCAAGGGTGGATCAATGATGATCTCCGAAATAGTGGAAGTGATAAGAGTCCTAGAAGGGGAACTCCTAAAAAAGGAGATGAAGGAATCCTCTGAAACACATGTAAAAGGATGATAAAATCCATGTACTGCATCACAAGTAGGCACTACGAAGAGATGACTAAGGTCTGATAGATACTCGTCCCAAGAGGGTGGCTCGACAAATAGAAGAGCAATGTCTGACATGTATGAATCATCAACATATGAAAGAGGAGGAGTGGAAGAGGCCTCACACACTGGAAGTGGAAAGGAGGAAAATGCAATGATGGTATGAGGTTGGAAATGAGACTTGTCTGATGGGAAGGGAGGAGTGTCAACATTCTCTAAAAGGTGGCCAAGAGAAAGAGGAGAGAATTCCTCAGTAGTACTCTCGTCATCGAAGTAGAAGAAAAATACTCATCATCAAGGATAGAAATAATCAAGTTTGTGTCAAAGTAGAACTATCATCACATGAAGAAGGAGAGGAAAAAATATATCGTAGGGAGAAGCAGTAGTGGCGAGTCTCTGAAGGGTCTCCAAATAAGAACTAAAGAATGCTCTAAATAGTGTAAGGACACTCTATGTGTACCACATGATGGTGGAGAGGCCTAGAAATGTACATCAACAAATGACCAACGACCATGTTGTAAGTGTCAAGCCAATCTTCAATATGAACAGGATCATCTGGGTGTACTTGTTCAAACAAGAACAGATAAATTCCATCATGTGAATAAGAAAACATTCCATGCTTGAACGCCACAATGCATAGTTAGCCCTACCAAGAAGAAGAGGTAGAGGTTGTAATGTAGAAACAATCCTATGAAGCATAGGTATGGGAAAAGAAATCTCCATGGTGTATCCGTGAAGAGAACAAGAAGTAAAAATGCAACAAAAGAAGGGTGTAAGAACACACACAAGGTTGCAAAACATCGACTTAGCTAATAATACATATGCATGCAATACAACACCCAATAGCAATGATAGACCCTTGTTTGCAGCACTTTATAAGTAGTGGGTTGATTACACTAAGGTGTATTCGTGCAACATGTGAGATAGTTGACCACTCACCTTGCAAAGAGGAGACGAAATGCACAAGAGTGGAGACCATAATAAGTCTTGGTCGAAAGCATAAGAACAACACGTAAACAAGCACAAAAGGGGTAATCAAGGAACAAGGGGACAAAACAAAGTTTGGTGTGAGAAAAAACATCTCATGTTGCATAAGGGGCACTCTTTCTGCAAGGTCAGTGGTGGACGTGTTTACTAACTCGCAAGCGAAGAGGAGCACTACAATGCAAAAATGACTCAAAATGAGTCAAGGGGTCCTAGAACTCTAGAACGACCTCTAAAATGCACATAAAACCCCTTAAACGCTAAAAATGACTCCAAACATGACCTACACACTTCCACAAATGGTCAACGGAAAAAAATGCCCACTAACTCTAGTTTTGGAATAATATTTGCCTAATTTTGCTATTTTTTGAAAAATATGAAAAATAAATTCGAGAAGGAGATAAATTAAAGAACTAGATTACCAAATTAATTTATCTCCTAATTAAATTTAATTGACCCTTAATTAAGATTTAATTAGATCCTAACTAAGAAATTAAGACCTAATTAATATAAAACCTTAAAATAAAAAAGGGCCCTTACTTAAAAAACTTAGGATAATTTTTTTAATAAGCCTAGGTTTAAACTAAAAGAGGTGGGCTTTTGAAATGGAAGGTAGGGTCAAAGGCTCGATCAAGGGATGGTACGTGGAACATTGGAGGGGGTGGCACAGGCTCACAAAGTGCCAATCGGTGGTGGAAGAGGCTAACCCGTAATGTATGGGAGGCTCAATGCGGGGGTTGGCAAGGACAGTGCACTCGGCGGGATGAATGAAAAGGCATAGAGTAAGCGCATGAGTGGGTAACCTTGTAGAGTTCAATACACGCAAGGAGCTTGAATGGTTAAGCATGCAGGAGATGGAGGCATGACAACAAAGCGAGATGGAAATGGCTCGATGGGTGCACAGGGCCATGTAGGTAGAGAATGGTTTCAATGGTAGAGTTGAGCCAATGAAGCATGAAAAGGACCAATATGGAAGCAAGGAAGATCTTGGGACACGTGGGGATGGCCAAGGTGCTTTATAGGGGATGACGGGTCGAGCTTAGAGGCTCCAAACAACACGAGGCATAGGGAGAGCCGAGCGTAGGGCGGTCGAGCCAAGGTAAACATGTAGGGACAAACCTCACACGATGAACAAGGAGATGTATGGGCCAAAAGAGTGGGTTGGGCATGGTTATGCGAGGAGCAAGATAGGTTTGAGCCGGTGAGTTTGAAACAAATGCAGGCGGCATACACGAGCCAAACCGCCAACAAGACAACCCGAGCAAAACACAACACAACTCATCACAAAGAAGCACAAAATAAGCTAGGAGCAACACAAAACCAACTCACTGACAAAAAAACACAATGCACAACCCAACTTACCAATACAAAATGCGTAAGGGGAAGCCAACTCACCAGGTAAAATCAGCTCGCCAAGTGGCAAGAGAAGTCAGGTAGCAAGGAGAGCAATATGTAGGACAACATGAAAGAGCAGAGGCGGGGGCTAGAAAAACACAAAATATTTTAACAAAAAAACATAATTTTCATTAAAAATGTGATAAAAGACAAGAAACCACTAAATACCTCCAACCTAAGAGATTTATGCCAAATATGGTCGTAGACAACCAAATTTGCCAAGAAAACTTTTGAAACTCCAAGACTTCAAAAGCAAGCTACACATGCACCGAAAAAACACACAAAACCAATAAAACTCCACAAAACATGAGATTATCCAAATCAATACAAATAACGTACGAATGGAATAATGATTACGAAGCTTGCACACAATATGAGTAAGAACATGAAACCGAGAGTATTAGGCAACAAAAGAAAGAGAGTGGCGTAAATCCCAACAATGTGCTTTGATACTATGTGAGAGAATACAAGAACGAGGATCAAACGAGATAACACACACATCAACTAAACTACACTTGAACAACATCGTGACAAAGTTCCATGAGGAATCAAGCATTCAACCATGAAATGTGCATGCAAGAGAAAATGTTCTACGCATTCTCATAGATCGAAAAAAGGGTACAAATAGGAGTGTTGTGTAACTTCCAATGCAAGACCATCATACCATAATACAAGCCAAACAAAACTTGCACTTCATCAACGAGATCCTTTCTACCCCCTTTTTCTCATCACGGATCACGTGCACATGTTCCTTCTACTTTTTCATACTTTCATTACACACTTTTTACATATATACATGCATCTTTACACACAATTTTATACATATACATGTGCATTTGACTACTTGACTGCTTCTCTTTTGCGTAATCGTCTTGGATGAGAAGTAAGAAGTTAACACCTACACAACACCACTTAGTACATCACACACAATCAACACCAACAAAAGTACAACATTGCATTCACGCATGCACTTTCACCCTAGGTTCACTCTCATCACTTTTTACATTTTTGCATCTTTAGTCTCTACACTCCATCTTTTTATCACTTCACTCTTTGTCTAGTCCCTCGACACGTTTTCTACATCAATCTACATGGATATTAGGTACACATCTCTATCTACTTTATGTTACCAAACATGTTGCTCACCAACATCCATTGGGGAAAATGTAGACACAAAATCACGCACTTTGGGTAATTATCTAGTCTCGATCGCATATTACTATTCATATGGTTCATAAGTACGAAAAGTAATAATTAACCCATGTCTTTGGACATATTTTGTTGCTTTATGTTGCTACTTTTAGTCTTACATCTCTTATTGGTCCAATCTATATTTTTATACTTCAGTTTTACCTTTTCTCGATCGAGCACCCAACCAAGACAATAACATCGTTAGGTGCTCATGTTTTCTCTTGGCACCCTTGTCCTCTTTACACTTTACTCTCACTTTTTGGGTCCTTTTTAGCCATTTGAGCATCTTATCTTTTTGGTAGTCGGTCTTTTCGGGGTTAATTACAAAATTCAAGCGAATGAATCATATAAATATAAAGTTATGTGATCATAATAAGGGACCAAGCACTAAGCATTACTATCTCCACCTAAGGTTGCATCCATCAAAGGCATCTAGAGCTCCATTTGCATCCATCTAGCTCCATCACAAGGGACACAAGGTTGGTTCATTTGCATCACACTTCATAGGAGGGGAGTCTATTGGTTCCATGCACACATTATTTACATTCTACATCTAGTTACTTGCTCACTACTCACAAAGTGTGACCCATACAAGAGCACCTAGGGCACAATTCTCGCACACACACAAAAACTACATTGGGTATGAGATGTAGTGTAACGCTCAATTAGTAAGTCCATCATTGTGGCAGCTGAGGACAATCTGACCCCATCATTTGCATCTTTCTTGTTTAGGGTTTTGCAGGTGATCTCTTTCATTACATGTTTGCAGGAACATCAATGACCATATAACGACATATATGTGACAAAAGGTGAACACGTGAATATCCCGCAACACCTCGGACGAGGTTCTCTAGTCATTTCCACAAACCAAGGAACCAAAAATTCAAACCAAGGTGCCCCAAGTGCCCCCATCCTTCTCCGAGATGCGACAGTCTAACTAGACAATCCAATCTACATTTTCTCAAGCTCATGTGTGATGGTTTCTTCCTCTTGTTCAGTCGGTCTCCACTGCGACACATTCCTGTGACCTCTTCAAATCAGTTAAGGCCTTCCTAACCCTCTTTTTACTTAGGGCTTCATTACTTCATTGCTTAGTTGATTGGGTTAATTTCAAGATCGCACTATTTCATTAATTTACTGCTCTCCTATAACACATAGATTAGGCTAGAATAATTTCCATTTTTAGCATAATCACCACTCACATATGAACATATAATTGTCATGGTATCACAAAGCATCCAAGATAGAATCATATAAATCATTGGGATGAGGATATCCAAACAATCCGCAAATTTTAGATGTCACAAGATGATGAATTGAATAAAATAGCAGGACTAAAAATAAATCCAACCCCAAAGAAGGTAGAGAAACTAATGAAGCTACCAAGAGAAATTTTAGAGCTGCAAATAGAAAAAAATATGCTTCAATCTCACAAGAAAATGCATTGGAGGACATAAAACAAAAAGAGTTAGAGGCTAAGAAGCATAAGGAATAATTGGAAAAGTAACTTGAAGCACAAAAATAAAAAAACCTCAAAAGAGGAATACATTAGGATATCAAAGACTACCACATTATTGGCACAAATGGAAAAAACAACTAGAGAAAGAGAATGTGGCAAATGAGAAAGAAAAATTTATAAGTGACTTCCCCAAACAAAATAAATAGTAAGATGGAGTTACACAAACAAGGATCACAATAGAGGAAGATAAAAAAAAATATTGGAAGAAGAGAGAGAAAATGAAAAAAACTTAAAGGTAGCTAAGGAAAAATAATTTAGGAAGAACAAAATCGAGGTAGTTACCCATGCATAAATACATATCGAATAAGAAACAAAGAAGACAAAGGTGAAGACAAAGTAAAATGAAACCTCAAAAGAGGAATGAAAGTAGAAATTTGTGAGATAGAACAAAGAAAAGATGAGTAATTGAAAAAGGCAACGCAAGACAAAAAAAATCTGATTTTTCAACTTTAAAATGATATGAAACTAGTGGAGGATGAAGCATGGAAAGAAAATCATATAAGTGTAGGAATCTTGGGGATTAGCCACACCACAACCAATGATGTCTTTATGACGAATTAGTATGCCTAAAGATGATACACCATGGACATCTCCTGCTCCCATAGTCAAGATAATAGTGATCCTCCCTAAAAGAAGAACAACACACATAACAATAAGACAATGTAAATACGCAAATGGACAAAGGATAGAAAATACACTTGGAGAAATTAATTCCCATAGAGAAGGATCCAATAGGAGATATTTGTCATAAAAGTGCAATGAGAGATTGTATGCAAGTGTTGTGTTCAACTTTGAAAATAGAGAAGGTGGTATAGTAAATTACTATCATGCAACCATACTACACGCCAAACAAAACTTTCCCTTTAATAGAGAAACAACTATAAGAGATAGTTCAAAACTTCTTGGACCATATAGAGCCAATGATGGAGAAAGGACACAAAATCGAGGATTAAGCATTATCAGATTTGAAATCCATTGAGATGGAATCATTAGATAAAGAAACAAAAATGAAGTGAAAAACTATAAGCCACGTCGAGTGAAAAAACTAAGAGAGATCGTTGGATTCATTGTGAGATACTTTACATTCTCAATTGGTCCATTGGTTGACGATGGGTGATAACTACATAAGAGGATGATAAAATATTTGATGCTTTGGAGGAGAAATTAACCGGTGTGAGATCTTCATATGATGTAATGAAGGACCCCACATGAGTAGAGTGGAAAATATTACTAGTTTTGGGATAAAATACTAAAAAACAACGAATAGAAAGAGCTAAAACAATCAATCAAATGGAAGAATATAGTACCCTAGTAAGAAAACAACTAGAGAAGATAAAGCTAATGGCCACGGAGCTTGAAAATTACTACAAATGACTCAAGGAAAAAAAGAACCTTTCACTATTGTCGCCATTACCACTAAGAATGATGGTTGTTGTACAGAGAAGAAAAAGTGACACTACAACTCAGCGCATGGAATAATTTTAAGAAGATGTTGAACAATGAGGTTTTTCCTTGGGGTTATATCTTTTTTAATACAATTTTTAAGGAGTGAAATTACAATCCCATAAATTGAGCTAGGAGATTCAAGAAAGGGTGCATTAAATTACCCACGCTAAATGTCTAAAATTTTGGGCGAGTTGATGGTTTTGTCGTTTTTGTAGTGGACACAGAGTATAAAGGTGAAGATAAAACATTTTTAGCCATATGGCAAAGATATTCATGAAGGTTTTCCTCAAAGAAAATACAATGAGCCAACTCGAGGTATAATATTAACAAGATTCTTCATTGGTTTTGGATGAACAAAATATGTTTCCTTTAGAACATACCATGACATCATTGAAAAATTCAATAAGATAAAATAGAGCATTTTCTTCCCGGACTTGTGCAGTCCCTAATGGTGCTTCGCAACAACAATGAAGGCTTTGCTTGTACAATAAACATGATCAAAAGATACATCTCTTCATAAATGTAACATATGTAATCTATTTTTATACCATAAAGTAGGAATAGGGTAAGGTATGTTATATAGAGAGAGGGAGAGTATAGCTAAGGTATATAAGACTCGTAATGAGATAGAGAACTTATGTATAAGAATTATGTAACAACGGTATAAGATAGAGTGGATTTGAGATGTGTTGTGTGCTTGATAAGTTAATACAAATAAAGAGGAGATAACATATGGAATTATTGTTTATGTGTGCATTCAGAATCATAGACCCACTTCAAGTTTTGTTTAACTAACACATTTAGATTAATATCTTCTTTTTTGTAGTATCATTTCCAACGTAGAACTTTCAAACTCCATAAATGAGTAAAAATATTACATGGTTTGTGTCAATAGATGTTGATAAATAAATGTAGCGAAGAAAGCACTATTACGAAAAAGGCATTATGCATGGAGTGTGCAACAAACCGTTAAAATGGAAAATATGTTGGAAATGGTGTCATTATTATTACTTAATAGCAAGTTATGATCGTGTTGACAAAGAAATCCAATGAGCAAATCCCTAAGTGCTATATATGAGGTATTAGTTGGAGTAGTAATGAGCAAGGACAAGTTACATTTATACAAGGTTATGAGCTAGGTGTGGTGTTGTTTAGTAAGAAACTTGTTGTATGTCATGACTCATACTCATACAAAGATTTAGCACCTTCAAGTGGTTTGTAAAATCACAAATACTACTTAGCCTATAAAATAAATTATAGAACCGAGTCTACATATGTTAGCAACTTTAAGGAACATCCAAATGTCACTTATTTTTATCTTGAGTTGTCCATAACATCATTCCCCGATGAGGGTCTTCGACCACTTTTCTTCTATCACATCTAATTGATTTAAATTTGTACTCATTTTTATTCACGAAATTTGTCTTCTTTCATGTGGTTGGTTGCGATCTTGATGAAACATACTACTTGTTAGTAAGGCATCGGAGGGTGGCTATACTAAAAATGAATTACCTAAGTAAATGAAAAATAAAACCCTCTTTAAAATATTAATCATTGATAGTTGTGTTCTTGTCACTACAAAGCTAAAATTCTAACGATAATTTTCATCCTATGGGACAACATCATTCTAGATTCTATGTGGTACGAAAATACAAAAGACATTTGAAGATTGTTGATGCTTTTCAATGATAATTCAAAGAGTAAACATGTGTTTAATAGTTTGGAAATCTCCTTAGAAGCTTGCCCACACCCTTGCTCTAAAGATACAACATTCCAACAAATTGAAAATTAGTGCTTCCAAGATTGTGACTAAGTTTTCCAATTGCTTCGTAACCATGATAGTCTTGTATTTATTTATGTTGGGAGTTTCCAAATTTATGAACAGGGTAAACAATTTGCAATTTGTGTTGAGAATCTTGAGGGTATATATAAAGAGAGTGAAGAGAAAACTATATAATCAACAAGGGGGACTAGCAAGAGAAGAAAATCCTAAATGTGAAGAATCATCTTACTATTGATTTAGTACATAATTAACCATAATAGCATCTCAATTGCTAGGAAAACAAGTGAATTTTCTAAAATTAGATAAGTAGCAAACTCCCCCAATTAAATAATGTGCCTCGCATAATATAAAGCATTACACAATACAATTAAGGAGATTAAACATTTTTTATTATAGCTTCTTTCCATCTTGAATTTATTAGTTGGTCTTATGAATGTTTTGGAGACGACTAATTGCCCTTTACGTGTGTCAAATTTAGTATCCATTCATACATGGACTTTGATCTTCACTAGCATTTGCTTGGTATACATCCAATTAAAAATATCTCCAATTCATATCTTGTCACATGGAATGGAATCTTTACTAGTGTATGTTGGATTCGTAGCACATGAAGAAAGTATTAAATTTGATCATGTTATGATATATAATTGCAATGCACCTCTCATTCCTATGGACACGTTCATTAAAAGTTATGTTGGCTCTCATCCTACCACATTTCTTGTGTTTCACGCACATGGTGACTACAAATACTTTCCTTTTGCTATTCGGACAACCTTGACCACAAATCATGTGCATTCCTTTATTGCCTATAGCCAAATTACGCTTATTAGGGCGCTATGGCCTATTTAGCACTCTAGATCACCGTCATACCTCCTCTCTCACTAGTATCTGATAACCCCATCATGCCAAATATAACCCCATATGCCAAATTACGCTTATTAATGGGGCGCTATGGCCTATTTAGCACTCTCAACATGTATACCTCATCAAGGCAAGTTTTCCAAGGAGATCATCATAAAAATTATATTTTTACTTCCTTTCTCACTAATAATTTATTTAAACAAATTAAAACCCCATTAATGCCAAATATTTAATACTATATACATGCATTAGATCTCCAAAAAGGAATGTGAAGCAACATTAGAAATCTCTAACCATAAACGAGACAAAATCCATATGAGCATGTGTAAATTTACATATGTAATCTAGCATATATATCGTTCAATCCCAAATGACAAACCTAATATAAGCACAATATTATTATACAATTATATTGATTCAAACAAAAGGGCCATACATAATGACAAAACTTCCACCCCTTAAAGAACTATCACTAGATGTTCTCCTCATCATCTCCAAGCATTGAATTTTATAAGGAGGGTTGCAAGATATGACACACCTACTCCTAGGGCATGTGTATCTATGTATTGAATACGGATACGGGTATAGTGTTTGACATGGCCCAAATACATGCCCCGCTATATCCGGATACTGAACGATATGTAAATTTACATACATAATATAGTTTTTGTAGCTCAATATCAAATAACAAACCTATGCACAATATTATACATTTATATTACTTCATACAAAATGATAAAAGTTGGGGTAAAAAAAAATATTAATAGATGATTTCCCATCATCTCCAAGCATTGGATTGATTGTGAGGAGGGTTGTAAGATACAACACGCCCACTCCTAGGGCATGTGCATCTGTGTGTAGAATAGGAATATGGGCATGGTGCTCGACTTTCCCAGAATCCATACTCAATTGTATCTAAATACAAACTCTTGCTATGATCGTATCAGATACAATCAGATATGGTATGTCATATCAGATACAATCCAACAAGAGATGTATCTGATTTACAAATTTGAAAAATAAAGGAACTTGAAAAATAAACCCATCAAAAAGCTTTAAAAATAGATTTAAAACTGCACATGAGACTCTGAAATGTATTTTTGCAGCAACAATTAAGCGTATGAAGACGAATGAGTGTTTATTCTCTCGTTTCCTTCAAAATTTCAAATTTGATTTGCTCAACTCTGCTATGATTTCATTTGATCTATTTCTTTTAGCTTACTCTATTTCTTTTCTTTCTATTTTCTTTTGCCTTGGAGAACCTACAAAAAAAAACAAATTATCCATGGAATACATAACTTCTCACCTTAGTGAAAATTGGAACTGTATAATTTGTGTGTTATTTTAATCCCATGTACAAATTTGTTAATTATTCTTTTAACTTATAGTCTAGATATATTATATAAACCTTTTCGTCACTTGGGAATGTGTAATTGGCATGTTTTTATCCAATGTATAAAATTGTTTATTATTTAAGATATATATATTCAATATATTAGCCATGTCCTTATTATCCATGCAACTTTGATTGTGAGGCTTAAGCCCTTCTCTCAAGTTTCTTTTGGCCAAGCATCTTTTCATTTGTTTCGAGTGTACCTCTCTTTTTTCGTTTCCCTATTCTCCGTCTCCTCGTCCAGCTTATCATCCCAGGCATGCACACGTTTTTTGAAAAGAGTTCGATGACATCACACCTCCATGATATTAGAAAACAGGGTTTTCACATATACCCCATTTGTATATTAGACAGCATTGAACATTGCATACCATACATCTGATTTATGAAGTCAACAGCATGGCTAGATCTCCGAACACTTTGAAAAAACCATTTTTCCAGAAATTGGGAGCAAAATCTGGTCCCTTCTATTGCTGCAGGTCTGTCAGAGTGCACCTTGTTTTACAGAATGCTTCACATAGCATTACCAATAATCTCCACAAGAACATTTTCCTTGTTTGAAATGATGGAAACGATTTGCATCTCTCACAACAATTTGTCTTGCAACAATCTTGGAGATAAACTTGGTTGCAGTGTGGCAATCAACACATACTCGAAGGTTCTTGACAACTCTAATAGTTGTCCCAGAGGGTGTGTTTAACAATCCAAATGCAATTGCCAACTTCTCACTATGGTGGCAGAGGAATAATTCTTTTTCCTCCTTGTCCACATCACTCAGTACATGTTTTGAATCTGGAAAATATCCTGCTGCCTTCATCTCCCAAGACAATTTCTCCAACTTTGCATAGATCTCCTGTGTTTGTGGGTGTGATCTGTCTCCTGCACAAAAACATGTACCATTTTATGGCCTTCAATCCAACTACAGCCAGGTATTTTTTTATTCCTCTATCTTTCATCAATCTCCTTACCATTTGAACCTCACCCCACCTACCCACTTCTGCATAGATGTTTGACAGAAGAACATAAGTTGCAGCATTTTGAGGATCCATCTCAAAAAGAAGAGTTGCTGTAAATAATCCTAACCCTATATTTTTATGTGTTCTACAGGCACCGAGCAAACATATCCATACAATGACTTCGGGTTTAATTGTCAATTTGATGATAAAGTTTAGAGTTTCCTCAAGATAGCCAGCACGGCCAAGAAGGTCGGCCATGCACACATGATGATCAATTGTAGGCGTAATGCAATAACAGCTAGTCATGTCATTGAAGTATTTACAGCCCTCGTCCACTAAACCTGCATGGCTGCATGCTAATAAAACACAGGTGAAGATCACATGGTCAGGGTATGTACCAGAGTGCACCATTACTTCAAAGAGTTTGAAAACATCCTTACAAAAGCCATTTTGTGCATATCCTGAAATCATGGCATTCCACGAGACCACATTTTTCTGAGGCATTTTGTCAAACAGTGCACGTGCCTTGTGTATGCTTCCACATTTTGCATACATATCTACCAGGGCATTTGCAACTACAACATTTGATAAAAATCCACTTTCAATTATGCTTTGATGGATGTCCACACCCTGTTCTAAAGCTCCCATTTTGGCACAGGCTGGGAGGATGCTGGCAAAGGTTGTGGAGTCTGGAGTTACACCTGACAATTGCATTTGCTTAAAAGCTTCAACAGCCTTTTCAACAAGCCCATTTTGTACATATCCTGCAATCATCACATTCCATGAGACCACATCTCTTTGACACATTTTGTCAACACACCATGTGCATTGTGTATGCTTCCACATTTTGCATACATATCTATCAGGGCATTTGCAACTATAATATTTGACAAAAACCACTTTTCATTATGCTTTGATGGACGTCCATAGCTTGTTCTACAGCTCCTATTTTAGCACAGGCAGGGAGGATGCTGGCAAAAGTTGTGGAGCTTGGCTTGAAACCTGCCAATTGCATTCGTTTAAATGTTTTCAAAGCCTCTTCAACAAACCCATTTTGTGCATATCCTGCAATCATTGCAGTCCATGAAATCACATCTCTTTGAGACATTTTGTCAAACAGTTGACGTGCCTTGTTAATGCTTCCACATTTTGCATACATATCTACCAGGGCACTTGCAACTGCAACATCTGACAAGAAACCCCTTTCAATTATTTTTTGATGGATGTCCATGCCATGTTCTACAGAACCCATTTTGGCACACACTGGGAGGATGCTGGAAAAGGTAGTGGAATTTGGCTTGATTCCTGCCAATTGCATTTGTTTAAAAGTTTTGAATGCCTTTTCAACAAACCCATTGTGTGCATAACTTGCAGTCATTGCGGTCCATGTGACTACATTTCTTTCAGGCATTTTGTCAAACAGTTCACGTGCCTGTATACTTCCACATTTTGCATACATATCTACCAGGGCACTCGCAACTGCAACATCTGACAAAAATCCCTTCTCCACTATACTTTTGTGGATATCTATACCCTGTTTCAAATCACCTATTTTGGCACAGGCTGGGAGTATGCCAGAAAAGGTGAACTGATCAGGTTCAAACCTTGTTGGTTGCATTTGGTGAAACAGTGTCAATGCTTGGTGAGGATGCCCGTGTCTTGTGTAAGCTGCAATTATGATATTCCATGAGACGAGGTCTCGTTCAGTCATTTGGTCAAACACTTGGCGAGCACCTGCTAAACTTCCGCACTTTTCATACATGCGTATAAGGGTGTTTTGTAATAGTTTGTGTGTGGCAAACTTAAATTCCCTCTGATTGATGTGGGAGTGAATTTGCTTACCCTCTGAAAGGGTTTTCTTGGAAATGCAGGTCTGCAATAGGTGGAAATATGTGTTAGAGTCAACATAGGAGTTGTGTGTAGTAAGCAGAATGTGTAACGCCTCTTTCAACAGACCTTCTCTACATAGTGTTGTGAGACTGAGATTGAGATCCGAAGTGGATGGCATTGGCATTGCATGATTATAATTTAAGCATTGGAAATGTGCATTGTTTGTCAGTCTACTTCTACCACAATGACACTGTCATTGTCTTCATCTTCAAAATTGGTTTTATGGGTATTTATTGATTATTTGTGTGAATTACAACGAGACAAAGAAGTGGATGTTGACACAGAGATGCAGCGAACGAAGTCATGTAGAAAAAAGTTCTACTCGGGGATGTGACACAATTCGATCAAATAGTAAATCAGAATCCAGTTGACGAAGAAATGGCAGGAACAAAGCCCTGTTATACGCAGCAGCCTGGCACGTTCTCCATAGTAATTTCCAGTCGGTGCGAATTCCGTCAAATTCTAGTTTTCCTAAATCTAAGAATGGTCTCTCTGCTCGGCAAAAGAAGAAGAAATTGAAATTACTTCAGATTTAAACCAAATTCTGCTCGAGCTGTGGGCATCATTAATAATGGTGTGGTTGTATAAAATTAAGCAGAAGGTAGAATTGTTCAGGTGCCCAAAGTTCCAACACGCTAAAATTTAGCTGTTTGGTAGAGATAGTTGCTAACACCTGAATCCTGTGTGGCAATAGTCAAAATTGCAGCCTATTGTAATCCATTTATATGTGAGGCACTCGTCCATTTGGGTTATGCCTCTCCTCTCCCTGACAAGAAGTGATGAAGAAGCTCCTTTGTTGTAATCAAAAAGTTCCACCATGACTACGATTGTGAGAACGATAAAACCGCTACCAAGCGAAACTTATATTGTCAAGACTCACAAGCAAAAGACTCGACTATTATCTAATCCTTTATCCACCAAGAATATTTAAATTCTAATTCTTTATCCACCAACAAACATAATAGACATTTAAATTCAAACTTTAGATAAGAGGGAGTTGTTGAAATAGTTTAATAAAATAAAATAATTGTTTGGAGCTTAAAAAAAGAATACAACAAAGACAAATTTAATGTAAGCTCAAACACTAATACTATAGTGCAAAATCTCTCCTATAGCAAAATAAAACACACAAAATCTATGTTGTATTTAATGGATGCGTGAGGGAATTGGAGCTATACGTAGATTGGATGGAACCATATTGAATGTTGTATAAAACAAATGCAAGTATGGTGGACTCGTGTTGGTCGGCATACTTTTACAATTGGAGAAATAAATATTGTTGGCTCCTTGATTGAGGAATTATTTTGACCATTTTCAATGATGACCATATAACCAAATTTGCACTAGAAACAAACTCCACCATGTGGCTCACCTCCCACCTAATACGACCAAGTCCCAAACCAAAAGTGTTACCCACCTAAAATAGGGAAAGGCAATCCAACAATACATACACATTACCAAATCGTCATTGCTCTTTTTAGATATAGAGATAATGGTATTATAGATCCCTCCCATGGTGATCGAAAAACTATGGTGTACTTAACTCTTGCCTAGATGATCTTCTCATAAATCTCATCGTTGGTCGGGCTAAATTCATTATAGCCGATGAAAATGATGAATTAGTTCCATCATCCAAAACAAAATGACAAAGAGGTTGAGATCCTTCTCAGTGACTGCACCGAGAATCAATAACTAATGCAAGTGCTAGCAGAAAAGGAAGAAGACAATGGAAGAGGGAAGGGGAAGGGTGTGATGGTAGAGAAATTGATTAATGCTAAAATGTAAAATAATAGCCTAATCTAATGCAAGTTTGTAGTAAATAAATGAATATTGAAATACTAAAATAATACCCAAGCAATTAAGCAATGAAATTATGAAACCCTAATTACAAAGAGGGTTAGAAGAGCCTTAGTTGATTCAAGAGGTCATTGGACTATGTCGCAGTGGAGACCAGCTGAACAGAGATGGAGGACCGCCACACGAAGCTTGGAAAATGCGATTCAACAGATTTTACTTGGACTACGGGCACCCTGAGACGGATAGGGGCATTCGTGGGTGCTCTGGTTTGATTTCTGGGTGCCCTAGTCTGCATGGATGCTCAAAAAAAAATCCTCCGAGGTGTTGCAAGAGGTCACCTTTTATCGCATATATGTCGATATAAGATCATCAAGGTCACTTTGTAAACCTACAATGATGAAAGCACCTACAAAACCCTCAAACAGACATCAAATCCTAAAAAAGGAAGATGTAAAATGAGAGATCAGACTGTCCTTAGCTGCCACAATGCTAGACTTACTATTGAGCGTTGCACTACATCTCGGACCTAATGTAGTTTTGTGTGTGTTTGTTGAATTGTGCCCTAGGTTGCTCTTGTGCATTTCGCACTTTGAGTAACAAGAAAGTAACTAGATGTAGAATGTAAATAATGTGTGCATGGAAACAATAGACTCCCCTCCTATGAAGTGTGATGCAGAAGAACCAACCTTTGTCCCTTGTGATGGAGCTAGATGGATGTAAATGGAGCTATAGATGCTTTGATGGATGCAACCTTAGGTGGTGATAAGTAGTGCTTAGTGTTTGGTCCTTTTATGATTGCATAACTTTATATTTATGTGATTCCTTTGCTTGAATTTCATAATCAACCCTAAAAAGTCTAACTACCAAAAAGATAAGATGCTAAAATGGCTAGAAAGGACCCAAAAAGTGTGACCAAAGTACAAAGAGGACAAGGGTACCTAGAGGGGACGGGGACACTGGCGCCGGTGTCCCTGGCTAGCGCTATGTCCGAATGAAAAATGTCAAAAGGTGGAAAGACAGAATTGAGCAAGTAAGAGAACAAGACTGAAAGTAGAAAATGCTTATTTCATCAAATCTAGACATATTCCAAAGTGAATCTAGACTCCAGTATTACATGTCTTGGAAGAAATCTATCACTGTTTTTGCCTATATTAGATTCCATTTTTGTCTACACTGGATTCCATTATTACTATTTCTGGATTCCATAAGTAACAATATTGGATTCCAATATTGTCATTATTGGACTTATTGGAGTTCAAATTTCAGTATTATTGGATTCCAATTTCGTTGTTATTCAACTCCAATTTCACTATTTTTTATATTTTCATGTTGGGAGTATGTAAGGCTAGCAACCACTAACTATTATAAGGTATGATCCCGTTGGATTAATAAAAATAAAAATTAACAATAAATTCCTACAAAAGCAAGTTCAAAGTGCAAGCCACACAATTTGAAAAGGTAATGTTAGCACTTTCCTCGCACTTTGAAAGTGCAAAGCCTCAATGTAAGGTGAGTAGTCACTAAATATTATAAGTCATGAGCCCGTTGTATTAAATGAAAGTGTAAAATCCTCGATGTAAGGTTAGCAACCACTAACTATTATAAGTCATGATCTTGTTGTATTAAATGAAAGTGCAAAAGCCTCGATGTAAGGTTAACAACCGCTAACTATTATAAGTCATGATCCCATTGTATTAAATTAAAAATAAAAACTAATAATAAATCCTTGCAATAGCAAGTTCGAAGTGTGAACCATGCACTTTCAAATGGTGAGCCTCACATTGTCAAATTTTCAAGACTCGCACTTTCAAAGTTACGAAAAATACAAGACTCACACTTTGAAAGTGCAAGGCACACATTTTTTAAGTTGCAAGCCCCACACTCTCAAAGTGTGAGGCCCACATTTTGAAAGTATGAGCCTCACACTCAAAATTAGGATCCTTGAACTTTGAAAGTGCAAGGCTCACACTTTGAAAGTGTGAGCCTCAAACTTTCAAAGTTTGAGGCTCGCACTTTAAGTGAGCAAGGTTGGATTTGAAAGTGCGAGGTTCGCACTTTCAATGTTTATTATGTGCATTAAATTTTACACTAGCCTTAAATGCTAGTGGTGTTATTTTGATTTTGGTGGAACTTACATAAAATTACGTTCTCACCCCGAAATATACCTTGTAACAACTCAAGTATTGTTTTCTTAGATTGTACACGATATTAAGTTCACTAGTGTTTATTATTATAAACTATATCTCTGAGTAATCATTAAAAGAAAAAAAAACATAGTTGGGAGTTTATGTATATCAAAAATTATATTATTTTTAAAGATAGTAATAGTAGAATTTATACTTGTAAATTGTTCCATTCTCCATATAAACGATGAGTCACTTCCGTGAGCAAGAAAATGAAATAATCCTTGACACAATGCAAGAAAAATGTTTGTGATAAACACAGTCTTGTGCCCTCGGAGATACATTGAACCAATATTTTATAGTGTACATCAATCAAAAGACTCATTGTGCCACAATTGTATTCTTTTTGAGTCAATAAATGCCAACACCTTTTTCCCAATGTTGGTCCATGTGAATGAGCTACATTTGCATCACACCCCTTAATGTGGTATAACATTTTTCTACTATTTGTTTTCATAAGTCTCCCTCTTGTAGACCATTCTCTTAGCCTTGTAAAAGTTTCATGCCCTTGTTGTTCTTAAGGACTTTGATTGGAATATCATTTTCAAAGATTCTAAAATCCAAATCAATGATGCATGTTTTAGAGAACACAGTAAATATGAAAATCTTTTGTAGGTTCAAACCAAAGGTATATATGTTGCTCCATGTCTCCTTTCTCTTCATTGAGCATGTATGTTTGGAGAATGAATGGCTGTCTATGCCTACGAACTCAAAGTATCCCATCATGCTCTAAGTTTTGTGATAATAAAAGTAGCTCAAAATAACATAACTGATATGTCATCATATTTACATTGAAAGGTTCTATCTGTACGTTTCAAATTTGTTACAAATTCATACATATACATTTGTAAATCTTATATGAGGAGTGGTTGCCTTTTGTGGACAATTTTATTTACACAAAACATGAATACATTTGTTGCCTCTTGAATGGGATTGTCACTTTTTGGATACAAGTAGTGTTGAGTAAAGTAGTAGTGGAGGTGCTACCAAAGTAGAGACTAGTATTTACAAACAGGCAGCAGCAGAAGAGAGTGTACTACTACTAGTATCAGAAATGGATTGATTTAGCTATGACGAAAAAAATCCTATTAGGCAAGTGGAAAAGGAACAAAATTCCCAAAACCCAATTTTGCCCCTTCAAAAAGAAATTTGGGCACACTTTTATCTTTTTTAAGGGTTTTGAGTGGTTTGAATTATTATGGAAAAAAATATGGGCTGTTATAGGAAAAAATTGTCATTTTTTACTTGAAAATCGGCTCAATCGTTGAGAAAAACAGACCCCGGATAGAGAGGACTCTGGGGATGCTTTTTTCCATCACAACATCATCCAAGTCTCGTTCCAGTTAAATAATGTTTTGTGAAATCACCTCACTAAATCTCATAAAAAAATTCCTATCAGAAGCATAACTAGTGCTCCCTGTAACATCTTTATGCTAATCATCTGCATATCCATCCAAATACCTCCTTTGATTATTACTAGGGGTTAGTTGGTTTATTCGGATACTAGGAAATCATGTAGGAGTAGGAATTGGCAACGATGACTTTAGAACTTTGGAAATTTCATGCATGTTGGGTCAATCAGAGGGTCATTTCTTGGTGCAAAGCAAGGCCAACTAGAAGTTTTTCTTACAATCACAAGATCCCTGCAGGTTACTACAACTTCTATATCAATAGTTTCCATGACCGTGTGTTTTTTTTCTATTTTTGATAGAATATGGGTTCATTTGCCAATGTCAAAGACAATTCCATCCACATTTGATTGCTCCATGCTCTAGAAAAAAACCTTAAAAATACTTGCGATTAATACGTAATGTAAGCTCCGAATGAAAATTAACAAACAAAAATCTTACCAACTTTGGTAGATTTGAGTTATTGGCCACAACTTCCTTCCCATTAAAGAACTCCATAAGAGAAAATTCATAATTGTATACATCATATTTCTCATTAAGCTTTGATGTTCTTACATATTTTGGGTCAATGTAACCAATGATACCCATAACATAAGTACATGTGTGGTTTTTGGCTGAGGAAATGCACTTGGAAATTCCAAAGTATGACAAATGTGTGTCAAAATTATATTCCAAAATAATGTTAGCAATCTTCACATCCTTGAAACAATGCGTGGTTATAATCATGATGAAGATATGGTTCTCCTTCTTCAACACCATGAGAAATCTTTAGCCAAGTGTTCCAATCTAGCTTAATCTTATTTGATGATCCTATACGAAAATAAAAATTAATAAAACACTTGTTATAGTTTCCAACAATCCATTTTAATATGAAGGTTAAAGATTGATTGTATGCTTCTATTTAAAAATATGAATCTACAATGTACATATCCTTTTTTCTTCATAACATAATCATGTTACTCACCATGTAGGATGTCCCACAGACTTTTTTACCATGTAATCATAAAAACAACAGTTTCCAAGTGGAGAAATCGAATATCCATGCAGAATCTCAAGATTTTATTTCTTAATGCTTCCAACTATTTCCAACTCAGTTTCAAATTCAAGCAAGCTTTGTGGGTAGCGACTGTACATTCTAATTAAAACAATTGGCTTAGAATTCTTTAGATCACATTTATAAACAATGCTTGTAGTACCATAGCCAATTACATATTTCTCGTTTAGATCTTTCGTGATTGTCATTATGTCATCGTACATCCGAAGAGCCATGTTCATGTGCGGTATGACCAACCTTAGATAACCGAAATGTAACAAATAGATGTGTTAATAAATAAACTGTAATAAGATATTACTTTCTGATTTGTTGTCTGATAATCTATACAATATGAAATCATGTCTAGCCATGTTAGTTTTAACACCTTACTCCATTTTGTTTGCAGAGCCTTTTGTAAATGTGTTTGGATGATTTGAACATTACATAGCTATAATTATGCACAATAGTAGTATTAAACCCAAAAATATGCAAACAATTTCCAGTTTTGAGATGGATGTTATTCATTGCATTGGGCCACAATTTTGTTACACAACATCATACATATCCAAGTTTACCAAATTTTTATAACAATAGAAGAAAGTCTCTAGAACCTGAGATATTTAAAATACAACAATGACTATTTCTTGCATCGCTAATTTATGATATCCAAAAACCATAAGAAACAAATCGAATTGGTCCACAGAGAAAAGTTGTGCTTATATCTACACATGTTTGGAGGAAAAGTTAAAAAAAATTAATGACAAGAATTTCCCCAGACAAATTGTTGTAGGAGAGGTTTCTGTAAAAGAAATAGAGTAATTTACAGTATCTTCTATTATTAGGGAAAGAGAATTAAATTTACAAATCATATCTTTCAAACTTCACAAATAAACATGTGGAAAAAGGAATCCTCACAATGTATCATGGTTGAAATAGTTGAATAACTGCAATGGAACTTCCCCTGATAAATTATTACTTTTTAGTAACCCGCATATGATTCATTTCTAATTTGAACATCAACACAAGCTTGCCCATAATTTACATTTAAGGTATAGATGAAAGGAACATAAAGTGAGACTAAGTTCTGTAACTACCCAAGCTCTTGAGGAATATGACTTGTTAATCGATTGACACAAAGATCTCTACATTGAAAACAAGCACACTAAGTTACTGTTTCCCTTAAAATGAAAATACATAGTATATAGATCCAAAAACATGACCTTGGGAGTTAAATAATTAGATTTTCAGTATGAAGAACTTACATATCCACTATACTCCTCAGATTTCCAAACTCTTATGGCAGAAACCCATTTAGTCTATTTCCGTTCAAATTCCTTGAATTTATAATTGAGATGAATCATCAAGTCAATATAATTTTCATTCATAGAAGTTGGAATTCTTGTTTATGCTCTATAAAATCCTATAAGGACATGCTTACAATTTTAGAAGATTTTTCAAAGCCCCCACAAATCCCAAAATGGGTCCAAAAAGTTTATTATCGGAGAGGTCCCTAAGATTTCATGTCAAGCCATAGATCAACAAAACAATTAGAATTCTTTCACATCATGTCATCTAGATAGTAAATTTCACTCTAAATGCAATTCTTAACAACCTATTAGAAGTATAACAAAAAAAAAAAATAACCAAAATCACAATGTGACCTCCATAAGCCTGACTATTATAAGATTGTAAACTACAAACAATGTCCAAGTTAACAGATCTAAACCATGAGCTAAAAACACAATGTTGAGCCATTGAGGTCCATAACCCGAGCATTACTAGAAAGTGTCGAGCTCCTGGAAGCTCCAGAAGCCTAATAATGTCATCTATAAAGAAAAATCACAAATTTTCAAGCTAACAAGAGTTCCTAAACTTTGTTTGACCTCTAGAAAGAAAAAAGTCATAGTTTACCCATTTCCATAGAGTTTCTTCTCCAAAATCTTCCAAAACACAAATTTAATAGAGACTTACCCCTCAACCACCTGAAGCCTAATAAATTTAATAAATTTTCTTCTCCAAAATCTTCCGAAGCCTAATAATGGCATTTTCTAAACATTTTCTTTAATATGAACTTTTTTTATCTTTATTTTCGTAATTAAGAAATAGTTTAGCCTAAAGGTTGCTAATTTATTCCTTTCTCAATAAACAATAAACAATAAGCCTAGAGTGTTATGTTTTGTAAGTATTCGAGCTTAGCGGTCACTAATAATTTTATTTAATACAAACTATTTTTTGATATCTATTTTCAAATTAAAAATCAATTTAGCCTAGAGGTCGCTAATCTATTCCTTTCTCAAAGACCTCCATAGCTTTTGATAGTAAAGACCTCCATGTTTCCACAATGATGTAGTGTAACTCAATTTTCTTTTATAGTGATGGGAAGATAGCCATTAATCCACCATTAGCTTCTCTATCCTAAAGCTATACAAATTGTTTTTACATTGATAGAAAGATATCCTAGAATATATAAATGCTAGCAACCGCTAGTCTTCACTTCTAGCATTCAATTAAAAACTTCAAACAAACCAAATTTAATAGCGATTAATTGTTTAAATTTCTTAGTGCAACACATTAAAAAAACTTTTATTCATGATTTCTTATTTTTTATAACTAAAGGAGGGTTGAAAGGTCCCTTTCCCTTTACATTAAAGATATAACGAGAGGATCAATCTAAAAACCCGAATGATCCACCAATACTTTGTTGAAAAAACACAAGGACCTATGCCAAAAACACAAGTGGTAGGGAATACAAATTAACGCTGCATTAAAGAAGATGATAGGATGATTCAATAACAATGGAACTAGAAACACTATATAACAACCAAAATAAAGATACACACTAACAGATTTTATAATAACTTATTTAACGGAATTAGATGACACCTCCATAACCTCCACTTTAACAGGCATGAAAACGGTTTCCCGAGGCAATTTCGAAAAATATTCTCTTTTCCAACAAAGTAGTACCACTCTCTTTAACCAATCATATGCCTCACGACCTTTCTTACGAAGAAGATCCCAATGTGCTAGTTCGAGGTTTTAGGGGAGCAAACATAGCATCAAGGTCAAGAAAGTGGAGAAAATTAGGTCCCGCCTTGGGGCTTATCGCCCCATTTAGACACACCAAACATGAAACGTAATAGGAAGTCAAACCAATTTAAAAATCTAAAAAAGTGGCCATGTCCACCAAACCATCCTATTTATAATGAGCATCAAAAGCAAGGGCCATGACGCATATGAGGTTTTATCAATTTCCACTTCCGTGCCAACCCTATAAGCTAGCTTGATCCAGTGACGACCCATCTTCAAAGCCCAAACATTCGTCGAATGTATGATAAGAAGATGACAAATGAAGGTCGAAGTAACTTTCGCATTCACCCTCATGTCCCTCTAGATAAAGATAATCATCTCCAAAAACTCCCTCAATAACAACCATGTCTTGCTTTGATTTAATCTAAAAAATAGATTTCAAATGAGGACGTGAAATTTTGTATAAAATCTCATTTCACATACCGACGCAGAGATTGCATGAAAGGAAACATTGGTCCGGCCATGATAGACTAAATTAAATCTATTGAAATAAACCCGAAAGGTGTGAAAATAAGGGAGAGTGTGTCGGTAAATATATGGAGTGTTTATGCCATTACATGTTTGTAATTAATACTATCTTGTTAGGGGCTTTAATATCAAACTATATTGGAAAAGGTGATTGTTATCACCTAATTACAACACCCTATGATTTTTCATGTGTGTGTGCATGAGCTATAATTGTAATTGGGTAACATTGGATCATCTCTCAAGTTGTGGGACTTGCGAACTTGAGATGACCCTCTAGAGAAGGTTGGTTCCTCTTCCTAATACTACTGCTAAACTACTCCTAATGCAATAAAAACACCTAACTATACCTATTATAACAATTCCAAGGAGACATGGAGAGAGAGAGAGAGCATGAAAAGGGAAATCCTACACTAAGGGGTGGTGATAACACCAAGAAAAGGGGCTACGAGACAAGCTTGATGCCTAAAAACAGAGAGAGGTGAGCATGGAGAGGATGGACATGCATCACAGACCAAGATAATACAAATAGTACACTATTTTTAAGTTAACACAACCAAATTTAAGAATAGAATGAGAATAATATATGCACAGTCACCTGTAAGCATGTAGAAAGGTAAGAAAATCCAACAAAACAATGGAAGGAAAAAGAAGTAGTCACAACACATTAATTTTATTTCTCCAAAGTATGCACAATACACGATTACAACAGAGAGAGGCAATATTCATCATTATATAGCCAACATGGACGATAGAAGTTCCATAAAATTATTGCAGAGAAGAAGAAGGGAGGGCAACACCAAAAAATGTCCAACTCCTTTCAAAATGAGCCCTCTTTTACAATATATTAAAAGGATTAGCGAGAGAGACAAGGGGGCGAGTTCTTACTTTAACCACCAACCACATATATTGAATAACCTACAAAAGTGATTGAATATCCTTCAAAACCCATTCCTCATTATCCTTTGGCACCTGCAAGAAGAAATGTGGCTCCATGTTGTCATTTAATGCCATTTTAACTACCTGGAAGTCATCATTTTAAACTAGGATCGTTTTCTATACTTTTCATGACTAAAAATTTGTTAAATATTTAATTTATTGATTTTTGAGTGTAGATAATGGAGCCACGATTCCAATGAGTCCAATTTTGTGCAATTTGGTTAAGAAATGAAGAATTTATAATCATTTGAGTGCAACCAGCTCTTTTCCTCTTTCCAAGCTTGCCTTCTCCTTTATGGGATTGTGCATTAAATCTAGGTTGTTGGAAATGATTTTTTTCTTTTCCCTCCTTTATAAAATTTCTAATGTTTAATGGTCCTGGGAATCATTAAAATTTATTAGTGGGCCTCACCGTTTTGTAGATTAAAATACAAGGGAAGTGTTTGAATGTTAAATGTTTGAATTTAGGGGCCACTCTCTAGCTAGCTCACCAAGCTAACACCCTTCTTGCCTTCCTCGAGCTCCATTTTCCCCACAGTCAGGCTACTTGACTCACCACATGACTCCCTACCTTGGCATTCTATTGGCACTTCGCCAACTTGATGCCCTTATCGATTCGGTATTCCGGAAAACAAATTACGCGAGCTCTTCTTGCACGCGGGGAACCTAGCCATTCCCATAGTTAGGTTAACATTAATTTAGGAAATCAACATAGGTCCATAGGTAGGTCTTTAGTTAAAGTCTTAACATTCTAATTAACAAAAGATCATAGAGACATAGGTTAGACTTAGCTCTAGGCTATAGTTACTAACATTAAAACATAATTATAATAGGTTCCCGATCAAAGCATTGCATGCTAACAAAATAAGAACCAACCATGACATTAAAATTCAATATACAACAAGATCTGAAGACTTCATCCTTTCTCTAGCACAGTCAGAATCCAGAGATCACCTGATCTATCTGACTTGGTCATTATGACCACAAAGTTATGAATTAAAAGCATACCTTGGATCAATGGAATTGATCCAAGGTAATGTTGTTCTGAAAGAAGAATTTATGAAAATAAAAACCAAATTTCTCAATTCAAGCAGCGAATTAATTCTCGCATAAGGAGGTGGATTGCTCTATTAAATACAACAAAAACACGATAGAATGTACCTACTCAACAGATGAATTATTTTCTACTACAAACATGATTTCCAAAGTCATAAGAGTACACCGTCTTAAGACAAAATCACATGTCAATGTTTGTACCTTCTAAAGTAGAAATCATCATAGGTACCAGTCATGTTGAGGCGTTACATCCTACTCCTTCTCCTTCCCCTCTTCCATCCAAGCATAATTTGGGGTTGGATCCACCCCTCGCCGCCTTTACATTCCTTCCAAGATCTCGAAGAGTCGGGTTTTGCCTCCTCAAACGAAAAACTCTAGGAATTTAGCTTTAACATCTCTTCCTCAACGTTGCTCACGTAGTCCACCCTAGGAGGTGTTCCACGGTGTGCGAGGAGATAATGGGGTCAAATGCCTCTATTCATGTTGAGATTTCTAATTCAGACCAGATCCCACTTGCTAATACTTTTACAATTCTTGCTCAAAGGATGGCGTGTCGAGACGGGCATGGGGAGTTTGACATGTATGATTTTTCATTAATTTCATCTCCCAAAATGTTAGGGGCCTTACATAACCCTATTACAAATAATATGTTTGGTTAGCCTGCCAGTGTTTTAGCTGCCTTGATATTATTTATTTACAGGAAATTAATTTTTTTGGTTTTTAACTTTAGAATATGCTAACTTGTATTGCTCTTGCTTTTTCACATTTTCATACTCAACACATTGATGGCAAAGGTGGCACTAGTATTTCCATTGCCCCAAAATTCTTGGCCTTAATCACCTCCTTGGGCCAAGATCCTTCAAATCGGGCCATGTGGGTGATTATGGTGATTAATGATATTTATTTTGGTATTCTAAATGTTTATGCTCCTAATGATGGCTTTAAAAGAATGACATTATGGAAATGGTTAGGTGATAACTTGCCTTTAACTTATTGGCTAGTGTGTGTTGACTTTAATATGATAGATCATCTTGATGAAAAACTCGATGCCATCCCTATACGTTGGTGTGTCGGTGAGCGTGTGGCTTGGTATTTCTTTAAAATCCATTGGGGGATTTCCGACCCTTTGCTCAGACGATGGTACAAATTTAGTCTCAAGATTGGTATACTTGGACCAATCTTTGAGAAAGATGCGACTGGGTTTTTAAAAGACTTGATCGTGTACTTATTTCTCAACAACCTATATTTGATTTTGACACACAAGGCCTCTCCTCTATCACGGTGTGGTCAGATGTACTTTTTTTAGATCATCGTCTAATCTCTTTTAAGATTATTTGGAGTAGGGCCCCGTTCAAAGTCACATCTAATCAATTCCTTCTTAATGTGTCCTTGTCGAGTCACCTGGGGGTGGTCCTCTTATTGCTAAAGTTTGGAACATGGTGTCATGTCCGCCCTTTTTGCTGCCAATGGAATGAGTGGTGGGAAGTAGTGATTCAACGTACCACCTGATTCCTCCACTAGTTTGGTAAGTAGGTTACTCAAGTGCGTAAATGGACGAACTCGGCTCTGACAAAAATTACGGAGGATATTTGTTCTCCTCGAATCCAATCCTTTTGACACCCCTCTTCGATTCAAGTTGTTAATATTAAAAAAACTCAATATCATGGAATCTCATTCAACCTGTGGCGTGTAGATTCGGTCGGGGCTACTGTGGCTCAAGGTGGGAGATAAAACATCTAAGCATTTTTTTAAATCCCTTCGGGCCAAACATGCTCTTCAACAGATCAAATTTATTTAAGTTATTCATAAGCGGCTCATGGATTTTCTGAGATCACAATTGCCTTTGTAGAACATTATGAAATAGTCTTCGAATCTCAAAGACTACCAATGAGTGAGTTGTTACTTTACATCAATGTATTGAGGCGGTTCTGGTCAAAATTTCTCCTAATGATTGTGCTCGATACAATGCCCCTATTTCTTTAAATGAGCTTTATGATACTCTGTTGTGTCTTACCGATGATAAATCTATGGAATGGATGGCTTTCCTTATGAATTTTACAAATCCACTTGGTCTTTTGTTGGTCGAGACCTGCTTCATTTTTACAATGAAGCTCTCCAATCCAATGTTGTAGGGAGCTTCATCAATCAAGGAAACATTAAGTTCATTCCTAAAACATGTGATCTAGAATTGATTACTAGTTTGTGGCCTATCACTTTGATGAATGTGTCTTATAAAATTCTTGCAAAGGCCCTAGCTCTTCACATTGCCAATCTTTTACCAAGATTGGTCATCCTGAGAAGACGAGATTCATCAAGGCCGATACATTCGGATAATTTTATAGTTGTGCGGGAAGGAATGGAATGGGTTCGATTGTCTCTATAATGACCATTATTTCTCAAAATTGACTTTGAAAAGGCTTACGATCATATTGAATGGCCTTTTATTACTGCTATGCTCATAACCTAAGGATTTGGCAATTTTTACCTTGGTTGTCCAAACTTTTTTCTCCAATGCTTCGCTTGTCTCACTATCAATTATCATCAATCCTCCTCGATTGGCCTCTGTCATCTATCAAACAAGGGTGCCCTCTTTCTCCTGCTCTTTTTGTCTTAGCCCGATGATGCTCTTGGCTATTTTTTTCTCAACGTGTTGATCAAGGCCACATTTGAGGAATTTTCTTGTCGGATCGCTCCACTCAACTCATTAATGGGCACTTTGCTGATGATTCCTTTCTTACCCTTGCTAAATATGAGAAGAAATTGGTTACTTTTTTTTTAATGCCTTGACATCTTTTGTCTTGCTTTAGGATCCAACATTTAGATGGCTAAAACTTTGGGCTATCAGCAAAGTTGTTGGCCTATGCCTAACTGGTTAAAAGCTTACCCCTAGAAGTGGATTGAGTGTGGAGAAAATTTAAATTCTTAGGCATTCCTTTTACCTTTGATAGTGATTCTGATACTTTATGACAATATGTGATTAATAGAGTTGAACTTAAAGTCTCTCGGTGGTCTTCCAAATCCCTCTCATTGGCCAATAAATTCCAGGTGTGTACCAAGATTCTTGTGGCCACCCATGTTTACTATTATAATTGTTGGTACCCATCCCAAGATTTGTTTACCAAGCTTGCCAAACTACTATGGGATTACCTTTGGTTTAAAATTTCTGGTTCAACTGACTTCCATCGGGTGGCTTGAGAGGTTTGTTGTCTACCTTGTGATAAAGGTGGCATGGGTATTATCGATGTTTACATACAAAGTGTTGTTGTATGTTCTAAATGGGTGGTGCAATATCTCTTGGGCATTCATGCTTGGAAAATTCTGTTTCGACATTGCATTACTTCAGGTGCACTTTAAGGAAAAAAATGTTGGAATAGTATAGGGTTGCATACCTTAATTATCACCAAGGATCTAGTCAAGGTTACTTGCACTTTCGTCGCCAAAAGCATATGGAAAGCCTTTAAAGCAGTGAAACCCCTACTGCGTTGGATTGGCGATGACTTTCACACCAAGCTCTCTTTCAATTCCTAGAATATATGGTGGTCTCCCATTATCACGGAAGATAGTATTTCACTTGTTGAAACTCTAAGATTAAATATCTCCGCTTATCTTGTAAAGGGATTCACACCATTCAAGATTTGGTTTTCTGTAGAGACTAGATTTCCTAACCCGAGCTCAAGATAAAACTCAATCTTGCTAATTTAGACCTTTTGTCTATTTGTAAAATATAAGAGTTGATGCCATATGATGGGTGTCATTATTCCCTTCATTTAATCAACTTCTTGTTGATGTCATATCAAACCAGGGGTGTGTCCAAAGCTATATGCAACAAGAGTACTTTAACTGATCTAGTAGTTGACGGTAACTATTTTTATATTTTCTGGGGATCTCTTTAATGTCTTAAGGACTTCTTGGTAAAACCTTATTCAAATCAAACTATGAAAACTTGTTGAAAATAAAACACACTGAAAGCTTGCTAAAAGGAAACACACCGTGCAAAAAGGAAACACACTTGCTATTGGAAAATAAACACACTTGCTTTTGAAAGTAAACACTCAGATTAAAATGCTTGAAAACAATTGCAAGAAATATAAAGATTTATCTAAACACCTACAGGCACAAGTATGCAATAGAATTTAACTGAAAGAACTAAAGCAATACAAAATTAACAGATCTAAGCTATTTGCTGAAGAAATATAAATACCAAATAAATGAATATCCTGGTCCTTGGGGAGTGGGCCCTTACTCCTCCTTGAATCAGGATTTTAACAACTCATAATTCTCTCAAATCAGAATGGCTATTTTATTGATGAAAACATTCAGTATTACAAAACATACTTGGATCTGGATACTTAATCTATTTCTCTTCTCTGTTCTATATCTCTAATTCTTCTTATATTCTAATGTAGGTCTGCATTTATATACATTTTACAATCCTATTTGTCTTAATGATTACGATGAAATCAATCATGCCCAGAATAGATGTTGAGTTGGATGGCAGTTGATCAGATAGTTTGTAGGATAACTCTTCCTGGATCTGCGTTCAGAAATCTTCTCATCCTTCATGATTGTAGATGCAAAATTTCCAGATGTGGTTTAAAATAGATAACTCCCATCGGTTTGAAACTTTGGAGAAGTTCCAGAACCATAGGAAATTGTTAAGAACCAAAACCTGTGAGAGTTCTAGAGCTGTCACCAAGAGTTCCGAACTAAGTCCAAAAATTCCGGAACTAAATTCTAGAGTTCCAAAACTAAGTCCGAAAGTTCTAACTAAATGATGACTGTGTGATGGAGTTCGGAACTAGCTTAGAAGTTAAACTAAGCTGTGTAGGATCAGATGCTATCAAAAACATACTAAATGCCACCTGCTTCATTTCCTTGACTGATTAGACCTACTTTATTACAAAACTAAATTTAAACACACACTATGTTAGGAATTTCAGTTTTTAACATTAGGATCACAATCAATCAAAAGACAGACAGTTACATCCTAACTCATATCAGATCAACTAAAAGTCACACAATGCAATCAAACTTAATCAAAAGGAGAGTATGATGAGATCATATATTATACATTAATCAGACATATACTGGCCTCATCATTTCCCCTAGACTTACTTGTTTGTAAGTCCCTTTACAAACTCATTCTTCAAAAGTGGGATCATATGTTCTGCATTCCATTTGATTGCTCAAATCAAATGGTTGATACTGAATTTTCCAATGCTTAAGCTCAAATGTCTACCACTCACTCCTTTTTTTATTTTCCTCTCCCATTTTCAAATTCAGCAGGGTCCTGAGGTTCTCTGTTCTGCCAAGGAGACATGGGGGTGAGAAGTAGAGGTGGCCTCATTCACATTCCCATCCATATTTGGTTGTAGGTTTCATTGACTTGGGGAATTATGGTGCATAATGCTTTGGCCCTCTCTAAACTCCATATCAGATTTGTAGGGGAAATTACTTCCCTTCTTTTCAAAGCAACAGTAAGGAGTTCCCACCTTTTTGAGCATCCTTCATAAATATCTTCAAATTTTCCTCCTCATAGGAGGTGAAGGCATCAATACTCTTTTGCAGAATAGCAGGGTAATGTGTCTTGAATCTCTTATCAAAGGCATGAGTTCTGAAATGTGTGAGGAAGGCAGAAGGTTTACCATAATGAGCTCTCATGCAGAGGCCTATTGAGCTGGCTTTCAATAAAAATTCAGATTCTCTTTCCTTCCATGCAATTTGGTTTTGCAAAAGAGAGACAAATGCATTGAGTTGGCTCTCCCCTACATATAAGTTAATCATAAATCCTATGTTTTTCTGTAGCATATAATTGCAAAGATAAAATTCACATAGGAGATTTTTCTGTTCAGGGCTGGATAGAGAGTAAGCTGCCATGAATTCAGATTCATCTTGTAATTCATGTGGAAGCCCACATGCAATTCTTGACAACTGCCAGCGAATGAACTACTCTTCCAAAAACACACTATATGTAGGAGAAGGTCTCCTGCAGTAAGCAATTTCTCACTCATAATACAGACCATATGAATTTTGGCAAGACATTTATATTTATTTCCTTCCTCCTTATAAAATTTTTCTTCCCATTCCTTTCTTGCCTTCATCTCTTCCTCCATCTTGGTCTTTAATTCCTCATTTGATGTTTTGGCTTCTCTGAGCTCTCTGCAAATATCATCCCATTGTTGTTTCAGTGGAAAATAGGTCAACTCAGTTTGTGTAGAGGCTGTGGACACAACACTCTATTTTCTAGAAGTCTGGAACTCTTCCTCTTTTTCTATCAGTTGCTTCTTGGTTCTTTGATAATTCTTCAGTTCATGCAAGCTGCAATGAGTTGTGAGCTCATCAATGAGCGTTTCCCTTTGTTCCAATTTAAGTTTGAGGAAGTCCAATTCCTCATCTTTTTCTCTGATAATAAGCTCTACTCTGGACAAGAACAGAGCTTGTTTAACTTGTTGTCTTTCCTCTTCCTCTGAAATTATTTGAGGAGTTTGGCATTCTTCCTCTATTAAAGGAAATTTTCCTTTTCTTATCCTAGATGCCAACTCTTCTTCTTCATGTGGCACTGCTGAAGGTTCAACCAACTCCTAAAAATCTTGATCATCAAATCTCTCTTCTCCTCTGTCCATTTCAACATGACTTGGCTCAGGTGGAGTCATGGCCATGCTGCCCAAAATGTCAGCAGCTTCCTCTTCCATCCTTTCTTGCTCACTCCTTACTTCTGGAGTTCCCCTTGACCTCTTATGACTTTTTCTTATCTGGGAAGTTCAATATGCCCAATAGTGAATTTCCCTCTAGAACTTCTTCTTACTATTCTTTTTGGTTCTTGTGTGGGTGAGCTATCACCATCAGAGATAGATATTGGTTCTTCTAAAGCTGCTGTGGAAGATGGAATTTCCTTCACAGGTACAGAAGGCTCTGTTGTTTTTATCTTCCTCACCGACCTTCTTTTCCTTGGTATGTTTTCTCTTTCCATTTCCCTCTATTCTTCTACAGGGGCATCAATTTCCATAGATTAGCTGAAGGAGAGAATGGGGCTGGAATTTCCCTTATGATAATATTAGGGTTTTTCTTGAACTTGCCAAGAAACTTGTCCCAAATTTCTTCTCCATTCTTTTTTGACAGGAAATGGTGTTGGCATATTAAGTGAATTAGACCATGATGTCTAATTGTTCCAACACCCTAGGAATATCTCTGAGCCATGGTCTGAATGGAATAAAAAAGAAACCCTGGGAGGTTTATTATGTATTCAGGCTTGGTGGCTCCATACTTCAGATATATGAGCATTTTTAAGACCTCTTTTCCCACAGACCCAAACTGACCATCACAAGTTAAATATTTTACTATCCAGAATGCTACCCTGTCAAAGGGTTTGGGAAAACGGCCCTTCTGACCCCTTTTATGATTTTCTTTGTATTATAGATATATTGGGGTTCAACTTCTTCTTCTTGCAGCAAGACTTCTACCAGTTCTTTCAAAGTCCCCTTTACAGGTTGTGGGACATGAACAATGGGTATTCCAGACACATTACTTACAATATTTACAGAGAAAGGAATAAAGACATTTCTTACTTTTGTTCTAGACTGTTCTAGATTTATGACGAATTCTCTTACCAATTCGTCATTATGCCTTGAAAATTTCTTCAGGAATTCAAGCCATCCTGCATGCTCAAAGATGGATGCTACTTCTTCATCTGTGAGCAGCTGGGAATCGTCCTCTGGTTCTGATTTCTTCTTAATCCCCATATCGGCTTGAGTTTTGTCTTCCTTGATTTTGTGTGAATTGGTTATAGGCCTTCTCCTTAGCTGTATAGAACTAACGGCTTGGTTGTGGAACCTTAGTTCTTAGCTACAAACCTTAGTTCTTAGCTACGGAATGTCTAAATTCTCTGTTCTTTGTTGTGGAATACCAACTCAATTCACTACTCCTTCCTCAAGATACTTCTGCAATCTTTATCTCACTTGATGTTTGCAATAATGATTACTAATGATAACCATGCCACCACTTATTCCATCCAAATCAATATCATGATTACACACTTGTAATCATAATGTATAAATAGATGACTCATCATACCTATTTTTAAATTAAGTCACATCACACATGTAAACATTTAATCAACCCTAAATAAGTTAAAAGACATAATTACCATCCTTGATGATGTAAGCCTTTTGCTATGATGACTCATCATTCCTACAAGTGGAACAAAACATGATTAGATAAGACAATTGGAATTCAAAATAATTCCTTTATTTGAACTAGCCAAAAAGAGGTCAACCACCATTTGTTGGTTTTCAATTGACCTTGAGAGAATTATATATATATATATATATATATATATATATATTTATTTATTTTTTTTGGGGAAGAAGACGCCATTTTGGTTTTCATCTTCTTCCCTTTATTCTGGATCTATCATCTGATTATTTGATCATTTTGGAAGAACTGAGTTCTTCCATATGATCAAATTCTTTGTCTACTTCAATCTTCCTCAAAAATTCATTCTTAGTGGGAGGCTTCCTATAGAGTTTCAGCCTATGTCCATTGACCAAGAGTGTTCTACTGCTGCCATCAATGGGAAGTAACTGAATAGAACCATTGTCAAAAATCTGATCAATCTGATAAGGTCCCAACCATCTGGTTCTCAATTTTCCCTTGAACTATTGGTACTTAGAGTCAAACAGTAATGCCCAGTCTCCTACTTTGAATTGTCTTTTCTTGATATGTATGTCATGTCATTGCTTCCTTTGCTCTTGAATCATCTCTGTCTGTTGAAGTGCTTCCATCCTTAATTCATCCAACTCATTGAGTTGAAGGATTCTTTCTTTTTGAGCTACATTTAATTCAATTCCCACCTTCACTATTGTCCTCAATGTCTGAAGTTCAAATTCTATAGGCAACAAGGGATTTTTCCCATAGACTAATTCATATGGTGAAAACCCTATTGTAGTTTTCCAAGTTGTATTATACGCCTAGATAGCTTTAGGTAGTCTCTTTACCCAATCTTTTCTCCCATCTTCAACTATTTTGGTAAGGATGTTCTCCAATTCTCTATTTGTTACTTTAGCTTGTCCATTTGACTGTGGATGGTAAGGAGATGACTTCCTATGATTGATTTGGTAATACCTTGTGAAAGCTTAGATCATATTAGACATGAATTGTGGTCCCTGATCTAAAACTATGCTCCTTGGTGCTCCAAACTTGATCATAATTCTGTTCTAAAGGAAATCAACAACTGCTTCCTCAGTGGCATTTGTCAATGCCTGCACTTCTGCCCATTTTGTCACATAGTCAGTACATACAAGAATATATTCCTTCCCTTGTGAAGGAGGATTAAAGGGACCAACAAAATCTAATCCCCATCTCTCAAATGGTTCAACCACAACTTGAGGCTGAAGAGGCATTTCATTGGTGAAAGTTGGTTGTCCCATCCTTTGACAAGGATCACACCTCTTGATATATCTTTTCACATCCTTGTATAGAGATGGCCAATAATAACTAGTGCCAAGTATCTTATGAGCTATTCTTTTTACTTGAATAGTGTCCTCCACTTGGTTCATCATGACATGCTCTGAGGATGTCAAAGATTTCATCCTCTCTTACACACCTACGCAAGACAAAATCAGGGCCACACTTAAATAGAATTCCATTTAACCATTTGAATTGTGCACTGGTTTTAATTAACTTCTTTATTTGTTTCTTAGTGAAAGAAGGAGGGAACTTCCCTATTGCAAGATAATTTGCCATATCAACAAACCATGGTGTACTTGCTGAGATTGCAAACAATTGTTCATCTGGAAAGTTATCCTTGACTGGATCTTGTTCCCCTGTGGTGGTTAGTCTTGACAGAAAATTAGCTACCACATTAGATTTACCTGGATTGTCCACAATGGTAATATCAAATTCTTGCAAAAGTAATAACCATCTAATGAATCTTCCTCCAACCACTAGTTTGTTCATTAAATACTTAATTGTTGAATGATCTGTGTGTACAAATATCTTGTACCCTATAATATAATGTCTGAATTTATTGATTGCATAAATTACAGCAAGAAATTCCTTTTCAGTGGTGGTGTAATTCTTTTCAGTGGGAGTAAGATTCTTGCTAAGATAGTAAATGGCATACATCTTTCCTTCTTCATATTTTTGTCCCAATACTACACCAATGGAATAATTTGAGGCATCTGTTTGGATATGAAATGGATTTTCCCAATTAGGACCTCTCAATATTGGGGCACTGATTAATTTGTTTTTAATTTCTTCAAAATCATGTTGGCACTTTTCATCCCAAAGAAATTCACAGTCCTTGGTTAGCAAATTAAACATGGGGCAACTATTTTACTGAAATATTTTATAAAGTGTCTATAGTACCCAACATGTCCTAGAAATGATTTGATATCTGTGGGAGTCTGAGGGATAGGTAAATCTGAAATGATCCTAATTTTGTTTTGATCCACCTGAATTCCTTTTTGTGAAATATGGTGTCCTAATACAATTCCCTCATCCACCATCATCAAACATTTTTCATCACTAAGAGACAGGTTGTGTTGTTCACATCTTGTTAACACTCTGTCCAAATTTCTCAAAGCATCTTCAAATGTATCTCCATGTACAGTGAAGTCATCCATATATACTTCAACACAATCATTTGTTAGATCAGCAAAGATTGCAAGTACAACTCTCTCTGAAAATTTGTTAGGATATAAGGGATAAAATATGCAAAATAATCCCTCACAGAATCACAACAGTAGAAACTAATATGCAGAAAATATTACAGATCTCAAATAAAAGTGTAGAATAAAATAACACAACACAAAGAGACAATATTTAATGTGGTTCACCCAATTTGGGCTACATCCACCAAGAATCACTTGCTCAGATTTTATTACAAGCCACCACTCTCTCAAGTCTAATACCTAGATCTGTTTGGAGCTATGCTCAACAAACTCTACAGAATTCACACTCGAATTCAAAGCACATCTACAATGTTTTTCATACTTCTATCATATGCATAAAACCATATAAATAGACAACTGCTTAAGCAGTTTTACAAAACCATGGGTATCAAAACCATGGGCAAAAACCGTCCCATAAACCTATGGGTCAAAATCTCGCCCATATGAGAAAATCACATTTCCCATATATCGGGCACGTTTTAAGGCCCAAAAAACAATTTCGGGGGCTGCGCCCCCAAACCCTGGCAAGACAACGTGGAAAGTGTACAATACTCTTAGTGTATAGTCTTCAACACTTTCACACATGAAAACATGCTCCACAACCTAACAATCTCCCACTTGGAGACTAGTTTTCCTTTGAGCAAGTTTCTCAACCCTTCACTAGTTTTCGAAGAACAACCAAAATTGAACACAGCTTCAATTTTTCCCTTGTGACCACCTTGGTCATCATGTCTCATGAGGATTCGACTAGTATGAATCTTCTCCAGCTTCAACTTCTCTTCCTCCAAAGTTGTCCTGATGAAATGGTACCTTAATTGTATATGTTTTGTCCTAGAGTGGAAAGCAGAGTTCTTAGCTAGGTGTATAACACTCTGACTATCACTATGTAGCTTTCCTTCCTCCTACTTATGCCCCAACTCCTCAAGTAATTGCTGTAACCAAATCATTTCTTTTGCTTTCCTCTCGTGGTAGCAACATACTCACCTTTGCGGTTGACAAAGCCACCAACTTCTATAGTCATGAAATCTAGCTTCTTTGTTGTCCCCACCTACGGTGTAAATATAACTGTCGTGCTCCTCCTGTTGTCTACATCTCTAGCCATATCTGAATCTACATAACCACACAAAGTGGTGTCTAATCCTTGTAGTGAAAAATTGTCCCCATGGTCCCTCCCAAATACCAAAGGATCCACTTTACTACCTATCAGTGATCTCTACCTAGATCACTCATAAATCTACTCACCGCTCCCACTGCATGGGAAATATTAGGCCTAGTACACACCATGGCATACATCAACCTACCAACTGCTGATGAGTAAAGTACCTTGGACATCTGGTTTCTCTCCTGCTCTATCTTGGGACACTGCTCCTTTGATAACTTGAAATGGCACAAAGGAGTCCCAACCGGTTTAACATCCTGCATATTAAACATCTCTCAAGACCTTCTTAATGTACTCTTCCTGAGATAAAGTCAGCTTTCGTTCCTTCCTATCCCGAGATATTCTCATACTAAGGATTTGTTTGGCTGCCCCCAAATCCTTCATAGCAAAGGATTCACTTAGTTGCTTCTTGAGTACTTTTATTTCCTGCATGTTTTTATCTACAACCAACATGTCATCCACATACAAACACAAGATAATATAACTGCCATCCTCAAATTTCTTTGTATACACGCAATGGTCAAAATGACATCTAATATAACCTTGCTCCATCATGAAGCTATCAAATTTCTTATACCATTGATGTGGAGCTTGTTTCAAGCCATACAAGCTCTTCTTCAGTTTTACACACATCTCCTCTTTACCTTTGACCTCATAGCCCTCTGGTTGATGCATATATAGTTCCTCTTCCAAATCACCATGGAGAAATGTAGTTTTTACATCAAGCTTGCTCTAAGTGCAAGTCTTTTCTGCTTTGCAACTATTCCAAGAATAGTTCTAATAGAAGTCATTTTTACTATAGGAGAAAAAATCTCATCAAAATTTATACCTTTTTTCTGTGCAAACCCCTTGACCACCAACCGGGCCTTGTATCTTTTCTTGCCTCCTTCTTCCTCTTTGACTCTAAACACCCACTTGTTTTGTAATGCTCTTTTACCTTCAAGTAGATTCACCAAATCCCATGTTTGGTTCTCCATGAGAGCTTGATGCTCCTCATCCATGGCTTGCTCCCACTTCTTCCTAGCATCTACCTGCATTGCTTCATCAAAGCTCTCTGGCTCTCCACTATCAGTGAGTAATAAATAATAAAGAGAAGGAGAAAAATGTTCAAGTTCTCTTCTTACCCTATAAGACCTCCTCAATATAGGAGTTTGGGGTTCCTGTTGAGGAGGTTCCTGAACTGATTCATGTGTCACTTTTCCATCCGGAAGATCCTCTACCACTATATTCTTTCTTGGATTCTTCCTGTTTTCTGCAATGTTGCTTATACATGACTTTCTCATTAAAGACCACATCCCTAGATCAAATGATTTTCTTGTCCTTAATACTCTAACATTTATATCCAAAGTCATCACCACCATAACCAATGAAATTACATTTTTCTGATTTAGCCTCTACCTTGGTCCTATCATCCTTGTCTATATGAACAAACACCTCGCATCCAAAGACTCTAAGAAATGAATAATCAACTTTCTTACCATACCAAGCCTCCTCATGTATGCCTCCATCCAAGGCACTTGAGGGTCCTCTATTTATCAAGTACACATTTGTGCTCACCACTTCTTACGCCCAAAAAAAGAGGTAGATCCTGCATGTAACCTCATGCTCTTAGCACGTTCCATTATTGTCTTGTTCATCCTTTATGACACCCCATTATGTTGTGGAGTTCTTGGAACTATTTTTTGCCTACGGATTCCATTCTTAGAATAATAATCATCAAATTCATTGCTACAATACTCCCCTCCATTATTTGACCTGAGACATTTTAGCTTAAGACCTGTTTCATTCTCTACCAAGGCTTTCCATTTAACAAAAGTGTTAAATACATCATATTTGTTTCTAATACAATAAACCCAAACTTTCCTTGTTGCATCATCAATAAAAGTAACATAATAACTTGAACCCCCAAGAGATGATACCTCGAGCCGTTGGCCCCACACATCGAATTCACCACTCTAACTTACTCTCTTTCTTTGTAGGTCCAACCTTGAGAAACCTTACTCGCTTTTGTTTCCCATATATGCATTCCTCACAGAAATCCAAACCCATTTCTCTATATCTAGGCAAATCCTTCTTTATGCTCTCCATGCCCTTATGGCTCATATGACCGAGCCTATAGTGCCACAATGTTGTATCTACTTCAGAAGCCACATGATTACAAACATTAGTGCTATAAGTGGTTAAATACAAGGTTCCAACCTTCTTACCTCTTGCCACCACAAGAGCACCCTTGGTAACCTTCCAAGAGTCCGATTGTAAATATCACAGTACAACCATCACTTCCCAACTGCCCTGCCGATATCAAATTTCATCTTAATGTAGGCACATGTCTGACATCCTTCAATAGCCAAGTATTTCCATTTTGCATCTTAACTTGACATAAACCTTTTCCAACTATGCTGCAAGGCTCATCATCACCAAGAAAAACATGCCCAAAATCTCTTTGAACATAATCAACAAAATAATGCCTATGTGGAGAAGCATGGAAAGAAGCCCCCGAATCTAAAACCCAAGATTCAATAATATTGTGCAAAGAAAGAATCAAAGCATCCTGACATACATTACTCGTTGCCACATTTGCCTCCTTGTTTTCTTCCTATTGTTTCTTCTTGTCCCAAAGCTCCCAACAATCCTTCTTTGCATGCCCAGACTTTCCACAATGCTAGCATACTATCTTACTTTTAGATTTTGACCTTGCTCGATCCTTTGATTTTCCATGGCTTCCTCTATTCTTTTGTCTCCCTCTAGTTTCCACTATCAAAGCATTCCCTAAGTAGAAGATTCACCGAGCTTTTTCTTCACATTTCCTTGCTTAGAATCACCCCTACAACATCCTCAAACTTCAACTTTGAGTTAGCTGAACCGAGTTGCTTACCGCCATTACCAGGCTATTCCAACTCTCAGGTAAAGAGCACAGAACTAATAAAGCCCTAACTTCTTCATCAAATTCTATTATAACCGAAGCTAGCATATTTACAATCATATTAAAATCATTTAGATGATCTACTACTAAACCATTCTCAGACATCTTCATATTAAACAATTTTTTCATTAAAAATATCTTATTAGAGGCAGAGGGTTTTTCATACAACTTCCCTAATGCATCCATCAATTCTTTTGTAGTCTTTTCCTTTGAAACATTAAATAATACCGAAGATGCAAGACACAGATGGATTATCCCAAGTGCCTTCCTATCCAAAGAAATCCCATTCCGCATCTATCATGCTCGAGGGTTTGTTCACCTTCTCATACAACGGAGTATAAAGATCCTTCGATAAAGGTAATCTTCCATCTAGCATCTTCCAAAGATTGAAATTCTACCCGTTGAATTTATCAACCCTAGATCTTCCATCATCTATCATAGCTCCCACTCAAGATAAAACTTTCCCTGTGATTCAACACTTCAACAAACCAAACCAGGCTCTGATACCAATTATTAGGATATAAGGGATAAAATATGTGGAATAATCCCTCACGAGAATCGCAATGAAGAAGAAACTAATATGCTTTGAAAATATTACGAGATCTCAAATAAAATTGTAGAATAAAATAACATAACATAAAGAGATAGTATTTAACGTGGTTCACCTAATTTGGGCTACATCCACCAAGAATCACTTACTCATATTTTATTACAAGCCACCGCTCTCTTAATACAATACCCAGATCTGTTTGGAGCTATGCTCAACAAACTCTACAGAATTCACACCAATTCAAAGCACATCTGTAATGTTTTTCATACTTCTATCATATGCATAAAACCATATAAATAGACAACTACTTAAGTAGTTTTACAAAACCGTGGGTATCAAAACCATGGGCAAAAACCGTCCCATAAACCTATGGGTCAAAATCCCGCCCATATGAGAAAATCACGTTTCCCGATATATTGGGCATGTTTTAAGGCCCAATTTTTTTTTTTCGAGGGCTCGCCCCCTGGACCTCTGGTCGAGGCCCGGCCCGGCCCCAACCATGGCAAGACAACGTGGAAAGTGTACATTACTTTTAGTGTACAGGTCTTGAACACTTCACTCATGAAAACAAGCTCCACAACCTAACAAAATTTGTAGGAGCATTGCATAAACCAAATGGTAACACTCTATAGGCAAAGGTTCCCCATGGACATGTAAATGTAGTTTTTTCCTGATCCTCAACAACGAACTTTGATCTGATTATACCCACTAAATCCATCCAAGAAAGAAAAGTACTATTTACCTGAAAGGTTATCTAGGACTTGATCTATGAATGGTAAGGGAAAATAATCTCTCATTGTGGCTTTGTTTAGTTCCCTATAGTCAACACATATTATCCATTTTCCATTCTTTTTAGGAACAATTACAAGAGGAGATACCCACTGACTATCTGAGATAGGGTAGATGAAACCTACTTGTAATAGTTTTTCAATTTCTTGTTTGACTATATCCCTTAAAGCTGGGTTAATCCTTCTTTGAGGCTGCCTAACTGGTTTAGTGTTTTCAGTATAGATGTGATGAGTGCAGATACTTGGATGAATCCCCTTCATATCTTTGTAATCCCAAGCAAAAGCTTTAGTATGATTTTTTAGAACATCAAACAATTTAGCTTCTTCATCCTCTTTCAACCAGCTATTGATGTTTAAAGTTTTTCCTGGTTGAATTTCAACATGCTTGGTTCCAATATGTGATGAACTGATTTGTGGAAAGGGTTTCATTAAAGTATTTAATGGACATGCATGTGGTAACAACATATGGTATGTAGCAACATCTCCAAAAGTTCCTTGAGATAGAATACTGGAAAAGGACAATAATGAGAATTATGATACTTATCTCTTTGCAGGCCAAATTCCTCATCACTGCTACTTTCCAGAAATTCTTCACCACTTCTTGATGTACTTGAAACTGAAGCTACTAATTCATCCTCTCCTCACAAGAAATCTCATTCCTTCGGAGTGAAATCATTTTCAATCAAAGATAATTGCGCTACTTGTCGTGGTTCCCGAATTAAGTTCGTGGTTTTGGAACCATTTCGATCGCACCCAAGACAATAGGTTCTTGTCCAATGGTGGATTAATCATCTCTTCTACTTCTCTTACATGATCTTACGCATGTGATCATAGCGAAAATAGATTTTGCTTATTAGTTTTAGGAGAATCAATCCAATGGTGGAAAAGGTTGTGTAGTAGGATATAAAGAAATTTGTTTAGAGTTCTTACCATTCGAGATCTGTCATATCACTTGACTGACCTGCATCTATCAAAGCAACAAGTGTAGCTAACCATGGTCTACCCAAAAAATGGGATAACCCAATGTTTTACCTTTTAGTTTATAAGAAAGTCAACTAGATATTCCCATGACTCTACCATTACTTGCCATGTCTTCATAATAATCTACCATCTCGATATGGTATTAGTAGGTTATATACCCGTTAATGGTAAGGTTTTCAATCCTTTGTCATCACATTGATACCACATCCCGTTGATCTATGAAAACATTATGTACATCCTTATTTCCTATAGAGACGAAATAACAGGACTTAAGGTTCTCATATTTGGAAGTAATAGTTTTCTGCTAATAAATCAGCAAGTTTCCCATCTACTTTGATAGTCTTGGGATATTGTCTCTTTCTTCCAGGCTTTTTCATGCATAATATTTTGATCAATTTGTTCAATTCTAGAATATCTTTAATTGCTTGTAACAGTGGTATTTCAATATTCAATTTCCTTAATTCCTGAACCAATTCAGACTCCTTGATTTCTATATCTTCTTTGAATCTCTCAGGAAATGGAGTACTCGGTAGTGCTTATCTGGATCCTTTTCTTTTCTTTCTATATCCTCTTTTGGAACAACAATACTAGGGTTCTCATTTTCTTCTGTCATTTCAGTGATTATAAGGGGTGGACTGTTAATGATTTTCCCAGATCTAGTTTGAATATCCTTACAATCCATAACATGTAAATCAACTAATTTTTCAGGTTCTTGTTCCATAAACATGAGTTGTTTGTTTGTTTCTAGGGTTTGCTACTTGCTATGTTGGCATTTGTGTTTGGACAACATTCTTAGTTTGTGAGTTCTGTGCAGGGGATCCCATGATGGCCTAGTTGATTCTGATTTGGATATGTTCTTCCTTGGGAATAATTAGGGTTCCATCTAGGTTGTGACCAAGCATAAGGATTTCCTTGACCAACCCATGGTTGTTGATGTCCCTGAGCATGAGGACTTGATTTGCCCAATCTTGAGGGTTCCAGTTGGTTGAGGTACCCAAGGTGCTTGTCCCCAATTTGTTTTTTGCTGAGCAATTTTTGAATTGTCCATGGATTAGGAGCTGATCTTGGCATAAACTGCCCTTGGTTAGGTTGTCTCTAAACAAAATTCAATTCTTCAGTTGTAGATGAGGGACTAGTTTGTTTAAGCTGATTTTTAATGACAGAAGCAAAGAACAAACATCAATATCATGTTCTTTAGATTCATAGATAAGACACATTTCTGTTTTATCCAAAGGACAATCTCTTAATGCATGCTTCTTCCTGCATCTAGGACAATACATAGCCAATGGTTCAGTTTTGGAATTTGCTTTAGCTTGTAATCCATCCATAGTAGAGGTTAATTGCACTAAAATGTCTATTTTAAAGTTTGCCAACTCATCCATTAGTTTGTTCATATCTGGATTCAGACTTTTTACTGATTTTCCTTTTCTAGGTCCACCTCTTGTTCTGGAATAGCTTCTACAAATCTCTTTAATTCCATTCATTCTTATCTGATCAATGTCTCCCCCTCCTATCAAGTTAAGGGCTTCTCTAGATTCGTCATCCAAACCTTTGAGAAAAATGGTTTTACTTAATTCCTCTGTAAGCACAAATCCACATCTTTTGCTAACAAAGAGGAATCTGTCTAAATAGTCTTCTATGTTTTCGTCCTCTTCCTGCTTGATTTTGAAGAATTCTTCCTTCCTATTTCTCCCTCTGCAATAATCCTGGTATTTATCTAGGAAGGCAGTCTCCATTTGTGCCCAAGTGCTAATAGAGTTGGATGTTAATCCCATGAACCACCTCATTCTGCATCCTTCAAGGTGGATGGAAACAACTTGAGTTTTTGATTATCTATTTTATAATCATAGGTCTGACATAACACCTTGAATTCAAATAGAAATTGGTCAGGATCTTCAGATGACATCCCTCTGAAAGTGGGTAAATGTGTAGGTGAGATATTTTTCATTGATGTGTCATCATCTCCCAATTGGATTGGATAGGTAAAGGTCCTATCAGGTACTCCCTCAACTTCTCGTGCCATTTCAAAAATATTTTCTGAAGTTTCCTCCCAATCAATGTGGTAAGTCAGTATGCTTTGGGGAAGGTGAAAAATCAAGAGTAGGAGGTTGACTACTCAATTGAGAATCAAAACTTACCCTCAATGGATCTTGGGTAATAAGCCTTCTCCTAAAAGTTCTACTCCCTTCAGGTGACTGATCTAAGAATTCCAAAAATGGCAATTTTGTTTCTTGTCTGATAGGGGATGGTGGTGCCTCCAATTCTTGATCAATTTCCTTACTTTGACTAGAGGATGTTATGAATTCTTGTGAAGATTTTTTGGAAGGAATCTACCCTGTGAGTCTCTTGGTCTACTCATATATTTTGTGATATAGTAGGGAAGATTCTTCAACTACTAGATGTATGTTTTGTTGCTCTTGCTAACACTTAATTAGAAAATTCCAACTAGTGTCCCATGACAACGGTGCCAAAAATGATGGGTGTCATTATTCCCTTCATTTAATCAACTTCTTGTTGATGTCATATCAAACTAGGGGTGTGTCCAAAGCTATATGCAACAAGAGTACTTTAACTGATCTAGTAGTTGACTGTAACTATTTTTATATTTTCTGGGGATCTCTTTAATGTCTTAAGGACTTCTTGGTAAAACCTTATTCAAATCAAACTATGAAAACTTGCTGAAAGTAAAACACACTGAAAGCTTGTTGAAAGGAAACACACCGTGCAAAAAGGAAACACACTTGCTGTTGGAAAATAAACACACTTGCTTTTGAAAGTAAACACTTAGATTAAAATGCTTGAAAACAATTGCAAGAAATATAAAGATTTATCTAAACACTTGTAGGCACAAGTATGCAATAGAATTTAATTGAAAGAACTAAAGCAATACAAAATTAACAGATCTAAGCTATTTGCTAAAGAAATATAAATACCAAATAAATGAATATCCTAGTCCTTGGGGGAGTGGGCCCTTGCTCCTCCTTGAATTAGGATTTTAACAACTCAGAATTCTCTCAAATCAGAATGGCTATTTTATTGATGAAAACATTCAATATTACAAAACATACTGATCTGGATACTTAATCTATTTCTCTTCTCTATTCTATATCTCTAATTCTTCTTATATTCTAATGCAAGTCTGCATTTATATACATTTTACAATCCTAGCTATCTTCAATGATTTTGATGAAATCGAATCATGCCCAGAATAGATGTTGAGTTGGATGGCGGTTGATCAGATAATTGTAGGATAACTCTTCCTAGATCTGCGTTCAGAAATCTTCTCGTCCTTCATGATTGTAGATGCAAAATTTCCGGATGTGGTTTAAAATAGATAACTCCCATTCGGTTCTGGAACTTTGGAGAAGTTCCAGAACCATAGGAAATTATTAAGAACCAAAACTTGTGAGAGTTCCGAAGTTGTCACCAGGAGTTTTGGAACTAAGTCCAAAATTCTGGAACTAAATTCTAGAGTTCCGGAACTAAGTCCGAAAGTTCCGGAACTAAATGATGACTATGTGTGATGGAGTTCTGGAACTAGCTTGGAAGTTCCAGAACTAAGCTGTGTAGGATCAGACGCTATAAAAAACATATTGAATGCCACTTGCTTCATTTCCTTGACTGATTAGACCTGTTTTATTACAAAACTGAATTTAAACACACACTATGTTAGGAATTTCAGAGTTTTTAACATTAGGATCACAATAAACCAAAAGACAGATAGTTACATCCTAACTCATAGCAAATCAACTAAAAGTCACACAATGCAATCAAACTTAATCAAAAGGAGAGTATGATGAGATCATATATTATACATTAATCAGACATATACTTGGCCTCTCATAACCATATGTCATGCTCCATAAACTAGGACTTAAGCCTTCAAATGCGCTATGACACGATTGTCGGTGGAATCATGATATTGTCTTTCTTCACTACAATGCTGATACCATATGCCAACTATTGAGTCCTATCTCGCCTGCCATTGCTAAGCTTAACGCTTCTGGGGGGCTGCAATCTGCCTAGTCTACTTGGCTTCGTTAGCTTTCCAGTGTTTGGAATCCCTTGCTTGAGACTAAAGCTAACAATTTTCTTTGGTGCCTTATTTATCATGGTATTCCTGTTGGCGAGCGTCTTAGTAACATCGAAATTCCCAATCCTAAATGCCCTTTTTGCTCTTGACCTAATTTTTTAAGCATTTGTTTTGGTCTTGTTCCCATGCACAAACTATTTGGTCCTGGATTCATACGTTATTTCAACTCTACCACCCTGAATTATTTCATTGGTGTATGACCTTGTTTGGAGATTTAGTTCATGGCCTAATTATATTAATACTCCATGGCATTTGTTTAGAGCTTGTATTCTCTTTCAAATTTGGAAAACTCGTAATACTATATATTCCGAATGATCAATATGTTGCTTTATTTTCCACTAATGATAAAGTGGCTATTTTGTTTGTGTGCGCATACAAATTCAAGCTAAAGCGAAAAAGTTACTCTAGAATTTTCTCATCTGTAGGAATTGCTCGCACATTGGGGGAGTGCTCCTTGTATGACGAGTCAGGTCTCTCCCCGACCCTTTCTTCACTGCCACCTCGGCCATCTCGCCTCACCGACCACCTCTGCAAGGACCACGTTGTAGAATACACTCTCACAACCACCTCTTTGCCTCTCCCCGGGGTCGCCCTTCAACTCCATCCTCCGCCGGGTCGGGTTGGAGACCTTCTCCGAGGGGGAAGGCTGTGGAAGGATCTCCACGCTGGGCCTCTTCTACTTGGAGTTCGGACATTTCTTGCGCACTTCACTCCTGGTTAGGGAATTATGGTGCCTTTGCAGATACAAATGCCCGATCGTGATGGTCACGAGTTTATCCTCCTTCGGTTGAGTCGTCGAGTGGAGCTTTCATCCCTCCTCGGGATGATCCTCCTCCTCCCAGAGCGGCGACATGTGCTTAATGCTCTATGGTTTTATGTAGTTCTCGTGTTTTCCCTCGCATGTTCTCTCTGTTAGCCCTTTTGGTGTTTTGTGATGCCTTCGTGGTTTTTGTGGGACCGTGAGTATTCCGATTGGCCCTGTTCTTGTAACTCTCATATATTTTTATTTAATATAATGTGTAGTTCTAATAGTAAAAAATGTTAAATACATATTAAGTCAACATCGAGATAACTTTCAAATGTTGATGTGATGCCATTTAAGTGCCACATGAATACCAAAATAAGGGTGTGCACTAGTGGTCCCTCTTTTAGCCTCCGCACATGGAGCGAAAACTTGGACGAGGGTAGAGCTCATAAGATTGATCACATTGAGCTATTTAGCTCTTTTCACCGCACATGGAAACATAGTCCAAGCCAAGCCTCCTCATTATCTTAACAATAGTCAAAATATTATTCGTGTCTTTAATAAAAAATGTAGACTCGTAAACCGATTTGACAAGAATTAATCATGATTTGACAATATTTACATAGAGCCTCGATTGCATGAAGCCCTACAACAAAGCTCAATATGACCAAGCTTTGGAGGGCTTCAAACACGCTAAAGTGCGCTTTAGCCCTCCACGTGCGGAGGCTATCCCATAAGTGTGAAAGGGTAAGAGGGAGTGGTTAGTGACATACCCGGAGTGGTTAGTGACGCACCCACCAAGTGATATTCCATAGTGCAACAATTATAATGTGTAGACAAATGCATCATAAATTATAAAAGGTTTTAAAAAATGTAAGAAATTTTATAGCTTTAGATGTGGAATTGTACAACATAGTCACAAAAGATAATAGATAATGACTAGTAAGTTGGCATGTCATAAAAAGATTTATAATTTCCTACATTGCATTAAATGGGTTGGCAGGATTGCATAGCAATCTTCATCATTGTAGGTATTCAATTCTTTCTATATATTAAATGGTGATAAAATATGAAAAATAAAAAATAAGAAAATTTGAGGAAGGTTGATCGTCATTGTACTATGAAAATATCAACCTTGGATTTCATCACTCCACTACAATTATTGCCGAGAGTCCATTCTTTATAAAGAATACCTCTCAGCGTAAAAATAGCAACACAAATACATGGAAAAGAAAAGGGGAAAAAGAAGAATATATCATAGCCATGAAAGCCACAAGTTTGTGAAAGAACAAGATTGAGGAATAAGCCGTCACGTATAGCACATATAACTTTAGAAAAAGTAAGGAATTAATCAAAAACTTTAGAAAAAGAAAGGAACAAATTAAAAACTTTATCGTAAGCAAAGAATATCTATTTTTTAAATCATAAGCAAGGAATAAAGTAATCAAAGCAGAGCATCATTTGAATTGAGTGAAACCTGCCCATCTCTTTATTAAAAATTAAGAAGTGACAGCTGGTTGCCTTTCATCCACCGCAGATAAGGATATGAAGAAAACAAAATCTCCGAGATCAGAGTCCGCTAAATCACCAATTATAATCAGTACAGAGCTGCTTCACAGAATTGAAGGTATGTCGTATGCTTCACAAATGGTTTGCATTTGGATTAACAAAAGCTGTGGTAGATTCATGGACTGTGTAAATTCCGGGTTGTTGAAACCCTAGAACTGCTGCTTCCTCCTGGTTTTTCCAATTAGTTCCCCGGGAAAGCAGTAATAATGGCAACTGCAATTGCTGCTGCCCATGCGAAGATCGTTGTTGATAAGATTGGTGGGATGGCGGCACACAAAATAGCCAACGAGGGGATACTAATTGACCTTGAATGGCTGAAAAAGAAGTTTTCTTATTTAAGTGGTTTACTACTTGATGCAGACTATCATCAGCAGAGTGATGAACAGAGTAAGCCGAATGAAGAATGGGCGCGGAAAGCCGTGGATATCTGCCTCGACGCCGAAGACGTACTTGACGAGTGTGCTGTTTATTCTTTGTATAGGAATCCCACTCATTCATTTGTGCGCAGGTACAGTGAATTAATCTTGCGTCGCTATAAACTGGGGAAGAGGATCAAGGGCCTGAAACATAGAATAGGGCCTATCATTAAGGAAGGAGTTCGGCTGCGGAATGGAGGAACAGAGCTTATGAGAAGATCGAATATGTTGCATATGGATCTGCAACCAGTGGCCATAAAAGGAAAAGTTGAACACATTCTGAGCTTGTTAGAGGAGAAGGACCTTGTCGCCGTCGTGGGAATGGGCGGTATAGGGAAGACAGTCCTGGTGCAGCACGTCTATAGCAAAGCTACAGACTGGTATGAGAATTCGGCCTGGGTTTCTGTTTGTCAGTCTTTCACTCTTAGAAGTTTACAATGTGACCTAGCATCACAAATTGGGTTAGACTTAAGCCCCAATATCAGTGATGTTAGAGCTTCAGAAATAATACATGAGCGACTAGAAGGAAAAAAATGTTTGATAGTTCTGGATGATGTGTGGATGGGAAATGACAATCTTTACTTATGTAACTTTATTACAAGAATTGGGATTCCAGCTGGCCGAAATCAAAACTGCAAAATCCTAGTTACCACTAGGAATAAGAATATTTATCCAGGCTTTGCACATATCTACCAAATGGAACTTTTGTCAGATGAGTACAGTTGGAAACTGTTTTGCCTTTACGCCTTCTCCGATTCCAAGGAAAATAGACCACCAACTGAGCTTGAGAGTTTGGCATATGCAGTTGAAAGGGAATGTGGTAGATTGCCACTTGCAGTGAAAATGGTTGCAACATCTATGGCTAACTCCAGGCTAGAATTTGAATGGGAGTCAAAATTGATGCAGATGAAACAGTCTCCGATTTCAAAGGAACCCATTATGCAGATTCTCAAGCCCAGTTATGACTCCCTGCCTCAACATTTGAAAATCTGCTTTGCATACTTTAGTTTCTTTCCCAAGGACTATCCTATACCTTGTGACTATTTACTACATTTGTGGATAGCAGAGGGATTTATTGCTGAAGGAGAATATCAGTGGGCTATCGGGTTGGATTACTTACTTCAACTTTCAAACCTATGTTTGGTTGAACTAAGTGAAGGAGTTTTAGGCTCTTCACTTTTTTGCTCTCTACATGATTTATTGCTGGATCTGGCTATTCACATTTCTACAGAAAATAGATGTGAATTTGCTCTTCCCTCCCTCCAGAGAAGCTGCCGTAGGATACTATCAGCTCATAAAGACATAGATACCGATGCTATTGCACAAAGCAGTCTTCATGGCCAGCAATTTCTCCGCACTCTTACATTGTCTGCAAATTTTAAAATTCGACATATTCCAGAGCACTTGTTTGATCGTCTGAAAATGCTGCGGGTTCTCGACTTCAGCTATACTGGTATCACTGCTTTGCCAGACTGTGTTGGAAACTTGAAACTTCTTAAAGTTTTGAATTTATCTGCGACACATATCGACAAGGTACCGGAATGTGTAAGAAGTCTTAAGTGCCTTCAGTTTCTTGATCTAACTTCATGCAGAAGCCTAGCACGGCTACCTTACTGGATAGGTGAACTCAAATCTCTTTCCAATCTCAGTGTAATCCTATGCTCACGAGTGCTGGATTATATGCCCAAGGGTTTATCAAAGCTCCCAAATTTGAAGACATTGAAATCGTCCTGGTTAAGACTGTCTATTGAAGAGAATAGATTGCTAAATTTAAAAGATGTGAGCAATATGATCCGCCTCGAAGAATTAAGGTTTTCTATTAATGATAAACCTTCTTTTAACAGTTTCAAGATGGCATCCTTATGCATCTGGTGAAGCTGCGACATCTGGGTGTATGGAATAACATTCCTCCAAAGAAGTGTGATACAGAATTGATTCTTCTGCCTTTCCCAGAGAAAATGAAATCTTTGAAACATATTGAGACACTTCATCTATGTCAGTTCTCTGTGCCAAATTGGGTATGCGCTTTGGGAAACTTGAGAGAGCTTACTTTGATTCGTTGTTGTAGTGATTATCCAGCACTACAAAAGATGTACAACTTAGAAGTATTGTCGTTGATCGGTAATCACACATGCACAGAACTACCGAAGGACTTTGGAAAGTTGGGGGCATTTCCTAGGCTCTCTGAACTGTTAATTCAAGGTTTCCCCCTTCTGGAGGAGTTTCCAGCATTGGAGGATGGAGCAATGAAATGCCTCAACACACTAAAGATATGGGATTGTGAGAGAGCAAAGAAAGTTCCAGATGGATTGGAGCGGCTGAAAACACTGAAGTGGATAGACTGCAAGGGCAGATATGGAGATGCAAATGAATTAATGGAGAGGTTAAAGGAAGGTGGAGAGGACTGGAATAATATTAAAGCTAATAATCCTTTTTTTGATTATTAAACGCTTTTGACCGGAGCTTTGAACCGGAGGGTTAGGCCCCAACCATACAAGAGAGGAGGAAAAGAAGAGGAGAAGAGGAAGAAGGGTGGGGGTGGGAAGAAGAAAGACCACCGTCCGCAGGAAAGTGGACGGGTGAAGGAAACACCGAAGCGTGAAACCAAAAGCAAACTAGAACTCCCAAGGCCAAAACCCGAACACTCAACCGAATTGGGTGCCCGCACGCCTATTAGCCTCATGCGAAGGAGGAGGTAAGGCTCCACTCACCCTGTCCTTGAGCTCGTTCCACTTATCGATGGCAGAGTGAACAGAAACAAGGCCGCATCAATGTCCACCTCGGGAAGAAGTCTGTGATCGAGCCGACCCACCGAGAACATAGAATTAATGTTTTGGGCGTAGTGGAGAAGATCACGATACTGGCCGCAGAGCCACTGAATGCCACGGCCAGACCCGATGGCAAGCTCATCAACTTCTTCGACCCAAAGTAGAGGATCTGGGAGAGAGAAGTCGAGCAGTTCTTCATGAAGGCCGACCCTATGAGCAGGGTAAATCTCGTCGTCGGCGATGAATTCAACAACAATCGGGTCCTGATGAAGAAGTAGACATAGAAAAGAGACAAAAGCTGAAGCGATATCCGAGTTGGAGCGAACACGACGTGACCGGAAGCGATAAGAGTCACCTAAGATAGTTTCAATAGCTTCGGCCTCTAGATGAGAAGAGTAGCGGAAGACTTCGGAGAGACGATATTCTCAATTTCGTGAGGCGAAGCTTCTTCCGGAACCGAGCTGCGAAGAAAAACAAAAGGGAAACCAAGGAACACCATGAAGGGAGAAGAGAAACGAGCAAAGCAACGCGAAAACAAAGGAAAAGAGGCATGAATCCACACAAAGCCGCCCACGCCTAAAAGGGGCATTGCACGCGCGGAGGGACAAATCCAATCTGCTGCTGTGTACCCAACCACTCGTGTGAGATGATGAAAGAAAGGCCTTGCCATGCTTCAACATATCTCGAGATGACATTGGCGGCAGGATGATCGATGGCAAAAGTTAGCAAGAAGATCCGCAACATGATTAGCTTCACGAAAGATATGTGTGATGTGCCAAGTATGAATTTTGCCAAGCCAAAAGAGGATATTAAAAATAAAAGGATTAATTTTCCACGAAGGGGAAGACCCACTAGAGATAGCTTGAATTATGATTTGGGAATCACCTTCTATAAAAAGGGAGTCGCATCCTAATTGAACAACCAATTTGACCCCTTCCAGAAGCGCTTGAGCTTCAGCCATATTACAAGAGCAAGCAAGAAGGGGAAAGGAACCCGCATAAATAAGATTACCTGTATCACACCTGATAATACAACCAACACCAGATTTACCAGGGTTCCCCCTCGAGGCACCATCAAAATTCAGTTTCCACATGCCCCTGGGGGAGGTCTCCACTTGGCCCTTTTTCTTCTAATTAATTTCTCAACTTGGGAGAGACCTTTTTTGATGATGGAACCAGGGCAGGGGAGTTTGATAAGTGGCCATGAATTTTTGATATCCGCATCTCTAGATGAAAAAATGGGATTAGAGAGGCTGTTTTTACTGACTTTTTCCGAGATGGCCACTTCCAGCTTATTAAGAAAAACATAGGAGCTCAGCAGTTTGTTCCCGGAATAATCGTAAATTGCGTTCCCACCAAATGTGCCAGATAAGGAAAAAAGGAGCAGTGATCCAAATAGAACTGAGGGAACTTTCTTGCCCGAATCTAGGCCAAGAAAGGAGAGTTTCTCCAATATTTTTGCAAGGAACCCAAGCTAGATTCAGTTTAGATAAAAGCCATTGCCAACACCTGGAAGCAAAGGAACAAAAAAGAAGGAGATGATCCAAATCTTCCTCGGCTTCACCGCAGAGCACACATTTGGAGGGACCGGAAATCCCCAAGATCTTCTCCTCACCTGAGTAAGTACTTTCTTTTTAAAAACCAGCCAACCAAAAATAGCAACTTTGGGTAAGAGACAGGATGCCAAGCACCGAAGGAGCAGGGAGAGCCCAGACCAGACCGAGAGATAAGTTGAGCATAACCGGCTTTCACCGTGTATGAGCCTGTGGCGTCACCAAGCCATAACAGTTGATCTTCGCCACCATTGAAGTGAGCATGCCTGGCCAAAAGGGCATCCGTGAAGGAGGAAGACTCTTGGAGGGTGGCTCCAATGGAGGTAATATCTTTCCATTGCCAAGACGGCGAACCATTCGGATGTTGGCGACCAAAATCGGCTACTTTAGTGCCCCAGGATGCTCTGGAAACGTTCATAACTCTATTAAGATTGGGAATAAGGTTAAGAGGGGGCGACCCATTCCAACTATCCTCCCAAAAGGCAACCAACTGACCATTGTTGATTTGCCAGAAACCGAATCAACGATCAGGGATTTGCATTTGCAGATAAAGTTCCATATATGAGAGCCTTTAGGGAGCTCAGAGCTGGAAAGCAGGAGCTCGGGGCGGCCAACCTCCAGATATTTATGAGAAAGCACTTGAAAAGCCAACCGCTTGGCATCCGAAATAAAGTTCCAAACAAGTTTAGCACCGAGAGCCGAATTCTGTAGGGCCAGATCCAAAATGCCCAAACCACCTAATGGCTTGGGAAGCTTGACAGTTTCCCAATTCACCAAGTGAAATTTTCTTCCTTCGTTGTTCCCTTGCCAGAGGAAGGATCTGACCATTTTCTCAATTTTGAGCAAGACATTCCTTGGTAATAACAAGACCGACAACATATATATCGGGAGGGCCAGGAGGACGGAGTTAATCAGAAGAGCTCTACCAGCCAAGGACAACCATTTCCCCTTCCAAGAGAGCAACCTTGATGACAAAGAATTGAGGAGCCCATCCCATAAATTAGCTTTACCATTGCCAGAGAAGAGAGGGATGCCCAAATATCTATGAGGAAGGGAGCCCACCACAAAGCCAAGAATTGTCTTGATCTGCAGTTCAACCGGGGTGCGACATTAAAGAAGAAAATAACAGATTTATGGAAGTTGATTACCTAGCCAGTCACAAACGAATAAGAATTCAGGATGGAAGATAAGCATCGGGCTTCGGAATAGACAGCTTGACCGAATAAGAAAGTGTCATCCACAAACTGTTGGTGCGAGAGGGGGGAGGTTGGAAGTTAAGCGGATGCCCTTAAGAACCCCATCCAGAAGAGCTGATTTGATGCTACGACTCAGGGCCTCAATGACCAGGATGAAAAGAAATGAGGAAAGAGGATCACCTTGCCTCAAGCCCCTACTACTGCTTGAAGAAGCCTTCTACCGAGCCATTAACTAGAAAAAAAAATGGGGAGAAGAAATACAATTGAAAATCCAATTGCAGAAGTGCCAGTTAAAGCCCATGGCATGAAGGGACTTAAAGAGGAATCTCCAGTTGATACGATCGTAAGCTTTGCTAAAATCCAATTTAATCATCATACCAGATCGAGAGGAGGAATGGAGAGTATGGATCAATTCATGAGAAATGATTATACCATCAGCAATAGACCTCCCAGGAATGAATCCGCTTTGTTCCTGCGCCACAAGTTTATGAAGAAGAGCACTCATTCTTGAAGCAATAGCCTTAGATATGATTTTATAGGATGTATTACATAAGGAGATCGGCCTGAAGTCATCAAGAGATTCAGCCGGTGCCTTTTTGGGAAACATGCAGATAAAGGTGTGATTTAGAGCACCAAGAAGCTTGCCTGAACAACGAGATTCCTCCACGGAATGCCAAATTGTATCCCCAATAACGTCCTAGAAATCCTGGTAAAAAGAAGCCGAAAACCATCCGGTCCGGGCGCTTTATCCCTCTGCATAGAGAAAATGATCCTGCGAACTTCATCCTTAGAAAAAGGAGAAAGAAGCTTAGCATTATCAATATCATCAACCATTTTAGGAATCTGATCAAAAAAGGAAAGTTGGGCATCCAGAGGGGAGGCCGAGTCGCCATTCAAAAGCTTTTGAAAAAAAGACACCGACTCGGTTTTAATCTGAGATTGAGAGGACAACACCATGTCATCTTCCAACTTCAGGGAGGAGATATAATTAACATTTCTTCTAGCTTTAACAGAAGCATGAAAGAATTTGGTATTTTTGTCCCCATCGGCCAGCCACACTTCACGTGATTTCTGTCTCCAATGAATTTCCTCTTTAAGAAGAAGATCACCAAGTTCACTGAGTAAAGATTTTTCCTTGAAGAAATCTTCCTGGTGCATACCACGAGAGAAAATAGATTCATTAAGAATACGTAATTCTTTCTCAACCCTCTGTTTTTCCTGGAAAATATTTTTAAAACATGAGACGTTCCATTCCAGCAATCTGTCTTTCAGTAAAGAAAGTTTTTTTGAGAGTTTATACATCCAAGTCCCTTCCACTGTGAAGGAGGCCCACCAAGAGTTAATCAAAGGCCTGAGAGAGGGATCCTGCAACCACATGGACTCAAATTTGAAAGGAGAGCGGTGCGGCGGGAGGTCAAAGGAAATGTTGAGAGAGACAGGAAAATGATCAGAGCCGGAGAGAGGAAGAACAAAGCATTTGATGAGAAAGTTGTTCTGAAGCCATTCTTCGGAGATGAGAAAATGATCAAGGCGAAACAACCATGGAGCTTGAACCCAAGACGCCGGTTATTCCAAGTGAACCAACCAGAACTTGGTTCCACATCAACTAACTTGGCGGAGGCAACGAAGGAGGTGAAATCCACTTGAGAACGAGGCTGCCATTGAATTCCCCCTGTTTATCTTTGTCGGAGAGAGTAGCATTAAAATCCCCAGCCACTACAGTCTTGGAGGTCAGAGCCGAGTCAAGGACTTGCTGAATCCTCGACCAGAGCTCCCTTTTTTAACGGGTTATTAGGGCCATATACATTACACAGAAAGAAGGACACATCAAAATGTTTGATGTAGACTTTACTCCAAATGAAATTAGATTCGACCAAGAGAGGCTCGAGACTACAACAACTGGATTTCCACAGAACTCCCAAACCGCCAGAGGCACCAATTGAGTCCGAGAAGCACCCTTCCCAACCTTTCCATTTGCGAAACCAACCATTCTTACAATCAACTTTAGACATCTTAGTTTCTTGGATAAGACATATAAAAGCATTCGAATCGATAACATAGCGTCTAAGCAGTATTGCTTGTTAGGGGCGTTCAAGCCCCTAACATTCCAAGAAAGAAGGATCATTTGATCTTCAGAGAGGACACGCCTCTCCTACTTGAGGATGGAAAAAAGGAACGAAGTTGAAGCTGCTTACCTGCAGCAATTTCTTTGAGGGAAAGGATGCCTTTGGAAGGGCGACCTGGCTGAGCTTTCGGCCCCCTATCCATATTGAGAATGGCTGGAGTCGGAAGAATCAGACACATCTGATTGTTGTCCAGAGGCGGATCGACGGGGACGTCTTCCGAACAGTTGTTAAGTTCCCGAGTCTTCATCAATGGAGAGGATCAGCTCATCCTTCTCATTCACCCATTTTTCCAGAGAGGCGCATCCGCACCGAGACCGAGTGCGATGCCTTCTTGGAATAAAGAGAGAATCCGAGTAGAATCTTGAACAACAGACACAATTTCTTTTACTAGGGAGATTGTACTCGGATCAAGAGCAAGAGGCTCTATCGCAGGAACAGAGCCAGGGAGATCAACACCAAGCGAGTGATCTTTCCCAAAAGATAGAGGTTCTGCAGATTTGGAGATAGGAGGTGGGATAATCTTTTTCCTCCATACGACAACACTGGATACAGGAGGGTTTTTACATACTTTTTGAAAATGACCAGGTTGTTTACATTTAAAGCAACTGTTGGAAACCGCCTCATAATCCACCTTCTGCACCCATTTCCCAGATGGGGTGGAGATGACAATGAATTCCTGCATTTTTTTGGAGGGATCTATAGAAATGCAGATCCTGGCAAAAGACGAAAGAGTGCCTTCCAAAGTAACTGGATCAATGCGAACGACGTGACCTAAGCTGGAGCAGATTTTATTGAGAATGGAGGAGGACCAAAACTCACTTGGCAGTGAATATAGCCTGATCCAAACTTGGAAGCCATCCATTTCAGCTTGAGCTGGATCAAAGTGGGTGGACCACTCACGAATGTGCAGGCGGACTCAGCGAAAAGAAATTCTTTCCTCTCCAGGGTATCGTCCCTCTTGCCCCAAACTGCGGAGGATAACAAGAAAAAAACCTCTCTCCAAGAATCGAATGCGGAGACCGCTACCCCACTGAGTATCGCACCAGCTGCGAATGCCCTCTACCGAGAGACGACGACCCACAAATTTAGCAATGATTGCTCTTTTGCCAAGAAGGGTGAGCTGAGCAGCTAGGTCATCCGAATCCACCAGAGAGACAGATACAAACTCCGTCTGAACTGAATCGAAACAAAGCGGGTCGCATGTTATATTTGCGTCGAGATCCATAGTCACACATCAACATCACAAATTTAGGGCTTCTCTATTTTATGTGATAAAAGTTGCAGAGCATGCAATACAGGCGGCAGGGTTAATATTTTTAACAGAGATTCATGAGAAGAGAATTTCTGCAAATGCTTGTAGAAATTGAAAAACCGAGCTTATATTTCAGTCTTACCATTATTACAGTTATTTCTAGATTATTGGTTTGCAGTATTCAGTCATTTTGTGTAACCAAAGTTTTCCATATCTTTGCTTTTGTATACAGCCGAACATCCTCTTGTTTCTTCTGCTGCCACTTTAGCAGAAATCACTAAGGAGCCATAACAGTCAAATATCACTTCAGGTGCCTCTTTCTGGGTTCATGTGCATGATTTACCTCTACGAGATATGTATTGTCACTACAAGAAAGATAATCAACAATTTTTCTCCAAGTAGTATATTAGCAGTAAAAACCATTATTATGGAGGGTAAGATACTGTTCAAACTCTATACATTGTGTGCTACTATGCAATATGCACGATATCTTATCTGCCTGTTCTCCTTTTATCAGCTGCAATTGAAATTTTAGCAGTTCAGTTCCAATATTATATCAGTGTGTTCTCCCTTTGATCCTTCTATTAGCAGCAATCGATATTAATGTGGTCACCTTAGCAGTTCTGTTGTGTTACTCTCCGAGGCATGACTTCCCTGAATGACCCAGGCGATGACATATAATGTCCCCAATATTGCACAATTGACAAACAATTGCTATCCCATTACAGCAGTTGAAACTTGTTCACGAGGCCCAAGGATAGATTTCACACGTAAAATGTCCCAAAACTCCATGAACACGGCTCCAAACCTGCGTGAATGAACATTCAAACATGCACAAATACCGCAATGAAGAGAGAGCAAGAAGAGAACAAGCAAAAGCGAGAAAGGATGGACGGATGCATCACAAAACACGTTTTGTTGCTCCGTTTGCCGCAGAACATCATTCCATTAATAAGAGGCAAAACGCCATTACAGAGCGGGGAGGAGGCTCGAACTCCATTTTCAACCCTAGAGAAGAAAAGAAGGAGAGCGAGAGCGAAAGAATGAACAACTTCTTTTTTTTTTAAAAATGAGCCAAATCTGCTTTTACATTGCATGGGTCGAGCCGGGGGACGAAAATGTGGGAAAACGTGCAAGCCCATTCCTCATTGATGCGCAGATGCATTAAATCAACATGGAGGATCTTACCAACCCATACCCCGTCACTTTGAGCGATTTTGGAGGAGAATGCGACCCATTTGTATTAATTTGGCCGCTAAAATGTCACTTCGGCCGTGCGAAGAAGAATGCGACCCATTAGCATTAAAACGGGTTGTTGAAAGGTCGCCCGGCCATTACCACACGTTAGAGCCGTTTCGATTTTCTCTCTTGATTGCACCAAAACTCGAGATTGATCCTGAATCATGTAGAGCATCTCAACAGACTTTCCGTTGATATAAAGAACGTGGAAATCCGAGCTCTGGATCAAAAGATATGGCGATCCAAGATTTAGAGCACTAAGATCAAAACGAATTGTAAAATGTTTTCCGCTCTTCGCCATCTGGGACGACACGTGGCACGTCTTGATTGACGAGCAATTCTCTCTCTCCGTCTTTCGCGGGCTTTCCTTTTGAAATTGCTTGTGGGCCCCTTAAACTTGGACACGTGGCGCCATTTCATTGGTTCGGTTCGGCGCTTCGATGACTCGCCCCTTTGACCTTTTGACTTTTTCTCCTGTGAGAGACACGTGGCGCTTCTCGATTGGTCCTCGCTCCTTCGGCTCCTTCGCGTACTTTGCCTCCATTTGTCCGGATGTCCCATTTGATTTTGGGCCCTTTGTGCTCATTTCGGCCGGTTCGGGCATTTCGCGTCCATTTGTCCCAGATGTCCCATTTGATTTTGGACCCTCTGGACTCATTTCGGCCGATTCGGCCGGTTCGGGCATTTTTGGCCCGCTTGTCCCACTTTGCTTCGGACTGACTTGACTCTTTTCGGCCGGTTCGGCCGGTTCGCGCCTTTTTGGCCCGATTGTCCCATTTGATTTTGGACTGTCTGGCCCTTTTTCGCCCGGTTCGGCCGGTTCACGCCTTTTTGGCCCGATTGTCCCATTTGCGTCCCTCTCAGCAGTTAGCCAATTTTTTCTCGGTCGAACCGGCATTTTGCGCCCGCCGCGTACTTTTGTCCCGAGATGTCCTGTTGCTTTGCCATGGTGCTTGTGCTTACTTGGCCGAGCGGCGGTTCGGGCCTTTTGTCCCAAATGTCCCGACGCCCCTAGGACTAGGACTTAGTCATTTTATGATTTTTCCTGGATCAACCTACTTGCCTTTCTGCAACTTTTTCGCATTTTCTCAGAGCTTGCTCTTTTCCTCTCAGACAGGGAACTTAGAAAATATTTGAGGGGACTCTAGCAACATGATTTTTGGCCCCGAATCAATCAATTTTCCTGGGACTTGAATATTCTGATGCATGTTATCAAAATTACCCAGGGGGGGTGAAATTTTGACAACAGAACATCACATGTAAGTCTGTTCCCCTTAGAGTGGAACTAGAATAACTGAACTCTTTGAAAGTAGTCTTGTTGTGTGCCATGTGTTATGAGAGTACAAGGAGTAAGGCTTGATTGGGTTCATAACACCAGAGTGACTTGCAATCCAATGTACTCAAAAGTAGCAAGCGAAATCCCACTCAATATGCCTAAATGGGTTCTTTAAGATTTTGAATTAAAAGATTTGCCTCACGGGATAGGTCACAAAATAGGGACTAAAAGTTGAGATGTCATTGATGGTTTTTCTCCATTTTCAAAGAATAGAGACGAATAAAATATTTCTGAACATGACTAACCACTAGAAATTGTGTGTAGAGGGTTTTCATGTTCTTTTACCATAATCCACCTAACATTTCACCCCTAAATAAAAGGAACCTATTTATAAAAATAACTTTTCTCAGCCTACTCATAAAGTGCCCAAAAAAATGAAAACAAGGGTTGATCTGAGCTGAAGAATGTGTCTTACAAGACATGCAAGACTCCTTATAGGTACCTTTTTTCTGCTAATAAAGAGTCCTATTATTCTGAGAATACAGTCTCAAGAGAGTAATAATCAAGGATTATATAAATGTGGATCCAATGAGTTATTCAAAAGTGTTTATGCGAGCCTGCAAAACATGTTGCACTCATTTTAAACATAGCAGATAGGGACCCTTTTAACTGTAAGAATTATTGAGATCTCAAACTTAAATTATGATCTTCCTCCCAAAACCAAACTGCTAGCAATAACCTGGAATGAACCAATACTAACACAAACTTGTGATATAGCAATCTACAATGAAGGTAAATTATAATTACTACTAAACGAGAGAAGGAAAAACTCTAATTTCAAGTGACTTTTTGAAGATAAGTTATAATTACTTTAGATAAGATAAGATAAATATATTAATGTCCAACGAATGACCACAAAAGTAGGTCATTGGGACTGCAGCCCAAACAATATACAAAGTGCGAGTGGGGACAACCCAAAGAGTTCCCAAGAACAAAAACAGAAAAGAAGAGAAAAGACAACAAAAGGAAACCCGAAGCCAAATACCCCACAAAGCGGGGCAATGGAGCAAGTGGGGAAGAAGAAACGAGGGAAGCAAAGAAGGGAATGAAGGGGGGGACAAATGAGGACCAATGGTCTAATCAGGATGGTAGCCACACCCCTCCTAACATTAGAGGCCGACGAAAAGAAACTCTTGATGGATTGGCAACCCGACGAGGGGCGAAAACCTCCTTCCTTGCTGAGATTTGAGACTGATGCGACGGCCAGGGGGACGAATGGAGTTGGACTGCCCTTTGGTACGTGTGTGCATCCGATTCTGCTGGTGGTGATCGAGAGAAGTGTGAAGGTCCAACCGGGGACGAACTGATCTATGCACTGTATCTGGGTCAGAAAGGCTCTGTCGTTTAGTACCTCCACCAGTGGGTAGAACCGGAAAGAAGGTTGTAATCCGTCTCGTGGGGATGACTCTCGGAGGGGGATGAAGAATCTGGTCTCGTAACAGCAAAGACTCACGGATGTAGAGGGCAAGGCACCGCTGGTCGATATATCTGAAGAAGACCGGGAGAGTCTGAATCCCTCTGAAGAGACAGTGAAATCGTCCTCTGATCTCATAGTATATGGGGCAGCGGAAGATGAAATGAGTCTCTGTCTCCACCTCATGAAGGCTACAGAGCCTACAAAGTCTATCCTCCCGATCAATGTGGTGATCAGTCTCGCACCGAAGTCTGTGGGAGCCGACTCGAAACTGACCCAGAGGTATACGGAGGGCATGCACCCAGTGACGAGAGGTGTACTGAGGGCGGATGATGAGTCCATCTCTGATTTCAAGAAAGTGCTCTGCATAAAAGGACATCTTAGGGCGCAAACCCCCGGGGGTTCACCCAAGTAGTCTGAATGAAGCTCCTGTAGATATCCTCCCGGATGGACCTGTTCAACACTTGCTTGGTGGGCAAGAGATGACTGGGAGCATTCAGAGAATACTGGAAGGGGGAGACGATCAATCTGGATACCAACTGAGTCCAACAAGGCAGAAGTCTCGGCAAACCAACAACGGCCCACAGCCTGGGCAATACTCACAGAGGAACAATAGGCGAGATATGGATACCTGTCCTGCTCATCGGAGAGATCACCAAACCTCCTGATACGGTGAAGAAAGGATGATATGTCAAATATAGTCTCCAGACGGAAAGGTCGGGCTCCGAACTCTGCCAAAATAATATGTTGGGGGACCATCTGTTTGCATCGCTTCAAATATAGTCTGAATCCTCTCAGCCGAAGCCCAATTTGTGTCCAAAAGGGAGGGCCCCAGGACAAAAACTATGTTAAGTATGTTAAGTAGCAAAAACTATATCATGCGAGCAAAGAAATGAGTTTTTAGACATGCTTGATTTGAATTGCTCCCCAATTACCAGATCTTTTCCTTTAAACCCCTCTCCATCGTTAGAAACTGAATATTTTTCATTTTTGTAGTTGGGGAAAGGTGTTTTACCTGCCTCAATGCAATTTAAGTCATCTGATGGAATATCCATGCCTTTTCATTTCTTCTGGGGTTTCTCACAAATTATAGAAGCCAAATTTTTACCAATGGTCAGTAGTGCCTTTATCATAAATAGCTGTGGCCTTCTCAAAACAGTTGTTTTGCTTAGCAGTTCAGGTTGATCAATCTGTAATTTCCCCAAGAAATTGCCTTGTTGGAAACTAAATGCAGATTTTTCTACCCATGCTGCAACTACTTGAATTTTTCAAGTGGCAGTGGTTTTAGAGTGCTTTAGAGTAGTAGAATATGCACGCATGAATAAACTACTTGCAGATCCATAACCAAATTGGAAAGAAATGGAAACAGATCACACTAACACAAAGGAGTTTTAACTTGGACACACCAATGTAGGTATAACCAGAGGGAAGTGGCAACTGCATGTCTCCATCTCCTTTCTAATGAATAATGTGTAAAATACAAATTAGCTGATACATCTCACACCGTGATGCCCGCTTTCTTCCCAATTCCGCTATGTAAAGAATTACAAGGAACAATAGGGTAGTATCAACCTAATTCACAAGGTTTGAGTTTGCAAATATGTTCGACGAGGATAAAGTTTGATTCAAGTTAGCCAAGGGATAAAGTTCGAGGAAACAAAACATCTTTAAGTTTGAACAATTTTTTTCCTATTATTTTTTATTTTTCTAAAAAAATGCATAAATATGTCAGAGGGACAGAGTGGAGAGAGCTTTTTGTCCGCTACTTTCAGTCAGTATATGTATATACACACATTTGTAAAATAATGCAAAATCGTGTCAAAAACTTCCCATGCAAAAATAATGGATAAAGTTCAAGTTCATGTTCGATGAGAATAAAGTTCGCAAAATTCGAACTTTTTCAATAAAATTTGGGAGAACCTTGTGACATAGGTATCAACTAGGAACAATTGACTACGCCTTGTTACCTTCTCATACATTCACCAATTCACTCTTACATTCATTCTAATCGTCGATAGATGATCCCTAATGCCATTTCTTTAGGCTACAATCCTTCTTATGGATCTTGTAGACGCGTCGCTTTCAAGGCTAAAGGTTCTTAAAGTGCCCAAGCTGAGAAGATTGATTCCTACATTTCATTAGTCCAACTTTGTGACATGTGGTCACCTTGGGAGTGATTGTGTGGACAATCATTTGTTTATGGTGACCCTAGGGAGTGATCTTGTTGATAAGTATTTGTTAATTGGGAGTGACCAAACCGACAAATATTTACTCGTGGTGACCCTTGGGACTGCCCATGTGTTTCACTTTGTTGAAGTAGACCTGGTGTTTTTGTTGGGAGTAACAATCCTCAACATTGCCGCTTATCAAAATTTCTCAATTTCATAATCCTGACATGTCCTTGGAGTCAAATACAATTCTTGACAAATTTCATGGATCCTTACTGATCATACCTCCCATTTTCGAGTGGCTTTTGGTCCCACAAAAGCTTTCTTATTTACAAGATACATAAAGCTCTTCCTGTACCTCTTTGGAGCTTCGGTATAGTTGTTGATGTTTTGCCTTGACCTTAACCTCCAAATTTGATTGGGCCCTTGCTTCGGTTTCTTTGCAATTTTTCTGCAAAACATCTTCCTAACACCTCCTTCTTCATCCCAAGGTGACGTTTCTCTTGCTCTGCTTGTTTATCCAAAGAAAAAGTATTTAAGAGTGATTCTAGAAGGTAGTATTACAATCTTCCTCCTCATGCAACATTGTAGGCCCCTAAGAATATGTACACCCTCAAGAAAACATGCTCAAAACCTGCAATTTTCACCTTCTCCCTCTTCTTGTTAAAGAGCGGTGCCTAATTCTTCCTCATGCAACATGAAAGGGTGAACTGAATATCTTTTCGAAGGGTTGGTTGTGCCAACCTCTTACTTTGCTGCAATCTGATTGCTGTTGTCCAATTTTGCCCCTCAGGTAAAATTGGACAAACAAGACCTCGCACAAAGAAAATAGAGGGATTGATTCGGCCATGGGAGCTCACATTTCGGGCTCGAGCCGAGCTAAGTAAGTTGAAGCGGGCTGAGCGCATTGCAGGGGAGTTCAGGAAATGAAGAAGCTTCGAAGTCCGAATTTCAAACTTCGGAGGTGGGGTCGTTCGGAGGTAGGCTAAGGTGAAAATCGGGGACTCGGCGAAAAGAATCGCGGAAAAGGGGGCGGGAACTCCGAAACCCGAACTCCAAAATTCGTAAATTTTGAAGATATGCGATGACCGGATGGATAAAGGACCCTCGAAAATCCTGAATTCGAACTTTCGAAATCTCGAAAACCCGAACCCCGAAAACACAAAGGTCCGAACTCCGTTCGAATTTCGGACTTCGGGTTTCGGCATTTCAAACATTGAAGCCCTAGGGGATGCAAATCACAACTTAAAGTCCAAACCCGAAGTCCTCTTTGGACTTCGGTGGTTTTGACATTTCAGAGGTTTCATGAGCTCAAACAGGGAACAATAACAATGATCTCCGAAGTATAGAAACACGAAGCTCCGAATCTCGAAAGTTCGAAATTTCAGATTTCGGAGGGTGCAATGTAGGGTAGGAGTTCAAAAAGCGATCAACCATTCGCATTTATTGCGGTCTAACACCCTCCTCTTCAGATGGCCATAACTTTTGACTGGGAGCTCGGATTTGCACAAAATCAGACTTTTTGGAAAGCTCTCAGTGTCCTCTACACAACTACGACTAGGATTTCTTAATTTTAATAAGGTTAAATATTTCAAAATGGGGAAATACAATCCGCCATTTTAGAGGAATGGTTCCAAATTTCTCACCTACCCAAAATGATGAGGTATGGGCTTCCTTTCTTCCCAACAAGCAAGGTACAATGGAGTATGGGCTTGCAGACTTGCCCATCACTCTTGCAAGGACAATGATGGATTTTGCAGGAGATTGGAGTGCGTTTTCAGATTTCCTCTCTCTCTTCTCAAATTTCCTCTATATAAATTGTAAGGGGTTGCATGTGCAAAAGGTTGGTCATTTTCTCTCCTCCCATGCACCCCATTCTTCTTGGGGCTTCAAGCCTTCCTCTCAAGATCTAGTAATGGCTTCATGCCTCTTTCTAGCTACAACAATGTATTGTGTATATCCATATGGAGCAATAAGATTATGTCTATGTTGATCTCTTTAACCTCTCATGGTTTATCGTCTTCATCTTACCTTTCATTGTGCTTGCTTAATCATGCATTTCCTTGGTTATTACATGATTTTGGTGTGTTGTGCTCATTCGGGAATGATGTATTGGATGTAATTTAGTTTGTGGTACAAGTCCACCCTTTCTAGGTTCATCTATTCCATTGTTTTGCAGGTTGGGGGAAGTGATCAGCACTCCTTTTCTAGTGTATCACCGCTTCTAGCGTAGGCTTTTATTTCATGCAATCCTTCTTTCCTTGTCCCCTTGGAAGCATTAGGTTAGGGTTAGTGAGTAGTTTGCCTGCATTAGGAGTAGTTAGTGACAGGAAGGTTAGGAGCAGGAACCGACCTTCTCCGGAGAGCTATCTTTTTGCAATGACCCACACCTAGAATAGCTCCATGTTATGCAATCACACCGAACACCCCATCTCAAATTGGGCAATTCAGAGGGTGTTGTGATTCCGATATAGCAATTGCTTTTATGTTCCTATCACAATTCTTCCTCAATGGTGTCCACTCATGCCTGTACAATGATAATCTCTTACCTGGCAATTTGTTTCACCAAAGATTCCCCATGATGTGGAGCTGATCATGCATCTTCCTCCTTCACAATGAAAAAGTGATGCCCTTTACTTTGTACTTCTCTTGTTAGCCATGAAGAGTAAGCCAATATTAATATTGATACAACTTATTTGTTAGCTGAAACATTCATGTTACAACCTACTTTTATGCCAAAAACATGCTTCTATACAGAATAGAAGGGGAAATTACTTCAAAGCTCATGAATGCCAATTTTCTTATCTTATAATTTTAGCCCTTCTCATCATAGGGCTTTAAAAGCTCTGTATCTGACCAGGCTTTGGGGATTCTAATATCCCATAGCTTTGCATGCCATTTGGATCAATTAGGCTTTGTGGTGGTGTCAAGTGTCAACTTCATGATAGATGCTATATTCCACAGTCTTCCTAAAATGTTGACAACATGTTACTGCTTTTAAACTGCCCAAGCACTAAAATGTGCTTGTGTACCTTGAATAAGGATAAGTTTTCAATACCAGCTAGTTGTAGTATTTCAGAGAAAATCTTTAGCTGCCATCCAGCCCTAAAAGCTGGCTGCTTTGTCACATGCCAATTATGATTCTCTGACATGATTGTGGTTTTCCACAGGCACGACTCAAGGTAGTTAAAAATAGTTTTATCCTACAGATATCGAATTGGCCTCACCTCTAACTAGTTCCCTACTTCCATACATACATTTATTTTTTGGGCAAATGGTATGTGTATGTGAGGGTGTCAATATTACATGATATATATTGCATAATGCAATTGGAGAAAGTGCAGCACAATAAGATATGGGAGAGAATCCAGTGGTTACGTACCCTAACTTAAGGGGTGCAAAGAGCCACATAGTCACCACATTGGCAGCCAAAACCAAATCACCACTTAGCACCTCACTTGACATGTGTTATGTTTCAAGCCTGGTTGACTGCATCTGACCCGTTTTTAAGGTTCATCTTTCTGAGGTTGATTGGGTGTGTTAAATTGGTGCGGATGAATAATTGCCACACCGATCCCCTGCCATTGAGAAAATAGGCTCCAAAGCTTGGATATTGTCCTCATCTTGAATGCGGATGCCTAACTCTGATGTCATTCTTCACTTATACATGCACAGTTCAGTTGTCCTCATGGATCATGTGAGGGTGTCAATATTACATGATATATACTGCATAATGCAATTGGAGAAAGTGCAGCACAATAAGATTGGGGAGAGAATCCAGTTGTTATGTAACCTAACTTAAGGGGTGCAAAGAGCCACATAGGCGCCACATTGACAACCAAAAAACAAATCACCGTTTGGCACCTCAATTTAACAAGTCACATTATGTTTCATGCCTAGTTGATTACATCTGACCTGTTTTGAATGTTCATCCTTCTGAGGTTGATTGGTTGTGTTAAATTGGTGTGGATGAATAGTTGCCACACTGATCGCCCTGCCATTGAGAAAATAGGCTCCAGTGCTTGGATCTTGTCCTCATCGCCACCGTTGAATGTGGATGCCTAACTCTGAAGTCATTTTTCACTTAGACATGCCCGGTTCAGTTGTCCTTATGGATGATGGCTCAATAGCTCCCTCTGATGGCTGTATTTGGACATTTCCATTTCACCTGCCATACACTCATTTCTTGTACTTCAATTCAACTTTCTCGTGCTGTGTAGTCTCATTACTTGTGATCTCACAACTGGAACCCCAGGCAGTAAAGGCAAATAACAAATCCAGACTAATGCAAAAGGGTGTGAATTGGGGCACTGTGGTTTTTTTGGGTGAGATATTAACTCCTAAGAAGTGGGCATGGGCAACCACTCTTTTAGATTGATGGTGAACGTATCATTTTTAATTGAGTAATGATTTAATTGCCACATACATTTACAGAGCCACCTAAATTGGTGCATAAATAATTGAGCTTGGGTGTCCATACTTGTCAGGTTACCCCACGTGCCCATTAAATTTCATGTGACGACTTTTTGAGTTTTATAAGATATCTGATTTTCAATGAAGTTTGAAGACATGTGCCAAGCTCAAATTCATGGAATGACTTTCGAACAAGTATTTTTCATTGTAAGAAAACACCTAGCAGAGTAAATATATAACTTATTCATATCAAGTAGATATTTTTTACTGTATTTTTATATCATTCATTTCTGTTCACGCTTATTGGGGAACATGGTCTATCTTTGTAAATTTGAGGGCAGTTTTCCTAATTTCTTGGTGGTGTCTCAAAGGTCTTATATATCCAGTGCAGTCAGTTGTATATGCGGTTGAGCAGTTACATGCCAGTAAAATCCTTTGAGGAGCAGGATATATGTAGGGTATTAGTACATTCATGATTCCCCTTAACTTTTGTTTTACACGAATTAACACATACAAAATATAAATCATGTAAAATCTAGAAGGACTCCAATAAGAAGATTTTGTTCTTGTGCATTGCATTGCCTTCGTTTTGAATATGTTGTAGATTGGAGGCTGGTCTGGGTCGCAAAGACAATGAATCTTGACCACCTTAAAAACAATAGTAGTTGCATTGCTTGAATTTATTTCAAGTTGTAGTTCATGTTGTGTTGTTGGCAAGCCTTTTTAATGTTTTAAATCTGGTGACACTGTTTGATGGAATGGCAAGCCTTAAAAAACTTTTTCTGTTTACAGGTATTGAGATAAAATCGTTCAACCGTAGCTATGCTGATGCTATAAATTTGAAATGGTTGGATGATAGTTTCCAAAGGTTCCTTCCTCTATTTGGTTTTGGGGGATATAAGAGTGTGGCTGTTAGTTTCAATGGTTGGGCAATAATTACCGGCCTTGTTTATATTATGGACTAGTACTGTGAAGAGAGGAGTCAAATTTTACCAAAATATGCCGTTTATGTTTACTTGTGTGAAGGCTTATTTAAAAAGTGGCATTCCTCCTGAAAATTTTAATTGCTTTTGGAGAAAACCATTTCAGTGTTTGATATGTTGTTCATGTCGAGTGAACATATGAATACCTGGTGCCAATTTGTGGATGATCTTATGAATGAATGGAAAGGATGAAAATTGATGGTTTGAATCATAGCCATGACAAGTATAACTGAACTAATAGAATACCTTAATTTCCTGTTAACTGTTTTTTTATTGTTAGTGAGTAGTCGTATGATCATTTGTTGAAGAAAAATTGTTCAAACTTTAGGCTGCATATGCAGCCACTCTCACAAATAATGGGCCTCGAACAAGTAACTGCCCCTCCCAATAACAGGAAGAATCGGTACCATCATTATCATACTATATTCTACTATTATGTTCAATTAGAGAACATTGTATCTGATTTAGTTTATAGATCATGGCATAATCTTGACGAGAAGCTTTTAGATTCCTTGTCTTGGCTAAGAAATGGTGTTAAGACAGGCTTTCCCAATAATTCATATTAAAGATATATTTTGGATAGTCTCTTTGTGATAAGCGAGTTTTCTCACTTGAAACATCAGACTGTAAACCACAACGCATGGTATCCAAAATATAATCTCCAACACTATATACTTCTATAATCCATTTGGGAAGTTAGCATGGACCCTTTGGATATCTAATGTCAAGAAGCATTCATTTGGACATCATATTCCTTATTAGACTTCTTGTAGATGTAGTTTTAAGTATAATAGCATGGTAAGATAGTAGACTCTATGTTATAGCCTAGCATCCCTATGCTGATTATATTGTGTTGTAAACTAAAACTAGTGATGCTGGAATAGGTGTTTTTGTAAGGCTGTACAAGAATAGCATTTATGACAATCATGCGATTATAATTAGTGCTGTGATAATACCGATTGTCTGAAGATGTATTTACTTATATGAGCTTTGGGGTTACATGGTTTCTTTGTGGATTCTCTAATTAACATGCATGAACCTATTGGCATCATAATCTCTCTTGGGGTAGTGATGAGCTACATAAAAACTCGTATATATTAACGACTAATGCTGTGAATGTTAAATCTAAATAGTATGTTATATTGCATGGTTGAAGTAACGCATGTTGAATCATGTATCTGCTTGATTAGCTGTCTTAGAGCCTGATCCCAGGGAAGGGGCAACTGCAGCTATTTTGGTGTTGCAGATGGTCCCATGCAACAATAAACTTCAAGGGATAGCTAAAAGTGAACGTTAACCTAAGCAATAGAAGCAGTAGCTGCTTGGGAGAATTTTTTAAGAGATGGGTAGAGGTTGGGGTTAGGGACTTGCAGCAACTGCAAAGATTGTTACGGCATGATAAATCAGTTTACAACCAATCAAAAATTGTTTTATAAATATCTTTTAATTCTTTTTCATCAAATGAACCTTCTAAATTTTCTGTGTATAATTTAATTACATTTTTAATCCATGAGACTATTTAACTGTAGATCTGCTCCTTAATAATCTAAGCCGCACCCCCAAAGAATTTTTGCAGTGCAGCAGCATGGGACCAAGCTCTTATTGTCTCCTTGACGTGTGGCATCACTTGAGCTGCAAATGAGTTGAAGGGGCCTCACGGTAGCTGCAATTGAAGGGTAGTTACTACTGTTGAAACTATGTGGGTTCAAAAATAGAATTTGTGTAGTATCAATCTTTCCCATTCATAGTGTAGAGTGTTGTGCAGTAGTCTTATTATTTGATCTAGATTTTTGACATCCTCTATGATTGTACCTTTGGAGGAAGCAAAATATATGTTCATTGCATGCTATATTTCGTTATGTTGATAGACATAACCGACAGTGGTAAGAGGAAAGTGGTGGAGTGTATGGTGGGAGAGATGTCAATACAACTGGCCAGGGTTAAATTTAACATCTATTTGAATGTCGTAAGGCCTTTTCAACTTTGAATTTGATGTCAGTTTTACTGTCAGAAGGCAGTTCGACCTTATATTTGGTATGTTTTTGACCATCACATGGCAGTTTCAATGTTAGAATGACTGTCCATTGTACCATCAGATGAGATTTTTCCTTATTAATTAGAGAAGACAATATTGTGATATTTTTGAGATTCAGTGGAGTTTGGAGCCCGTTGTTTTTCTGGGAAGATTTTTTTGAGCTCGATGTTGGGTTTTAGTTGAATTGGGGCCATATGTCACTAGTAAACAAAAAAATGTATAGAAGGTAATGGATTTTTAATCAATGTGGTATTGTGCCAAATCCAAGATAATTGTCTGGATATTTATAATCACCATATATCAGATAAATTTATTTAAAATATTTCTACTAGTGTACTTATTGTTGTTGCCAAGAATTGCTAGGCCCATTGTGCAACCAATACTCTAGAAAAAAGTATGTATTCTTGAAGCACCTTTTCCTTTTCAATATAACTTTTAATCCTTTTTCATAACTAAAAATAAAACAGACTCATGAAAACAAGCGACTTTTGTTATTCGCAATATGTATGTGATATTTTGTGTGTTCCTAACCTTTGTAAAAATTATTAGCCTTAGTGGGATCAGGTTTTTAATTAAGAACAAGAATTGTCTTGCTGGTCCAATCTAACCGACTGAAAGACCTTAATTATGAAGGCATATGGTTGCACAAGCTTCTTGTTTGTATGCATCTTTGAATGGTGGCACACTCATGTTATTTTGAAACATATTACAAATACTGTGTGTTTGGATGGGCTAATCTTTACACCAAGAGGTGTTCTTACAATGGCATCTGGGGAGGGGTTGAAACAGGCGGTGGTAGGGAGTAGAAGGATGTAATATTGTGAGTGTGTTCGCTTCTAATGATCAGCATAACAATAAAATATTATAAACATATAAATATAAATAACAAATGAAATCAAATAAATACAAAAAAAGAAAAAACCAAAAAGCAGTGAAAAAGGTAGAAGAATTTGTGGAAAACATAAGAAGCATAAAGATAAAATAAAAAGTATAAAGATAAAATAAAAAGCATAAAGAAATAAAGGGCATGAAAAAAACACTAATTTTATGCGGAGAGATGATTTTAGTTATTTTATTCAATAACATATAGATGGTAAAAGGTAGAACAAAACTCTATTTTTAAAAATTTCTCATTATCATAAAAAAACCTTAAATCTTTAAAATTTGATGAATAGTTGTGATATATTGAATTTCACTATTTAAATGAATATGTTAGAAGTAGATTAATCAATTAAATTTTCAAATATTACGTATATAGTTTTTTTTTTTTTTAGTCGATAGCATAGAAATTAGAATACAAATATTTTAGAATTAGAGATTTTAAATGTTATTTTTTTCCTATTAGTGTGTTTTTCTAAATTAAAAAAATAGTGTAAAGATGTTTTTAATATATATTATAGAATCTTAATGAGAGCAAATTTAATTTAGTAGGTCTCATGTAGATATAAATTTTAGCAATATAAAGAGTTTTAAGTTTGGTTAGTTACTTCTCGACATTTTTAGATAGATATATTTAAGATATTTGTACTAGTCTTATAGTTATCCAGTTAATACGAGAGTGGCCATGTATAAGTGTGTTTTACAATGTTAGGCTCTTATACTCGTTTGGACTCAAATTACATTTGTTATATTAATTACATTGATAAAGAGAATAGTTTTTAATATAAGCTTTAATTACGCCGAAGGTGTATGCAATTAGAATGTATATGGGTGGAGGCTGACCAAGACTAATGCATTTGGAAATATAGAATCTCAAAAAACGGTGTAGAGGAGGGGGTTAAAAAGCTGATACATGCGTTGAAATCAAATTACCAAATGTCAATTATTTGAGACTAATTTTTTTTATTACAAATTAAAATATAACATTTTTAAATATCATCCCTAAAAATTGCAAACTTGAACCATGTATGTACCTTTAGACATTTATTATTTTTGTGTAACATTTTTACCATTAAAAAATGATAGCCCCCTCTCATGGGACCACTTCCTTAGAATGTATATGGGTGGAGGCTACAAATGCGTTGAAATCCTACGGTTAGATAAATTATGGTGCTTGAACCATGTACGTATTTAGACATTTATTATTTTTGTGTAGACGTTTTTACCATTAAAAACGTGATAAAGGACAAATTCTGTGGTCAGATAAATTATGGTGCCCGTATCAGTTGTCAAATGTATCGGTGTAGGTAGGTGGTGCTTAGTCTCTCTGTCAATTGCCTCCGCTATAAAATCGCTATGCAACGACTTGGTGTTAAACTTGTAATTGGCCACCTTTCTTTGCAATTTTTGGGGATCTTCATCTCAACGTTAAAGATTCCGGTGCTAAGCGGACCTTGCATCATCACCGTATTATAGTTGTTGGGATAAATCTCGAGTTGGGTCTTGAGCAAATGCTCAATGTTGGCTAGATTTGCCGTGACAATTGCCATTTTGTTGTCGAGGCGGTGAAACTTGATGATGTTGGAGGGAGCCTATTTGAGAAGCTTTATAAGCCATGCTGAAAATCGATCTCGATTTTTCTAGAAGGAAAACACTAGAACCCACAATTGGAAAAGAAGACAGAGGTTAAGCCTTATTATCATCTCTCCGCATGAAGAAAACATTATAAGCAAAAATTAATGCTAGAGTAGGTAAGCTAAGAACACTCAGTTTGCCCAGATTTGCCCATGGCACCTTCAACAATTTGCCTAGATTTGTCCATGGCACCTTGGGAATCCTGGGAGACCTTCTCTGCACTTATTGTGTCGTTCCCTTGTTCACTTCACTTGCCTCACAAGTTTTTGTTCAACACTCTCCTTCACCCCTTGATAAACACAAAACACACACAATGATTAACAATACACACCTAGATCTCTCTCTCTCTCTCCCATTTATATATGATTAAAGAATGGTAATACTTGGGCATGTTGATGGGTTTGACCACTCTTCTCCTGTCCATAACTCTTAGCACGATCGACAACCTTAGAGGCACTCTACTTTGACATAGCGCTATTTGCTTCACTTTAAAAAGAAAGAAAAATGATTGCTGAAAAGTATAACTTGAATCCTGGGCTAAATAGTGCCTAACACCCCACATAACATGACACGTTTTCACCGCTTTCGACACCTGCTCAAAGACTTGTCATTTCCTAATTTTTAATAATTACAAACCCTAAATCAAAGGCACAACACTCAAAAAAGTGATATAACATTTGGAATTTAGATGGTAACTAATTACACCAAGGCATGATCCCGATGATAACCATGGGGTTTCTACTCCTCACCGTCGTGCATTGATCTAGGCCATCCGCTTCATATTTCGTATCTTCGACTTCAAAATAATCTTGGTCATCTATGTGTATCTATACAACGTATTGTTTTCGTATGCGTTGGGTGGTCTCAAGCTTTGTGGGAGCATGTGGCTATTGAAAGAAAGGCGGGATTATGGTTTGGACCACATAGGCCACAACCCCATGTTTTAATTTAAAGTCTCCACCCATGAACTTTATTTTGCAAGTCTCCTAAATTATTAAAGAAGCACTTTCCACATACCAAAATATTAAATATATTATATTAATGTAATATTATATACTATATATTATAAATATTGTTTTTATTAGTTATATTATTTACATTTTTAAATTATTTATTTCTTCACAAACATATAATATACAATAAACTATATGTATGTATGTATGTTTGTCTGTAATATTTTAATAATTTTGTTGATAATATGGTTTGTATGTTTTTAATCAAAAGTCTTGTTGGCATGAAACAAATAAATAACAAATTTGATTGACGAATACAATCGCCTTTTGTTGGTATATCTACTCACTTGAGGACCTCAATTATTGATGGTTGTTTGCATAATTACTCGAGCCTACATTTGGTAAAGGAGAGTACAAATATCTATAAGACAAACACTTTGGTTGGGTTTCAATCCTTAACCTTTTTGAGTTTTTCAATTTTTTATTGTGTCCTCTTTGTAAAATTGAAATGCTTAAATGGAGCACACATAGCAGATATTATTTGGGTAGGAACAATTTGATCCATGGAATGGGTGTGGGACGTATAGGTATTTAATTCGAGGGCCTCACTTATTGATGGACCATTTGATTTCAAACATTTCATTCATGACTTGTGTCTTATTTATACTCTTTGTGAGATTGAAATGTTTAAATGAAGCACAAATAGAAAATATTATTTGGGCGGAACAATTTGATCCATGGAATGGTTGTGTGACATGTAGGTATTTAATTCAAACCTTTTAATTTCCAACATTCCATTCATGTATGTGTCTTATTTATCGAAATAAAAATGTCCAATTGAAATCCTTGATGCCATGAAATAAAAAATAGCAAATCTTGATATGAAGATAAATTCTACACATCGGTTGCACTCAAGTGACTAGTGCGATCAAGATCAAAACTATAAAGTGGAGTGCGATAATAGATACTCCTTACGCTTGAAGAATTTGAGTGTTTGAATAGTTTCGGGGCATGCTAGTATGAAATCTCCATCATTTAATTTCCACCATTCCATTCATATTTTTGCCTTGACTACCAAATTAAACGTCGTTCAATTAACGACCTATTACCATATTTTTCCATGCAAAAATGAACAAGGATATTTTTGGGCAAAATGGCTATTTTTAGCATTCACTAAAAATAGCAAGTTTCCAAAATAGAGTGCAATTGCATGCACAAAAGGCATCTCTAAAAATAGTGAAAGGTGTGCTAAAAATAACATGCAAGGTGGCGCAAGAAATAGGATGAAGGACATTTTTCATACTAATAAATAGGGGTTTAGGTGGCGGTTAGACAAGTGAACCGGTGGCTGCAAATAAGAGGTAAGAAAAGTTGCTAAAAATAGCAAAAGAGCCTATATTTATTACATGTTTTCCACACAAGGATTGGCTCCAGGTTTAAAATAGTCAAGGGTAGTTTGTGGTTGCAAACACCTTTTTGCATGCTAAAATCAATGCAACAGTCCTTTCTTCCACGTAGCCTTAGCCAAAAGCGAGTCAACAAAAACAACACAAAAGGAAAAAACACAAAAAGACAAAACAGTCAAAAGGGTAGTTGAAACTTGTTTTCTAGACACCTTTTCATGCTAAAATCAACTCGGTCTTTAATGCAATCAGAGGAGGGTAGCTTACTTAATTTTAACTACTCTTGCATGCCCTATTTCCAACATAGGAGGGGCCTTCATCAACACAACAGGGGTAAAATTGGCTTTTACTTACTTTCTAGCACTCTAACATGCTAAAATTCCAACGCAGCAGGCATGCATTCAATGCAACAATCCTGTGAATTGTTTTATTATTATTTTATGACACTTGCATGGTCAAAGAGGCAAAGGGGGTGAATGAAATAATATATTTTATTCTTGCATGCACAACAAGGGCTAGAATAGATGACAACAATCTTTAAAGGCGAATTTTTATGAAGAAATCAGACATACACACTCTTTTAGTTATTATACTATTGTAGTCCTAGCTTGTACTTCATCACATCGAATAAAAACTCCATTTTTTCCTTCTCATATCGCTGGTTTTTGAGTATTCATCGTGTTTATCAGGGTATTGTATTGCTTTGTTGTGGAATTTCTTCCCTATATTGTTGTCCCTTACCTAAACCTTTGAATTAATTTTGTAGATTAGCCTAGAGTTGTGTAAGTGTGTGGATCTCTATATTTTTTGCATGCAGTAGTACATGTGTGTGTCAAATCATTTGTGTATCACCTCAATTTTATATTTTCCGCATTCCTTCTCCCTTTTCCTTGTCAACACACCCGGTGGGACCATACAAAAATTTGCTAAAGAAGTTGATGTTAGTCTTTGCAAATACCAGTGTTTCAGACACAAATATTCAACATCTGGCGACTCCATTGGATCAAAGAATCCCATTTTCTCAATCAACAGACCATTTTCCTTCATATTTTCATATTTTTATGAGGTTGTGCAATCATGACTTCAATTCCTCATTGGAATTCCTAGTTTCAAGAGAATTATTACTCCCCTCCACCTCCTTTTCCTCCAGATCAATACTATAAGCCCTATCACAATGAATATGCCCATGATCCAAACAATTTGTATGATTATCCTAATCATGGTGTTTTTCAGAGCAGGTATATGTAGATTATGGAAGCAATTCCATACCTAATGATGATTTGCAGATGCAGGTACTACACTTGGAGTTGAAGATGGTACAGATGAGAGCAACAAGCACTATCAAAGTAGCAAAAAGTTTGGATTCAAGGTACCCTACCCATGGTTCGGTCCTATACTAAATTGGTATAGCCCTCAAGAGAAGATACAACGTGTCTGAGTTGATACCACAAATATCAAAGTGGGATGAAGAATTGGAAGCTTACCAATCTAGTGTTGAGAGACCCTGTCAATGGGGTAATTCTTCACTATCATCATGCAACCCTCCTATTTCTACTTTCCAACCACTTCAACCGGAGCCCATGCCTCAAATTCCTAGCTTTCTTAAAGCTTCTCCTCCACAAGATCTTACCCCTCTCCAATCATCTCAACCATTGCAAAATCAGTTAGCAACCCAACCCACCCCTTCCCTCATATTCCCAAGTCCATTATGGAATGAACCAAATCTAACAAAATGGAGCTTACAGTTTGAGGACATACAAATCCCACAGTTGGTTAAACCTACAATAGAGGAGTGCACGAAAGTGGTTGAAGTTACAGAGCAGTAGGAGGAATATGACCAACATGCAAAAGTTAGACAAAGTTTTCTCAGATCTCTTGAGCTACAACATAAAGATAATGTTTTGAAGGAGCATGTGAGTGTTTCTAAGGATCAGATCAACAATCTTGAGCCTATATCAATACCAGATCAACTTGTAGAGGATGAGGTTTTATCAGACTTAGAAGGATTTGATGATGAAGAAGAGCCAATTGAAATTGTAAGTATTACACCTCCATCATCTATCTTCTTCCATGAAGAGTCTCTTGTTATTAAATCTTCCTTTGAGCTTGAAAAGGAATCAAATATGAAGTTGTTTGCAAAAGATGAGGTAGAAAATGTTGCAGATCAGTCTACAAGCATCCAATATGAGCAGGAAAGGGCCTTAAGCACTCCAAATGATGAAATTACACAGAAAGAAGAGGGCAGATCAGAAAAATCAGTTTGTCAGTCATGAGAAGACCATGTCCAATCAGGTATTTGGCTAGTTCAGAGCCACAAACAAAGTTGCCATCAGTTGTGCTCATTTCAGAGCATAAGAAAGAGCTTCAAGTTGTCAAAAATCAGCCTCAACATCTACAAAGATAGAATTCAGATCCTACATAGAGGTGTTTATTCATTTATGGGCTGATATTTTGGGCAAATCAATAGTGCATTCCATGTCTGCACTCATACCATGTGATCTAGTTGCAAAACTGATCTCATGGCCCCACTTTCTAAGGAAAGGGAGTTATTTCTCTCAACTAGTCTGTGGTTTTGTTTATCTTTCCTTTTCTATTTGGTTAGAGTAGGGTAGTTTAGGATTTCAATTCAATAAGTGCTTGCATGCACATTATTTTTCCAGTTTTCTTAGTTAGTTTTCTTTCCAAGAAGTGCTTGCATGCACATGTTTTCCTTTTGTTGAAGAAGGTAATTCAGTTTTTTTGTTCAGAGGATGCAAGTTATTGATAGAGTATGTGACTCCATAGCCCAATGGATGCAGAAGGCTACTAATCTCTTGTTTAGCAAGCAAACAATCCCATGATGTTGCCAAAATGTTACCATATTTTTCCATGCAAGAACGAACAAGGACACTTTTAGGCAAAATGGCTATTTTTAGCATTCGTTAAAAATAAAGTGTGATAAATAGAAATTGGATGAGTGGTGAAAGTTGCTATTTTTAACATTCACTAAAAATAGCAAGTTTCCAAAATAGTGTGCAATTGAATGCGCAAAAGGCATCTCTAAAAATAGTGAAAGGTGTGTTGAAAATAGATGATGCAGGGAGCATCATATAGATGCTTGGAGAATATGAACAAGTGTGAATAAGCCTTCTTGAGGCATCCTTAGCATGTACTAGGTGTTGTCAAATTTCCCTCCTAGTCTCAAGTTTGAGAAGTTTGAATTAGCAATGTAAAAAAATTATTTACCATAAGAGTGAAAGAGTGAAAATAGGTGTGCATGCAAATTTATTGTAAGTTGTGATAGTTTCACCATAGTGTAAGAATAATAGGTAGGTGACTTATGTGGATGTGAGGTATCTTCTCCATGTAGATGGAGGTTGAGATCTTTTATGATCAAGTGTTATAATTGTAAAAGGTCAAAGATGGGGTGTTAGCTCCTATTCTTAAGCATATACAAACAAATCACACTAAAAATGGGATTCTAGCTCAAGATAAGGGGAGATACAACTAAATAAAGGTTAATTCAAGCTATTCATGGATATAGGAGGTCAAATTTTCATTAGAGGAGATAAAGAAGTGAACAATGGGCATGAAGGAGGTGATGTACTAGTAGGAAATGCATGAAATTTGTGTTCTATGTTATTTATTAGCTTAAGAATAAAATTGGTTTTGAAGATCATGAGTTTTGAGGAGTTTTCAATCCTCATTTATCGTATGCATTTGATGGATTATAATGAAATCATAATTGTTCTATGAGCTAAAGGCTCTTTTCCTAAAAGTTTGCATGATTTACAAAGGACTCGTGTGTATGAGGGGGTTTGATGAACAACGAGCTTGAAACCCTCAATGCTTTTTATTTATTCCAATTGGCTTGATTGATAAATCAAGAAGATGCTACAGGTGATAAGGAATACAAACATATTTTTCTTGGCTCTTGATGATGCTTATTGATGCAGCCTAGAATTCACCAGTAAGACCCTAGATGCGCTGGCACATCACCTGAGCGCTCACCCGAAGCGCGCAAAGGTACCATGTCCCTCTTTAGGGTTGTTGTAGCAGGATGTTAGCATGATGAAGACTTAAAGCATACAAATCCATAACTAATACATCATTCTATAGTGCATGACAGATCTAGATCTAAGGAAAAATAGATTTAAACAATAATCATGATGGAATCAAGAACATGCAATATCCAAAGCACACAGTAATAACACTCAGGTTCAGCCAATATCTTCCATATATTAAGAATAACAATTACACAGAAGCTTCTTACAACAATAATGTTCTACACTATGCGCGCATGGATCTGATACAATAATCTAGTCTTGCACACATTCATACATACATACATGTCTACCTATCTATGTATATTTGCCACTTATATGCGTATATATCTCTGCTATGCAATTCACTACATATTTATAAGGGTGGGGACTTGCCCTTCACCGCTTATCCATTCCAAAAATAGGTCACATGCTATTAATAGCCACGTGCCGTTTACAAGCATAGCCACACATGCAAGTGTGCTAACTATAGACTTATGTCAGTTAACTACAGTGACAAGCCTATTCTTAGCCTGCATCCATGCAAAACGCTTTGTAACCGATCCTCCAAACATAGACAATGTGTGGCGTGCACGTCTCTACCTTGTTTGTGTGCTCTGCACGCCATCTTCTAAAAATAGACCTTCATGCTCAAAAATGGCTAAGTCCTAAAAGATGAACTTATCCTCCACGCACGTGTTCTCCCTATCCGTTTGTGCCTTTGAACATGACTTGTTTTCCTGCGCGGACCTCTTGTGCACTTTCTGTCAAGTGTTCTCTGGTTAACATTACCCCACACTAATTTCATTGTCGCCCCGATAATGGTTGTCTCCAAAAATGAAGTAAAGAATTTGAATGGAAAGAATAAGAAATAATATTTACAAATAAAGAATAATTTATTTTGCACCTCATCTGCTTCAACTTGAAGGATCAATTCAGGATACTCCTCTATCTCGGCCTCCAAGGCCTGCCACCAACGATCGCTTCCTCTAATCCCTCTTCCTGGAATGTCCACAACAATGGACTCCAGCTCATCCTGTGTAACTTCACCCTTCTCATTCTGCAAGACCAACACAATGTTGGACATTGCAGTCATCCTTCCCTCTAGCACATCCATCTTTTGAGCGATGAGTTTCCCAAGCTCATCCAATCATTCCTTGTGTGGTTCTTGTGCCACTTCGCAAGGGCCTCACGCTTCTATTTTACAAGTGTTAACCTTTCTGCACGGCCCAAGGTATCATCCTTCATCACCTTCTGGAATTCATTGTCCTCCTCCAGGGTTTTTATTTTAATTAGCGTCTGGAGTTGTACATATGTTCAAGGCTTGATCCACCTTCTTTAGTTCTTCTTGTAGTGCTTGCAGTAGTCCTTCGTAAGATGCGATCTTTCGATCACTGCAACCTTTGCTCTTTCCGCCTCTTGTTCAGGATTCTTTGGTGTTGGCATTCTTATGGTGTCATCTTCTAGTACCAAATCTACCAAAGTTCTGACATAGTGCATTGCCAGGGGAATTTCTATGGTACCTTAGACTCCAGATGTGGGCGCGCTTTCAACACATGATCTTCAATGGCCTCGCCATGCTGATGAATGCAATATACTTCTTTTGCTCCAATTCTTTCTCTTGTGTCAGGCACGCTATCTCTGCATCCTTTGTCTTAAGTTCCTCTCACAGTGCCCTGATGGTTGTAGCTTTATCCATGTTTCTGCGTGTAACTTATGTGGAGACCTTCACCAATGCATTGCTGACCTGCTCATCGGACATAACAATAGGTTTGACTGTTATGTGTCTAGCTTGCAACATTTTCTTCAACCATCTTGACATGCATGACTCCTCACACACATAAAAACGCGAGGCTCATCCATATGGGTGTGCATTGACCATGAGAGTTGTTTCCTCATGTGCATGGTTGCCATATCCTCATCCATCAACTCCCGGCTAGATAAATCCGTCTGTGCCACGCATGCTTCATGAAAATAGGCACGGAACAATTTTACATGTGTCTCTACATAGCCCATGGTAGGTGCACTGTGTTCTCCACTCATTCTTTTTGTTCTTCCCCCTTAGGGAATTGGAGCTTGAGTTAGGAGTTTGTTCCATTACACCCCGAACAGTCTCATGCACGACTTCGATGCCTCCTTCTCTCCTTCTTCTTCTGTCCTTCATTTCTTCATCCCTTGGCTCCTCGTGTTGCTCTTCCCTGTTCTGTGGCTCTTCTTCGCACTCGTGTGGAGTAGGTGATCTTGACACACTTTCCTCAGATTCTTCCTCCTCATCCAACTTCAAATTTCTCCTTCTTGGCTCAATGGTCTCCTTGTGTGGAGAGAGGCGAGGTGATCTATGTACCGATTGGGGAGTAACACCTTGTGTCCTTGTTCCCTTGAATACCTTCTTGAATCGCGCTCTCCCCGCATTGCCTCCGGATCCTCTTCCTCTTCTTGCCCTTGAGTTGGCGTGTTCGCGTGCTCCGATCCTCTCCTATCTCGATTCTACCTCAATTGTTTCCATGGGATTTGGTGCCAATATGTTTTCCATTGTATGTTTACCCTCGACTGACCACAGAGCACGAACTCATTCTCCGCATAATTATTATTCTCCAACTTGCACTTCGAGTTGAAGGTACACCTGTGCTTTGCTCAATATCTCCCATAGCCAAACTTACTTTGGTTTAATGCTCAATACATTTGAGATGAGCCTTTCGATATAAGCACTTCTCCTGGATACATATATTTCTTCCTTAGAGTGTGGTAGTCATAGTCTACCTTATTTGCATTGAATGTCGGGCGCGCGCGTCGAGAACTCCGTGAACTAATTCTGAAAGTACCTTGCTATGAACATATAAGGTAACTTGCACCAGGGCTCCATGCTCCATCTCTCATTGTAAATCACGTGATGCAAAAATGTCTTTGGTATACAACAAACTAACTTGTTTCCCCACCGTAATGAAATTACTTGTATAATTGATTAAGAGAAATAGTAGAGCACCAAATAACACAATATTTCGAATAATGATCTCAATATGCAATTAGAATAGCTTCGCCACTTCGAGGGCAACCTCCAAACCATATAACAAGACTCAAATGCTCAAATGATAATGAAATACTACCTATAATCCCTATATATACTATTCATATGCTATGGCCATCACCAAGGCTGACCTATTAAGCATGAGAAAGTATAAATGATATAATAAAATGATATGGTAAGCCACAAGTCAGCTACTCATATCCTAATACAAGCAATAGGTTAAGGGCGTAACATGCCCTTCCCCTTCAAACCAATGTTGTCCTCAACGTTGAATAATCTTGGATGTTGCTGCAGAAAACCTTCATCCTCCCAGGTGGCGTCTTCTATGCTCAGATTCTTCCACTTGATCAGATATTCCTTAATGTCTCTAGTTCTCAGCCTCTTAGTACGTGTTTGTAGAATCTTCTCTGGCTCCAAAATGATTCTTCCTTCCTCGTCAAGTTCTGGTAACTCTTCTGGGCTTCAAATTTCGTCCAATAACCTTCTTCGGGCATGAAACATGGAATACTTTTGGTGTATGTGTGAAGATGGAGGCAACTCTAGTTTATAAGCAATACTACCAATTTTCTTCGTAGAACCTAATAAGAGCCATAATATTTAGGAGCAAGTTTGTTTTCCTTTTTTGTTGCTTTAGAGACATCTGTTTGTAAAATGCCGAGATGTACAAAACCCAGGTCACCAATTTCAAAATGTCTTTCACTACGGTGTTGATCTCATTTGTTGTTTCATCCTGTTTTGTGCTAATGCTAAATTCTCCTTCAAACTAGCCAAAACTCCCGTTGTTGATGTTGAATGTGTTCCTCAACATCTCGACCTTAGTTCAGCACCCTCAAGGAGGAAGTGATAGAAGGTGGATGGTAACCATATAATGCTAAAAATGGGGTCATTTGAGAAGAGGTATGAAAATATGTGTTATACCACCATTCTGCCAATGGTAGCCATTTAATCCACCTTTCTTGCTTATCTGATACAAAACAACGTAAATACCCCTCTAAGAATTTGTTGACCACTTCTGTTTGCCCATCAGTTTGAGGATGATAAGATGAACTGTGAGCTAGTTGAGTACCCAAACATGAAAATAATTACTGCTAAAAATTACTTGTGAAAATAGGATCACGATCACTCACAATTATCTTTGGGGTTCCATGTAGCCTTTAACTGTCTCCAAAAAATAGGCTGCTTTAACTTGTATCAAGGCTGCAAATGGATGTGATAGGGCACAAAAATGGGCATATTTTGTGAGCCTATCCACAATCACGAAAATAACATTCTTACCCTTTGAACAAGGCAATCGGTGATGAAATCTATGGAGACCTCCTCCCATCTCTGGTTAGGAATTGGTAAGGGTTACAACAGACCTAGTGTCTTAATTGTTTCCCCTTTGTTCTTGTTGGCACACTAAACACTCTGATACAAACTTTTGTACATCCCCCTTGAGTCCTTCTCAAAAGAATTCTCTTTTATTCTTTGATATGTCTTCAAAATCCTAGAGTGTCCTCCAACAAAGGGTGAGGCATGTAGCTTTCAAAGAATCTTATGCTTCAACTTAGAATCTTTACTCAAGTATAACCTATCATTGTACCATAGGGCATTATCTTTCCACTCAAATTTGTTAGATGTCATAGATCCTTGCTTGATATTCTGTATTAGAGATTGTGTATCCTTATCTTGATTCCATTCCAATCTTGCTTCATCCACCCAATCGTAAATCAACATGGACATTCCACATAGTAAGGCATATGTGGATGTATCCCTTCTGACAACGCATCAACTACTACATTTTCTTTACCCTTTTTGTATATGATTTCAAAATCCTAACCCAACATTTTTGTTACCCACTTTTGTTGTTCCTCAGATGATAACCTTTGCTCCAAAAGTATTTGAGACTATCATGATCAGTTTTTACCTTGAAGTGTCTACCCATGAGATAGGGCCTCCATTGCTTGACTGCATGAAGAATAGCCATCATTTCTTTCTCATAGACAAGTTTGAGCAGATCTTTTCCTTTGAATTGATGACTCTCAAATGCAATTGGTCTTCCTTCCTGCATTAGAACTGCTCCCAATCCTGATCTGAAGTGTCACATTCAACAATGAAGGTTTTTGAGAAGTTGGGAGTAGCCAAAACTGGGGTGCTGCACATGGCTTCCTTCAGCTGCTCAAAGGATTTAGTGGCTACATCTGTCCAATGGAAGGCATCCTTCTTTAGCAATGCAGTGAGTGGGGTTGCTATTCTACCATATCCCCGCACAAATCTTCTGTAGTACCCTGTTAGTCCTAGGAACCCATGCAAATTTTTGAGATTTTTGGGCCTTGGCCATTCCACCATAGCTTTGATCTTCTGAGGATCAACTTTGACGCCTTCATGGGATACAATATGACCCAAATACTCTACCTCTTGTACACCAAAAGAACATTTGGATGGCTTTGCATATAGAGTATGTTTCTCCAAAACTTCCAACACGTTATTTACATGTTGTAAGTGTTCTTCCCATGTCTTACTGTAAATCAATATGTCATCAAAGAAAACTAATACAAATTTCCTTAAAAAATGCCTAAAAATAGTGTTCATCAAGCTTTGAAAGGTTGAGGGCGCATTTGTAAGACCAAAAGGCATTACCAAAAACTCATAATGGCCCTCATGAGTCCTAAAAGCCGTTTTATGAACATCTTCCTCTTATAATTCATAACATGAACGTTATCAAAAAAAAAAAAAAAAATATTTCCTTGTTACGGTATTTTAAAATGGGGATGTTACATAAGGGGTCTTTATCATGAAAAGTTGGTCAAATTTTGACTTTGTGCTCACCTAACCACTCAAGTCACAAGTTTTAAGTGACAAAACATAACCTCCATAGGGAGTCACACTTTTGTATCCCTCTATCCCCTTTGCACCTTGGGGGTACAAGAGGGACACAAGGAGTGAAAAATTGTGACAAATGAGTTTTTAGAATGTTGATGTTACTGCGCACCGATCAAATCGGTACACCAGGAATGATTTTTCCATCTTGGGAACATGGGAAAGTGTTTTGGGGTCAAACCTTATATGATTTTGACTCAACATAACCTTTTGAGATCATCCCAAAAATTATCAAGAGCCAATTATTCCTAAAATTCTAATTTTATGGCCTATTTCATTCTTGACCAAAGGGAGTAACTGTTGTGTTTTAAATTACCTCAGAAAATATTTGAGTCTTAGAGTGAATTGTATGTCTCCATCATTTATATGGTTCCAAAACCTTTCCAATGAATACTTGTATGTATCCTAACTCATGTTGGAGCTCATGGGATCATCCCATGACAAGTTGATTTTGATTGGAGCCTTCATTCCTGCGCACCGGATAAACCGGTTTTGTTCAGATTGTTCATGTCATCAATTTTCTTCAAAGAATTTTCTAAAATGCTTTGGAAATATTCAATGTTCACTAACACCACCTTTAGATGGTTTGAATCTTCCTTATACATTTTCGGAAGGTGTTTACCAACTAAAATGGCCAAAATGACCCTTTTAGGCCTCTAGAAGAAGTTGTTTTCCCTTGAATCTTAATGAGTTCATCAATCATCTTAGGTACTCTTCCCTGCACATTGAAACACATTTGAAAATCTTAATAGCACTTTCTTATGAGTTGGAATGATGGTGACACAAACTTGGAGGGTTACATGAGCTAATAGATTTTGTTAGAGGAAAGGTTTGCTCATTGACGACTAGGGAAAGGTTTTCAAAGAGTAGACTTAGTCATCATGACCAAAAGTTTCAATTTTGCATGTTAAAAATTTTGCTTGACAATAGTACATTAAAAATAAAAACTACCCGAAGAAAGAGAAACTAGCCACCATTGATAATGAAAGTTCCTCAAACAAGAGGAGATTAAAATGTCACTAGCAAGAGGGTAGGTCACAATGTAAACGACTATCAAAAGAGAGCCCAAGATCTTGTCGGATAAAATGTCGCGAAACCACAAGAAAATGCAACAAACAAAGGAGATGAAGAATCCAATCTATTCATAATAGTATTAGCCCTCTACCGTAAGTGATCAAATCCTACGGTATATTTGGGAGCATCACGCCATATTACACCGAGGTCATGTAGAGAAACAAATAGGAAAATGTGTAAAGAAACTCAGTAGTAGCACCGGCGAGGTGCTGACTCAAAAGAGTTGAAAATTTTTTGTATGGCCGCAGCATCCAAAGACATTAGACATCCTCATACAACGCAAAACATAAAGGAGTTGACAAAAAAGCGAGAATGTTGGTCGAGCAAAAAGGAGCATGTTGAACCATGTTGTATTGTCAAATGGTTTTTGGGTTGATGTAGTTGCTTCATGTAGCATACCTTGGTAATAGAGTTCCAACCAAGGTGGTAATTATACAAACTCTAGAAGACATTTGGTTGGGGATCAAACCAATGGTAACTCATCTCTATGTATTTGTATGTGCAACATATGTGCACATACCTGATGATAAAAAAGAAGTTAGTGCATTTTTCTTGGATATATCTCAATGATGACCATTAGAGATGCCATATTTCATGAAAGCATGGGAGCACCAAATAAAGTGGGACACAATAAATATCCTACACCTGTGCCGAATTCGACTTAATGCGGCCATTGTACCAAGAGATTGATGGAATGATGAAAAAGAAGGCATACGAGAATAGTGAAGAAGAACAGTGCGGCAAAAGCAAAAGTGCTCATTTGACTTATTTCAGCCAAAGATAACTATATTGAGAACATTCTCGAAAGATTGCTATGGATATAAGCATATTGGTAAAAGCACACCTATGGGAACTAGTGTCAAACTAACAAATGATGTCTCCACAAATTACCAAAGAAGAAAGCAAGATGACAAGCATCCCATATGAAATTGCGGTGGCAGTCTTATGTACATAATGGTTTGCACATGAACTACAACTCTAGAGTTACTTGTCTCTACGAAGAAATCCCAAGATCCTTGGGAGAAAAAAATATATAGAAATCCAGAACCACTTTGTTTGCATGAAAACCAAAGATGGAGAAGTGGAGCTAAAGTTTTATGGCACTAAAAGCATGTATGTTGTGTTGGTCGTCAAAAGGACTTCGTTGAGAACAACAATCGGGGACAAGAAGTCCCTCCTCTTTAATGGGAGAGGTTCCCTTATTCAAAAGCAAAACCTATTTACATATATACTGATGCGTAGTTTCAACGTGGAATGGGATATCATGAAAGTGTCTTAATATAAAATGGATTACCAATGCAAAAGCACTGAGAGGAATGAAGTAGTGGAAATGAGCATAAAGGCATTCTCCGAACTATAGATAACAAAATAATTCCTTAAATATGCCGGAGAAAATGATTAGGAACAAAACCATTTGCATTTGAATCGGTAAGATGTTATTACAAAGACACAAATTTCTAGAAGTAACATCTACAAGAACACAAAGTTTCTTGACATAATGTAAACAAATGATTGACAGTATTGATTGATGGATAACAATGAATAAAAGGATCGGATGAACAAAGAAAGGAAATACTTTTGTATTGATTGCTTTGTTACTCTTTACACTTTCAAAAATAATCCAAGTTCCAACCCCCCAAAGTGGCGTAGAGAGCCAATATATATAACTTTATAAATCGAGTTACACTTGGTAACCACTTCTTTTAATTAATGCTTAGTTAAAGGGATGCTTAACGCAAAACCCCAACTAATTACAATAAATCTGAGATAAGAAGAGAAAGAGGAAGAGAAGTCAGGAGGAGGAGACAAGTGTTCATGATTAGGGAGGGCCCACTGACTTGAGGATCCGTTGTCAAACCTTTTGAAAGCCTTTCACATATGTCCCTACCACGTGGAAGCCCGATGTGTTAGCGGTATCTTTGGGTCAAGGATCCGAGACATTTCTCCATTTCTTTGTCGAATTTGACGTGCGTATGGTACTCTTTGCTTGCTTCTTGATGGTATCTTGGAGAGAGAATATTTCCTTCATCTTTTCCTTAGTGATGGAGTCCTCTTTGAACATATTTTCTTTGACAAAAGCTCAATTGAGCTTTAATTTCTCTGTAGGGAGAAAGGTACACCTGAGGTCTCATCTTGGAGGTGATAGTGGATATCCTTGAAAGCAAAGCAATCACCAAAGTCTTGAAAGCTTCTCCCTTACTACCAGTTATTCCTTAATTCTCCCAAGCCTCCTCCAAAGCACCTTGATTTTCCACCTGCACTAAATACCCATGACTTTGACAAATTATCTTTCACATCATCAAAGACCTTGCTCACCATCAAAAGATTTTCATCAGTCTGCCCCATGAGGTGAAGATCAACTATGCACAGCTGCTCCGGAGTTTGAGCTCTTTATCCATATTTCCAATGGTGGAGGAGAGTTTACATTGCAGATTATTTACCTTCTCATTGATCTTGAAGGCTTCACTAATGAAATTCAACCCTGCAATAAGCATATTGTCCACCATGGCCTCTATAGCCCTCCCATAGATGGATACTGTGTATGTCCTTGATGCTTTGGACTTCATCTTGGCCCGAGGATTACGGGCGGTGGAAGAGCGCGATCGGTGGGGTGGGATCTAACACTTTATCTTTGGATAGCAGTGACTTGATGAAACTTGAAAGCACTTGAGCCTACTCCTCCAGTTTTTTTATAGTTTGTTGTCCTTTTTCCACCCTCCCAATGACCTTGGTGATTGTCTCCTAAAGATTGTGAATCTCACCTTCAGGGGTGGACTCTCCCATGGAGATCCTCGAAAGTTCTAGATCAGAAGCCTGCAAATCCTATTTTGGCTTGTCAACCTTGGGCTTGGCTATCTCCAAGAATTGCTGACCTTGGGCATCAAATACTATTCTTGAAGTGGTCTTGGCTTTCTTGGCAGGAGCGGAAGTAGTGCCCAATAAGGCCGCCACAGCATCAAAGTTGGGTCCTGAGATTCGAGAAGAAGACTTCCTCTTCCTACTATCAACAAAAGGTTGCACCCATGTGAAAGAGGAGGAGGAAGAAGAAGGGGGGGCAAGAGGACCGAGAGAAAGGGAACTCATGGCACTCAAAGTGTGCACTGTTGTTTCCTCTAGTTGAGATGTGAGTGGGGAAGCTGAGGCTTCTAGTACAGAGGAGCCAATGGTGCTTGGAGGCTCAGTGCTTTCAACTTCTTTCTCTATCTCTATTGGAGTCCCTGAAGCATCTGCAGGAGTTGGTATTTCATTATCTTCACTTTCACTGAGAACAATGATGTTCTCTGGTCCAGAAGGCAATTCTGAATGCTTTGGTAGAGGATCCTCTTCAATGGGCTCTTTCTTAACCTCCTTCACTTTCTTTTGATAGACTTGAGTGGAGGAAGAGGGAGTGGAGGAGGCAGGTCCTTTACTTGATGAGGTAGGAGGAGTCTATACAGGAACCTCTGAACCGGGTGTTTGTGCCTCCTTCCTCGGTGTTGAGGTGTCTTTGGAAGAGGATTCACCTGTGTTCTTCCTTAACTCACGAATCTTCCTATCCAACCAAACTTTGGTTCTTACTAGGACAGGGGCTAGGATCTCAGCCAAATCATCTTTCTCTTTCTTAAACCAATCCATGTCCTCTATAGGAGTATGCTTGATCACAAGTTTATACTCATAAGATAACAGGTCTGTGTTGTCATCCTGAAGCCCTTCAGGAATTTGATACAAGTTAAGCTCTTGTATTAGCTGAAGGGGAAACCTACCATAATGTCTCCTTCTTGCCTCGAAATTGTCTGCATAAGATGTGATAATCTTTAGTGTACGCCCTATGATAGTAATTAATTCTAAGATTTTGTTGAATAAATTTCTTCAAGTCAAAACAAGTTTTGGGCCTAAAGAAATGGACGATGATGGCATTCTGACTCTCTCTATGATTTGGGCATCGAGCCATCTTGCATGTGTAGTTCCCCAAAGATATGGGGAAGTGCAAACCAGTGATTTTTTTATCTCTACAAGTTCTGTGCAACTTGTCCAATTGCTGCATACCTCAATCAAGGCCATTTTGTCAGCTGCAGAAACATGGGAACCTTGAGAGGAGTGCTCTCATAACCTTTCTTAGCTTTGATATAAGAGAATCTCCTAAACTGAATGAAGTAAGCTCCATACTTTGCTATTAGGCTCATGGCTCCATCTGAGAATCTCCTGGAGGTGTCACTTTCTAGAATTCTAACAATATACATGTTGAAAGCATCATTCACCCTCCTAGAAATTGTGATTGCTAGTGTTCAGTGTGAGCGAGGCGTAATCATAGATGGGATCATCTTTCTGAGCATCAATGTAGGTGAAGCCAAACCATTGTCTCGATGTTTGCGCAGGGTATACATTAGATAAGAAGTCATGTAAAACTTCTTTGTATGCTGCACGTTGGATAGTTGATCTGTCCAAATTCATGCGAGATAATCTCTGCCCAATTGATGCTCACGAGTACCCTCACACAATGTTGATGAGCGGGCACATCCGGAGTGAAATTCATTAGTAGAGGGCAAGCCCATGACTGTGCTAACGAGGATTATGAAATCGACAATTCCTCATTGAAATCAGATCTAAACGAGCCTTGATAGGCAGGACGCCCCTTTCTTAGGTTTTTCAACCAAGACTTTGCCACTTTGGCCTTGTATTTTTCACTATCTTGATCAAAGAAATTGCATGCGCTTGGTTTTGGGAAATCACAATAGATTTTTCCATTTCGGGGATTAAGGGGGCGGGCTGATGCGTGATGGCGCGTCAAGCTTGGCGATGAGCTCCCGTGTATGTTTGTTAATTCGTTCGAAGCCGGGGTTGAAGTGAGTCTATGCAAAGTAGTAACATGTCTGCACATTGCCTTTGAGATGGGAAAACCAGCGGCAAATGCCAAGCCATATCATTAATCATCTGTGCCATAAGAGAAGGGTTTGGGTGCAACGGCCTAGACCAAAAATTGGCAAAGTCCAGGATGGCGAACTTCACTATCCCGATATCGGGAATGGCGGTTCAGTGGTGAAACACTGCTCCATGCCTGAATTTAATCTTCATAATGGTTGTGCTTTGAAAAGAAAATCTGTAGTTTGAATCTAAAATGAAAGATGCAGGGGAAATGGGGATGCGAGCAAATATTTCAAACGCTTGAGCGAGCAATGAGCGAGCAACAAGAAAGCAGTGTGCGAAAATGTGAGGAGGGGCAGTCTATAAATAGCCGTTTAGGAGAGAGAAGGTCATAAATGTGCATTAAATACATATCCACCAACTCAAAAGCAAGCATCGGGAAGAGCGGGAAAAATTAGCTCGGATGGCCTTTGGTTCATTTGGGACACGCGGGACGCGAAAGCACGATTCGGCCGATGCGGGTAATGCGAGGATAGAATGCACAAATGCTTTCAGGACATGAGGAACCAAAGTACGTGAAGTGCGCGATGCGGCTAGACGCGGGCGATAGGGAGCAGAGAGCCCAAGCGAACTTGGGAGAGTTGGAACAAAAAGTTCGCGAGCCTCAAGAAAATAGATTTTGGATAAAGCGGCGATCGGTGAGCAGGGAGCCCAAATGAACTTCGGACACATGGGACAAAAATGTCTGACAGACCCATGAAATCACACAAATGACTCAAAAAAACGTAGATTTTTCCCAACTTCTTGACTTTTCCCTTTACCAGAACAACAGAAAAAGGTGTTAACTCAAAAAAATTTAATTTTTAACTTTTCAAAAGAGGGGAAATTTTGAGAGGACAACATGTTGACATGCTCACCAAAGATCAAACATGAATTACAGTATTGAGAAGACTAGAATTATGAAAATTGACAACCATAAATGTTGGCTAAAGTGGGAGTGATGGAATAGTTAGTTGCCATCACTTTGATAATATAGACTAGGTAAATTTGATTTTAGTTGGAGATCAATTGATTACGTTTTAGTTAATAAAGCCCGACATGACTAGAAGAGTCATATTTCTAGTTTGATTTTTTTCATTAAGAAGGATTTCAAACCTTTGTAACCTATTCGAATGAATGGAGAGAAGCATGGTTTATAGATCCAAGTTTTATGGTTTCTACATATATCTACTCAAAATTGACCCCAAGGAACTCGACCATGAGCTTCCTCCTGCCACAAAATACTTGGAAGAGAGAAACACTATGCCCATTAAGGACTTTGTGAATGTAAACTTGGATCCTAAAGAAAAACCCAAGATTGTCAAAACAAGAGTCAATTTCTCTCGTATGGAAAAACACCACCTAATTAATCTTCTCCTTGAATACTCTAAAGTGTTCACCTAAGAATACGCATATATGTGAATTATCTTACATGTTTTCCCAATGAATATGTTGTTGTGTAGAAACAATGAGAATTTGACCAATTACTCAATAAATAGGAAGCATCGATTCAAGCGTAGGGAGAAACTATATAGTTAGCCCAAATGAAGTCTCACAATGAAAATGTCTCTACAGGGAGAGAAAAAGAATTATATCAACAATTGTGCCAAAAAAATTAGAACTAGCCATCCTTTGTGAAGTGTAGATGAAAATGTTGAAGGAGTCTATTAAGAATTCAAAGTGAAGGGAGAGAAATGATGGGAGAGGAAGGGAGGTGAAGAAAATGGGGTTTGAGGTGGGAGAAGTGCAAGTGTTGGGAAAGTGGAATGGGGAAGTAGTTTGAAAGTGAACTCTCCAACAATGACATGGACCAACGCTTACTTCTTGTAGAACCTTGTAGGCCCCTTTTTTTAGTTTTAAGCTTGAGTAATTACATGGAAGAAGGAGATGAATGAATTATCGTCAGTAATTGAGCTTACCCAACATATGGTCGTATGAGGAAAATTATTTGCCACCCAGTTTTATTTTCCATCTTCAAGGTTGTGTTGTCGACCAAAAGAGCACGTTGATAGAGAATGGTGTGTGTACTCTCTTCTGTTGACAAAATTGGGACACCTCAAAGTTGTGGTAACCTATGGTGAGGTGAATCCCATAGAGAGGATTGGTTCCCTATTGAATCACCTAAAAACTAATAAAATTGACAAGGAAAAGGGAGAAGGAATACGGGAAATATAAAATTGAGGTGATACACCAATGATTTGACACACATGTACTACTACATATAGAAAATATAGAGATCCACACACCTGCACAATGTTAGGCTAATCTATAAAATTAATTCAAACATTTGGGTAAGGGACAACAGATATAGGAAGAATTTCCACAACAAAGCAATAAAATACCTTAATAAACACGATGAAAACTTAGACAACCAGCGATATGAGAAGGCAAAAATGGAACTTTTTATTCAGATATGCAAGTACAAGCGAGGATTGTAATACTACAATACAACTAGAGAAGTGTGTATATCTGATTTCTTCATAAAAATTAGCCTTTAAAGATTGTTGCCTTCTATTCTAGACCCATGTTGTGCATGTAAGGATAAAATTAATATTTTATTCACCCCCTTTGCCTCTTCCTAACCATGTAAGTGTTATAAAATAATTAAAAAAATTTCCCAAGGATGATGCATTAAATATCATGCATGTTGCGTTGGAATTTTAGCATGTTAGAGTACTAGAAAGTAAGTAAAAGCTAATTTTACCCTTGTGTTGATGAAGGCCCCTACTACATTCAAAATAGGGCATGCAAGAGTAGTTAAAAGTAAGTAAATTACCTTCCTTTGATTGCATTAAAGATTGAGTTTATTTTAGCATGAAAAGGTGTCTTAAAACAAGTTTCAACTGCCCTTTTGACATGTTTTGTATTTTTGTGCTTTTTCCCTTTTGTCCTTTTGTACTTTTTCTGTTGACTCTACTTTTGGCTAAGGCTACGTGGAAGAAAGGACCTGCTTCCTTGATTTTATCATGTAAAAGGTGTTTACCAACCAAAACCGCCCCTTAATCGCTTTAAACATGATGCAAACCTTGGGTGGAAAACATGTAATAAATATAGGCCCTTTTGTTATTTTTAGCAACTTTTCTTACCTCTTATTTGCAACCACACGTTCACTTGTCTAACCTCCACTTAAACCCCTATTTTTAGCATGAAAATTGTCCTCCTTCATCCATTTCTAGCGCCACCTTCCATTATCCTTGCATGTTATTGGTGTACCCTCTTAGTTTATCTCTATCTTCTTGAGATGTATCAATATCTTGCCTTACATTGTTTTTGCATGACAATAGGTTTGTAGTGTTAAGAGAGGAAATCAACACCATCTAAGCATAGATCTTCTCTATCTTGATCTCCTTAGTCTCTATAAGCTTCATTCTTTTATTGATCTTTGTTTTGTCCTATACTTCTTTATGTGCATTCAAGAATATTGTTGTCTAGGACAATATAGGCATGTTAGGAGTAGGATTGCTGAGTTTCTTCATGCTTGACATCTTCTAAGACACTTAACCACGTATGAAAGTCTTGGTTCTTTGTCCTACACCCTTTCATGGAGTTTACATGCACTACCAAGGTGTCTAGATGCTCAATTTTTTAAGTAATCAATATTCTTATTCTCATGATCACCAAACCAATAGCTTCATTACCTGATAGGGGTCTTGAAAGTCCACTTAGCTTGCAAATGATCCATTCAATATATCTAGTAAGATCTTCATCTCAGTACTCTGTCATGATCTCATAAAAATCAAGAACTTGTCTAGGCTTTGTAGAAGTTGTACCTTGAAGGAACAAAAGGGATTCCACATTGATATCAACCAGTCAATGAGCAATTATATTCAATACATCCTACACACCTACTTCATATGCATACTAATAAGGATCAATACTTGGAACCATACCTTCACTCCTTGTTCTAGAACATGCACCCAAAGTTGTCTTCTTAAGAACATAGTATATTTATCACTTGGTGTGGGAAGGATAATGAGAATATGTTATAAAGTAACACTTAGATAGAATTCTAACACCTTTGAATCACTTGATTCACTACCCTATAAGTATCTAACCCTTTTAGCTACACATTCACAGATGATTCCTTACACCAAGACCCATTCATGCCCATTCTAGTCCTTTGTTCCATGCATTTGACCACAACTGAAGGCATATTAAGCATAAGGGTTATAAGATCATGCATACCTATTTCATCATGGTAATGGCATAGAGGTTTAGATCCAACATTGGTTCATCATGCACTTGTTTTGCTTCTAGTTCTTTATCACCTTGTTCTAGGCTCCTTCTAACCCAAACCAAGTACTAGAATGCAAACAAATATTTATCAAGGCTTTTGATCATGGTTTACAGATACCCTTAGACAAGGATTAGATGTTCCCAAAATCTTATGACCTGGATCTATGTATGTTTTGCACAGTTCTCCCTTTATAAGTTTCTTAGTGGTCTAATTGGATCCCATTTTCATGCACAGATCAGTCTTGTGTTTAGAATAATGGAAATTAATTCATGAACTCCTAAAACTCAATCTAACACCTTAATTACACCTCATGTCATTTTCATAACAAGTCTATTGACATGACAAAGAAGAATTTGTGGAAATTCTACCATTTATACCCATTGTCTTCTAGACTATTCCATTCTCTTGCTCGGCCAAAACACAATCATGCAAACCTTTTGATGGACAACTCCATTCACCCTCAAAATTTGTTGGTCTTCTTATTCGTGGAAGGACAAAACTTTTCCCAAATTTTCATAATTTTTCACTTGAAGAATTCAAAGTTACCCGATGCCCTAGATTGGGCACGAGAGTAGGATTTAGCTATAAAATCTTAAATAAGTGTTGATCATAGAACACTTGAGAGAAAGCACACAAGAGGTCCACTTTGGAAAATAAGTCATGTTGGCAGCGTGAAATGGATAGGAGAAACACATGCGTGGAGGATAAGTTCAGCTTTTAGGACTTATCCATTTTCTAGCATGAAGGTCTATTTTTAGAAGATGGCATGCAGAGCACACAAACAAGGTAGAAACATGTGTGTGCCACGCATTGTCTATTTTGAGGATTGGCTAAAAAGAGTTTTGCATGGATGCAAGCTAAGAATAGGATTGTCATTGTAGTTAACTAACGAAGTCTATAGTTAGCACACTTGCATGTGTGGCTATGCTTGTAAAATGGTGTGTGGTTATTAATAGCATGTAACCTATTTTTGGAATGGATAGCGATGAAGGGCAAGTCCCCACCTTATATATATATGTAGTGAATCTGTAGTAGTAGAGATATATACGCATATAAGTGGTGAATATATAGAGATGATAGGTAGACATGTATGTATGTATGAATGAATGTGTAAGACTAGATTATTTTATCGAGATCCATGTGCGCATAGTGTAGAACATTATTGTTGTAAGAAGCTTCTGTGTAGTTGTTATTCTTAATATATGGAAGATATTGGTTGAACTCGAGTGTTATTAATACATGCTTTGGATATTGCATGTTCTTGATTCCATCATGATTATTGTTTAAATCTATTTTCCTTAGATCTAGATCATCATGCACTATAGAATGATGTATTAGTTATGGATATTGTATGCTTTAAGTCTTCATCATGCTAACATCCTACTACAACAACCCTAAAGAGGGACCTAGTACCTTTGCACGCTTTGGGTGAGCGCTCAATCTAGGTTGAGTGATGTGCCAACACATATAGGGTCTTACTTGATGAATTCTAGGCTTGCATCATTGGTTCCATTTCCCGAGGACCTCTTTTTCAGTTGGTTCTAGGATGGTTCGCGATGAAGACGTATTGGTTAACTCTAGCAAGTGTTGAGGAGTGGATACATGATCTAGAGGAAGAATACGCATGAAGGTTCAACATTGGATCTAGTTTAACACACGCACTTGGGTGGAACAAAATTTGTATGACAGTTTATATGAGAGCTTCTTTGTATTTTCTCGTAGAGTTGTATGAGTGGTTGGTTACACATATGTCTAAATGGAATTGGAGGTATCGCACACTTGTTTGGATGCAGGAAGAATTTCAAGCCCTTTATGATGTTGATTTGATCTGGACTCGTGTTGTAGATACATGGTTCCGTGGTGTTTTAAACAGTTATATCCTGGAGTATTCAATTTCTACATATTCCTATCCGGAGGTAGTTGAATTCCAATTTTTGTGGTATCCCAGAGGGACATATTTACAAGGTATTCCACTAGAAATTAAGATCTTGATGGTAACCTTGAATTTGGAAGACAAACCTATAACTAGCTAAACCCCACCACGCACGGGGTAGGAAAAGGATTGGTGAAAGATGGAAACTTAGCGGTGGTAAGGTAGAGGGAAGAAAGGTGGCTTAAGTATAATGAGGTGCGTGAGAGGGAGATAGAGAAGCAGCATGACATTGCAGAGTGGATGGTGTTGTGGAGAGAGATGGCTCGTGAAGGATTTGGAGCTCACGTAGAAGACATGGAGCCAGAGCATCAGGAACTCCCCCATCTGGGAAAGCATGACAGGAACCCTCCTCGACCTCACAAGGAAACACGCCAGCAGAGATAACCTAGGTCGCGGCGTGCTCATCTCGAACCTACCTGATAACCTAGCCCTTGCGCTTGGTTTTCCAGTATCTAGTACGACAAGTAATCAATAAGATAATTTGGGAAGTAAGAGAACGGAGTAAGTCAAAAAGCAAGTACATCAATGGCAGGGAAGATGACTTCATTGTTGTTTGGGGTACATTTTCAGGTGCATCATCCGCATAGAACGTGAGTGCACAGAATGTTAGATTCACCTCTGGAAGTGGAACTACTTCACAGACTGTAGGGGTTCAATATAGTACTACTATCAAAGCACATGGGAGTACATCTACAGGTCCTATTCCAACTACAGGTGGAGGATCATGAGGTATAGGTGGTTCTAGTTCCAATGGATCTGGTGGTTCTGGAGGCAGAGGAAACATAGGAGGTTTTGATCGGGTGGATAAGGCCGCGCAACCTCGGAAATATTTATATGGAGATGTCTCTTCATCTCTGGAGTATAGAGGCATAGAAGATGTTGTTGAACATGTGCACATGTGTGAAATACTATGGCGTGCAAAGGGATCATGGCTTGAGCGTAAGGAAAGCCAATTTGCTACCACATTACGAGGACATGCACACAGCTGGTACGAGGAAGTTTGACCGGATCAAACTTGCATGGATTATGCAACATTGAAGGATGCTTTCTTAAAAGAGTTTTATATCCAAAGTTTGAGCAAAAGAGTATAAGTGCGCTCAAAGATATCAAACAAGGCACTATTGAGAGTGTACGTGAGTATGATGCCCATTTTAAAACACTTCTATCTAATCTTTCTTATGATATTCATGCAAGCCAGCATGCACAATGGTTCGTTGGAGGATTGATTACACCATTTAGAAGGGCATTGTCACATAAGACATACATTGATCCGCGTGAAGCATTAGAGGCAGCCCTACGTGTTGAGGCAGTTGGGAGTATTGACATTGGTGTTAGCCCATTCTTAGAGGCATATATTGCAGCCATGGCAAAGCAGTTAGAGAAACTATCAAAAATTCAGCCCATGAAACGTGCTCAGGGATTTGGTGTACAGATTGTGAAGTGGAAGGTCACACCAAGGATAGTTTTCCTCGCAGATCTATACGTTCATTATTGTTAGACTATGAGATCTATCATTTGAATCATGATGCTAGCCATTGTCCTTTTTATAGCACATGATAAGGAAGAACATATCTTGCTATTGTAAGATTTTCCAGTCCACGACCCATGATACTGAATATTGTAGATTGATTGGTCAGATCCATGATGTTATAGACATTGGGGTATGATAAAAAAGTGTAATGGATAATTCTAAAAGAAAGAATGAGCACCAGGATCGGGATCACAATCAAACACTGCTATGATATGAATGATGGGTGTTTTGAAGGAGGTCATGGATATCGAGGTGGATATGGAGGTGGATATGGAGGCCACGGTGGAGGAAGAGGTGAGTTCCCTCACGGAATGTGTTATACATGCAAGTCTCCTGATCATTATAGGCATGAATGTCCCAAGAATATCACATGTTCTTTCTGTGGAAATAATCATAGCTATGAGGAGTGCCGGACTTGTATGAGCATCTTAGTAAATAGCATAAGCAGAGAACAAAGGCGCAGGGATGGTTAGAATCCAACGCGCGGTGGAAAATTAGTGGATGCCCAAGTTAGCACTAGAACCTGAGGCCTTAACCGTGAAGATTACCACACAAGCTGAAGGTGGCACACATGCAAAAGAGGCATCGTGCCTGAAGCCTACAATCACTAAGGAGGAGGTTTTGCATGTAGGTACCCAAATCCTACTCATCAGAAGGAAGTCTATCAAGAGACCATGGAGGTCCTCAGGAATCTTCAAGGTGAAATATAGTGTTTAAAAGAGTAGTCAAGAAAGATGGAACAAAAGAAAGAAGAAAGAAAGGTCCCATCTGATATTGATGACATCAGAGAGGTATGTAAAATGTTGTGCCAGGAGAATATTATTCCATTATTAGGGAATTGGTTGAAGGGAACACTCCATGTGTGAGAATAGAATGAACAACAGATCCTACATGCAAATCTTCCCCCTGATAGCATTGACTATGACAAGGAGATCACCTTGAATGTTGTTGTAGATGGATGGATGTTGAGAAATATATTGATTGATACAAGTGTGAAGTAAATGTTCTTACATTAGATGCATGGTGCAAATGGGGAGACCTCCATTATAGTCATCATCCAATGTGTTGTTTATGGCCAATCGGACTAAGGCCACTCCCATAGGATTTTTAAAGGATGCATCCATAACAATACAAGGGGCCAAATTCACTAGAGATTTTGAGGTATTAGCACTCAGTGGAAGAAATAAATTTCCAGCTTTACTTGGGCGCCCTTGGTGTTATGCAAATAATGTTGATTTACGGTTCAACAAAGGATACATCAGTTTTGAAAACAAGGAGGAACGAGTTGTAATTCCATTAACATATGGTAAGTCTACACCGTATGTTGAGCCTTTGAGTGAGGAGGACTTAAATAGAATCTATGTGTGCATTATTCAGGACCCAGAGGTCAATGAGCCATCAAAGGAGGGCATCCTTCAGTGGGAAGATTCTCAATCTATTAGTGATACTACGAGTATTGCTTGTGATAATTGGGCTCACGGTACTTATGAACTAGTAGGGCACGAAGTAAAAGCGCGGTTGCACGGAAGAATGGATTTCATTTGTTAGACGTATAGGTAGCTCAGTACCTTGGTATACTAGGGTAGAAGATCTTCCTGTATTCTTGCAAGCCATGGAAGCACAGTGGACAGACAAGTTAAGAGAAGAGACATGTTAGCATATACCTTGTGTGGACAACAACGGTGGGTAGTTCACAGAGATAATCTTATGGAATGGAATGAGATCGAATTGCACTATCTACTAGGTTTTTCAGGAGCAATGCACCTACGCAGATCTTCACTTATCATGGTAATCAACTTGTTCAACATCACATCCAACAGTGTGAGAGACTTTGGACTGCGGGACAGAAGCATTACCACCTTCACTCTAGGTGCATAAATTATATTCCACTCTCCAAGGATGTGCACGTGCGCTTGGTATGTATATGCAGAACTACATAGAGAGACTGGAAATTGGCAAAACTTGATTGTAGGAATGATCCAGACTTTTGACTACTTCTCTGACCAAACCTCCAGTAGAAGAGGCATTAAAATTTGTCAAACATTTAACTATGGGAGATAGTGTAAAGGTGGAAGAGCTCATTCAAGAATTATTTGGTGAGACAGAGAAAGAAGAAGAAGAGATGTACTCTATACTACTTGAACGTGTTTACCTTGAGAAAGAAAAAGGAAAGATGGTTTACATAGTGAATGATGAGGAAGTTGAGAACCTGGATGTCGAACATTCACAAGGAGTGTGCGAGGTCTTAGACAATGTCGATAAGGATATGCACACATATCATGAACCAATGAAGACAAAGAAGGTAAATATTAGAATGGAAGTTGAGCCTAAGGAGGCATTAATTGGAGACTATTGGTCAGAATCAGAAGTGGAAAAGATTATTGAGTTACTACGGGATTATCAGGACTTATTCCCTCGAGGGTATCATGAACTTAAAGGCGTGCATGAATCACTAGGGAAATGAAGATAAAGCTTAAAGAAGGTGCACGCCCCGTTAGAAAGAGACCTTATAGAATGAATCCCAATTTACATGAAAAGGTAAAGGAAGAGATTGATAAAATTTTAAAATATGGAATCATTCGACCCTTGATGAGTCAAAATGGGTTAGTCCAATGGTGATCAATATCAAGAAGGATAGTCGGATTCGAATATGTGTAGATTACAGGGAGCTGAATGTTGCATGTGTCACATACCCCTTTCCTACGCCATTCACTGAGGAAATACTAGAGGAGTGGTAGGGTGCATGAAATATATTCATTTACAGATGGGTTTTCCGGTATCATCAGGTTTGTATTGCCCAGGAAGATCAGGAAAAGACAACTTTTACTACTAGAATGGGGCAGCTTTGCCTATACCATGATGCCTTTTGGACTAAAAAATGTGCCTGATGTATTCTCATGGATAGTTGTTCAGGCATTCAAATATTTTATTCACAACTTCTTACAGGTTTATTTAGATGATTGGATAGTATATGGGCTTATTAAGGATCATTGTGACAATATGCACTTAATGTTTGAACGATGCAAAGAAAGTGAGTATCTCATTGAACATCAAGAGGTGTATATTTTCTACACCATTTGGGATCCTATTAGGTCACATAATCTATAAGGAGGGTTTGTTAGTTGATCCAGCTAAGATTGCAGTCATTCTAAGTTTAGAAGTGCCTACCACCAAAGAGAGTGCGCAGGATTTTGGGTCACACAGGATATTATCGAAAATTCATCAAGGGGTATGCAAAATTTTCCGCACTATTGGAGGAGTTACTGAATGGGAAAGGTACATTATATTGGGGAGAACCGCAACAGTGCACATTTGAGATATTAAAAGAGAAACTTACTACCGTGCCTATTCTACGTTTTCCTTCATGGGACAAACCATTTCATGTACATGTTGATGCCTTTGGCATGGCCATTGGCACGCGGTGTTAGCTCACCCTAGAGAGGTATTGTCAATCATCCTATATGTTTTGCTAGTAGAAAGTTGACTCTCTTAAACGAATTATCTAGAATTATACAACTACGAGCGCGAAGCCTTGTCCATGATCTATGCATTACACAAGTTCAGACAATATTTACTAGTTACACCATTTGTATTCTATACGGATCACATGACATTGAAATATATGGTTAAAAACTCATTTTACAGGGCGTATTTACATGTGGTACTCTTATTTCAAGAATTTGATTTCACAAATTGTGGTAAAACCGGGGAAAATTAATTAGACCGCACCACTTGTCTAGAATTCATTCAAGAGAGGAAGCACTGAGACAATTGAAGAAAGCATGTCGGATGCCCGGTTATATAGGTTACAACGCACACCATCGAAATTAGAAGACATTGTTGTCTTTCTACAACCGTAGTGTGGCACCGGAAGGAATGAAGGCCTTCGAAAAGAAATAACTTGCTATATGTGTGGCACCTTTTATGTTGATCAGCGGTGATCTTTACAAGTTAGGAAGAGATGAAGTATTACGCCATTGTGTGTTAGAGCATCAACGCAAGGATATAATGGAGGAGGCTCATGGTGGTATTGCAATTGCAGTGGCCACTATGCGAGTGATGCTACTTGTGCATAAGATCCTACTTGTTGGATTATGGTGGGAAAAGCATGTATAAGGATTGTAAGGCATATTTTAAGGTGTCGATCATTGTCAATGTCTAGGAAAACCAGGTCAAAGAGATGAGATGCCTTTAAGACCTATTACTAGTGCAGAACCATTTGAGAAATGGGCTATCGACTTTGTAGGACTTATTTCACCAGTCGCGTAGGAATCGGATCATGTTATATCATTACTTGCCTGATTATCTCACAAGGGGTGGGCGAAGCAGCACCTACAAAGGACTGTACAACAGCTACAACAGCTAGGTTTCTATGGGAAAATGTTCTTACAAGGTATGGATGTCCTTTGAGTTTAACAAGTGATAGGGGCACACATTTTTTGAATGAGACAATCAGGATCCTATTAGATGAGTTTATGGTTGCGCACCATAAGACTACACCTTACCATCCTCAGGAAAATGGAACTGAGGCTTTCAACAAGATTTTGAGCCATACATTGACAAAAAATTGTGATGTTGGAAGAAAGGATTGGGATGATAAAGTGTTTGTTGTTCTTTGGCATATAGAACAACTTATAAGAGATTGAACAAGGCCACACCATTTCAGTTAGTGTTTGGCGTAGAATCGTTCTTCCTATAGAATTCATGTTACCTTCTTTGCGTATTGCACACGCTGGAGGTCTAGCCGATAAGTAAGCTTTATAAGAACAGATTGAATAGATGATCAAGTTGGATGAGCGACAAGCCATAGCATGTTGGATTCAGAAGCAAGAAAAGGCTAGGAAGAAAGCATGGCATGACAGACACATAAGGGATAAAAAGTTTGAGGTTGGACAAATGGTGCTTCTTTATGACTCTAAGTTCTTGCGCCATCCAGGGAAGCTTAAGGTACATTGGTTGGGGCCGTATGTCATCACTTACATACTTGAATCAGGTGCTTGTCAGTTAGAAGCACTTGATGGAACACGGATACCCGGTTACTTTAACAAGAGTAGGTTAAATCCCTACTATAAATAAGTCTTCTTGGTGTTTGTAATAAGATAGTATTGTCATTTAGATTAGGTTTTTAATTTTGTATTTCCTTAAATGTATTTCCTTCCTTGTCATTATGCTTTGTCAATTTAGTTGTTCTTGTGTAATAAGCACGCTTGCGCACATGAAACTAATTACTATTTAAAGCATGTTTATGCACAGAGGACTACACATACTTTTAGTGTGGGGTGGTGGTTGTTGATATCTAGGTACAATACTATGGAAATTGAAATGTGAAAGGAATAAGTTCTTTATGGGTGCTTTTCAAGTCAAAATATTGCATCTAACGAGTAACCAAAGATGGAGGTGAATGAAGGGACAATATAACGCGAGGTAAGTAGAGGCCATGGTAACTACCAGGAGAAGGTGCAAGTGACAAGAGTACTCAAGGTACTCAAGGGCAAGAAAGCGCTATGAAGAGAATTCTATGACCAGAGGGTAGGAAGGTGCGCTAAAAGGTTATAGTTGGGGTGCGAAGATGTACCGCGTGGAAAGAATGAAATTGGTCAATTAATGAGAGGATATTTGGTAGGTGAAGGAGCAATGAATGAATCAAAATTTTGAAAATCTATATAAGGATGGGATGTGATTTCATTTTTACTTTGCGATTAAGAGTATTTGAAAATAATCTAAGTGCAAATATCCGAGTGATCGAATTGAGGTGCGAAGGGTGTGAAACAAGACGTGACAAAGAGATCTATGCGTAGAAGAAGCTTGCGTCCCCGGTGGTGAAGGGTTTGAGAAAAGCAAGGTGATAGAGAGGAGCGAAGGCACGTGATTTCACCTAGGGCACGCTAAATCAAGCTAGGGTTTGATTTGCACATTGCAGAGTTAAAGAGGAGAGTATCTACAGAAGATTGCAAGGTAGAAATGGCACCCAAGAAAGCAGTTGTAACAGGAGTAAAGGGAAAGAAGAAGGTGGTCGTAGAAGAAGAGGAGATGGCTCCTGAAAGTAATTTTTCTAAAATACAATATCCAAAGGGGTCATAGTAGGCCAGAGTGGGATTCTCACATAAGGAGAAGCAAGGTGAGTGAGTATAACCACCATACCATAGAGAATAAGAAGGAGCTTGATGCCTTGCTAAACACAAAGACGAATAAACGCACGGCGGAAGACATGTCGGTATACGACGACATTAACGAGAAGCTTTTGAAAAGGATTGGAGCTTACCAACTATACGAGCTCCCTTATTTCAGGAAGTATGATCCCTTGTACCAATGGCTCATGAGCAGAGTACACGAAGATTTTTCTACTTTTCAGGACGCTGAAGTCATAATTTTAGCCACGCTCATCTCTACGGTGACAAGTTTGAAAGGCACGGAGAGGATTTGAAGAATGATTTAACAGACAAGGCTGCAATCTTGGATACTAGAAAGGAGTTGGGGTACACAAAGGGTCTACGTGGCATGGACATCAATAAACTAAATAAGTATCAAGTTGTGCAGGGGTGCAACCGCACACCTAGTTACCAAATTGAATGACCAAGAAAGGTGGTCACAAGTGAACACCATGTCGTTGCATGTCGCAAGGAAGATGGTGAAGGAGTAGTCTACAATATTTCAAGCTAAATTGCAGAGATGATAGTCGAGGAAGTGCGCACATGAGGAAAGATCAGCTTTGGAGCTGTTTTATTGTCACTAGTGTTCATGGAGATTGGAGTACCAGATGGACCGAAGGAAAAGATATGGGAGTATCCCATGGAGAACAAGTCACCTGCTGAAAGGTTTAGCAAATACTTGTGTGAAGGATCCATGACAACTTGAGAACCGGTAAAGCAGAGATCGAGAAATGGTATGATAGGCTTCACGGCTTTCAAAGAGGAATGGCACATCCCGAGGACTTACCTTCGGTGGTGGGTGCTACGCCCTTAACCTATTGCTTGTATTAGGATATGAGTAGCCGACTTGTGGCTTACCATATCATTTTATTATATCATTTATACTTTCTCATGCTTAATAGGTCGGCCTTGGTGATGGCCATAGCATATGAATAGTATATATAGGGGATTATAGGTAGTATTTCATTATCATTTGAGCATTTGAGTCTTGTTATATGGTTTGGAGGTTGCCCCCTCGAAGTGGCGAAGCTATTCTAATTGCATATTGAGATCATTATTCTGAAATATTGTGTTATTTGGTGCTCTACTATTTCTCTTAATCTGAATTATACAAGTAATTTCATTACAAGTGGTATCAGAGTTGCGATCTGGGCCGAAATTAGGGCAAAAACCCTAATTTTTTGTTTCCGCCACATATTGTGAACCAGAGTGAATTGGTGGGAGATATTTTTACCAGAGTTGTGAAGCATTTCAAGTAAGGTTCCCTGAAAATTTATTACAAATTTAGGGTTTTTCATAAAATCGCTCCCTAGGGTGCAAATTGTGGAAAATTTTCAAGTTCTTTACATTTTCGGAAAGCTCTCAAAAAAATAGTATTAGTATCTTCTTTGTGTTTTTCTGTTCGGCCGAAATTGTATCGAAACCCTAAACCCTAAGATTTGACATCATGGCGGGGCCTTCCACAAGAGCAAAAAAGAATCCGGTTACTCCAGGTAAAACCCCAGATAAAGATGGGGTAGTGATTAAAGAGATGGAGTCAGAAGGGGTAAATACGATTCCTCAGCACTAGGGTTTACCTCAGTTGATCATAAGGTTAGCCAACTTGAGTATGAGTTGTGAATTGTACAATCTGAGATGGCCTCTAAAGGAGACATAGCCCAAATCAATCATCGGTTGGATGATATCATGCAACATGTAAAGGGTAACTAGTATGGCCCAAATCCGGCCCATATCAACCAAGGAGGACCTTCAGTTCAAAATCATGGACAAACTAACCATATTGGATCACTTTTCCAGTCCCATCAGAATCAAACTTATCCGCAACCACGAGAACATGATGCCGAAAGTGGATATGCGCAAATTTGATGGTAAGGATCCCCTGAATTGGATAAATCAAATGGAGAACTTCTTTGAGTTACATCAAACACCATCAGGACAAAAGGTGACATTGGCATCCCTATATCTTGAACTCGACCAATTTGTTTGCTATCATTGGTTATGTGCTCGAGAAGGTAGAAGAATGGTCTAGGTGTCACTTGGGCCAGGTTTTTACCGAGGAGTTGCGGTGCACTATAGTTCCAGTGTTTCAGAGAACTACTTTAGTCAATTAGCAAAGTTACAACAAACAGGATCAGTCAAAGATTATGTGCATCAATTCCAAAACCTATCCTTAAGGGTGGAGAATATTCCAGAAGAGAATCTGAATGACTTGTTTCTTGGGGGTCTTAAGGACCACATCGAGCATGAGGTACGGATGTTTAATCCAATCAAGCTTTCTGATTCTATTATCATGGCACGTCGTGCAGAGGAAAAAATTCTTTGTAGTAGGAGGCCACCTTTCATTAACACCAGAGACCGTAGTATCTCTTCCCCTTCATTTGCTAGGCCAATTAGACTGACTCCTCAACAAATGGAAGAAAAGAGAGCAAAAGGATTATGTTTTAACTGTGATAGCAAATATGGACCGGGACATAAATGTGCTGAGAAGAAGTTGTTCTATATTGACGGAGGTAATGAGGATGATGAGGAAGCTGAAATTATAGGAGAGGCTGAGGAACCAGTAGAAGATGAAGTAGAGGATCACCAACCTATAATTTCTTTCCATGCATTGTTAGGTATTATTACTCCTCAAACACTCAAGGTTATTGGCTATCTCAAAAAACAAAAGGTGACGGTGTTGATTGACTCGGGGAGTACTCATAACTTCATAAATAGTAAGTTAGCTACCCGCCTCAATTGTTTTATTTACCCAGCTCCAGAAATGCAAGTTATGATTGCGGATGGTGGGACAGTCAAGTGCACAGGAAAGTGCCATAGTATCAATCTTTCCATGGGAGACTACATGTTAGACTCTCTTATGTTTGTTATTTCTATGGGAGGGGCGAGATATTGTTTTGGGGTTCCAATGGCTCACAACCTTAGGTACTATTGAGATGAATTTCCAAGAATTGTTCATGCGATTTCATTCGAGATGGAAGGACAATACAATTGAATGGGATGGTAGCTAAGTCTCCACAAATTATTAGCTCTCATCGAGATGCGAAGGTTCTCGAAAAAGGAGTGGATGGCTTTATAGCAAAGTTATTTTCCATAGAAGTACAAAATACGAGTCTTGATGCCACCCGATCTTCGAAGATTGTGGATGCTCACTCATCCATTTTTGATGCAATTTCAAAGGGACTACCACCGGTTAGGGATCATGATCATGCCATTCGGTTGATTCCAGGAGCCAAACACCTAACATCGGACCATACTGAGATACCCATATTCCCAGAAAAGTGAGATCGAGAAAATGGTGGAGGAAATTTTGAAGGTAGGTATCATCGGCATAGCGAGTGCATATTCTTCACCGGTGGTCACGGTACGTAAAAGGATGAAACATGGAGGATGTGTCCAGATTACGGAACTCAACAAGTACACCATCAAAGATAAGTTTCCTATTCCGGTAATTGATGATTTACTTGATGAATTACATGGAGCATTTATTTCACAAAAATTAGATCTTCGTTCGGGTACCATCAAATTAGAATAAAATTCAAACACACGTTCAAGTTTTAATAATTGTTCTCTGCCCCAAACAACACAGTTTGGTTCACACAATTTCTTTTTAAAACGAATGTTCCCTGTTCACATATTTACAATATGGAACACACATTCAATGCCATTCAATCTTATAACAGATTCTATATGCTACTGTAAATGACTCGAGGAACTACCGATCTTCCATTTTCATGGCTCGGAGTTTCAACGATCCTTCATTTCATGACTCGGCAACAACCGATCCTTCATGTTCATGACTCGGCAACAACCGATCCTTCATGTTTGTTTATGCATGGTATATTATATATACCTATTCTCATAACCGTTTCCGGTTATTGAAGTGATCCATTTAAGAAGCCTATCTGAATATCTGTTACTGATATTCATCTGACATCCTGCATCTTAAATTAAGTGATAAGGACAACGCAACCAGCAATTGCGATACTTTGGCCAAAGATTTTCACATGCTTTGCATGATCATATTCCTGGATGTGATACACATCAACGGAATACGTCCTTCACTTCACTTCACCTGTTATCTAGAATGGTCTTTCCTGGTTCCTACCAGTCCTCTTTGTTTTAGGTTAGTTTAAGCTTCCAATTACAGTTAGTAATATGAACGAGTATAGGAAGGCACTCCCGGTAACTAAAGATACACAGACATACAGTGTCGTTTTCCCACGACCCCGTGTGTCTAGTTATCTTTAGTATTCCGGAGTCACTCCGTATACCAGATCATACTCCTATCCCCTGTCCATAGTTACACATTCAGCCTATGTATTCTTGATGTTTTAATTCAGGAGGGCATTGCGATATGTCAGCTGCAACAGTGTGTCGTCATGAAGACCCCGTCTTCATGGAGACACTGCTGTTATGCGCGTATGCCAATGTCCTCTGTAATTCTCCCATCGAGAATACACATTCGCTCAAGTGCTTCGGATCGATTTTAATAATTAAAATCAACTTTCAAAGCATCCACGCCGATCTCTTGATCCTTGTTTCAGCATTACGAGTTGTATATAGCCAGAGGACTAAATCCATCCATTGTCTTGCAATGCATCTTCTCCTTTATGTCGAAGGGCTGGATTTTCATACTTGGTTCTCTTCTTAATCATTGGATTAAGCAGTCCGTGCCGACGGACATGATAAGTTTAACCTATTAAACTTAGCCAAGATTTTCCCAACTGCAACTAAATTCAGAATTCTAACTTATTAGACGTCATTTAAACAAGGTCTAATTTCCAAGAAATGTATTCATTTATTCTCCTTAACGTTATATGGTTAAGGTCCATTAGTTTGGATATACTTATCCTATATCCTTTACTCTGAATTTATCAAACGGGATCATTAATGGAGCTCGAAAGCGAAGTTCGATTACTCCGAAGTTTAATTGGTATTCCTTAGCTCCTAAGCTAATCCCGAATACCTTCCAATTATGGAATCATATTCTTCTTAATCCTTTTAATGTCAATTAAAAATTCATCTTTACCCAAGTATGAATTAATTGCATTTTTCAACTTAAAAGTTGCATTTAGGTAAGAATAGATATCAGTTTCCATTTAGCATCCATCCAAGGACAAATAAACAAATCCAAATCAAGAAATAACATTATATTTCCAATTTAGACAACAAATCAAACTGATATAACTATTGAAAATATCACATTTGTAATTGTATTCAATATTTCAAGTCATAATCTGTACATTTGCCAATCCAGCTGATTGGGCATAGTTTATACAAAACATCCATACTGACTCATGAATGAGAAGAATATATTTTCTTCTTTTCACATTCCTCGAAGAGGAATAAAAGCAACAATTGCAATTCATTATCAGCGAATCGAAGCATCGAGAAAACAGCCAAGTCTTCATTCTAATCAAAATCCATCTGCAAAATGAATTGCACGGTCGAGTTGATGAATCGAGCATATTAAGCACTTATCCTTAAAATAAGGTGCTTGACTAACTCGTCTCTCAATAAAAGAACCCCTTTTATGAAACAACAATTAAACGTCAATCACGAAATAGGAACAAAAGAAAGATCAGCATAACAATGAACAATCGAAATATTATCACAATAAGCAATAAGGCTCTGCTGTCTGTTTCCACATAATATTAAACATCTTGTTATCCTTTCCACGCCTTTCATTAATAACAAATGCAAAGGATGAAACTAACTGAAATATAAATTCATTACTTTCCTTTCAGTTCATGAATCATATTAAATTCAAAGCAATCAAGTACAGACAAGAAAGCGAACAACAATGCATATAGTTGCTCCCATCTAAGCACTATAAAATTCATTATTCACGAATTCCAGATTTCCAACTGAATGAAAGAAGAAAAGATCATTTTTCCAAGTCATTCATTCATATCTCTATTTCTTTCCACATGACTGTCCTAACAGTGGAATCCAAACGAAAGACAAATCAAGATAACAGTTCAGAGTGAAACTTACAAAATCCATTCGGAATTCACTTTCCGGCGGCAAAGATTAATTTCGTTTATAATCAACTTTAAATGAAAACAGGGAAGAATTCATCATAGAACAAGCAATATCAAGATGCAGACTATGTATTTACTGCACTAGAAGATCCCATACTTCTTTCACTGTATTGTTAACCAAACAAACAGTTATACAATCACGCAATCACTTATTCATATGACTCTTTATATCCATGAACGCATACAGTTCATAATAACAAATTACACGTTGCTGTTACCTACAGCGAAACCAAATTCTTATGCACCGTAAAGCTCCAATATTATTTTCAGAGTCAAAAATAGCAAAAGAGAAGAATTCATTCCCTATAATTTCATTAAGAAACAAGACCATTTTGTTCAAAACGAAATCAAACACCCAACCCGTGTTCATCTTAAACAAGACAGCTCATTATAAAGATAACAGAACAGTCGTTCTTATCGAAAAACAAACTCTCATAGCCTGTACCGTTTCAATCCAATACCACAAACAACGCATATTCAATTCGAGTTCCTTCTCGATCAACTGTTAACTCAAAAAAAATAGCAATTTCCATTTTCTAAATGAGGTACAGCTCTTAAAATATAATATTCAATTGTCAATACCTCTATAAAAGCAAACCCGCACCGGGTGTTAATTGCATGAGCTCGGTACAGCCAGAGCAGACTCAGAAGACAAGTTAGATCCCAAATTTCCCATTTATTTCCACAAAAATCAAATCAAGTTCGCATTCTCCAAATAGTTCAAACAGAAGGACAATCCTCAACTATAAGACGCAATGAAATCAATTTTTCCATTACAGTATAAAGAAATATAATCATTCTTTGCCAGAATACAATCAAGTTGTAATTGTGTCAACAGTCCGTATAGGAAGACCAAACAGCATTATAAAACACAGTGAAACCACCTTATTCTCTCAACAAGGAGAAACAAAATCCATTGATAACTTAAGAAGGAAAAACAATTATCTTTTTCCTACTTCACGAATACCCAATACGTATTCGTTTAGTTCCTACTCAAGAAAAGGTACAGCAATGATAATATTGCTAATACTTCATTCAGTTCGAGTTCAATTACTCAAAGGAAACCCGAATGCCATTTCCATCCAAAACCCAAAAGCGATCTAGGAAAAGGATCTACTTCCTTAAAGAAAACTTCAATAAGAACTACTTGAATAACTATTATTCCCTTCCATCCTGTTCGTTAGCAATAAACGATTGTTTCAATAGTGAAAACAACTCATAATAAGTGTACAGTCACAAGATATACACGATGAATTTCCCGTTACAGTCACACGTCCAGCACACAAGAAGGTACATCATTCGAGAAATACAAAGACAATTAAACTCAGCAGTCGAAGACAATATTTCTTATCGTTTCCAAAACGACAGCAAGATTCAATGAAACCCAATTCATAGCAATATACACGGCTGTATCTCCACTTCCTTATTTTTACATGCAGGGACAGTTCCCAATACAATAGCAAGAAAAGATTACATTTAAGGAAACAATTTCACTATAAGGAACGAATACACAGCCTGTTCCCAATTTCAAACAACACGAACAGTGAAAGAGATATCCATTTCAAACCACCATACAGTCAACAACCATACAATAATTCATTCCCAACTTGATTCGAACAAAAACAACTCAAAACCGAGCAACCAGAAGCAAATCTTCTTATCATTTTCCAAGAAAAGAAAGCAAAAACCAACAAAATCCAAATCAATCGACTCGGCAAAGAATCACACTATCCAAACCCAAGAGCAGGGTTGTTTTAATGAGACACTTAAACAAAGCAAGAGTTTTAAAGAGAAGGGCTTAACATGCCTGTAATCTCTTTTCCTGAACTCGAAGAAAGATCCGTTTTCCGCGTTACTTTCTTCCACAGCGACAACACAAACTTCCCAGAACTCCTTTCTTCTTCAGGCTTAACAACAGCCTCCAAATTTCCAAGAAAACGTCAAATGCCAAGAGCTGGTTCGACCGAACCAAGTCTGAAAAACCAAATGCAGAGCAACTTTGCCAAAACTAAATCGAAACAATGAAAAATCAAATTCCCTCATGCTGTTTCCAAGGCGAGCTGGTCGCGAGGACCGAAAACAATTAATGCATTAAAGGCTCTGCCTTTTTCCTTACTTTCCACGCCACCGCCACTTGAGTTGGCGAGCTTTTTAAATTTCAAATTTCCATGCAAAATCAAAGTTGGCTCTATCTCCAAATAGATGCCTCTAATTCCTACCTGCCCCGCCAAAACTGGCGCTGTCCACGTAGGGACTGTTCATTAAATGCCAATGAATGCCCTTCCTCCCATCCTTATCCTTTCCTTCCAAGGGTCTGCGTACCCCTTAGATTAGGATTAGTTTAGGTTGCACATAGCATTCAACCTAGGTCTTAGTTTAGCCTTAGGTTATTAGGGCTTAGGTTATTTTTTTCCTTTTTTTTTTTGAATATAAAATCCACTTAGGATAGTAGGGTAGGATGCATGTTAGGACTTAGTATTAATTTAGGGTTTAATTCATACTAACCACTAACACTAACAACTTCCATCCAGCCTCCCTACTAACATTCACGTTAATGCAGAGCAGGACGTTCCGTCCTTCAGATTACGTGCCAAGGCCACCCGTGTCCAGGCATTTCTTGCCTCACGAGCTCCCTAGTTTGACATGCGGGTTGAAGAATCGAACCCCCATGTTGGCATCTACGTGCTACTGTTCACACTTGCGGCAAAGTGCACATGCGCTCATAACTATCTCGGATCGGTTCAGTGTGAATCGACACGAAAATCACAAGAGGACCTCGATACTTGCATCACTTGGATTCAAGATATGTCAAATTGAGTTTAGCAAGTATCGACAATTGTTCATTCACATCGAAACACACAAATACAAGTTTAAATCACAAAGATGCAAGAATCCAAATTAGCGACACATTCTCTTAAGATCAAAACATATATTAACATGTTTGCTTTCATTTCAGCAGCTATAACAAAAGATGTAAACACACCAAGTTAACATACAAAATGAGTGTTACACCTTAGTTTTCACTTCTTGAATCCCTTTTGTCCCAAAAAGGTGCGAGAGGACAAGGTGGACACAAAATTGTGACCTCCTTCATCCCATATATTCCTTGGTCATCAAAAACACATTTTTAGCCCCGAATACCAAATTTTAGCCCCGATGCTCACTCCTTGCCCCTAGATCTCCTCCAAAGGCACTTGAGATGCCACTTCTCACCATCTTGTGAAATTCACACTTTTGTTTCCTTTTATGTCCCTTTTGTCCCTCTTACATTGAGTGCAACTCCACTTCATCCTCATTTAACTCCGGTTAAACTTGCTTAAGTCCAACTTGAGTTAAGGTGTGTAAGTGAGAATAAAAAGATTCATATTCAAAAGTTAGAAATTTTCATGTGTGCAAACTAATTTTTTATTCCCAAAATCTCTCTCCTTTGTTGCTATGTTGCTGAAAATATACTAGAGGCCTCATATGCTAAAAATGAAAAGTTGTTCATATCTCACAAACTCCTTATTCAATCCCCATGAGATTTTAACAACTATTTCTAAAAAAACCATTTCAAATGATCCCAACCTTGAATCCAATGGAGTTATATATTATTTTTAATGGTTGGATAAAATTTCCCAAAATAAAAAATCATTTTTAGATCTGGAATTCAGCGTGATTGAAATCCTCCAAAAATTAGAGCAAAGCATCCTTGTGAAATAAGAAAACTTTTGAGACCACTTTTGCCCCATTCTGACACCAATAACACCCATTTTTAAAAAGAGTAAGCCTTCCTAAGAATTACTATCTATAAATAGTAAGTGTTACAAACAATTCATTCTCAGAGTTGTCATTGCCCCTTGCACATCAATGAAACTAATAAATTAAACAACTGGAAACCAAAACATACTTCTCAAAATAAGGCTTATTAAAAAAAGTAAGTGTTGGGATATTGGTCAAGAAATAGGGATATTGTTCAAGAAATAGAGATATTGAGTCACCCATGTTGACAGAAAGGAATCTAGATGTGTTTGAAATAATAAAAACATCATAGTGACTTTACTTCATGATTTCACACTATGGAATTTCGATTAGATGAAGGAGCAATTCTTATGTTTGGAGGAGAATACCTTTCCAAATAAGTAACATATGAGAAAGGAAGTGTTTGAGAATCACGAGGTTGATTTGATTCAAAAATCCTTCGCAATCACGGGGTAAGTGCACAAAGTTGGGGGGCCAAAAAGCGGACAAGAATCCGGAAAAAACAAAATGTGATTGCGTTTTCTAATTATAACGTGATCACGTTTTCAATTGTCAGGTTTGGGATTTACCAAAGCATAACACGACAGCGTTATGCCTACTATAAACAAAAAAGAGGCCCGAGCCTCTATCATTTTATCTCCCTCAAACGTGAGTTTTAGAGCTTAACCGTGTGCCCTCATGTTTTTCATTCAGCTGGATCTCAAGCTTAAAGGATCATTTTTGGATCGCGGGAACATCTGAATCAACGATGGCACCACGGAGAAGAGGTAAGCACAATTATTTTCTCAAAATTGCATTAAAATATGATAATTATAGATTAAAATTTGAATTGAATCTGTAATGCCCCACCTCGGGACACTAAAACCCACACTAAAATTCGACTAAAAAAATTTGGGTAATTTTTTTTTTTTTTTTAAAAAGGTGAACAATTAATGCTAATCCATTTCTTAACCCGTTCCCATTAATAATTTATTTATATTAATTTAGTTTACCCAAGATTATAAATACTAGCCCAAACACCATTCATTTATTTTATTCTACTAAGTATTTACTAGGGTCACAAAGTTTAAATCTTTACACCTCTTGTTATATTCACCCCTTTTAATTTATTTACCCACTCCTAAATTATTTCTCATCCCTATTAATATTTCCATGACTTAAGAGGGTTTAGGATTGAATAGGAACCCTAGGATCAAAGAGATCTTAGCCCTTGATCAAAGTTTTTCCCTAAGGATGCCCTAAATTATCCTTATGTTCTTTTCCTTTCTCTATTCCTTTTCTCACTTGTCTTGTGTTGTCATTTGAATGTCCAGGGTGTGGAGGAGCTCAAGGAAAAGGTGGATTCATGGGGGGTTTCTCTCTTGAAGAGAAGGAGCTTGACAATATTGCACTATTTTTTTTTGCGTGCATACCCAACTGAAATCTCCTCAGATTTGGGCTTTTTCCCTTTATACTCACATGATTATTGTAGTTATTTAATTTGTTACAGAGGCAACTACCTAGTTTTTTTACTTATATATAAAAATGTATTGGTAAGCCCAAATTACATCTAATTACTTTGAAACCCCAAAGGCAAAACAACGGATTTGTGGCGCCATGGCTTTAAGAGTACAAGATGGTGGTTTTGGAGAAGAGTAGGCCGTGATATTGGAGGGTGGGGACAGTGGTTTGGAGGGATAAGGCCTGCGCGATGGAGAAGGAGAGGTATCCGTGCGGGAAGGGGAGAGGATGGTGTGGGGAGAGGAGTTGGGGTGTGGGGGTGCGTGGTGGAGGGGAGAATGGACAATGGTGCAGGTGTGGGGATCGGTGGACGAGGTGCGTAGGTTTGGGGAGGGGTTCGACCCTCCCCACCATTCCTATTTACTATGTTTTTCAATACATTAAAACAATTTCCTCCCACCGAACTTTAAAAAAAAAAACATAAAATTTCTTTGTTTTAAATTTTCATTTCGTAATAAAAGTCAAAGAATTATTATATAATATCATATAATATATATTTATATACACTATAAAATGTTATATATACATATAATATTATATCTCTTTTGTTTACTCTGTAAGTTGTATAAACAATTTGATTAATTAATACATTTTGTAGTATTAATAATATATATATATATATATATAATATATATATATATATATATATATATATATATATATATATATATATATATATATATATATATATATATATATATATATATTATATATATATATATATATATATATATATATATATATATATGTATATTTTATATATAAACATGTCTCTCTCTCTATGTGCAAGTTGTGTATGAATTTGTAGTTGTTGGTGGATTTTTGTCATTATTGAGGTTTGAATTTTATTTGAATATTTAATATTCAACATTACAACATTAGTGTGCGTAAAATATTTATTCATGTCAAAGTTTCAAGTTACACATTAAGGTGCAAGTTGAATAATTTATTATTCAAAGAATGTGATAGGACCTACATGACACATGAACACGTGAGTTGGGCCAAGCGGGCACAATAGCCGAGGTGGTAGAGTATATATATAATTTTTTTATGATATATCATATTTTGAAAGTTACCATAGAGTATTCTCTACAATAATGAATATTAAATAACATACTGCTATGTAAGAACTTAATGTAGTTGTTTTCTAAAATATGAATAAATGGCATTTACTTAAATATCTTATATAATACTTTAGGAAGGAGGTAATGTCACAATTTGAAAAATAATAAACTTGGGTTGTTTTTCAACATGGTCTATGAATCTTAATAAGTTATTATATTTTTTTTTTGAAATCGAATCTAGTCTAAAATGATTTATTTCTTTATGTGAAAAGAAGACATGTAGTGTTGTATTTCAATCAAGAGAAGAAACTAGAAACATGTCAAAGTAAGTTGCTACATTGAACACACATCTTAAAATTGGCTTTCTTATGCAAGCACCTATTAAGTTTTTAACATGAAAAGGAGAGTGTAAACTAACTTCATCTCTTTGTATAAAACCACCAAATTTTGTAAGAAAGTAACTATTAAGAGACTCACATTCCTTCCAATAAATCAACTTTCCTTCTCAAGTAACGGTTACAACAAATTCTTAATAAAAGAGACATTTTATTACGATACTTCATTTCCAAGAAGGTTAAACTCAATGTGCCATATATTTCTGAAATATATAACTACTCAAAATGAATCCCATCACAAGCTCCTTTGCAAGGATGAGGAGAGATTATTCAAACAAACATGTCTCAAGTTTATAAGTACTTTCAAATACAAAAAAAACTTACAAGAAATTGAAGGCTTCCACATAGTCATCTTCTTATAATTACAATGATAGTGATGTCCACAAAAGATGAAGAAGAACAATGGGAACCAAGATGATAAGTAACTCCAACTAACTTCCACTTGAGCTCCAACTTCAAAAACTTGCAAAAATCTAACCCAAGGAGAAAATGCTTGTTTAACCACCCAACCTTTAGGCATCATTACATGCCTTTCCAAGGTTGGAAGACATGCTAGCCTCCCCCAAGCCCATGGGAGAGAGGACTAGCTTCCACAAACTTTGCACAAGATTAAGGGAGAATTAAACATTTTTTTCATATATAAGACAAGACAAATACTAAGAAAACACCCATTTTTTTTTGCAAAGAAGGAAAGGAGGAGAAACCATATGCTACCTCCAAAACAAGAAATATAAGAAAGAGATCTCCAAGTGCCAAAAGTGTAGCCAACATTGGTTACACATAAACAATAATCTCCACCTCCTTATTTCTTCAAAGTCATCAAACCCTCCTTATTTTCCACCCATTCACCAAAATCCTTATTGGGAGGATTTTCAAACCCAATGGGTTTCCTCTCCAAGAATGGGGAAGGGGGTTCAAACCATATGGACCACCTTCCCCACCTCAAACCATTTGAGGGGAGTAACAAAAAATCCTACATGGCTTGCCATCAAGCCATGAGGTTTGAGAGGGAAAAATCCCTCTCTTCCCCCACAAACTCTAAAATCCATCATGCCATATGATGGATGGAGAAAAAATAAAACAACAAGCATAATCAACAAATAGTCACACACAAAAAGCAACACATTTTAAACAAAACAAGACTAAGATCTAACATAATATAAAACATAAAATGAGCTCAAGGAGCCTACCTCCAAAAGCTCTCCAACACTCTAACTTTTCCACTTCTTTATCCAAGCAAGCTCTAGCTCCAAAATCCACAAGCCTCCAAGAAAAAGCTCCCAAATTTTTTTTCTCTTCTTTCCCCATGAGGGAGAATTTGAAGAGAAGCCAACAAAAATCCTCACAAATGAGGGGGTGACATGTGTCACCCCTCTCTTCCCTCAAGGTCAAAGATTCTCAAAATAAAAGAGAGAAAAGATAAAATAACTTTTAACCCTCTTCTCCCAAATTACCCAAAATGAAAAACAAAACAAACTTGTGCAACTTTTAACAAAACACACATACCCATCCACCTTACATGGATGTGACCAAAGTGAGGCAAAATGGGAGGGAAACTCCTTTTATGCCTCGGAATTAAGCCCCCTACCTATTAGGTAGGGTCCAAGGGTCCATTTTCATGCTAAGGGAGCTCTCAAACTAAAAAGGGGTCACTTAAAAAGCCTAAAATAGCTAAATTTTGGGTTTGACACATTTGGGTACAAGTGTATTGATGTGAGGCCCACCCAGGGTTCACATGTGACCCTAATCCCCTCTAATTATATACATCATTACCCAAACACAAAACTAAATGCAAGTGGGGACCATTAAGCCCCCAAATCAAGTTTACAAAGAAACTAAACATCTTAAACAAGATTAATATTACATGACATACTACATTGTAAATGAGGGTCACTCCTGGTGCCCAAAATAATGAAACCTAATACTAAGGCCTCATATAATAAACACGGTTAGGACTTAGCCCGTGAACTGTTTGTGTAAAATTGTGTAGCTACCTGAATCCTATGTTTTCCTGTGACTGTCACTGCACACTCATTACACACATTAAAAATATCATGCATATAAAATGTAAATCAACTACTCAATAAGAGATCAATGAATTCTATGCTAGCATATCATCATTCTGGAATCGAAAATGTGACAACATGCATAATTATACACAATTCACCATGAGTTAGCCATAACGATAAAGTGACATACATCCATAAAATCCAAACATGCAACTAAACTGAGTATCCATCATATATAAATAAGGTCCAAACAACATCATATCAGTTAGTATCCATAACATCATAAGATAAGGTGTCAACATAGTAATCAAGCCAAATTGGTGCTATACGCCCAAATCTCCATACATGTCTAAGGAGGTCAAATATCCTAACATAATGTCCAAAATATATCAAATCCCTGTCAAAACATGTCTATGAGTAAAGAGAACAACAAATAACTAAGGCTATAAAAATGTGGGCACTACTCTATCATTTTATCTCCCTCAAACGTGAGTTTTAGAGCTTAACCGTGCCCTCACGTTTTTTCATTCAGCTGGATCTCAAGCTCAAAGGATTGTTTCTAGATCGCCAGGAAGATCTGAATCGACGATGGCACCACGGAGAAGAGGTAAGCACAATTCTTTTCTCAAAATTGCATTGAAATATGATAATTATAGATTAAAATTTGAATTGAATACATATTTTTTATTTTTACAGTTAGAGGTGGAGGGAATCAATTGTTATCCAAAATGAGCGCCGCTTATTTTGGCTAACTTTCCTTCATTCTTTCCTTCCTTGTGCTTTAAACTTTAATTTTTACACATTTCACGCACTCAAAATATTCTAAAAATGGCTTCATCGGATAGGATTTTTCTTCCCCTTTCCGAAAAGTAAATAAGTCCTCCTAACTCCTTGTATTTTTTGATTTATGGCTCGATGGAGGTTGGAGGGAAAATTTGCCAAGGCGGACCTGTGGAATTTTTTTTGGCACTTAGCCTTTTGGCTAAAAAACTCAAGGGAAAATCTCGGCCAAATTCCGCATGAGAAAAATATAATGTTTGAGGCCCGTGCCTAATTCGGGATGTGCCACGTGTCATGGTGGAATGGCGGGGCAGAAGGACTTCTAAGTTTTCAGCTTTTTGTCAAATTTTCTCAAAGGAAAAAAATAGAAGCGCATCCCCGCCAAGCAATAAAATGATGCCACGTGTCCAAATCGCGGTGGGAGTTGGGCGTCGGGAGAATTTTAGAAATTTTACCAAAGTGGTGAAAACACAAAAAGGTAAAAGTTGAACCGCATCTCCAGTGTGCAGATTAGAAGATGACACGTGTCTCGGAGTGGCGGATTGACGGAGAATTTTAGGAAATTTTCCCAATTTTGCGCAAAGGGGAAAAATGTTGTTTTGTAGCCGCGATCAACCGAGAGGGTGCCACGTGTCATCGAAGGAGCGGGCACGAAGATTTTTGGGAAATTTTCCTAATTTGAAAAAAAGAGGGAAAAGTTCAAATTTTGCTCCATGAACCCCATTTTTGCCCTAATTTTGCCATTTTTTCCCTAAATCTTTAGAGGGGCATGTCTTTCGCACTAAAGCTCAGATTTTTGTGATTTTGGTGTCATTGGAAAGATGTTGAAACCCTCTACACGATGGACACTTTAATTTTAAATTTTGATGGTGATTCGTTGGTGAAAATTGAGAAAACATCTCTAGCATGGAAAAGTTACAGAAAATGACCCCAACAACCAAAATTAATGAAGTATGGGCCTCTTTCTCACTCTGCGAAGCAATGTACTTCAAAGTATGGGATTTTTCATGGGAACCCATCATTTTTTAGGCCAATTAAACGGATCTTATCGGTGGTTGAAGTTTCAAATCAAATTTGCTTTGCATTTTCTCATTTCTTTCTTTCTTTTGAGTGATAAAAAGCCAGTTTTGGCTCATTTGTAAAATTTGTTCATCATTCTTCTCTACCTCTCCCTTCTTTTCTTCCCCAGGGTCGAAAATGGAGTTTGAACCTCCTCCCCTGCTCTATAATGGCATTTTTTCCTCTTACCCATGAAATGATGTTCTATGTAAACTTCTGGAGAAATAAAAAATATGTTTTGTGATGCATTTATCCATCCTTGTTTTTGGTTGTTTTCTTCTTGCCTTTCTTCATTGCATGATATTTGTGCATGTTTGGATGTTCATTACAGTCTTGGAGCTATGTTCATGGATTTTGGAACATTTTTGTGTGAAATCCATCTTTGGAGTGCTGTGATGCACTTGTCCATCCTTTCCATTGCTCACCCCTTCTTGTTTCATGGCGGTTTGATAGTTTATCAACATTTTCCTTCTCTCGGTGTATCATTGTTTTAGTGTAGGCTCTGTTTTCCCTTGTTTTCTTCCTTTCCTTGTCTCCTTGGAAGTTAGATTAGGTTAGATTAGCTTTCCTGCATTGGAATAGCTTGTGGCGGAAGTAGTTTATGAAGAGGACGAGAGCTTTCCCCATTTGCAAAGGTCCCACACTTTGGGAAAGCTCAATGTTGTGCAATCACACCAAATGACATTGCCTTAGAAAATCGATCCATAACTCATTTGGGGGTCTTTTGTAATTTGCACTAACATCAACCAAAACCAAACCTTGTTATTCCTATCATCCCTCCCGACACTCCCACAATTTCTCAACATCCCTTGGGTAGTCAAGAATATTTAGCATCCCACATAGTTGAAAACAAAATTGAAATCGAGGATTTAATCAAAATAATGAGGGATTCACAATCTACAAAACCCACCATGACTCTCTTACAAACACATTGGAGGCATTACTTGTTCAAATTGACATGGCAATGGGGAAAATTGATCATTGGACAACTTACAGAGAGGGTTGTAGGGTTTATTATTCCAAAAATTGTCATATGTGGATGTAAAGAAAAAATAAATTTCAAAAGACCTCATATGTGCCTTATTCACGGACCCCCACACTAATTTTCTTGTTCCATTGTCATGTAAATGATTTCCCATCCATTGGTGCAATAATAATTTGATTAAAAATAATTTTTGGGACCGATGGTGGATGGTGTTTGATTTTCCACCTTGTAATAACAACGAGGTGCCACTATACTTTCTAAGGAAACTCTATTGTGAGTTTATCCTCAACGAGATCCCAAATTATTTTGATTTCCAAGATTTCCAGGGCCGAGGAAAAGGATCTGCACAGGATCGACTAGGTGCACAACATGCACCTATTTAGCAAGGTAGATTCCCCATGCAAGCCCCCTCACCTTGAGATTGTCCCTCAGTAGTGAAGGAGACAGTAGAGATTGATACACTCCACATGCGCTTCAGGGCTATCTGCGACCCTTGTTCGACATACGAGGGAGATTTCTGAGCCAGATGCTCATGGAGGTACATAGAGTATTCCCTCAGGGAGTACTAGCATGAGGCCACATCTTTTCTCATCATGTGGTAGCATATGTTTGGGGCCCGAGGAGGATGATACTTTCATGCGTATTGATTTTGGTGCACTTGGTGCTAGGGGTGAACACGATAATGTCACTATGTTAGATGTCCTTTTGAGTGAGACATTTGGATTACATTCATCGGCGTCACCTTCGCAGGTAAATTTGTTATGTTTTGTTATGTGTGTTACAAAATTTTTGGAGTACTTGATTTACTTATATATGTTAAATTTTTGAAATAATTGTATTTGTACATGTATATGCATTGATATTACAGCACGTGGGAGGCATCTTCATCCCGACCATAGGTGGCGAGCACCATGCATACACATACATTCACAGAGGTAATTTAGAATGTTAATTATGTAAAATTTTCACATACATGTGTGTATATATATATATATTTACGTATATATATATATATATATATATATATATATATATATATATATATATATATATATATATATATATATTTTGAAGTCAAATATATGTATGTTCTTGTATGTCCATCTAACTCACATGATATACATGTTTGATAAAGATGTTGACTTCACTAGACACCCCACCATCTCTGACAGTAGATAAAGGTGTTGCCACTTTGCGATTTCATCTGCGCAAACTCACTTTGAGGTATTGAAAACACGTAAATTTTGTTAAATTTCTCGTGTAATTCATATTATGTTAAATTACATGTTAGTAATGTCTTTCATTGTAGAATTATTAAATTATGTTAATAATGTCCTTCATTGTGTATATGCAGGAGTTACTGTGATGATAGTAGCAGACCCTGTTCATTTGATTCACAGGCGTGGCGGGGTAAAAACAATAGTTCTATATTGATAAAATTAGTTAAAATATTGTCATTATGTACATACATGTACTTAGTTCTATTTTCACTAATTCTGATGTTAGATTTTATGATCTTATGTGTATGTAGGGAACTTTAACCCCCTCCATTTTGACTTCGAGGGCACAAACTCCTCCATCTCGTCATCTTCGTACCCCCATTCATACTGCAGGAGCTCCCGATGACTCATCTGCGTGAGATGCAAATTCGGCATGATCGAAAACTTGCGGTAAGTTTGTGTATTTATGTAAATACTTTCATTCTAGCATGGTCTTAAATACATGTTGAAAACATATATAAATTAAGTTTTGACAAAAAAACATTGTTTGCATTTACAGGCTCATCTACATGTGAGTATTCAGTGGAAGAGGACTCAAAGCATGGGCTCGGATGATCCAAAGTCATCTCATGGATCTCCATCTTCGTCTAAGGGAGGGCCTTCTTCGAGCAAGGCCAAGAGAGGGATAGATTTTGATGAGTAGGAAATATATATGTCTTACATGACATTGTTTTTGTATGCCTATGTGCATGGCATTGTATGTACACCTATATGGCATTTGAACTTGATGGTATATGACCTATTTGGGCATTTTTGTATTTATTATGCACATTAAAATACTATTTGGAACTTGATAATTTTGTATGAGACCTTACATTTATGAGATTATTTTCACATGAAACTAATATGATGTGCACTTGACAATATTTAAGACATTATGGATTATTTTTTCATTTATTGGTGATGTACATGTACTAGCATTTTCAATGTATAATATGCATCAAACTTTGGAAATCAATATTTATATAATGTATGTATATAAAGAGTTACCTAATCTGAGTAATTATTCATTCAATTTATCAATGTGTATATGTGTATTTACCTTACTTGCGCTTCTTCTTGCTCATGGTCTCTTTGTATTGTTCTATCTTATCATGCACTTACTACATTCTTCTATGCTTCTTAGTCTTCTCCCCTGTTAAAACACCCGAGAGTCATCACAATTTGATGCCTTTCATCATTGATATTTTGAGAATGTCTCTCCATATACATTACTCCAATGCTTGAGAATGTCTCCAGATGCAATGACATTATTCAGACACTCAATGATTCTTGATTGTCTAATCCTATCCAATTCATGTTATTACCTTTAAATCTATAGGCATTTCAAGTTATTTGGAAATCACATCACACCCTTCACTAGGCTTGATGACTACCCCTATCCTTTTTAAGGCATTTTTTGAAAGCATCCATGGGTTTATCATAGCATAAATTATCAATGAATGGAAGGTCACTAAGCCATAGGCCAGCTGACTCCCATCCAGAACTAAACAAGAAAGATTTACTAGGTGATTGATAACTCCCATGTGTGTTCTTAGACATACCCCTATCAAATTCATTCTTAAGCCAATCTAGTCATTCAGGGCTCTTAAGGGACTACGCCCGGATGAGGTAGCCCAAAAGCATGGGTAGCATAGGGAACCAAAACAAAGCCTCCACTAGCATTCACCTAGGCCACCCCGTGTTGGCATAGTTGGTTTGGTCCCACGAGCTTCCGTTTGCAAACTACACGTCACGGTAGCCCTCTGCACTTGACTTACTTTTTGCTATACTATTTTCACACTTTACAAATAATAGCACAACGAGAGAACCAGATGGAGATGGAGAAAACCACGAGAGGATTTTGTAGAGGGCCCCAACATGGAGGTCTCAGATCTGACGAGATGTCTCTAGGTGCCACGGAGTTCGAGAAATCACCCATCGAAGATATGGCGTGTTTGGGCCTCAGGGCTCTTAAGGGACTACGCTTTGGGATGAGGTATCCTTTGAAAGAATGGGGAGCGTAGGGAACAAAAAATAAGCCTCCACTAGTTCACAGCTACCCCGACGTGTTGGCATAGTTGGTTTGGTCCCATGAGATTCTATTTGCAAACTACAACATTCACATCATGACTTGCCCCTTCACTGACTCAGACACTATTTTACACATTTGCAAACAATAGGACAACAAGAGAACCGATGGAGATGGATAAAACCATGAGAGGATTTTGTAGAGGGCCCCAACATGGAGGTCTTGGATCTGATGAGATGTCTCTAGGTGCCATGGAGTCTGAGAAATCACTGTCGAAGATATAGCGTGTTTTGGCCTCAGGGCTCTTAAGGGACTACGCCCGGACGAGGTAGCCCAAAAGCATGGGAGAGTGTAGGGAACAAAAAAAAAAGCCTCCACTAGCATTCACCAGCCACCCGACGTGTTGGTATAGTTGGTTTGGTCCCACGAGCTTCCGTTTGCAAACTACAGCCTCTGACCCCCTACTGTTGACTTCGACTTGAGGCTACACTATTTCATGTGTTTGCAAACAATAGGACACAAGAGAACCCGAATGGAGATGGAAAAAACTACAAGAGGATTTTGTAGAGGGGCTCCAACATGGAGGTCTTGGATCGACGAGAGACATCTCTAGGTGCCACGGAGTCAGAAATCACCCATCGAAGATATGACGTGTTTTGGGCCTCTCGGGCTCTTAAGCGACTACGCTGAGATGAGGTATCCCAAAGCACGGGAGTGTAGGGAACAAAAAAAAAGCCTCCACTAGCATTCACCTAGCCACCCCGATGTGTTGGCGTAGTTGGTTTGGTCCCACAAGCTTCTGTTTGCAAACTACAACATCGCGACCCCCTCTGGCTTGACTCGGACTACACTATTTCACGCGTTTACAAACAATAGGACACAAGAGAACCCGATGGAGATGGAGAAAACCATGAAGAGGATTTCATAGAGGGCCTGACACATGGAGGTCTCAGATCTAATGAGAGACATCTCTAGGTGCCATGGTCGAGAAATCACTCGTCGAAGATATAGCGTGTTTTGGCCTCAGGGCTCTTAAGGGACTATGCCGGACGAGGTAGCCCAAAAGCACAAGGAGCATGTAGGAAACAAAAAAGCCTCCACTAGCATTCACTAGCCACCACCATGATGTGTTTGGTGTAGTTGGTTTGGTCCCACGAGCTTCCGTTTGCAAACTACACCTCTACAGCGACCTACCTCTGGCGACTTTGACTCAGACTACACTATTTCACGCGTTTGCAAACAATAGGACAATGAGAGAACCGAATGGAGATGGAGAAAACCATGAGAGGATTTCATAGAGGGACCCAACATGGAGGTCTTGGATCTATGAGACATCTCTAGGTCACGGTCAGAAATCACCCAGTCGAAGATATGGTGTTTGGCCTCGGGGCTCTTAAGGGACTACGCCCGGACGAGGTAGCCAAAAGCATGGGGAGCGTAGGGAACCAAAAAAAAGCCTCCACTAGTGTTCACCTAGCCACCCCGATGTGTTGGCATAGTTGGTTCGGTCCCATGAGCTTCCATTTGCAAACTACACCTCTGTGCACCCTCTACGATTGACTTAGATTGCACTATTTCACGCGTTTTAAACAATAGGACAACAGAGAGAACTGATGGAGATGGAGAAAACAGTGAGAGGATTTTTTAGAGGGCATCAATGTGGAGGTCTTGGATCTGACGAGACATCTGTAGATGCCATGGAATTCAAGAAATCACCCGTTGAAGATATATGTGTTTTGGCTCTCGGGCTCTTGAGGACTACGCCGGACGAGAGGTAGCTTGAAAGCACGGGGGCGTAGGGAACCAAAACAGCCTCCAATAGTGTTCACTAGGCCACCCCGATGTTTTGGTGTAGTTGGTTTGGTCCCATGAGCTTCTGTTTGCAAACTACTGAGCCTCTAGAAGCCCTACTCTGACTTTCAAACTGCACTATTTCATGCGTTTGCAAAAAATAACACAGTGAGAGAACCAGATGGAGATGGAGAAAACCGCAAGAGGATTTCATAGAGGGCCCCAACATGGAGGTATCAAATCTAATGAGATATCTCTAGGTTCCATGGAGTTCGAGAAATCATCGTCGAAGATATGGCATGTTTTGGCCTCAGGGCTCTTAAGCAACTATGCCCAGACGAGGTAGCTCAAAAGCACGGGGAGTGTAGGGAACCAAAATGAATCCTCCACTAGCATTCACTTGGCCACCCCGACATGTTGGCATAGTTGGTTTGGTCCCATGAGTTTCCGTTTGCAAACTATGACATCGCAAACATCGCATCGTCTGACTCGACACTCAGGCTGCACTATTTCGTGCGTTTGTAAACAATAGTACAACGAGAGAACCAGATGGAGATGGAGAAAACCACGAGAGGATTTTGTAGAGGGCCCCAACGTGGAGGTCTCGGATCTAACAAGATGTCTCTAGGTTCCACTAGAGATCATCGTCATAGATCCAGATATCCATGTTGGGCTCTCTACGAAAGCCTCTCGTGGTTTTCTCCATCTCCATCTCATTCACTTCTCTCGTTGTCTTTATTGTTTGTAAACTTAAAATAGTGTAGTCTGAGTCGATGTATGTAAATTTGCCCAGGAGCTGTTTGTAGTTTGAAAAAAAAAGCTTGTGGGACCAAACCAACTACTCAACATGTCGGGGTGGCTAGTGAATGCTAGTGGAGGCATCGTTTTTTGGTTCCCTATGCTCTCTCATGTGCTTTTGGGCTACCTCGTCAGGGGTGTAGTCACTTAAGAGCCCACGAGAGCCAAAACGCCATATCTTTGACGGGTGATTTCTCGGACTCCGTGGAACCTAGAGACATCTCATTAGATCAGACCTCCATGTTGGGGCCCTCTATGAAATCCTCTCGTGGTTTTCTCCATCTCCATCCGGTTCTCTCGTTGTGTTATTGTTTTTGCTGAACATGTGAAATAGTGCGATTTCGAGTCGATGTAGGGGTTTGCTTAGAGGTTGTAGTTTTGCAAATGGAAGCTCATGGGACCAAACCAACTACACCAACACATTGGGGTGGCTTGGTGAATGCTAGTGGAGGCTTCATTTTGGTTCCCTACTTTCCTCCTCGTGCTTTTGGGCTACCTCGTCTGGCGTAGTCCCTTAAGAGCCCTAAGGCCCAAACACACCATATTTTGACGGGTGATTTCTCGGACTCCATGGCACCTAGAGATGTCTCGTCAGATCCAAGACCTCCATGTTAGGGCCCTCTAAAAATCCTCTCATGGTTTTCTCCATCTCCATCCGGTTCTCTCATTTGTCTTATTGTTTGCAAACACGAAATAGTGCGTCTGAGTCGTGTAGAGCTGCTAGAGGCTATAGTTTGCAAATGGAAGCTCATGGGACCAAACCAACTACATAAACACATCATGGTGGCCTAGTGAATGCTAGTGGAGGATTTTTTTGGTTCCTACGCTCCCGTGCTTTTGGGCTACCTCGTCTGGCGTAGTCCTTAAGAGCCTTGAGGCCCAAACATGCCATATCTTTGATGGGTGATTTCTCGGACTCCATGGCACCTAGAGACATCTCGTTAGATCCGAGACCTCCATGTTGGGGCCCTCTACAAAATCCTCTCATGGTTTTCTCCATCTCCATCCGGTTCTCTCATTGTGCTATTGTTTGTAAACACGTGAAATAGTGCAGTTTGAGTCAGTGTAGGGCTGCTAGAGGTTGTAGTTTGCAAAAAGCTCGTGGGACCAAACCAACTACGCCAACATGTTGGGGTGGCCTAGTGAACACTAGTGGAGGCTTTTTTTGGTTCCTACACTCTCCGTGCTTTTACCTCCTCGTCAGGGCGTAGTCCTTAAGAGCCCCGAGGCCCAAAACACACCATATCTTCGACGGGTGATTTCTCAGACTCCATGGCACCTAGAGATGTCTCATCAGATCTGAGACCTCCATGTTGGGGCCCTCTACAAAATCCTCTCATGATTTTCTCCATCTCCATCCGGTTCTCTCGTTGTCTATTGTTTGCAAACACGTGAAATAGTGCAGTCTGAGTCAGTGTAGGGCTGCCAGACGTTGTAGTTTGCAAACAAAATCTCGTGGGACCAAACCAACTATGCCAACATTGGGGTGGCCTAGTGAATGCTAGTGGAGGATTTGTTTTGGTTCCCTATGCTCCCCGTGCTTTTGGGCTACCTCGTCAGGCGTAGTCCCTTAAGAGCCCTGAGGCCCAAACACGCCATATCTTCGACGGGTGATTTCTTGGACTCCGTGGCACCTAGAGATGTCTCATCAGATCCGATACCTCCATGTTGGGGCCTCTCAAAAATCCTCTCATGGTTTTCTCCATCTCCATTCAGATGAGAGTGAGTTAGTGTAAGGTTTCCATTGCAAATCATCACTTGAATAATATAGGTGGTTCATATGATATAGGTGGTGAAATGAGAATTTTAATAAGATATTTTTACAATATAGGTGGTGAAATGAGAATTTTTGTTTTTTGTTCCTTTCTAATATTTAATTTCTCTTAGCTTCACTTGGCTTTGAGAATAATAAATTCTCTCTTGTGATGCCCGACCACGTGAAGGTGGAAGATTTTTGGCACCACTAACCTACATAAACATGTTAGTAAGCAATTAAATAGAATTTTAAATCATACAAAATTTAAACAAAATCATTTAAGTAAATATTCAAATTAAATTCATGAAGAACATACCTTTGCAAATTCAATCCAATGAACCACAAGGATCAACTCTATTCTTGACAATAGCGAGAATTGCTTCATGATCTGATTCACGAACCTTCCACAGATTTTTGTTTGATGGCCGACCTCGATATTTGATCAATTTAATATTTGTTGCAAGGACCAAATGTGAATAGTGAAGTATCTTCCGATGTACTTCATAGTCTTCAAACAACCAAATGTTTGATTTTTTGATAGGATATCGTCGAAGCCAAGTTCCAGTGACTACCACTGATCCAATGGGATACTCAAGGTCTTCACCATCAATGACTGTGGAAGTCAATTTTTTCCCCTCTACACAACGAGACAAGAAGTAGTATGTTCCCTCTTCATTAAATTCTCCATCATGATAACTACAAAAATGTGCCTATGTATCACAAAAGTAAAATTGTTCAGTCAATTTAAAAATACATTAAGAGTTGACCATTTAATAATTTATAAATCTAAAACATGGCATGTACATATATGTATGTACCTTGTTGCACTAAATCAGAGACTTGGTCAAAGTCAGGTGATGTTGTCATTTGATCTGAAGACCCTGCAAGTTGTAATGCTCATGGAACTTGATGTGTGTCGAGTGGAATTAGAGGTCTACAAGTCCATTCATCCACCCATTTTTGTGACTCACATTCATTCCACACAAAATCAATGCATGATATATAAAAAACATGTCATGCACCTAGTATAAATAGTCCAAGCATTTGCATCTGAACTACGGAATGAGTGCATATCACTTGATCCTGTACAATTGTCATACAATCTTCAAAGTTTTCCAGATGTTGTTCCTCTATCAACCAAAAATATCTATGAACCATTGATCTCTCTTGAGATTCATGGCCCATATTCTTGACACACCAATCAACAATGTTTTTGCATCTGTAAATTTAGCACCATCCTTGAACTTTAACTCTTCTCTTGCAAGTGCTCTTTTCACACATGCTCTGCACCATCATGCTCTCCTTTTCCATGCCCTACCTCAGTAAAACTCTAGATATGTTGTACATTTGTTTTCTTTGTGCATCTTTTACTTGCCATAAAACATCCATGTGCATTCTTGAATTGTGATGTGTAGTTGTTGTCGACCAAATGTAATGTTGATCGAAACTAATGTTCCTCTCATTCAAGTTCACATAAAACACTGAAACACCCTTGTACATATTACTAGAATGTGTCCGATCATCAATGATGTAGAAATGATACTCTCTTAATATTTTTTGATCTTTCTCAGTGCTTTTAGGAGAGTGCATGAATGTTATATGCACAAAAATAGAAACTTGCATTGAGTTATAATATTGAGACTGAACCTCCATTTGTGGTGTAATGTGTAATTCTCTGCAAAGTCAACTACTAAAAAAATAGTACCAAGTGGGAATGTGTCCTTGCTTAACTTGAATTGTTCATCCAACCATCGAGCTCTATGTGTGTGCCTTGCATACTCATAAAAAATTTCCTCTCTGAATTTGACCATATATTATGATACAGGTAATTGTTTTCTAACAAGCTCACACCTCTTAGATTCTTTTCCATCTTTTAATTGATATGCCACCGATTTATATTTGGTGAAATCAACCAATTCTTTTCCTATTGAATATGTACTCTCCTCGTGGATACAACTTTTCAGATTTGGCAAGCCACCACATACATTGCACGTTCCATCCAAACATGCTTTGTTATAAAAAAATTGTCTTGTTGATTTTTCACAAAATATTGTCGAAATAAATTCCCTTGAAGATTTTTGTGGGACATTTATTCCACACTCTGCAACATGATGTCAATATGTAAAACACGACGTATTTGACAAAAAACATCATAATGCATTGAAAATTCAACATGATGCCTACAATAACAAGTGGTACGTGAGTGATTGATTTTCACATAAAAGGGTTTGCTCATTTCAAAGAATCTTTGGCTAATGTTAATTTGTGGATTTTCATTCTTAAACTTAGAGAACAATTCTGTTTGAGTCATATCTAAGAAATGTTTTGCACACGATTCACGATTACGAGAACCTATTCTTCTTTTTACTGTATCTCTTCTATTCGGTGACACCCTTGTGTTCTCATTCCAAAATTTTACAATTAATTCTTTTAGAATATCAGATGTATTCTTGTCTTTTCATGGAAGTCTAGAGAAATCCCAATAGTCAATGTTATTGACTAACTCAAGATGTTTACGTCTCTCTATTGCTTTCATTAGTGTTTTTATGTTTAGCTTCAAAGCACTTGCTTGTTTTTCTAATCAAGCATTTATTAACTATTTTATCACTTACTATACAATTAGTAAGTGCACGCCATGTAACATTACTATCTTTGGTGCATCTTTTTCCACCTACAGTTTGGTATGCTTTATGTATGTTTTCAACAATTGACGCATTTTGATCAACAACATTAGATGTTCTTAACCCCATGGTCTTCATTATAGGTCTCATCTTAATTAATTTCATCAATGAAACAAATAATTGACATCTTTGTGTGTCATTTAAATTCTCAAAGTAATTATCCCAAATTCCACTAGCTTTTCTTCTCACATTTCTTTTAGACATTTTGTTAGGCATTGGTTTTATAATGTTTTCATCAATTTCAATTAAGTGAATTGGTTTTCTTCACAAAATGGAAGGAGGTGTTCTTAGAGGTGAAGATTCGTTTACAAGGTTACTTTCTTCATTCAGTGTTTTCATACAAATTTTGGGGTTAACATTTGGATTCTCAGGTAAGGGTTCAACAATTGGATTCATATCAATTTCTTCATCCATACCAACATTATCATTCAATTCAATATCATTATTCATTGCAAAATCATTATTCTCTACATTTTCATTATGTATTTCATCCCCATTTTCTAATACATTAGCTACATTTGATATAGCGGATGTACCTTGCCTTGCTTCAAAGTTTTTGCATTCTCTTCAATTTCTTTATTCTCTTCTCTTCCAATTGCTCCGGTGTCTTGTTCTTGACTTTCCTCTTGTCCTTAGCTTGACGTTTATCACCCATGATTAGAAAAAATCAACTAGTGGGGTAGGGGACAAAATGAACTACTAAAAAATCATGCAAGAATGTAGAGAAAATTGCAGACAAAATAGAATGTTTGCAAAATTCCCATGAAAGAGATGAAAGGGAAGTTGGGGGGCCATAATATATAAAACAAATAAAAATGCATACGTGTTATACTGTACGCGTATGCATTATTTTTTTTTTGCATTTTCTCTTTTCCCAAGCCATGCCTCAAGGCTTGGGATCCGGTTTGGATCCCCAAGCCTGAGGCATGGACCTGTACAAACACAAAAAACAACATGTGTTTTTGTAAGAAAATGTAAAAATGCCACTTCCTCTATGATAAATCAAAATAAAACAATCGATCCATTTTAAAAAAATTATACCACGACGTAGAGCAGAGTTTCTTCTTTCTAAAAATATAATTTTTCAAATTTTATGACTAATATAAGGTTTCCATATTATTTATTTTCTAACTATGCCTTTTTATAGCTATTTTTTGAAGTGTAAATATGTCTATCTTTCATTGTGTATCTTTTTTTTGGGTGATCGAAATTTTAAAAAAATTATACTAGCCCAAACTAGGCATAATTCTATACATATTAAAAAAAAAATAATTTTGATATTTTTGAGGTAGTTAGGGGGGGGGCACGGTTGGAGCTCCGTTATTTTTCAAAACATAAAATTTATGTACTAGAAAAATCATAAATAAAAAAATTTCACTAAAAAATCTAAAAAAATGGAGCCCAAACTAGATGCTCCTAGCTATCTTTCTACCAAAGGGTTTTCAAAAATACTAAATGGTGCTCAAAAAATGGTGGGGGCATGAAAGTCACTCTATTATGTTTTTAACAAAAACAGAGCATCATTGTATTTTAGTTGTTTGACCCACTTAAACTTATCCATTTTCAATAAAATTTAGTAGCTTAGAAACTAGACTCAAAATGCTACGATTCATATTTCTACAACATCTTCCAATTTTGAGTGTAACTATTTGAAAAACTCATACAAGTAATGATTTGAACATTTATTCAATTTCTTGGAAGCTACCCACATCTCACGTTTGTAAGAAACAAGTCTGCAAAACACTTAATAATGTAGTGTCTTAGTTCAATCAAGAGGTCATAGACAAAGAGCTTCATTCATGGAGCATTCACTCAGGTGCATCGAAGTAGGTTCTTTATCAACGAAGCTTCCTCATCTCTAGATTTTTAATTCTCTCTCTTCTTCTCTCCCTCTCCCTCTCTAACATTCTATTTCTTCATTAGGGATGTAATTTATCACTCTTTCATCTTATTCACTTAAGAAACTTAATGTTACATTGTAAAAGTCCCTTTTCAAAATAAAAAAGGAATTAGTTTCATTTCTAGGGAATTTAACAAGTTACCTCGTGGTGAGGTGAAAAGTCACATGGGGGAAGAAGAGTCATTTGTAATGTTATAAATTGGAATGGCTTCTACATTCCACGGGGTTAACATTTTTGACTATTACTAGTTGTATTTCACTTATACTACAAGCAATAAGCTACATTATTCTATCTCATTTCCTTCCTTATGTTCTTCCATATTCTGTTTTCAAACTTTACAACTATCGGGATCTTGTAAAACCAAGAAGGAACTTTGTGTCCTTTATTAATGAATGCATAGAAAATTTTGTCTTTGATTTATTAGTCTTACTATTGATTATATGGTTGAATTATTCTAATTAAATGTGAACCTACTTCGGTTACTATTGGTGAGAATATAATGGTTCCTACTCACAACATTAACCTTCTATCTCTATTTCTCCTAATCATCTTTACCTCCCTCTACAATAAATTCCTCCCTTGTACATTGTAAAAGCATTCTACCATATGTTTAGTGGAGTATTTTTGTGTGATATTCGGCCTAACTACCACCCCACAATTTTAGGTAGTTTACATTCAATAATGGGAGCCTCTCCAATACCTAAGAAGGAGGGGCTTATCTATGTGACCATTGGTGAAAACTAATAATCTGTACTGCAACAAATTATTTCACTAACATGTATAAGGTAGTGGGTGTTTCCAACTTCACTCCCATGTATTTTGTTATTAACTCCTACAATAACAACCTAATTACTATTTAGATTTTGAGATCATATTATTTTACTAAAGAGACCACAAATATTTCAAATGAATATGGAAGACTCCCCACAAATAATTATGCTATCCTATTTTGAGATCGGAGAACCAAATGTTGCTAATAGATTCATTATAGATTTGAAGTTGATGTGCGATGATGCTAATTCTTCATCAACCTTTTGTGCATGGAATTTTCTCTGTAGATACATCCTTGTTGTCATGTCTTTTATCTTAAACATTTGACACAATGTATCCAAACCTACTATGAGGTTTTCTCAATTCGTATATGCAATAATTATGTATCCTTCAAGTTTACATAAATTGTGGCTATTTTTCCCATATATTTGCTCCAATTTGGTTTCTACTTTTCTATCAATAGGTCTTAGTTCAGCCCCATTAAAAATCTTCCACATATTTTCTCCTAAGCGTAGCATGTTTATCTTCACCTTCCATAGGTGGAAGTTTTTCCCAACTTCTCCACTATCTTGTTTTGCTCACCCATTTGACAAAGTAATAATTTATTTTAGAGTTGTAGGTTTTATTGAGTTGTGGTTTAGACATCATGTTCATACATGTAAACCTTTCTTTGACATATATTTAAATGTGATCATGCATATATATAGGAAATCTATGCCAAAAAGCTGCAAATAGAGAAGAAAGGAAGAAAAACAAATTATAAAACTCGAGATATGGAAACTACGCTTCTATCCACTCACTCAAATGGATTTTTTGCATTACATTAAAACACAAGTTTGAACGTGTAATGAAATTACTCGAATATTTATGATTATCACCAATAATAGAATACCAAATGACACAATTTTGCAGATAAATGATCTCAATATGAAAGTATATTAGCTTAGCCACTTTTAGGGGAAACCTCCAAAACATACAATAAGACTCAAATCCTCATTAATATTCTCTACTACTACCTTCTAACCCTATTTATACTCTCTTATGTTATGGCCATCCCTAAGGCCAACCCACCCATGATAATATAACATATATGAAAGATATACATAATGATATGAAGTTATGATAGCCACAAGTCGGCTATATACATCAAATGTAAGATATATGATTAAGGGTGTAACATGCCCTTCCCCTTCAAAGAAACATTATCCCCAATGTTGAGAAGCTCTGGTGTTCTTTGTAGGAATGTCATATCTTCCCATGTTGCATCTTCATTGTCCATATTCTTCCACTTGATCAGGTACTTAGTAATAACCCATGTCCTCAATCTTTTAGTGCATGTTTGAAGGATGCATTTAGGTTCCAAGATGACTCTCCCCTCCTCATCGAGCTTAGGTAACACTTTGTTTGGGATGATACTCTCTATCCAATTACTTTCTTTAGGAAAGAAACATGAAATAATGGATGTATTCTGGTTGTCTGTGGAAGTTCTAATTTGTAAGCTACTGATAGTACTTGATAGGGGCCATATCTTTTTTTGTTGTTTTGAAAGAAATTTTCTTATAATAATCACCGACTTGATAGGGCCATAATACTTCGAGCGAAAGTTTGTTATCATTTTTTTGTTGTTTTTGCAAAGAAATTTTCTTATATGGTTGTAAACACACAAAAAGGAATAACCTAATCACCAATCTTCAAAATTTATTTCCGTTTATGAGAGAACTAGACATCAAGGATCTAGTCAATATGTTGATCAATACTACTACTTCATGTGGTTTTGTGCCATGGCCAAGTTCTCCTTAAGACTAGAGAGGACTTCTTGTCGATATTGAATGTGTTCTTCTCAACCATGCTATCTTAACCCCCCACAACTTCAAACCCCAAGTTGTCCTCTCAATGATGATGTGATGGATGGTGGATGGTACCTATAGAGTTCATAAAAGGAAGAGACATTTTAGATGAAGTATGGAAGGAAGTGTTATACCACCATTCTGCAAGTGGCAGCCATTGGACCCATCTTACTTGTTTATCTGAGGTGAAGCAACGAAGATATCCCTCCAAACACTTATTTACAACTTCTATTTTCCCATCAGATTGGGGATGATAAGAAGAGATATGAGCTAACTAAGTACCCAAACATGAAAATAAATTAGTCCAAAAATTACTAGTAAATATAGGGTCTTGATCACTTAATATAATATTTAGTGTCCTATGAAGCTTTTGAATTGTGTCTATGAAGGAGAATGTGCATTCTACCGTGCTTGTAGCAAATGGGTGTGATAAGGAAAAAAAATGAGCATATTTGGTGATTATATCCACCACAACCATGATGACATTTTTTCCTTCACATCTAGGCAATCATGTGATGAAGTCCATGGAAAAAGCTTCCCATCAGGTCTTTGGGAGCCATGCTTAGGCCTAAAGAAGAAATAGAGGTTGTAGAAGACACTGGTATTGTGACCGAATGAAGCTTATCGTCACCCTTATTTTTCAAACACATGATAAACCATGCATTTCTTCCATTCCTTCCACAAATTTTCTTTGGACATCCCCTTTGAACCCTTCCTAGAAGAAATCTTGTTTGACTTGATGAAAAGTCTTCAAGAAACTAGAGTGGACCCCTTTTGGAGAAGAGTGAAGCTCGGATATAATCCTATTTTTAAGAGTGGAGTTATTACATAGGTATAATCTATCTTTATACATAAAAATCCCATTTCAATAATTTTTTTAGACATGCTTGGATAATTATGGAGATTATGAATGAGCTTTTGTGTGGTTGGGTCATTTTTCCATTTGAACCTTGCCTCATCTATCTAACCTTCCTATAATATGGATATAGCACATAAAAGGGCTGATCTTGGGCTATTCATCATTCCTAGATAGAGCATCCGTGAATACATTCTCCTTCCCTTTTTTTTGATTGCATAGATAATCTCAAAATCATATCCCAACATCTTTGAGACCCATTTTTTGTTGTTCTCCAGATTATAAACACTTCTCCTCATAGTAAGAAGTATTTCATAATATCATTATCTGGGGTTCTACTCGGTTCACTTTAAAGTGTTTTCTTCTATGAGAGATGGTCTCCATTGCTTTACTACATGAAGTATGGCTAGCATTTCCTTCTCATAAGTTGGATTCGAAATATTCTTACTTCCCGGTGTTCTTAATGTTTTAGGCCTGTTTGGTGTATACCCGGCCCATCGTCGCGGGAGGGTGTTGGCATGAATTTGAATTGTCAGATCAAAAAGGAAATAGGATGAATTTCTTGCATGAACTAACTACCCTCATACCTTACCTTGATGCATCACATTCAACAATGAATGTTTTGGAAAAATTTGGAGTATCCAAGACTAGAGTGGTGCACATGGCCTCCTTTAGCTTCTCAAATTCTTTGGTTGCATCCTCATTCCAATGGAAGGATTCCTTCTTTAATAAAGCTATGAGAGGTGCTGCTATTCTTCCATAATGCCTTATGAATCTTCGGTAATAACCTCTAATAGTAAGCCCTAAAAATCCTCGTAGGTTCTTTAGGTTTTTTAAGTCATCAGAACCTTCCACTCCATCATTGCTTTGATCTTATTAGGATCCACTTTAACCCCTTCATGAGAGAGAATGTGACCCAAATATTCAACCTCCTTGACTCCAAAAGAACACTTAGAGGGATTTGCATAAAGTGGATGTTGCTTGCCTTGGTTTCTAAAACCTTATTTACATGATGCAAATGTTCCTCCCATGTTTTTCTATAAATTAATTAATATATTGAATCTATCTATCATCAAAAAAATATGGATATGGATCATAAAAATGATGCAATGATTCATCCTTCCTAGACTAAAACAAACTTTTGTTCATACTATCGTGATCTGTCCAATTACTTAAAAATGGAATTCATTAAACTTTGAAATAGTCTTACTTTTGAATTGTCGATAAAAAGGAAATAGGATGAATTTCTTGCATGAGAACTCCCTCATAGTCCATTTGTGAGTCAAATGGCATTATAGGAAAAGCATTCACAATGGCCTTCATGTGTTATGAAAGCTTTGAGGTGGTTTTATGAACATTCTCATCCTTGATTCTAATTTGGTGGTATCCCTTCAACAAAGATAAAGCTTTGTAAAATAAACAACACCAAATCGAACTCATCAAGCAAATCATCAATTATAGGAATTTGAAACTTGTCTTTGATTGTGTACTTATTAAGTTCCTAAAACTATAATCGGGACACATTCTTACCACATGTCATCTTTCTTCCATGATACCATCACTACTAGAGAAGAATAAGCATTCTGACTATGACGAATGATTCCTTCTTCCAACATCTCTTGTACAATCTTCTCAATTTCACTCTTTTGCACATATGGGTACCTATAAGGTCTGATTTTAGGTGGTTAGTTCCCTAGTACTAACTGAATAGCATGGTCATGATCTCTCTTTGGAGGTAATCCCTTTGGAATATTTTCAAACACAATAGAGTGTGCATCCAATTGTTTGCATATCCGATGGTATAATTTCCTTAGAATGATGCACTTCCAAATGAAAATAGTTATGCCACAAATCCCTCTCCTACACCATTTTTTTAGCATTTTGTGCATCCGATTTTGGTTTTCGAGCTCACTATCTATGGAGACTTTTCTCTTAAGCCTCTTATCTCAAAAAACCTTCCTTCAAATTGAAATCGCATGAACAATTCTTGGAAGTTCATCTCAATGGTTCCTAAAGTGGTAAGCCATTAAACTCCTAACACAATGTATGCTCCTCCCATAGAGATGACATACATAGGGATATTTATATGTAATCTACCATGAAAGCTTAATGCTATGGAATTTTCTAGATCAAGTAATAATACCTCCATCAACAATCATTACTTGACATGAGCCGGATAAATGAAACAGTTTAGGCGCACTTTGCTAACTTATGATTGATAAAGTTGTGAGTACTTCCCGAGTCAATCAACACTGTGACCCTCTTTTTTTTAAGAATCAACCACCTTGAGGGTTTGGGGGGTGCTAATACTTGAAATTTCATGGCATGAGATCATTAGATGGGGATCTCCTGATTCCTCCTCTGTCTCGACCAAGACCTCTAACTACATCTTCATCCTTCTCTTCATCTTCACTAGGCCCATCAATGTAGAACAACTTCTTTTTAGAAAATTTATGTCCAAGTCCATATTTACTGTCACAGTTAAAACATAACCCTTTTTCTCTATTTTCTTCAATTTGTTGAGGTGTCAATCTAACTGGCCGAGGGAATGTTGGGGGCAAGGTGTTGTGATCTCTATTATTAGTAAAATTTTGTCTCCTGCTTGAAAAAAAATTTGTCCTTTTCCCTTCGTGCCATAATCATAGAATCAGAAACCTTATGAGGATTAAAAATATGCACCTCATGCTCAATGTGATCCTTAAGACCCCCAAGAAATAGGTCATTTAGATTCTCTTCAGTAATATTTTCCACATGTAAAGAAAGGTTTTGGAATTGATGAATGTAATCCTTAACAGATCTTGTCTGTCTCAACTTTACTAATTGGCTGAAGTAATTCTCTGACACACTAGAACTATAGTTTAATTACAACTCTTCAGTGAAGATTTTCCATGTAACATTGAGACCACTCTTCTACCTTTGAGCACATAACCATCGATACCAGACGAATTGGTCAGGTTTGAGATACAAAGATGCCATGGTCACCTTTTTTCTTGATGGAATATAATGTAGTTAAAAGAAATTATCCATCTGGTTGATCCAATTGAGTGGATCCTTTCCATCAAACTTACACATCTCCACTTTTGGAAACATATTACGGGCCTGCAGAGTGCTCGTATTTGGATTGACATGCTCAAAGATCCACCCTGACTCATGTGTCTATTATTTTGAACTAAAGATCCACCTTGGTTGATAGAAGTATGATTACCCATCATATGCGTACTGAATTTCTACATGAACTCCTCCAATATTTGTCCAATCCTGTCCACATCTTATTTCTTTGGCCACCCGAGATTCAAGGTCTCTCAGGTTAAACTCAAGTTGGCTTACCTTATGGTCCATCAAAGTAAACCCTAACCCTGAGGAATATGTAGTTACCTCTTCTATCTCCAACTCCTCAACTACTATCTCATCCTTTTTGGTGTTTTACCTAGAGTGATGGGATTCTTTTTGCCTCTTGTGGAAGGCCCCACCATGATGCCCCAAAATAGTAGGATTTAGGGATCAAGGTCAAAATTTAGGGTTTGGGAGTTCAATAAGAGTTCAACCAAATATAAAAAACACTTAAAGAACAAACTCCAACTAATTTTTTATTCTCTTTTCAAAAAGGTAACAAACTTGGAAAAATTCCACAATTTGCAACCTAGGGAGAGATTTTATGAAAATCCCTAAATTTGTAACAACTTTTGCAAACTAAATCACAAAGGTCTTAAATTTTTAGGGAACCTTACTTGGAATGTTTCACAACTTTGATAAAAATATCTCCAACTAATTATCTCTAGTTCACAAGATATGGTGGAAACAAAAAATTAGGGTTTTTACCCTAATTTTGGCCTAGATCGCAACTCTGATACCACTTGTAATGAAATTACTTGAATAGTTATGATTATCACTAGAAATATAACACCAAATAACACAATTTTTTGATAAATGATCTCAATATGAAAGTATAATAGCTTAGCCACTTCGAGGGGGCAACCTCCAAAACATACAATAAGACTCAAATGCTCAATAATATGATCCACTACTACCTGCTAACCCCTATTTATACTCTCCTATGTTATGGCCATCCCCAAGGCTGACCCACCCATGATAATATAACATATATGAAAGAGATACATAATGATATGAAGTTATGATAGCCACAAGTCAACTATATACATCAAATGTAAGATATATGATTAAGGGCGTAGCAAAACATCTATGTATGGAAAAACAACCAACTTTGAAATAAGATTCTTGTGGCTTTATTTTTGAAACATAATTAAACTGATTTTCACTTAGGATTTTGCAAGAAAAAAATAGATTAGAACATGTTTCATAGCCTATGTATGCACTTAAGCACATAAATATTCAATCATGAATTTCATTTGTAATTATTTCAGAGATTTTAGGGCTTGATTCTTTTACATGGAATAAACCACTAAAACTAAAAAATTGGCATGGTTTAACAATACCTCGTGTGGGTGATAGTGGAAGAAGGTGGATGTAAGTATGCGCAGAAGCTCCCTTTCCACATTAAGCGATGTCCTACACTTACACAAAAATTTGACAAGATATATATTAGACAATGATGAAATGAGCTGCTGGAAAAGGTAATCCCAAGAACCAAAGGGCTTCCTTTGATAGGTGTCAACTCATTTTTAGAAAATCAAGCTAGATAAAATGATAAAAATATAGATAATAAGAAAATATGTAGATAACAAGTTGTAGATGTATACTATTCGGATAATGGGACTCAATCAATGTCCTCGATGATAGGTTGGGGAGGGTTGAAAAAATCTTCCCAAAGTAGTGATTATCCTCGTCACTTTTTTCAAGAAGAACGTTCAAATTTTTGTGATATCAACCATATTAGGTGTGAAGGAAATGATGTAGAGACTCAACTTGTAGTTGATGTCGTATTGTTCCCACACAAAGGGGTATCACATGATTGGTAGGTCGAAGATATTTTATGGTTCGTATCTTGATCCTAGAAGTGTCTACTCAGTATCTTGTTCCTTGAAGTGTCATCTAATAGAAACAAAAGCTTACATGAAATGGTTGGTTATCCATCTGATTACAAGGTTTTAATGAAATATGACAAGATATGTGAAAGATACAAAATAGTCAAATTTTGATAGGGATCGATATCAATCCAATCGATAGGTATCGATATGAGAGATCAATGTTAATTGTTGTTAAAACGGAAGGGATTAAATATAATTTCTAAACTATATGATTTTTGATAGAGGAGAAAGTGTTATTTTAAATGCTAAAACTAATGATTGATCTTGATTGATCTTAATATTGGAATGTAGCTAGTAATGAAGGGGACTTACTTTGTCGAAAGGAGAGCCGAGTTGATTGAATAGATGTGTATGTACCGCAGAGAGTTTTATCTTTCCAACTTTTAACTTAATAAAATGAAATAAAAAAACCAACCTCGGAAGATGATAGGGTTTAATGATACCCGCGATGATTGATGTTGATAATTGATGGATAAATGGTGTCAAAAGATCCAATCATGCACACAACTCCTTTCTTTCTAATGGGACAAGCTACCCGTAATGGACAAACACTCGAGAAAAATATAGGATTATATATATATATATATATATATATATATATATATATAGATTTCTTAAAATGCCAATCTTTGGAAGTCATATATACTTCCTTAATATGAGAGATGTCAATCCGCATTCAAGAAATCAATTTGATAATGATAAGATAAAATGATAAAATAGACAATATAACCAATAATGAAAAGGAAAAGGGATTGATGCAGTCCACGACTATATGATGGTCTAATGGTGATGCCTCATCTAAAGGAATTCTAGGGATGTTAGAATGGATCAAAGAAGCAAAGATGTACATGGTTGTATGCTCACAAAGGAAAGTTGAAGAATGTGCTTGATTTAGATAACTAATAGAGTGCTAAAGATGGCTCAAAGGAGCTTGATATGACTAGACCAACACTTACATAGGAAGAGTGGTAATTAATGTTGGGATCTAGATTTTAGAAGAACAAGCTTAGGGTCAAATTATCTAACAAAAAGGATCATTGGTGATTGAGATCGATTGATGGTGATTACTATGGAAATGTGTAGGCTAATAATAAATGGGAAAAAGTTGATTAAAGTTTGTAAATGATGAGTAAATGAGATAATAATGTAAGAGGAAAGGCACTTACCTTGTATAAGTTAATAAATGAAGACTAGAAGATGATATTACCTGAGAGAGGGAGATTATAGATGCAAGAATATTGTTGAGTTGATTCTTGGACATGTGAATGAGATTCGAAGGATGAAGAAGAGATGTTGATGTCTTGAATGTTATTGTAATGATCTGTGGCTCTGTGGCAGGGCTATGATATAAAAAAATGTAGTGTGATGTCTCAAAGAGTGAGCAACATGAAGAAACCTCAAGCAATGTCCTAGCTAACCTCGAATAGAGAAAAGAAACTTGTTTATATAGGGTTGCCTTGACACAGGAGAATCACTCTGATTGGTAGGATCACTTTGGCGATCCAAGTTTTATGGGGAAAATGTTGAAACTACTTCCCAAATCGAGGTTTTTGGTTGTTTTGATGAAGGATGGGCATTGGAAAGAGGTTATACGGGTAAGGGGTTATGAGATGGTTGAGAAATTGTTTATTTTATTTTGGATTTATTTGATGAGGTCAAGGGAAAAAAACTATCTTTGTTGTCACAAAGGTGGGCTTACGAGGCCAAAGAGTCATACGAAAGAGGAACCAACAAGTTTGTGTCCTATAAGCATATGAATTTAATGATATAAATATGATGGTTTGGCGAGGTCAAAGGACCAAAATTGATGTTTCCAAAAATGTGGGGTTGCTTTGTTGTTACATTGATGTGATGTCTTTGATGTGACAAATATAATATTGAGATGTGGTCATGATTGTGTTAATAGATGTTGATATTGTGATAGATAAATGTAGATGGATGTTGATGTTTATGTTTGGTAGATGTTTGATTTTAAGGTGAATTTTAAAGTATATCAAAATGTTTCCTAATCGTGAATAAGAATAAAACATGAAGTGATTGCTTTTATTCTGGATTTGATACATATGTGATGGGAATAGATATGGTGAAGGCTCTTGTACTTTTTCCTTACAAAAATGTTAACACATGACTAACAATAGGTAGTTACATGTAGGATCTTAGATATAGATGGAAGTGAGAATTATCCCTTCCCCAAATGAGAAGGGTTGACACATGTAGGTTACATGGGAAAGTAGGTTCTCCTATCAATGGTTTTATAGAGTGATGCCCCATCTATACATTTATATTTTTGAGGCAAACTGATTGATGTGGGAGTTTACTTTGATGGGAAAGATGATCAATACAAGAAGTTTTCCTAGGATACTTTTGATTTTTGATTTTTGAATTTTTGAAGGTTGATTGATGTGGGAAGCCTTTTTACATGGGTAGTCATCCTTCGAGGGAGTGGTCTACAATTTTGAATTTTGACTTTTTTTTGATAGTCATCCTTTGAGGGATCAATTTATGATTTTGACAAGAAACCATCCTTTGAGGGATCAGTCTACTTTTACTTTGATAATATAATTTTGATTTTGGAATAGTTGTCCTTCGAGGGATCAGTCTATTATTTTTTAAAATGCATCCATAGATATTTTTAACTTTATTTTTAGTTGAAGGAAAACCCTAATAGACCATTTTGAGGAGGGGAAGATATATGTGCACAAAATACACATGTATGCCCCATGACATATATTTAGTTGGTATATAAGGTGGATGAATGTAATGAATACAAGGTTCATGCTAAGGAGGAACTTTTCCATATGAAAGATGAAATGAACAAAGCCATGGTGCTCATCTTTAAGGTGTTTGGGGATAGTGATGGAAAACCACCATGTACTTTCAAATAATTACTATGATAATATGGTTAGTTAATGGTGAAATAATATCTTTGATGTGACTACTTTCATAATGGTTAAGATGTTAACAATAGAAAGGATGCAAGTGCAAGGCATTCAAGGTTCCTTTTTAGGTTTACCATCAAGGAGGCCAACAATAATCTCTCAAACCATACTATATGGACCGATCCAATTAGGGGAAAAAATTTCATGTTTACTCCTTTCTAAGAGTAGTGAAATTTTGACTCTATTGAGAGGACATGGTTTGGTGAAGATTCACTAGGGGAGGTGTTCAAGGTAATACTTTCAAAGTCTCCATAGAGAGGAGAGCCCCTAGTGTGACATGTGGCTAGATAACAACATGCGTAAAAGGGAACAAATTATTTTAGTTTAGGATGATGAAATTTTTGATGTTGATTGATTGAGTATATGGTAAATAAAGGAGGATGTGGAACCTTTGAAAAAGGAGCCATTAAAATTTAGATGAGATATGAGAGGATGATTGATGAGGAGGGGTAGATGATGAAGATTTGGTTTTACCTTTTCTTTGTGTATGATGATTTCTGATTTGCATAGGTGGATGAACCATACTTGATTTGAGATGAGGGAACTTTAATGGAAGGTGATGAGAAGATGTATGAGAAATATTTTTGAGATCTGATTGAGGATGACCCCTTGTCCCGTAGATGTTGGTGAGGACACTATCAGTGACTTGGGTGTAGATGTTGATGAGATTGAGGACCTTCAATGGAAGGTGTTGAAGAGATGTCTAGAAGGTTTTGATAATACGAGATTGAGGATGTCCCCTTGTCCTACAAATGTCATTGTAGACACTAATAAGGGTGGAGGTGTAGATGATATCGATGATGGCTTAGGATGGTATTCTTCTAGGAGAAGATCATTGATGAGGAAGAGTCATTAGATTATGGATTTAAGCACTTTATAACTCTTTGTGTTATGACTTGGGCTTCGATGGTAGGCACATGTTTTATCTTGATCGTACCATGTAGGTTTCTGAATATGTGGATTGGGTGTTTTGATTGGTGGTAATGTGATAAGAGAAGTATGTATGATCCTCTCGAGGATATCAATGTAAGTCCCTTTTGGGGATTTGGATTAATGGATTTTGATTTTGATTTATGAGGATGCTTGGTAGAAAGTTCCTTACTTTTTGATGTGTGTGGATGCATGGATGATCATATGGCGTTGGAGCATCATAGGGATGTTGTGAGTTGATAAAAAAGTGAGGATACGATCCAAGGATGGGATAAGATGTAGGATTGATAAAATTGGATGATAGAATGAGGTCCCAAAATAGATGAGGAGGGATGAATTATGGATGAGATAGGGTATGAATATGTGATATGATATTGAGATAAAGGATGGGGTCCTAAAATAGATGATGAGGATGGAACTGTAGATGGGATAGATTTGGATTGTGATAAAGGATGGGGTCCTAAAATGGATGGTAAGGTTGAGACCCTAGATGATGTGTGTTTTTATTTTGTAATGTTTCTTTAGATAGAGGAGAGGTCTCTCACATGATGAAGAGAGAGGAGGTGAGGTCATGGATGTGATGGGATTTAATTGTATAGTGTTTGATTCGGACAGGTTTTCCAGACTAGATGGCAAGTGAGGAGCTAGGGATAGGATTGGGTCTGATTCGGATGAGGGAGATGTTGTTTCTATACATGATTGAGGTGGGTTACATTTATGTGAGCTACCCAAGTCTTTGATTGGTTTACAAGATGGTTGGATGTCGAGATCTTTGATTATAGGTGCCTCCTTTGTAATGGTATCCGAGGTGGAATTCTAAAGGTTGTGAGGAGGTAATAGGTGATTGGATAGTAGAAAAAGGTGACATCATGTGTGAGGATTACCAAAAGAAGATCCAAGGATTTTGAGTCTTCCAGGGAAGCATTTTGGTGATGAAGGGGTCCTCATGGGGACATCTACGTAATAATTTTGATGATGTGAATCGAAGGATGTGTAGTATATCTATGGAATAACTCTATCAGTGAGTTTTATTAGAAAGATAAGAGATGGCGATGTGCGTGTAGTCTCATCTAGCTCATAGGAAGACCTAGGGAATCATATGGGACATGTGTAGATTGAGGATTGAGATGGAATTCTTCAAGGGATTGGATTTCTAACTTTCTGGCCATGGTGAAGGCTTTCAAATATGTGGATCTAGAGGGTAGATGAGATGTGATGGGAACATGATCAAGAAAACAACTTGATTAGTTATGATTGAGGTAGTGAGAAGGTCAATTGATTGATAATGCTTTACCATCTAGTGATGAAGTTGATAATGGATTCATTTTTAGATTGTTTGATGGTAGAGAGGTTAGAAATGGTGATTTTATGAGTGATGTTGATAGAGAAGTGCTCATAAATAACATGGCTAGCTACGTGAAAGAGAATAAAGAATGTTGAGGGAGGAGTTGTACCAATCCAAGGCAGGTCCTACCAGTGACATAGGAAAGGTTCTAAGCATGAGATCTTGATCATGGATGATGAGGTAACACAAGTTTCTAAAGGACAATATGTGTTGTTGAGGATCCTCCTAGCCATGGAACATGGTGAATTTAGGAAATTCTAAATATGGAGGATAGGGCTTATATGGTATTAATGGATGGATGGGTTCATTACAAACTTGATCATAAGTGAGGACGTGTTTGGGTCCCATGGTAGTGGCTTCCAAATTGTTTAATCTATTCAACAAATATTGCATGGGATCATTTGTAGGATTAAGCGTGAGGGAATTAACATGTGAGTGTGGATGAGAATGTAGTTGATTTGATTGATGATGATGAGGAGTAAGATGGTTTTGTTGTTGATGGGTTTGATGTGGATGTTGATAAGGGGTAGCTTGAGAAGGTATCGATTAAAATATTGTGATAAAGGGACATGGGGAGATGTATAGAGATGTTGGATATGTTGTTGTTGGATAAGGGGGTTGATTGGGCTTGAGTAGGGATGTGTGTATGGATTTGGGATGTATGAGGTATTGAGAAAGGTATTGAAGTCGAGATAGGTTGATTGGATAAAAATATGGGGGATGTTAAGATTATGATGAGATTGTGATGAAGGAGGGGATGTGGCAAAGATTGATTGATGGGATACACTTGACATGGGAGAGGAGATAGTTTGGAAGTAACTTGGATGTGAAGGATTATTTTAGGGTTTTGGATGGAATTATTGTAGGGTTTTAAGATTAGTTGAAAGGTAGAGGTCCATAGGGGGAAAAATGGTGGTCTAGATGGCTCTAGGAACATGCTAGAGCTAAGTGAAGTTGAGTGGGATATGATAGGTTGATGAGATTGATAAGGATTAGATCCTGTATAGGGGATGTTTTGAAATTGATTGGGGTGAAAATTTGTAGATGAATCAAAGATGATTGTAAAAATGAAGCATAAGGGGTAAAATAATATGCTAATGTGGAGGGTTGATCCATATTAAATGATAGTTAACTAATGATGATACAACAAATCCCTAAGAGAGCTACAAATGTAATAGAAAATTCAAGCAAAAATTTTTAATTATCTTGGTTAGAATTTAGATGTGGAGGAAGAGGCTCAGAGGGAACCTAATGATATGGTTGTTCTAAGGTTGGTTTCATGTTTTTAAAGGACGAGTCCTTGATATACCCAAGGTATGTGAGGCTCCAATATGTACAAATTTATAACGTGGAACACCATCGTGTGGTCTTTCCTATTGGGTGATGAAATCCAAAGTAGGTCCACTTGGTAGGAATGTTTCAATGTAGTTTATGTTTGATGTGATTTGGTTGTGTGTGGGGAAGTTAAGTGAATGCAATCTATTAACCTCCTAATTAAACTATGTGATCAAGAAGGATGAGAGGTTATTTTAAATCCTAAAATAAATGTTGATTTTGATGAGGACAAAAAACAAAATGCAATGCTTTGAAAGAAAAGAAAATAAGATGTTACTGTAAAACACTTCCTTTTTAATTTTTAGATTTTATTTTAGCTTTTTTGCACAACAATAGCAATGAAACAAACAAAATCCCAAGATAGTAACCTACGTAAGTGTTAAATGAAAATAGAAGACATAAAAAGAGAAATGATGTTAGAGGATAACTAATGAAAGTAATCAAAAAACAATCTACAAAATCATTGATTTTATAGAATCATTGACGATTCACCCAAAATCATTGGAAAATAGCGATCATTAATGAAAGTAACCTAAAGGTGAAATTAATAATTTAAAATGAAAGAAAATGGACAAGGTGTCCCACTCGGGTGCTAAATGTACGAATATTTTTTACTTTCCAACTTTAACTTAATAAAATGAAATAACAAAAAAAATCGACCTCGGAAGACAACGGGGTTTACCGATACCCATGATGACTAATGTTGATATTTTATGGATAAACGATGTCTAAGTGGGAACTTCCTTCTTTCCAATGGAATAAACTACTTGTAATGCACAAACACTCAAAAAAAGATAGGATTAGATAGATATATGGTGGATTTCTTGGAAAGGCTAGTCCCCGAAATCAATGGACTTATTTGCAAGGATGTCAATCCGTGTTCAAGAAATCAATTTGATAATGATAAGATAAAATGATAAAAAAACAATATAACCAACAATGCAAAGGAAAAGGGATTGACGCGGTCCATGGATATATGATGGTTTGATGGTGATACCTAATCCAAAGGGAGTCTAGGATCACAAAATGGCTCAAAGGAGGAAAGGATGTAGATAGTTGTGTACTCACAAAGGTGAGCAAGATGATAAATTTGATTTAGATAACTAATAGAGTGTTAAAGATGGCTCAAAAGAGATTGATATGACTGGACATACACTTGCACATGCGAAGAATGGTAATTAATGTTGGGATCGGGATGTCGAAGAGCCAACTTAAGGGTTAAAAGATCTAACAGATAGGGATCGCTCATGATTGACGATTGATCGATGATGATAGTTAGGAGAATCACCGATGATAACTATGGAAATGTGTAGGATGATAATAAATGGATAAAATCGATTGAATTTTGTAAATGATGAGTAAATGAGATAATGATGTAGGAGGAAAGGAACTTACCTTTTATAAATTTATAAATGAAGACTAGAAGATGATATTACTTGAGAGAAGGAGATCATATATGTAAGAAGATTTTGAGGGTATTCTGGATTGAGTGTGAATGAGATTCAAAGGTTGAAGAAGAGATTATTGATGTCTTGAATGTTGTTGTGATGATCTCTGGCTCTGTGACAGGATATGATACAAAGAAAATGTAATGTGATGTCTCAAAGAGTGAGCAACATGAAGTAACTTATAGAAATTTCTTAACTAACCCTCAAATGGAGGCTTGAAAATTGTTTATATAGGGTTTTCGCCGACTAGAGGATCTTTAACGATTGGTAGGATCATCAAAGTGATCTAGGTTTTATAGGGGAAAAGGTTGAAACTACTTCCCAAATCGAGGTTTTTGGTTGTTTTGATAAAGGATGGGTGTTGGAAATAGGTTATACGGGTAAGGGGTTATGAAATGGTTGAGAAATTGTTTATTTTGTTTTGGCTTTATTTGATTTTGGTTTCTAAGTGGTTTGGGTGGTTTTAAGAGGAGTAAAATAGGATTTTACAGCTATAGAATGATATTTATGGGGAGTAAATATAATGGGGAGAAATAAGACTTAGGATAAGGGTTTAATAGATAATATGATAGTGATGTGATAATGTCTTTTGATCAACACACATCTTGAAAGCTTGGATTTTTCATGAATGAGTTGAGACTGGGTGATTGAAAATGAATTAAAAATCCTTGGGCAAGGGCCTTAGATGGTTTATATAGAACTGATGTCATTTTAATGGATCACCACCGATCAACATTGATTGCGGGATAAGTTGGATTTGGTTTCAACCATTTCCTTTTTGTGAGGTTTCGATTATCAATTGGGTTTTGCATTGTTTTAAGCTTGTGGGAGGGTTTTTCATGGGGTTGGAATGTTTTGGATTATTTTTTTATATTTTGTTTTTATCGATTTAAGTTTGTTTTATGGTTGTAGGTTGTTACGGTGGTGAAATAGTAAATGTAAGTTAGTAGAAGGTAGAAATGACTCAGTGTGGGGTCAGAAAGGAGTGTCCTAGATTGCACACTTACCTATGGGAATTAGGGTTCCCTAATTACGTGTCTACGTTTTCCCCTTTTTGGTAAGTGGTTTGTGATGGACAAGCCATTGGATAAAAATGATTGAAATAGATGGATTTATGCCGGATAAGATGCTAGATAGGTGACCCCCTCAAACTTGGGGCCATTGCAAGCCATTGTGATGGTCACCTGGTTTAAATGGATGGATGGATAGATAAACACAAGAGCGTATAGGATTGTATAGGATTACATTTATAAATAGATATGTTTTAATTTATGATGCCCCAAGACTGTGTATGGAATATGTTGCCAAAAAGGTGGGTTTTACACGATCGAGAAGTCAAGTGATAGGGGAACCAATGGGTTATCAACCTATGTATATAAATCGTAGGATGTAAGGGGAAAAAGATTTTTGATATGCTATGGAATCCATGATGGGTTAGGAAACACATGCTCAATTTTAAATATATTGCAACAAAGGTAGACTTACGTGACCGAGAAGTCAAGTGATAGGGGAACCAATGAGTTCTCAACCTATAGACGTATGAATTTATTAGAAGTGGCGGAAAAATTTCCCGAGAGAATGTGAAATGCACTATGGATTGGACACACAAGCTCAAAAGATAAGATGCATTTTTTTATTCCAAGGGGTCTTCGGGACCAATAAGAATATTTTTTTGAAAATGTGTAATTGAACTGGGGATTAATACCGATTCATAACGAATCAACGACAATTATAAATCAGAATTGATTAGGTCGAATCACCTATATATAAGTGATAGATAATCACGAGAGCTCATTATTGTCATTTTGTTAATTTTGTTATAAATTTGTAATTTTTGTTAATTTGAGAGATGGAGGCTAGTGGGAGTGGACGAGAGAGATGAAGAACATCTCATATAGAGGTAGGTAAATGTTTGTATATTTTGATTATTTGTTTCTATATAGTGATATAGCATTGTTGGCATGTGTGTCCAATGATCCCCATGAGTTTTACGATATGATTTAACACCCTCTCATGGATCCTAACTCTAGTGATTATAGTGGAGATTAACACTTGCAGGTTTTGGTCTAATAACAATTGTGGTCCAACAAGTGGTATTAGTGTGACATGTCTCAAGTTCAAAACTCACCTGGGTAACGTTGGGAGGATATTGTTAGCATGTGCATCCATTTCTCCCCACAAGTTTTGTGACATGGGATAACCCACTCTCATGGATCCTAACTCTGGTGATTGTAGCAGAGATTAACACCTGTGGATTTTGGTCTAACAGTAATCGTGGTCCAACAAGGATCAACGTCAATCATTAGGATTAGTGTTGATTAGGTAGGATCAATACTAATCACTATGGATCAATGCTGATTGGACATGTTTTGATTAGATTTTTGATCGGAATAACTAATAATGTTTCTTGTTGTGTTTGTGGATGTAGGTGAAAAGATGCCTATCGATGAGAGATAGAGTTCCAAATTTTCAGGGCGATTACAAGAGTATATGGGGGATGAGGAGTGGGAGATATTAGAGGTATTGGGGAGAGTATAGAGTGCTGCCTTTTTGTATTTGACAATACAAATAAAGTATACAATTGGCATGGAACAAATTTATGACCTTTATAATGTCACAAAATAATAATTTAACTATAAAACTTATTAAACAAATTTTTAAGTGACAACTAAAACAGGACTAATAAATAGAGATAGTACTATTACGAATCCAATTAAAGAGTGTATTTAACAAAAAAATGATAATTGAAAACACTTATGTGAATTAATCAATACTTATGACATAAATTTGCTCATAAAGGATAAAACTATTTTAACCGATGACCACTTATAAATGAGTAAAAATTTGTTAGTCAAAAAATAGGCAAAATACACAAAAGAAATGAAAAATTATAATAATTAAACTTATAATAGATATTTAATCTAAATATATTGACACGGTTGTCTAGGAAAAACTTCGGCTTTTAGGGTTTTGTTCATGCTTTTACTTGTCATAATTTGTCGTGGAAATTGTGCATCCATATCCTTTCTAGTGGTTTCCCCTTGGTCCTATCATAGTGTATTATGGATTTTTTCCCACCACTAAGGTGGTGCCATACTATAAATGGCCAACTCTCCTCCCATTGCAGAACAACTCATTGCAGAATCGGGAAGAAATGGATCCCAAGTGCATGAGGAAGTTTGTGTTGAAATTATACGATGAGGTATTGACTCTGAATCCTCTCCAGATGTAATAATTTCTGATGAATGTTTGGATCATGTTGTCAAGTGATATCAAAACCATTTCCTTATTTCTTATTTCTATGGTCGTATTCCCTCATAAACCTACTTGTAAAATTGGATGAAAAACCATTAGGAGTCTAATGGTATCCTAGTCTCAGGTGTCTATAACCTCACTAAGGGGTTTTATCTGTTTTCCTTTCGCGAGCCTTCTCAGCTTCAAGCCCTTTTGCTTAAGGTGACATGTTGGTACTTAGGTAATACCTTGCTTGTGTTATCTCCATGGACCTAGGATTTTAATCCTAGTAGCCAAGTATCGCTCAAAATCCCTGTTTGGATTGAGCTTCCTGGCCTTCCTATTCATCTCTGGTCCTTTCTACTAGAGATTATGAAACCCATTGACAAGGTGATTTTCCATGAACAGAGAACGTTTTTTCTTTGCTTGTCTCAACAAACGTGTTTGTGTCGAAGTGGACCTTGTAAAATATCTACGGGACCATCTCGGTTATTCAAGTTTGATCCTTATGTATCTCTCAAAATTTTGTTTATTTTAAGCTCCCCAACACATGCTTTCACTTTTAGGCCATGTACCATCACATTCAGGATTGTTTACTTTTGTCCGATCTACGTGAGCACCAATACAACCCATCGTTTCAAAGTCTAAATCGACCCTCCGACCGATGGTTTGGACTATGGTTGGATCTAAGAAGATCTCATTGGAGAATCCTTATGTTGAAGTTCCACCTATATATTCTTCTCCTTCACCATCTAGGATGAGCCAAGAGTGGCGTCACTCATCCCTTCGGTTCCATTCCTTTCAAGCCCTCACAAAGTTAGGTTATTCAATCTAATTAAGAGAATACTAGGAATTTTACATCAACCTCTCTTCCTCTGTGATGCTCTCAAAGTCCACCCCGAGAGTTTTTACATGACCTACAGGAATAAAATGGGGCCAAACGTAACTCCATTCATGTTGAGCATAATGATTTAGACTAACTTATTCTTTCCAACAATTTTACCATTCTTAGTTTTGAGGATGGAATTCTTGACAGCAGGGGAGTTTGATATGTCTGATTTTTCATGAATTTCATGTCATGTAATGTTTGGGGTATGAAACGAGTCCTCACTAAAATTCTCTCGTTTATTTAGCTTGTCAGTTAAGTAGCGCTTTAAATGTGATTTGTTTATAGAAAATCAAGATTATGGTTTTTGCTTCAGAATACTCTAACTTGTATTACCCCATATTTTACACATTTCCACATGTGACATATTGAACGAATAGGTGGTGTTAGAATTTCCATCACTTTGAATTTTTGGCATTAATCACTACCTTTGGCCAAGACCCCAAAAGAATCGGTTGTGTGGGTGATTATGAGTATTAATGACCTTTCTTTTGGTATTCTTAATATTTACGCCCCTAATGATGGTCCCAAAAGAAATATATTATGGAAATGGTTAGGTGAAAAATTAACTTTTGCTTATTGGTTGGTGTTTGGTGACATTAATATGGTGGAGCACCTGGATTATAAATGTGGTTCCCTTCCTATGTACTTGGTGTATTGGTGAACGTGTGGCTTAGTATTGTTTTAAAAGTTGTTGGGGTCTTTTCGATCCTTTTCTCGGATGGTGGTAGAAATTTAAATACCAAGCATGGTTCACTTGGACCAATATTCGAAAAGGATATGACCAGTTTTAAAACACCCTTACCGTGCACTTCTTTCATAATAGCCTTATTTAGATTTTGTGTAACGCTCTGATTTTGTATGTTATCTTGGTGAAAGTTTTTCATGCTGTTATAACTGCTGGAATGAAGGAAAACATGTTAAGATAAACTCTGATCTTAAAGGAATGTGTTGCTAACTTGGATTCTTGCATGCTGTGATTTATTGTTAGGACAACAATTATTGTACTTGCGTGTTTGCTAATGTGACGACAAATTGTCGTATACTTGCTAAACTCTCGTTGCTGATTGACAGCACACCTTGAATCAATTTCATTGATCCAAGTATGCTGAGGGCTTCTGGTGATTTCTGTGTCGATTTACTCTTGAACCGAACCCGAGGTTGTTATGAACGTGCAGCGCCTGATTACAGGTATGAGCAGCTGGCACGTAAATGCCAACGACAGGGGTTCGATTCTTGAACCCTGTACTGTCGAACTTGGGACCTCGTGAGGCAAGAAATGCCTGGACACGGGTGGCCTTGACACGTGATCCAAAGGACTGAACGTCCTGCACAGCATAGATACGGGGTTAGCTGAGAGATTGGGTTAGGAGTTGATTAGTGTTAGTGGTTAGTATGAATTAAACCCTAAACTAATCCTAAGTCCTAACATGCATCCTAAACTACTATCCTAAGTGGATTTTTAAATTACAAAAAAAAAAAGGGGGAAAAATAGACCTAAGCCCTAATAACCTAAGGCTAAACTAAGACCTAGGTTGAACACTATATGCAACCTAAACTAATCCTAATCTAAAGGGGCACGCAGACCCTTGGAGGGAAAGGATAAGGATGGAAGGGGGTATTCATTAGCATTAATTGGAAAGTCCATACGTGGACAGCGCCAGTTTTGGCGGGGCAGGTAAGAAATGGAGGCATCTATTTGGAGATAGAGCCAAATTCGGTTTTGCATGGGAAATTTGAAAATTGAGTTCGCCAACTCAAGTTGGCAGTGGCGTGGGAAGTTAGGAAAAGGCAGAGCCTTTAATGCATTGATTGTTCTCGGTCCTCGCGACCAGCTCACCTTGGAAAGTGTATGAGGGAATTCTGATTTTCATTTTGTTGATTCGGGCTTTTGCAAAGTTGCTCTGCATTTGGTTTTTCTCTGCAGTTGGTCGGCCACCCAAAATTGGAATTTGACAATCGTTATTCTTGGAGATTTTAAGGCTGTTGTTGAGCCTGAAGCAGAAAGGAGTGCTGGGAAGTTTTTGTTGTCGCTGAGGAAGGAAATAACATGGAAAACGAAGCTTTCTTCGGGTTCTGGAAAAGAGATTACAGGCATGTTAAGCCCTTCTCTTTAAAAATTCTTGCTTTGTTTAAGTGTCTCATTAAAACAACCCTGCTCTTGGGTTTGGATTCTGTGATTGTTGTCGGGTCGATTTGATTTGGATTTCGTCGATTCTTGCTTCTTTTTTTGGAAAATGATATGAAGAATCATTTCTGGTTGCTCGGCTTTGATTTGTTTTTGCACGAATCAAGTTGGAAATAGATATTCTCTTTCTCTGTTCGTGTTGTGTGGAATTGGAACAGGCTGTGTAATTGTTTCCTTATTGTGTAATCTTTTCCTTGCTGTTGTGTTTGGAACTGTCCTTGCATGTAAAAAGGAAGTGGAAATACAGTCGTGTTATGTTACTATGAATGGATTTCATTGACTCTTGTTGTCATTTTTGGAAATAATAAGAAACATTGTTTCTGGTTGCTGAGTTTAACTGTCTTCGTATTTCTCGAATGGAATACCTTCACAATCGGTTGTTGACCTTCTCAGTAGCAAAGTGTGAATTATTTTATTACTGTGTGATTTTCTTTTGTCACATGAACCTTTGGGATAAGATGGTGAAGGTTGTGTGAACGGCTTGATGTCGTTTCTGTACTGAGGTTTTCTTGCTGAAAGAAATAGAACTTTTCTTTTCCTTCTGTTGTTTCGGGATTATAAGGAAATGGAATTTTGTATTTTAAAAGAATGGGCATTAAAATTTTATTTGAGTGCTCGTGAAAGTTGGAAAAGAAATAGTTTTTCCTTCTGAACTTATAGTATAATACACTGTTTTCTTGCTGAAGAAGGTATGATGAACTGTTGTGTTTAATTGATGACCGCTCAATCCTCTAGTTCGGACTGTCTTGTGAATGCGAACTTGACTTTGAATTGCTGTGCGAAAGAAGTGATGCATGGGAACTCTGTCTTGTTGTTTGGGTTTGTCTTAACTGTATCTGACTTATGCATTTAACACCCTACGTGGGTTTGCCTTTATAGAGGTATTGATATATGAATATTATATTTGAGTCCTGTACCTTATTAAGAAAATGGAGAATGTTGTTTTTGGGATTAACGGTTGATCGAGATAGAACTCGAAATGGATATTCATTGTTTGTGGTATATTTGATTGAAACTGTACAGGCTATGTGAGTTGCTTTTCAATAAGAACGATTGTTTTGTTATCTTTATAAGTTGAGCTGTCATGCTAAGATAAACACGATTTGGGTGTTTTTATTTCATTCAACAAAATGATTGTTTCTTAATGAAATTATAGGGAAATGAATTCTTCTTCTGCCTGCTGTTCTGGCTTGGTGAAATTCGTAGTCATGTGATTATTGGACTTGCTGTAGGTAACAACAATGAATAAAATGTTATTTTGAACGGGATACGTTCATAGGATTAGAAAGTCATGTGATTAATTGACTGTATGATTGAATAATTGTTTATCTGTTTAGCATACAGTGAAAGAAATATGGTTTCTTTAGTATGGTAAATATATGGTATACATCCTTATACTGTTTGATCTTGGATGAACATAATGTGGTACTAACCTGTTTTGGATTTTCATATGAGCCTGATTCAAATGAAATATGGATATGGATGATGAATTCTTCCCTGTTTTCATTAAAGCTGATTATGAATGAAACTACTCTACTGCTGGAAAGTGAATTCTGAATGGATTTTGTAAGTTTCACTCTGAACTGTTATCTTGATTTGTGTTTCGTTTGGATTCCATTTTTAGAACAGCCATCTGGAAAGAAATTGGGTCATGGATGAATGACTGGGAAAAATGATCTGTTCTTCTTTTATTCAGTTGGAAATCTATAATTCGTTGGTAACAAATCTTGTAGTGCTTAGATATGAGCGACTATATGCATTGCTGTTCGCTTTCTTGTCTGTGCTTGATTGCTTGGATTCTAATATGATGCATGAACTGAAAGGAAAGTAAAGAGGTTTACATTTCAGTTAGTTTCATCCTTGCATTTATTATTAATGAAAGGTGTGGAAAGGATAACAGTATGTTATATCAGCAGCAAGCTATTTGTATTTCTAACTTTGTAATTATTGTGAATTAAGACTTGTAACGGTTATGTGGAAACGGGACAGCAGTCCTTTGGCTGATTGTGATGATATTTTGATAGTTCAGTTGTTATGCTGATCTTTCTTTTGTACCTATTTCGTGATTGATGTCTTACTGTCGTTTCATAAAAGCAGGGTTCTTTTATTGAGACAGTTAGTTGAAGCACCTTATTTTAAGGATAAGTGCTTAATATGCTCAGTTCATTGAACTGACCCGTGCAAATCATTTTGCAGATGGAATTTGATTAGAATGAAGACATGGCTGTTTTCTGATGCTTCTTGATTAGCTGAAAGATAAATTGTAATTGTTGCTTTTATTCCTCTTCGAGGAATTGTGGAAAGAAGAAAGTATATTCTTCTGTCTATGAGTTGTATTGATGTTTTATGTAAACCATGCCCATTCAGTTGGATTGGCAAATGTACAGATTATGACATGAAATGTTGAATACAATTACAAGTGTGATATTTTAATAATTATATCAGTTTGATATTGTTGGCTAAATTGGAAATATAATGTTATTTCTTGATTTGGACTTGCTTCATTGTCCTTGGATGGATGTTAAATGAAACTGATATCTATTCTTATCTAAATGCAACTTTTAAGTTGAAAAATGCAATTAGTTCATACTTGGGTAAAGATGAATTTTTAATTGACATTAAAAAGGTTTAAGAAGAATATGATTCCATAATCGAAAGGGTATTCAGGATTAGCTTAGGAGCTAAGGAATATCAATTAATTTGGAGTGTTCGAACTTCGTTTTCGAACTCCATTAATGATCTCGTATGCTAAATTCAGAATAAAGGATATAGGATAAGTATATCCATAACTAATGGACCTTAACTAGGTAACGTTAAGGAGAACAAATGAATACATTCTTGGGAATTAGACCTCGTTTAAATGACGTCTAATAAGTTAGTATTCTGAATTTAGTTACAGTTGGGAAAATCTTGGCTAAGTTTAATGGGTTAAACTTATCACGTCCGACGGTACGGACTGCTTAATCCAATGATTAAGAAGTGAACCAAGTAGGGAAATGTAGCCCTTCGATACGAAGGAGAAGATGCATAGCAAGCTAATGGACGGTTTTAGTCCCTCTTAGCTATATACAACTGTAACGGAAACGAGGATAAAGGGATAACATGGATGCTGAAAGTTGACTCTTAATTATTAAATCGTATCCAAATCACTTGAGCAGGATGTGTATTCTCGATGGGAGGATTCTGTAGGACATTGGCATACGCCAGCTACAGCAAGGTGTCTCCATGAAGACGGGGTCTTCATGACGACACAATGTTGCAGCTGACATATTGCAATGCCCTCCCGAATTAAAACATCAAGAATACATAGGCTGAATGTGTAACTCTTAGCAGGGGATAGGGTATGATCTGGTATACGGAGTGACTCCGGAATACTAAAGATAACTAGACACACGGAGTCATGGGGAAATGACACCGTATGTCTGCGTATCTTTAGTTACCAGGAGTGCCTTCCTATATTCGTTCATATTACTAGTTGGAATTGTATGTTAAAATTGACCTTAAATGAAGGGCACTTTGGTAGGAACCAGGAAAGACCATTCTAGATAACAGGTGAAGTGAAGTGAAGGACGTATTCCGTTGATGTGTATCACATCCAGGAATATGATCATGCAAAGCATGTGAAAATCTTTGGCCAAAGTATCGCAATTGCTGGTTGCGTTGTCCTTATCACTTAATTTAAGATGCAGGATGTTAGATGAATATCAGTAACAGATATTCAGATAGGCTTCTTAAATGGATCACTTCGATAACCGAAACGGTTATGAGAACAGGTATATATAATATACCATGCATAAACGAACATGAAGGATCGGTTGTTGCCGAGTCATGAAATGAAGGATCGTTGAAACTCCGAGCCATGAAAATGGAAGATCGGCGCCTTGAGTCATTTACAGCAGCATATAGAATCTGTTATAAGATTGAATGGCATTGAATGTGTGTTCCATATTGTAAATATGCGAACAGGGAACATTCATTTTAAAAAGAAATTGTGTGATCCAAACTGTGTTGTTTGGGCAGAGAACAATTATTAAAACTTGAACGTGTGTTTGAATTTTATAATTCATAACAGAGAACGTTATAAAAAAAATAAAAAATAAAAATAAAATTTTTCCCTTGTTCTGGTATCTTAAAATGGGAATGTTACATTTTGACACTCAAGGATCCTCTCATTATCAATGTTTTTTCGTAAGTGCTTTTGTTAGATCACCATCCGATCACATTTAAGGTTGTTTGGTAGGGGGCCCTCCTAAGGTGCCCAAAAATAAATTCTTTCTTAATGTTTCTCTGTTGAATCATCCTAGAGTGATCTCTCTCATTGAAAATATTTGGAACATGGTGTCGAGTCCACCTTTTTCCGCCACCTGGATTTTGTGGTGGGAGGTAACGATTCACTACACAACCAAGTTCCTCTGTTGGTTTGGTAAACAGTGGCCCAAGTTTTTATGTGGGACGATTCAAATCTGCACAAATAATTTACAAGCATATCTTTGCTTCTCGAGTCCAATCCTTCGATTATCATCTTCATTTTTAGGCTTCTAGTATTCTGCACAAGCTCAAACTTATCAATCCAATATGGCCTATGGTGCATTGATCTAATCGAGAATTCACTAGCTTAGAGTGGGAGATAAAGCCTCTAAATGATTTTTAAAATACCTTCGGGCAAACATGTTCATTAATGTATCAAAGGTATTTATGATTCTCACCAATGACTTACTGAGATCCTAAAGATCACTGGTGCTTTTTTCAAGCACTACCATCTAGTTTTCAAGTTTAGGAGGATTTAATTGTGTTACTACTCTATAGAAATGTATTGATGTGGTTCCTACTAAAATTTTTCCTAGAGATCATGCTTGCTACGACACACTTCTCACTTTAGAGGATCTCCATGCATCCTTGCTCTATCTTGTGGATGAAAATATCCGGGTCCGGATGGTTTCCAAAGTGAGTTTTATAAAGAGACTTGGTCTTTTCTAGGACCTGATCGCTTTGGGTCTAAAATGAAGCTTTGCAAACTCATTCTCTTAGGAGTTTCATCAATCAAGGCAACATCAAGTTCATTCCCAAAGTAGGCAACCTTGAACAAATGAATAATTTGTGGTTGATCACCCTATTGAATGTTTCTTACAAAATTCTTACCAAGGCGTTGGATCTTCACAATGTGGATCTTATGCCTAAAATTGTTAATCTTGAATAGAATATTTTTATTTAAGGTCATTACATCCGGATAATCTTATTGCGGTTTGGGAAGACATGGAATGGGTCCATGTTTCTTTGTAAAGGCCTCTTTTCCTCAAGATTGATTTTGAGAAAGCTTAAAGTCGATTGAGTGACCTTTCATCCTTACCATGCTTAAAGCTCTTGGATTTGGTTATTTAATTCAATCAGCTATTAGAAACATGTTTTCAAATGCTTCTTCCTGTCTCACCATTAATGGTTACCAATCCACTTCCACCGGCCTTTTTCCTCAATCGACATGGGTACCCTCTTGCATTGATGTTGTTTGTGCTTTTGTTGATGCCCCCTGAGTTATTTAATTACTCAACAAGTTTCCCAAGGTCACATTCGGGGGATTTTACTTTTGAATCATGCGACTCAACTTATTAATGGCCACTTTATCGATGATTATTTCTTGACTCTTGCTGAATCGGAGAAGAATGTTGTAGGGTCTTTGAATTTCTTGACACTTTTTTGTTTGGCTTCTGGTTCCAAATTCAAATGGCTAAAACCTTGGGCTATCGATATATTTCTTTGCCCTCCTCTGGATCGGTTGAAGTCCTATCCTGAAATGGATTAGTTGTGGGGAATAATTTAGATTTTTGGGCATTCCTTTTGCCTTTGATAAGTGACTCGGGTGAATTTTTGAATCATGTTATTAACATGGTGGAGAAGAAAGTTACCAAATGATCATTCAAACCCTTATCTCTCGATCAAAATTCCAATTTTGTACTAAGATTTTTTTCACTACTCATATTTGTTAATTTACGTGTTGGTGTCATTCTCGTTGTTCATTCCCTAGGTCCAAGTTGCTTGTCAGAATTTTTATGGTGTAAGAGTTCTGTTCAGCTAGTTTTCACAAAGTTCTTTGGTGTTGAGAAGACAAACTTAATGAAGTCACATAAAAGGTTCACACATGGGAACATGACGCGTCAAAGGCGCAGAAGATAGGGAAGGAAACGCTCGTGAAAGAGAAAAATAGATTCAAGACTTAGTCATTTTCATGGTTATGGTATATTTTTGGAAATAGCGTGTAGAGCACACAAACGAGATAAAGACTTTTGCAACACACGTAGGCTATTTTTGGAAGAGCGTCTACTAAGTGATTTACATGGGTTCGAGTTAATAATATAATTACCACTTCCAGCTAAGTATAGAAATATATTGTTAGCATACTTGCATGTGTGACTATTATTGTAAAGGCGTGTGGCTATTATCAGCATGTGACCTATTTTGGGAATTATGTAAGTGGTGAAGGGAAAGTCCCCACCCATATAAATATAGATTGTACTGTGTAGTTAGTTATGTATGTATGCAAAGTGAGATATATATAGAGTTATGCTGCGCATCCGTTACATGCATAATCATATATTACTGTTTATCAGTAAGAATCTTTCGTGTATTTACTATGTTTAATATAATGGAGTGTATTTGCTGAATCAAGGTGTTAAACATGGTTGTAACTAGTTATTGGATGGATGATTTAATTATGTTTATCATTTGATTCAATTTTCTTTAAGATCTAGATCTAGAATATGCTCTATGGAACATTCCTGCTATTTATGAATCTGCATGCCTTATATCTTCATCATGTTCACATCCTGCACAAGAAACTCTAAGGAGGGGCCTGGTACCTTTGTGCACTTTGGGTGAGCGCTCCTCTAGGGCCGAGTGATGTGCCAATGCGCCTGGGTTATTCTTGGTAAATTCTAGGCTACATCATTGTTTCCATTTTTGGGACCTCTTTTCAATTCTTGCTATCGGATGGTTCATGATGAATATGTACTTTGGTTGACCCTAACAAGTGTTGAGGAGTGGATTAAAGATATGGAAGAAGACTACACATGGAGGTTTAGTACTGGGATCTGAGTTTGACACATACACCTATGTGGATAAGAATCTATACGACTTTTTGTATGAGAGATTCTTTGCTATCTTTCCTAGAAACTATAGGAGTGGCTGGTTGCTTATGCATCTAAAAGGAAATGGAGGCATCACACACTTGTTTGTATGCATGAAGAATTTCAGAACTTGTATGATGCTTTGATATGATTTGGAAATGCACTTTGTGGATACTTGGTTTCATGGAGTTTTGAATAGTTATATCCTTGAGTCAATTTCCACTTATTCTTTTTTGAGGTAGCTGAGTTCTAGTTTTTATGATATCCCGGGAACTTAATTATAAGGCATTCCACTAGCGATCAAGATCATGATGATAACCCTAAACTTGGAAGAAAAATCGATGGCTAACTAAACTCCACCACCCATTGGGGCAAGATCAAGTTTAGTGAAAGATGGTAGACCTAGTGACACAAAGGTAGAGATAAGAAAGGAAGCTTAAGTATAATGAGACATGTGAGAGGGAGATAGAGAAGAAACATGATATTGCGTAGAGAGAGATGAATCGTGAAGGATTTGGAGCCCACAAGGGAGGCGTGGAGTGGAGCATCGGAACTCCCCCATTTGGGAAAGCATGATAGGGAACCCTATTTGGCCTCACATGGAAGTATGCTAGCAGAGATGACCTAGGGCCGTGGCGTGCATCCGAATCTACTTGGAAACCTCACCCTTGGACTTGGTTTTCTAGTATATAGTACGAAAAGTAGTCAACACATTATTTTGGGTAGTAGAGGAGTAGCAGTAAGTCGTGGGTAAAGTACAAATATGGTAGGAAAAAATCTTCATTATTGTTTAGAGGTACATTTTTAGGTGCATCATCCACACTGTAGAATGTGAGCGCGTAAAATTTTGGACTCACTACCAAGAGTGGTACCACCTCACAGGTTGACAGGGTTCATTCAAGATTACTAATGTTGGGACACATGGAAGTACATCTCGGGTAAGTGCACCAAGTTGGGGGACAATTAAGTGGACATCAAATCCTGAATTTTACATTAAAAACAACAAAACATCAAATTTAGTCTTCCGCGGACTTGAACCATGCCGAAAAGTAAAAACTATGTCATAAAAATGGTACCATTGCGTAAGGGAGACTATTAGCTTTGTAGAAATACTGATTTTAAAGTGAATAGAAGAGGATAAATATCATTTTATAATTTTTTACTAATAGTAGGTCTTTAAGACACTTTTTTCTCGTGAATTTTTATGTCTACGTTTAAGACTACAAAATTTATTTCACTTATCGAATGTGATAAAACTTATACCATCCCAACCGTGGTGAAATTATATACATGTTCAAAAAAATTATTTGATTTCAATATTTTTGATGAAGTTATGGCGAGGCAAACGGAAAGTGCTCTGCTTTCTTTATGTTTTCATACCACTTTCACGGAAAAAAATCATAAAAAATAAAATATTACTCAAAAAAGTTACAAAATAAAATTCATCCCAAGATAGATAGTGGCATATAACTTCTCACCAAAGGAAAAAAATATATATCAATTTTTGGTCATCCAAATTGTGGGCAAACGGACTATAATCTTATCGGCGTTTTTAAAAAAAAAAACCAAGTCATTGAATTTTGAGTGTTTAATATAGCTAATCTTGTCCATTTTTTATAAAAATTAGTATTTTAGAAACTAGATTCCGGATGCTACGATTCATATTAATATAATTTTGTCTAATTTTGAGTGTATGTATTGCTAATAATCCCTACAAGTTGATATTATGTTGTTATTTGCAATATGATGTCCACGGATGACCCTATATTTGTCCATCAACTTCCTGCACTTACCCATCTTCTAGTTTGTTTCTAGCTATAGGTAGAGGATCAAGTGGTATAGGTGGTTTGGTTCTCGTGGATTAGGTGGTTATGGAGGCGGAGTTAACACAAGAGGTTCTTGGTCTAGTGGGAAAGGTCTCAGACTAACCTCAAAATATTTATATGGAGATGTACCTTCATCTCCCGAGTACAGGCATGAGGATGCTTTGCTTGAACATGTACACGTGTGAAATAATGTGGCGCACGAAAGTGATCACAACTTCACGAGTGCAAAGTAAGTCAATTTTCCACTATGTTACAAGGACACACACACCTTTGGTATAGGAAGTTTGATCGTGACTAGACTTACGTATCAACCACCTAACTATGTAATATTCAAAGATGTTTTCATTTAGGAATTCCACATCCCCGAGTTTGAGCAAAGGATTATAAGTGCACTTAAAGACATTAATCAAGGCACCACCGAAAGTGTCGGGAGTATGAAACCCATTTAAAAATCTATTGTCTAACCTTTCTTATGATATTCATGCAAGTCTACATGCACAATGGTTTGTTGGAGGTTTGATCACACCATTTAGAAGGAAACTATCATATAAAACATACACTGATCCACACAAAGCACTTGAAGTAGCTTTGCGTGCTAAAAGAAGTTGGGAAAATAAACAATGGAGTTAGCCCATTCTTGGAGGCACATATTATAGCTATGGCCAAGCAGTTGGAGAAATTATCTACAAATTCAGCCCATGAGACACACACTGGGATTTGGTGTACAAATTGTGAAGTAGAAGGGCACACCAAGGATAGTTTTCCTCGTAGATCAGTGCATTCATTACTATTAGACTATGAGATATGTCATTTGAACCATGATGTTAGCCGCTGCCCACTATTACAATGTGTAAGAAAAAAATGTATCATGCTATTGTAAAATTTGTCGGTCCACAACTCACGATACTAAGGACTACAAAAATGATTGGTCGATCCATGATGCTATAGATATTGGTGTGCAATAGAAATGAATATTAGATAATTCTAAAGGAAAGTGTGAGCATCAAGATCACAGTCACATGTGCTATGATTAGAATGAAGGGTGTTTTAAAGGGAGTCGTGGTAGAGGTCAAGGATTTTGAGGAGGATACGGAGGTTGAGGCCGTGGTGGTGGATGAGGTGAGTTTCCTCATGGAACATGTTGTACATATAGACCTCCCGACCACTACAGTGTGAATGTCCTCAGAATATTACTTGTTCTTTCTGTGGGAAGAATCATAGCTATGAGGAGTTCCTGCATCTATATGAGTATCTTAGCAAGAAGCATAAACAGAAAACAAAGGCGCGAGGATGGTTAGGATACAATGCACTATGGAAAATCAAGTGGATGCCAAAGTGTACATTAGCACCCAAGACTACTACCTTAAATATTACTACATGTGTTGAAGTTTTACATGCCAGAGATGCGTTACAATAAAATCCTACTATTACCAAGGAGGAATTTTTACATGCAAGATACTCGTACGTACCCAAAATTGAGGGCACCGTACCACCGAATGATGTCACACATGCCCCAATGATGATATAGTCACCTCGCAAGGTGTTTGGATCTAGAGAAGCTCATGAAGTATATGTTAGCATCCAAATGCTTCATCCAAGTTCCTTGTGCTTTATTTTATTCCTCTACCTTTCTTTTCCAAGATTTTTGTCCTTCAAAGTGAAAAACCACCGCCTCGACAGGGTGGCGGTCCTTCACGTGTTTTCCAAATGATTATTTGATCGTGACTTGTGTAATTTTTCAACTTTCACCAACTTTTCTCAACCGTCTTAGCTCATATTAATGTTTTATGTTCCCTGGAATAGTGTTTCTTCATTGTTTAATGGTAAAAGAGTTCTAATAGGAATTACCTTTGCGTGAATGTGAAATCTATAAGTATCTAGCTTGTTTTCAAGTAAATGGCCCCTCAACTTCTCATTTCCATTGTTTAGTCTTTCAATTTCTTGTTTAGAGCTCATTTTGTTTTCATGTTTGCATCCATGCTAGTTTTCTTTTGTTATTGAAAGCCATTTGATCTTCTTGCTTTAGTATTGTTCATTGCTATTCATAAAAATTAGTTTAGAGCAGAGTAGTTTCATTTGTAGATTGAATCCATTAGAGTTGCAGGTTGTGTTCTTCATAGAAGGTAGATTCTAGAATCTCTTGGTACACTTGTGTTGTATTCCCGCAATAAATCCCGCTAGGAATTGCATACGCCAAGCTTTGTCACTTGCACTGTCCCTCTCCTACTTGTATTATATTCGATCTATATCCAAATCTGCCATTGTTCAAAATACCTTTTTTGTTGATGCTAGCATATACACACTCTTACTGGATTCACGTGAATAGGAAGGAATGAGGAGATCATTCTGAGGGGACAAAATCATACACTACTTGGATTTGCCACTGTTTCTATAAATTCTAGGTTTTATCTCACAAAGTTCTAGTTAAAAATATAAAATAGAGTAGTGAAATATTTCATTTCAGTTAAGTTTCATTTTCGATATTTCCAGGGAAGCTATGGGGATTGATAGTTTCTGAGAAACTATGATTCATTCCTCACTTCTGAGGTAGGATCGAGAATCTTTCAATTAAGTTAATTAGCTATCTAGTTATTTAGGATAAACTCACATCTGCATTGTGCAATTAACTACACCGGGGCTACCTTGCTTGTTTTAATTTTGTTATTAGATTAGTTGTCATTTTCTGAATGTATTAGATTAGTTTCTCTTTCAATTCTATTCAAAATTCTATCAAAAATACAAAAATAGAGGAATATATATATGTTGTAGATATATCTTGCATAATTAGTTTATTTCATTTCAGTTAGGCTTATATTGATCTTGTATGACAATCACGGGACCTAGGGAGCCCAAGGAATACATTTTTGAGCCAATCATGCCTCAACCAAATATTGTTGCAGCAATAACTGACATAGACCAAAATCTCAGAATTCAGGTCTTCCGAACAACCATAGACCTACAAGAAATCAGCACACAGTTAAGAGGATTAAACATAGAAGATGACAAAGCACACATGTTCTGGTCAAATCAGCCAAATTATAGACTACCTTGATAGATATCCATATGACTGTAGAAGGACCTGAAAGAGAGCAAACATTCGGTTGTGATCCACTAGTCCCACAAATGCAGACATAGAGACCTCTTTGTTGATATAGACACTAGCTTACGTATCCATGTTGCTAGAACCCTGTAGGTACTCCAAGAAAATCGTGCAACTCCAAGTTCTAAATGTAGAGGCCAAAAAGGCATACAACTACAGGATACTCGAAATCAGAGGTTGACTCTTCATATGACCATAGAAGGTCCACAACAACCACAAACTTACGGTTGTGATCCATAGGTCCCACAACCCAACGGGCCTACAAATCAATCCGACGTTGATGCTGGTTTGTGAACATTAGTGTTTAGGTCCTCTCCATTCCCACCAAACATCATCACACAACTATCATTATTAAACGTAACACCAACCAAGCTAAAGATTTCGGAATAGACTAGAGAATCGTCCATAAAGTACCAAAAGATCCACTACACATTTAGCCATTCCATTTTCATGACCTTGTCGAGAGATATATATGAAGCACCCATAGGTCATCTTCCATGTATTCCACAACCCATAGATCGGACAACGAAAGAGCTCGATATTGATTAGAGCCTTCGAGCAGCTATCCTTGCCGAACAATCTATCACACCGGTTCAGGTTAGGAGGGCCTTCTTTGCCTTAGATTCACAGATCCCGCTATTGCATGTTGAAGACATAAGATTACCTAACTAGCTTATCTACATCCTGCGTGTATTCCATCCCCACCGGTTGTCTCAGCATGACCTCGGGAGGTCAGGTGCGAGGAAGAGTTACTTGTAGATTCTCATGGTCGCATATCACTTTTCCATCGTACAGAGATACCCATATATTACACATCAAAAGGATGTGTATCAAGAGACCATGGAAATACTAAGGAATATTTAGGGTGAAATATAGTGTTTAAAGGAGTAAACACGGAAGATGGAACAAAATAAGGCAACAGAGATGGTCTAGTCAGATATTGATGATTTGAAGGAGGTATGCAAAATGTTGTGTTAGGAGAATATCATTTCATTATTAGGAATTGGCTTTTAGCGAGACTGAAAGAAGGGTAAGAAGCTTTACCACCTTCACTATGGGTGCATAAGTTCTATTACACATTGCGTGGTTGTGCATGTGCTTGGTATGCATATGCGCAGAGCTCCATGTGTAGACATGGAAATTGGCGTGATTTGATTACAAGAATGACTCAAGACATTTGATTACTTTTCTACTAAACCTCTAGTGGAAGAAGCATTAAGGGTTATAAAATGCGTAACTATGGGAGATGGTGCAAAGACAAGAACTCATTCAGGATTTATTTGGTGAGAAAGACTCAGAAGCATGTTTTGATGAGATAGAGGAGACTGATACCGTATTACTTTAGTGTGCTTTCCTTGAGAAAGAAAAGGAAAATCTTGTTTATCTAGTGGGTAATGAGGAAGTAAGATATCTGGATATAGATCATTTAGCATGGACACGCAAAGTTTTGGATAGTGCGAGATATGAACACACGTACATGTACCAGACCTATGAAGATAACGAAAGTAAATAGTGGCATGGATTCTCGAATCTAAGGAGGCCATAATTGGGGATTATTGGTCTGACAGTGAAGTGGAAAAAATCATTGAGTTAATACGATATTTTTACTAATTATTCCCAAGAGGATACCATGAGTTGTAAAGCATGCATGAATCATTAGGAGATATGAAGATAAAGCTTTAGGAAGGTTCTCGCCTACGGTGTGAAGAGACCCTATAGAATTAATCCTAACATGTGCGTCAAGGTTAAGGAAGAAATTAACAAGACGTTGAAGTCTGGAATCATCAAGCCTTTAGAAGAATCAGAGTGGGTTAGTCCCATGGTTATCAATATAAAGAAAGATGGACATATTAGAATCAGTATTGTCAATTATAAAGAGCTGAATGCTATATGTGTCATTGATCATTTTCCTACACCCTTCACGTAAGAAATATCGAGGGTTTTGCATGCAGGTGTGAAATAAATTATTTTACGATGGATTCCCTGGTATCATCGGGAGTTTGAATTGCATAGAAAGATCAAGAAAAAAACTATCACCACTGAATGAGGAATTTTTTCATATACTGTGATGCCCTTTGGTTTGAAAAATGCACTTGCCATATTTTTGCGCATAGTTGTTCAAGCATTCCAGGATTTTATTCACATTTTATTACAAGTTTACTTGGATGACTAGACGGTGTATGGACTTGTTAAGGATCATTGTGACAATTTGTGCCTAATGTTTGAACGATGTCGGCAGCTACACATCTCTTTGAACATCAAAAACATGTGTTTTCTACACCCTTTGGAACTTTGTTAGGGCATATCATCTGTAAGGAGGGTTTGTTAGTGGATCCAGCTAAGGTTGTAGTTATTGTGGGCTTGGAGGAGCCTACTAGTCAGAGTGAGGTGCATAGATTTTTGGGTCACACAGAGTATTACAAGAAGTTTATTAAAGGATATGCTAAAATTTCCACACCATTAGAAGAGTTACTCAAAGGAAAAGGGACATTTTATTGGGGAGAACCGCAACAATGCACATTTGAGGCACTAAAGGAGAGACTTACTACAACACCTATTTTGTGCTTTCCCTCATGGAACCAACCATTTCATGTACATGTGGATGCCTCTAGCACAACCATTGGCGTGATGTTAGCTCAACCTAGAGAAGGTATTGTAGATCATCCTCTCTGTTTTGCTAGTAGAAAGTCAACTCATGCAGAGAAGAACTATACACCAATAGAGAGCGAGGCCTTGTCGATGATCTATGCACTACATAAATTTAGACAATATTTGTTAGCAACACCCTTTGTGTTTTATACTGATCATATGGCATTGAAATACTTGGTAAACAAGCCCATTTTACAAGGGCGCATATGTTATTAGGTACTCTTCTTCCAGAATTTGACTTCACAGATTGTGGTAAAATTAGGTAAAAGTAATTCTCGTCCTAGACCATTTATCAAGGATTCAATCAGGGGAGGATGCACAGACAATTGAAGATACAATGCTAGATGCATAGTTGTACAGGTTACAACGTGTGCCTTCAGAGTTAGAGGATATTGTTGTATTTCTACGTATAGGTATGGCACCAGAAGGTATGAAAGCCTTGGAAAAGAAATAACTTACAATTCATGCATCACCCTTTATGTTGATCAGTGGTGATTTATACAAGTTAGGCAGAGATGAAGTAATATGCATGTGTGTCCGGAGCATGAGCAGATAGAAATCATGGAAGAGGCTCATGGTGGTATTGTAGGTGGGCACTATACAGTAACGCCACCGCGTACAAGATTCTACTTACTGGATTATGGTGGGATACCCTGTACAAGGATTGTAAAGAATATTGTAAGGCATGTGATCACTGTTAGCACCTTGGAAAACCAGGGGCAATGTGATGAGATTCCGTTGAGGCATATCCCTAGTGCAGAGCTGTTTTAGAAATGGGCTATAGAATTTGTGAGTCCTATTTCACCACCTATGCAAAGAACTAGATCACGCTACATAATTAGTTGCATAGATTATCTTACGAGGTGGGTAGAAGCAACACCTACAAAGGACTATACAATGGCTATAAAAACTAGGTTTATATGGGAAAATGTTCTCAATTGGTATGGATGCCCACTAAGTTTAACAGTGATAAGGCTACACATTTCTTTAATGAGACAATCAGATACTATTGGATGATTTACGATTGCACACTATAAGATTACACCCTATCATCCTTAGGAAAATGGAACTACTCGAGATTTCAACAAAATTTTGAGCCATACATTGACCAAAATATGTGATGTTGGGAGGAAAGATTGGGATGATAAATTTTTATAGTACTATGGGCATATAGAACAACATACATGCGATTAAACAAGGCCACACCTTTCTAGTTAGTGTTTGGTGCGAAGCGCTTCTTCCTATGAAATTCATGTTACCTTCTTTGCGTATTGCACATGCTTTGGAGGTCTAGATGATTAGCAAGCATTGGAAGAAATGATTTATAGATTGATACAATTGGATGAGAGGTGAACCATAACACACTGGAGTCAAAAGCAAGAAAAAGCTAGGTAGAAGGCATGGCATGATAGACACATCGTGATAAGAAGCTTGAGGTTGATGATGGTGCTCCTTTATGATTCAAATTTTTGTGCCATCAAGTAAATCTTAAAGGACATTGGCTAGACCGTATGTTATCACTCACATTCTTGAATCAGTGCATGTCGATTAGCAACGCTTGTTAGAATATGATTACTATGATAATTCAATGGAAGTAGGTCAAGGCCTACTATAAATAAGTCTTCTTGGTGTCTATAATAAGGAAGTATTGCCATTTAGAATAAGTTTACCTTTATGCATTTTATTTAATGTATTTCCTTCTTCGTCGCTATGCTTTGTCATTTTAGTTTGGTGTTTTGTGTAATAAGTGCATTTACACATTGGAAGCTAATTACAATTTAAAGTATTTTTATGCATGTGAGGACTCACATCCCATTTGTGTCGTGGTTGTTACTTGTTATTCAAAACTGGGTATATTTGAGAACAAGATGTTACAAGTGCTATTTAAGGAAGGAGATTACTTCTAAAATATGACCACAGATGGAGGTAAATATAGGAACAATATAACGCGAGGTAAGAAAAGGCTATAGAGCTATGGAGACTACCAAAGGAAGGCACAAGTGGTAAGTTACTTGGGCACATGGAAGCACGTCAAGAGAAGTTTGTAGCTAGAAGGTAGGAAGGGGTGCTAGAAGGTTATAAATTTGGGCATGAATATGTACCACACGAAATTATGAAAATGGTCAATTAGTAAGAAAATTGTTGGTAGGTGAAGGAGCAATAAATGCACTAACATTTTGAAAATCTATATAAAGATGGGATGTGAGTTCATTTTTACCATTTTAATCGTGAGAATTTGAAACGAGCTAAGTGCAAACGAAATGAGTGAATCATGTTGAGGTGTGAAGCGTGAAACCAGATGTGGAGAGAAGATTTGTGCACAAAAGAAGCTTCGTCCCCATTGGTAAAGGGTTTGAGTGAAGCGGATGCTTTACGAAATATTTAGGGCATGTGGATTCGAGCTAGGGTTTTGACTTGCTCACTACAAGGAATAGAAATGTGATATTTTAAAATGGCATCAAGAAAGCACCTCGCAATAGAGCCAAAGGAAAGAAGAAGGTAGAAATAGAATTTGAAATTGCTCCCAAGAGTAATTTCTCAAAATGTAGTACCCAAAGGGTGTGATAGTGGGACAAGAATGGGATTCCCACATCCATAAATTCAATATCAATGATTACAACCATCGATTATTGGATAAAAAGAGTTGTATGCATTGTTGAGCATGAAGAACAACAAGTGTACGGTAGAGAGACATGCCAAAGTGTATGATGATGCTGGAGAGAAATTGTTGAAGCAGGTTCGATTTTATTAGTTGTATGAGCTTCCTTATTTTGAAAATATGAACCATTGTACTCAATGGATAATGATCAGAGTCCATGAGGACTTCTTCTATTTCACCAGACGGAGGGTCAGAATCACACCTACCTTGATTGCGCAACACCGACATGATTAAAAGGCACATGATTAGATTTGGATAGTGATCTAACTAATAAAGAAACAATCATGGAAACAAGAAAAGAGTTAGGGTACACCAAAGGTCTACACGAATGGACATTGACAAGTCAAGAAGTACCTGTGGTACAAGTAGCTACAAATCTGGTAACAAAGTTGAATGACCAAGAGAGGTGGTCGCAAGTGAATATAATGTGGCTACACATTATAAGGAGAATGTTTCAAGGAGTGATCTATAACATAACAGACTACATAGTAGAGACCATCATCGAGGAAGTGCGCATAGGTGACAAACTAAGTTTTGGCACTATTTTACTATCCTTACTATTTATGAAGATTGGAGTGTTTGATGGGCCAAAAACAAGATATGGGAGTATCCTATGGACAATAAGTCTCTTGCAGTAAAGTTTTGACAAATACTTATGTGAAGGATCAATGAGTGGGACATTCAAACAAAGGGCGGAGATGTCATATGACATTCTTTGTGCATCATTTGAAGAAGAGTGGTGCATTCCCAAGGAGTTACTACTCGGTGGTGGGCAAGGCAAGATAGTTTACACTTTACTTGCACTTTTGCATCGCTTGATTTGCAATGAAGGATGGGAATTAGAGCCCTTGGTGCAAACTACCATATGCCTTCACAAACGTTACTTCCAGGCATCAATCCACCATTTTACCATGATGTGTGTCGCCTAAAATTTATTGCAGACAAGGTAGACTATGACTACCACACTTTGAGAATAACTTATGTATATCCAGGAAAGACCACCTATATTGAGAGGCTTATTTCGACGTTATAGGCATGAAGCCTATAAGCTTGGAATTTGGGGACATCAGAGCAACACTTGTATACCTTCATCTTAAGCCAAATATGGAAAATAAAAGTATGTGGAGAATGAGTTTGCGCTCCCAAGGTTGCCTAATGGTAAGCATATAGTAGAGAATGTGCCAGCCCTTAAGCCCATAGAAACTATAATAGTGGATGAGGAAAAGAAGAGCATGAAGATGGTGGTGGCTTAGAGAATATGAGGCAGCCCACGGATAAAGTGGAGGTTGAGCGTGTGAGTACCCACCTCATGCACAAGAAGAGTAAGAAGACTTGGAAGTAGGAGTAGTGCTAGAGAACACCGATTTAAGAGGATATTCAGAGGATGAGGACCTAGGAGTTATAACTCCACAATCGCATTTAAGATCACCGTGACTCTCTCCTCGAAAAGAGGTAGTTGAGAAAAGAAGGAGAAAGATCAAGTTGCATGAAGAAAAAGAGGAGTCTGCAGAGAGTGTTCTGGAACTTTGGTGTAGCTAAAAGATGTGGAGGAGCCCAAGGATGAGGAGATGAAGGATGGAGAAGGAGTAAAGGAGGCAAGAGAAATAGGACCAAATACTACTTAGACATAGAAGATCTAGTCCCAAACCTTGGCGTTCAAGTTCTAAGGGGCCAAGATCGAAGAGAACAAGTGGGGAGTACAATGTTTTGTCTAGGGTTACGTTGAGGACATAAGTAAAATTGTCTCGCGCATATTTCCAAAGCACGGTGAGCCCTAAGGAGTTATATGGATGGGAGCTAATGGATGAAGACATGGCCACCATGTGCACAATAAAAATTTATCTTGGTCTATGCAAACACATGGATGAGCCAAATTTTGATGTATGCGATAAATCTTGTGTGTCAAGAAGATTAAAGAAGGCACCCTGCACTGCACACATAACAATAAATCCTACTATTATGTCGGATGAAGAAGTAAGTAATGCCTTGGTGAAGGTATCTACAAATGTAGCATGAAGGAATGTGGATAAGGCTATAACTATTAGGGTGCTAAGAGAAGATATCAAATCCAAAGATGTAGAAATAACACGTCTAAAAGGAGAAAAGGACTTAGAGAAGAAGAAGAATAATGCCTTCATCAAAGATGGAAAAATAAATCGGAGATCATGTCCCAAAGAAAGACCACACTTGGAGTCCAAGGTACCTAAAGATTCCTTCAGCTATGCATTATGTAGTACCTTGGTTGACTTAGTACTTGAGGATGGACCCATTTGCATGTTAGCACCAAAGGATCCTAAGGGAAGAAGAAAGAGCAATTGCTTTCTGACTTTACAGAAGAGGCAAGAAAGCAGACTAAGCATCAATATTTGCATGATAGCTCTGAAGCACCATCGTGAGCCAAGAAAATGGAAGAAGACAATAAATTCCTAAAGGCTATGAAATATGAGACATTAGGCACGTGAAACAATTAGCTCTAGTAAAGCAAAAGCGCGAGGCCCTTGTAGAAGAAAAAATAACCCCATAAGGAAAGGATGGATGAAATTGGAAAAATTATAGCATAAAAGATGGATCTGTTGGAGGAAGAATGTCTTCCATGTCCAACATTGTTCTGGTATTACAAAACAAGAAGGAAGATATTTACCAAGATGAGTTAGAGTCTATTGCATGATGGACATTCCAAAAAAGCAGAATCAATGCTCAATGATTGGAAAATTTAGAGGGTGAAATCAAAGAAGAATATTCTTGGAGTTGATTCTTCCATTGAAACCAAGGATGTTACAGAGTAAAATTTCATTCTTTTTACAATAATTTTTTAATTTCATTTCATTTCTATTATTTATTCATTGAACATCATGAGGCAATCATTTCCAGGAGGAAATGTAGTTTAGTGTGGGGTAATGTTGAGCGAAAAAGTATGATACTTATCGGAAGTCACACATAAGGTTCATGCATGGGAACGAGGCACGTTCAAAGGCACATGAATGATAGGGAAGGAAACACATGTGAAAGACAAAGATAGATTCGAGACTTATCCATTTTCATTGTTATAGGGCTATTTTTGGAGATAGCGTGTAGAGAACACAAACCAGATAAAGACTTGTGTGACATGCATAAGCTATTTTTGAAAGATCATATACTAAGAGATTTTCATGGGTTCAATTTAATAATAGAATTACCACTTGCCAGCTAACTATAGAGATCTATTGTTAGAATACTTACGTGTGTGACTATTATTGTAAAGGCGCGTGGCTATTCTCAAAGATACAAACTATTTTTGGAATTATGTAAGTAGTGAAGGGTAAGACCCACCCATGTAAATATAGATTGTCAGACTTGTGTAGTAAAGTATCTATGTATGTATGTATGCAGAGTGAGATATATACGAGTTATGTTTCTAGATGTGTTATGTGCATAATCATATGTTACTTTTATTGTAAGAAGCTTCTCTCCCAGTATTTACATGTTTAATATAATGGAGTGTATTAGATGAATCAAGGTGTTAAACATGGTTTTAATTGGTTATTGCATGGATGATTTCATTATGTTTATCATTTGATTCATGGTTCTTTAAGATATAGATCTAGAATATGCTCTATGCCAAATTCCTACTATTTATGAATCTACATGTCTTATATCTTCATCATGTTCACATCCCGCTCAAGCAACTCTAAGGAGGGGCCTGGTACCTTTACACGCTTCGGGTGAGTGCTTAGTCTAGGCTAAGTGATGTGCCAACATGCCTGGTTTATTCTTGGTAATTTTTAGGCCGCATCATTTAGGACATCTATTTCCGTCCTTGTGATTAAGGTGGTATGGGGATCATTGATGTCTACTAACCTAGTGTTGCCTTATGTGCTAAATGGGTTATCCGGGTGTCTTTCAGAAATCAATCCTAGAGTATTCTACTTGTGCCATTGTATTGAATCTAAATCCCCTTACAACAAGAAGTGTTGGAACAATATTGGGTTACATATTATTATTATCACTTTGGTTCCTATCAAAATTACTAGTACCTTTATTGCCAAAAGTATTTGGAAATCCTTTGAGTAGGTGAAGCCTTTGATGTGGTGGGTTAGTGATGGATTTCACACAAGTGTTTCTTTTAATTCACGAAAATTTGGTGGTTTCTATCATCACCGAAGGAAATCTTCCACTTTCTAAAACTACATGAATCAAAACAATCGACTCTTCCGCAAGGGAATTCATACCATTTAGGATTTAATGAGCCGCAAAGATTGGATTATTTGGCCCGAGCTTAAGCTAAAATTAAATCTAGCCAATTTAGAACTTTATTCTATCTATAAAATTCAAGAGCTCCTTTCGATGTTATGCTCCATAAATTGGGGATTCAACCTCCTACAACTTGGTGGCATGATTAGCGGTGGAATCAGGAAATTTCCTTCCTCCGATACAACACTTGGAAAATTTACCATTATTGAGCTTGCTTCTAGCTGACCATTGATAAGATCAATGCTTGGTGGGGGTCAGCGCTCTTTGCATTCCACTTGGCTTCTTTGGCTTTCCCATACCTAGAACTCTCTTCTTGAGCCTAAAGTTAACCACTTTCTTTGGTGTCTTGTTTACCAAGGTTTACTGCAGGTGAAAGACTATTGACATCCCTCATCGTATTTGTCCTTTTTGCTCTCGCCTATTTTTTTAAACACCTATTTTGGTATTATCCACGTGTCTCACTCAATTTGGAGGTGGATTCATTCTTTGTTTCAACTTTATCACCTCAAGTTATTCCCTGCACCTAAAATTATTTGGTGACTTCAGTCTTTGGCCTCGTTACATTGATACTCTTTGACATTTGTTTCGATCCCGTCTTTCTATTTCATATCTGGAAAGCTTGTAATGATTTAATTTTCAAGCATGATCAATATGTTATTTGATTTTCCACTACTGATAAGGTGATTATTCCGTCTACTATGCGCATACAAATTTAAGGTAAAGTTGTCCAAGGTTTTCCCCGTATTTTTTTCATCTCAGTAGGAGATTATTGATCATTAGGGGAGTGTACCCTGCACTATGAGTCTGCTCCCACCGGATCATCAACTTCCACCACCTTGGCCTTCGCCACCCCGACATTTTCTAGCTATGGGACAATTTCGAGGAGACACTCACACAACCACCATTCCACCTCCCCATGTGGTCCGCTCCTCGGCCGCATCCTCCTCTAGATCCGGTTGAGCCTCGCCCGTGGGGAAACATGTTTCTATCTCTCCAAAGTGGGGTTCTTCATCACTTTGTCCATGTGAGACCATCGCATGATATCCTCCTCTTGGTTGGGAATTATGATTCCATTACGATGCAATATCTTGATCATGATGATTGGTAGGTGGATCCTCCTTCAAAGGAGCCTAACAATGGAGACATGTGCTTTATCATGGTGGTTTTTTAATGTGCTCGTTGGTTTCCATATGGGAATTTTGATGTATCCTTGGGAATTTTTTGGGATCGTGTGTTATCTCGTCACCCTTATTATATAACTCTCTTTTATTTTTATTAATGTAAAGGGAAATTTCAATAGTAAATATCTTGACACAATTCCAATACACTCCAAATTACGATTGAGTAGATATAACATTAATAAAAACAAATTTATGTCGTATATAATGATGGAAATTTCACCATGTAATAGAACTCGAAAAACTTGACCAAAATCTTGGTTGATGGATGTACCAAAGTAAATTACGAGATGATATTTTGGGACTTTGTATGCATCTTCATCGGTGATGACTTTTCCATTGATGCACTCTTATGATGGTAAGGAATCAATACATCATTCCATTGATCCATGCATGACATAATGCTATCAAGGAATGGAATGGATAGATCCTCATATTGTGCTCCGAGGTGTGGTAGTGAAGTCAATTCAATTCTTCATTCCATATGGGAATAAAAATATGGTTGTCTTCCTCTGTGGTGCAAACATATAGATTTTTCATGAGTCCTTATAGGAATCACTAGATGCACACAAATATGGACAAGAATAATTACACATTGAACATGTTTACAAAACAACATAGGTGCAAAATTTTATGTTCAAATATTGGTGGTAAGAAAGATTGAATCTCAACAAGGCGTAAATAAGAGTTGTTTGATTCTTTCACAAAGAAATCACTGACAATATATAATTGAAGCCTAGAATGTAAGGGACATCCAGTAAAAGACACTAATCTATAATCATCATATGAGTATTCAAGGTAGCAGACTCCAATCATATAAAAGTCTTAATAGGTGCCAACCTACAAAAATATTGGTCAACAAACTACTAAACAACAATTGTATAGTGGTGGATCATGCATAAAATGTCTAATCGTGAATCCACAATAATATGAAGCTTACGGGTCATGGGAGCACTATACACAATAATATATGCCTTTATCCTTATAAAAACCAAATCATAATTGAACCGACATGACTCTAATGCCAAATTTGAGTACAATAACAGATTGTGAAAGAAAAGTGTAGAATTACATTTAGCAAATATTAATAGCTTAGATATAATTTTTTCCAAAACTACAAGCATAACCATGAGTATAGATACAAATATATAGGAAAACCATATCATATGAATATGGAATCAACAACCCATGGTTATATCCTAGAATCAAGTGGTTGTTAGAATTGAAACACAAAAATAATATATTACAAATGTAGTTTTTAATATATTATAATAACAATATAACATAACCATAAGTGCTATTTTACCACACAAGTTAAATCACCAATCACCATGAGAACACTAATTTCCTAACATAGTCTTTGAGATCGGATAAATGTACCTTTGTCAAAATAATATGCCTTGTGTTAGGAACAAACTTATAAAGAGAGAGATTTCCACCAATTATCGGTGATCAAGGTGAGAGCAATGTCTTTTGTTGATTTTACTCTTGAGTTACTAGATGGGTTGTAGGAAGAGTTTGTGTTAAAAAAAAGAGAAATAAAATTAAATGAGAAAGTTGTACCTTCATTTTATGAGAGTGGAAACATTTGGCAAGTACAAAATATTTTCGGTGGGGAGGTGTGATTTGGAGGATATTTCACACTTTAGATGTTCCCTAATATTCCTACACCGCTTTTTTACGAGAAGATCTTGTTGATGATTTTTTCTCAGATTTTTATAGAGGAAAATGTAGTCCATACAGGGAAGATACAATCCATTGAATTTTAGGATCAACTGGGAAAAATAAAGCACAAGTTTTCACAATATTGATGTGGTAGAGTGATAATGTGCCAAGTGGCGTAATGTGGGTGTGAAAAATGATAGAGTTTTTCAAAGTGAAATAATGGTTTGTAGCCTCTTCTCTTCTATGGTCAAGGTAGGTCCCAGACATAGTATGTTGGCTTGGGGCCCAAAAAATGTTGGAGTTCACACTTTTTCAGAGGAGGCCCTAGTGCCTTTCTTCAAAAATGTATATTTCATGTGATTTTTCATATCAACCTCATTGAGGTTCACAATATGGTGCATGTGGGAATAAGTCCCTTTAGTTTTCCAAAGTTATCAAATAACTCACCAAGATGCATGTCAAGCTTGGAGTTGAGTTGGGAATAAGTTATTTTAGTTTTCCAAAGTTCTTAAACAACTCACCAAGTTGCTGTGTACAGCATGAGAAGTTACCAAAACTATGGAAGGAGGCTAAAGAACATCAAAGCTTTTCCAAATCATCTATGGACCATAATATAAGAGATAAAAGGAAACTAACATGCAAAGCATTATAAATTTGAAAAAACATCAAAAACTAACATGTATATTACTATCTAGTATCTACTATTTGAATGATAATTTAAATGAACCTAAAAGATCCTAGCAATATGTTTTGATGCTTACTCTATGAAGGTGAATGAATCTTACTAAATGTCTACAAGGCCAAGTTTAGTATATTTCATTACTAACCTATCATGGATGCAAGATGAATATATTTTAATGGTGGATGGCTCAAGATCAAATGCCTTATTATCTTGGCTAATACAAATGAGATCTTAAGCTATGTCAAGATGAGATATGATATCAAGATCAAGATGTCAATAAGGTGTCATGTTGAAAGGGAGGGTGACCCTTCTATTCATAGTTTTCCACTTGGGATAGTTTGGAATTCTAAGGCATGTGGGACAAAATTCTAAAAAGTAATTTATGATTAGGAGTTGACTAAACATGCTTTGGACTAGTTGAGCTAGGTTTAGGCTAGTTAAGCTAGGTTTAAGCTAGTTAAAGTTGATTAGCAAGTGATTAGAGACTCATTGAGATTTGGGAGGGGTATGAATAACCAAAAGTGATTAATAGATAGCCATGAAGCCTCTGAAGTGATCTAGAAGGTGATAGGAAGAATTTGAATGGTTAAACAATCCTATTTAACTATCAAAATAGTCTAATAATTGATTATAGGAGGAATATGACCAAGAAGTGTTGTGAATCGACATCCGAGAATGGATTGAATAATGGTGAATTAAAAGAGTGTCGTTAATCGGTTGAATAGGAGGAAATGCTAAGTGTAAGCATATTTTAGGTGTCTACATTTTCCCCTCTTTGGGGTGGCATAAGTGATGTCACTTCAAAGATAGTAGACAAGCATAAACAAGTAAATTATTTTGAAGGGATAGAAGAAAAATGAGTAGAATGAAGGATGCCCCCTCGAGTGTCGATGGGGTGATGAAAGAGGTCGATTGATGATAAAAAGATGAAGGAAATAGATAAAAGATGAAGGGAAGAAAGGGAATATAGAATAAAATGAGTATGAGGAAGGGGGAATGAGCTAACATCCATCCATTTCCTTTTAAAAATTTATTTTTCATCATATTACTAGTGATTTTCCTTATCGTTCCTTATTAAAAGAATGAACAAAAGTGTAGTATGGCATGAAAAGCTATATACAAACAAATGTCCATTGCTAAAAACCCAAACTCCATGTAACATAAAAAATGTAATACAATATGAGAAAGGAAAACGACACTTAACTCCATGTAACATACATAATGTAATAAAATACGAGAAATTAAACAAGCTAACTATTATTTGCAGAATCAAAGGCACCCTTCGATGCAAATCAAGGTTCTAAATGATGTTTAGAGCATCCAAAGTGATTGCACAACATGGAAACCTCTCCAAGTGTGGGACTTGTGAAAATGAGAGAGGAATCTCCGAATAGAGGCTGGTTCCTCAAACTCCTCTAATTTAGATCTATATTTTACACAACTCACAAGAGGTTCTAATCCTAATTCTACCCTAGATCTGCATAAGGAGACACAGGATAAAAATACAAAAATGAAACTAAACTAAAGATGGTGATGCACCAAAAGGAGTGGTGAAACATTTTTGCCATGTAAATAGACACAAATTCATGAAATGCAATAAGGGAAAACATACACAAGCTGATAGATGTAATTAGAGGTCTTAAAATGAAGTAAAATAATACAAATGAGGACTAAAAGCATTCACAGAGTTTCAGATCACAATTCCATGTAAAAATCTCTTGCATTCCACCATCAAAGAGGTATAAACCTGTACAAACTCGTGAAAAGGTCCGATTCTTACAACTATCACTTCTGGAGGTGAAAGAAGTTTGCAATGCCAAAAGTGTTCAACCCTTAAGAAATGAGCCAAATCGCTTTTACAATGCATGGTCAAGCCTGAGAGAGAGAAAACATAAAAATGTGGGAGCCCATTCCTCATTGATGGAAAATGCATTAAAATAGCATGGAGGACCTTACAAACCCATACCTGTCATTTTTGACCATATTGGAGAAGAATACGACCCATTCTCAGTATTAAATTTGGTTGTTGAAATGTCATTTCCGCCATGGACACGCATCAGAACTGTTATTGAATTTTATCTCTCCAAACTGAACCAAAATTAGAAATTTACCATGGAATCATGTAGATAATTTTAACATCTTTCCAATGATATAAAGAACGTGAAAATGTGAGCTCTGGATCAAAAGATATGATCGCTTGAAGATTTAGGGCAAAAACGGCCCAAAAACGGATCGGAAATTTTTCAAATTTTACCTCTTTTTTGTCTTTGGAAATTTTTCAAAAGTCTCCATGCTCCGCTGGTCGGATGCCACATGTCGGTGCCGATTGACCACGCAATTCTCTCTCCTTCCTTTCCGTGGGTTTTCCTTTGAAAATTTTGACTTTTCTTACACTTTGGAAAATTTTCATTTTCCCCCGCCCCCGCCACTGGGACATGTGGCATCATTTGGTTCACGACAGTAGGGCGGGGAAACCTTTACTTTTAATTTTTGTGTGAAGCCTTTGCTAAGTTTCCAAAGCTCTCCCCGAGCTCCGAACCCCCTACCCCATAGGACACGTGTCCTAATCCTATTGGCTCGGGCCAACCCTGCGAAATTTTCCCATTGGAAACTCGGCAAAAAACATAAGTGGAAATTTCACCCTCTCCTCCGCCGCTCTTGATCCACGAAGACACGTGGAGGGATGCCATTGGACGTGGGCCACGTGGGCCAATTTTTCTTTTTAAACTTTTTGGCAAGACTTAGCCAAAATTTCAATTTTAACCCCGACGCCCGCGCCCCTACTTTGGACACGTGTCGTGCTCCTATTGGCCGCGGGCCAAAATTCAAAATTTTTCCTTCTCAAACACTTAGCCAATTTTTCATTACGCCTTCCCCTTGTGACACGTGTCACACCGTGATTGGTCCGCGGCCCCGTGGGCAAAAAATTCCATTTGAACCTTCGACCAAAATACTTGGAAAAATTTCAAATTTGCCTCCGACCCCGAACTCCTCTCCACGTGGCGCCTTCCTATTGGTTACGGGCCTCAAATGGGAAATTTTTTTCACAAAAACTCACAGCCATAACTTGAAAAATATAAGGAGTTAGGAGGCAAAGTTTACCTTTCTCGGAAAGCCGAGAGAGAGCTCTATCTCGATGGTGCCATTTCTAGAAAGCCTTGAGTGCTTTAAAATCAAAAAATGTAGACTGAGGCACAAGAGAGGAAAGAACACAAGGAGTTAGCCACAAAAATGAGTCAGGGGCACATTTTGGATAACAATTTTGGCAACTCGTAGGGGTCATCTCGCTCGCTAGATGAAATTACCAAGAGCTCAAGCAGTCCATTAGGCATGGAGCCATCAAATATTCTTTAGAACCCCAACCGACTTAGAATGTTCAAGGAGGAAGACGGAATATCACATGATGGAAACAAGGACTACAAAACATCTCCAAGGATAACAAAGTCGTACAAAGCACTTAGGAAAGCAAAAATAACCTATAGAAAAACAATGTGTAAAGCACTTGAGGAATGAAAATCTAATCTAATATTTACAAGGTGGTAAATTTCCCTCTAGAAGCAACGCTTGAGATAGATTCCATTGATCGAATTTGCAGTTCTTCACCATCCAATGAGGCCAATTGGAAAGCATTGTTGTTCTTGCACTTCATGACCATGTATGGGCTACTCCAAATGGCATCAAATTTTGAATGCCTTCCCGGTTTTTCTCTATCCACATCCCATTTCAACACTAGATCTCCAACTTGAAAAGATCTATCCTTGGCCTTCCTATCAAAGGTCTTTTTGATCAAATCTTGATCCTTTTCCATTGCTTGGGATGCCTGATTTCTGACCTCCTGCAGCTCCATCAACTCTGCATATCTCACCTCCATGGGCTCAAACTCTAGCAACTCTAATTGCTTCATGAGTTCCAATGTTGGCAACTCAAGTGACACGGGCAAGATTGCCTCTCTTCCATAGACAAGTTTAAATGGAGAGTTACCTGTGGATCTCTTGGGAGTTATCCTACCACCCATAAGGCTGATTTCAGTTTGGTATGCCAAGACCTCTTGATTCTCATCAAGAGTCCTCCTAATGATCCTCAACAAGTTCTTGTTTGTAGACTCGGCCTAGCCATTACCTTGAGCGTAATATTTTAATGAAGTGCTTAGGTAGATCCTGCTTCTTGACAGCCCACTCAATCACCTTAGATCCAATGAATGCCAATGCATTATCTCGAGATTATTGTAGCGATTATACCAAATCTAGTCGCTTATCCCCTCATAAAAGTCTAAGATGCTGGACTCATTTGCTTCTTTGAGTGCTACCGGCTTCAGTCCATTTGGTGAAGTAGTCCGTGGCTGTCAAAATCCATTTGTGCCCTTGACTTGAATTGGGATTAATGACTCCAATGAAGTCCAAACACCATTGCATGAATGGCTGGTCAACCGAGATCGATGCAATGGAAGGGCAGCAAGTCTCTCTTTTTCTATGAAGAATGCACAATTCTTACACTCTTAATCCATGCATAGCAATCACTAAAATTTTAGGCCAATAATAACCAGCCTTCATGATTTTTAGAGCTGTCACTCTTAGCGCAAATGACCACCACTGGTCCACCATGGAACTCTTCCAACACCCTATGAATCCGATTTGTGCTAATACATCTCAAAGAAGACTCCATTCACATCTTTCTTGAACAAAACTCCATCAACAATGGCATATGGGATAGCCTCGTAATCTGAAGTGTCTTCTTTGGGTCTTGTTCATCTCCGAAGGGGGCATAGGCCTATGCTTAGGGGAAGTGCATTATACCTTGGGTCCAAGAAGGAGTGGGGCAGCATTGTCTTCTTCTTGATTACCACTTGGCTCATGGCTGCCCTGACTGCCAAAACAACCTCTCCTTCATTGCATGCTTCTTTTTACTTCCCTAAAATCAGCTGCTCACACAATCCTTTTCCTCTTACCACCTTGGTGATCTTGATCTCAATGTCATACTCCATGACACAGTGATCCAACCTACCCTTTTCTCATTCAAATCTTTGTTGAGGAGGAAGTCCTTAACCCCAAAGATGTGAGACCAACAACCTGGACCTTGTTGTTTGAGACTAAATGCTTGAATTTCTTCAAGCTTTTGATTACCGCAAGACATGCTTCTCAATAAAAGAGTACTTCACCTCATAGTCATCTAGGCTCAAGAAGAAGGCAATTGGCTGCTCATCATTATCCTTGTTCACTGTACTCAAAATGGTAGAAATAGTGTCATTACCTCCAAATGCATAGAGGATGAAATCCTTGGAGAAGTTCGGAGTTGATGAGAGTTGGTGCTTGAGAAATGGCTTTTTGATTGCTTCAAAACTCTCCTTGCCTTTTGCTTTGTCCACTTGAAAGCCACGCTCTTCTTTAACATTTTGGTGATGGGCTTGACAAGATCTAAAAATCTGGGACAAACCTCCGGAAAAAGTTTATTCTCCCAAGAAACTCAAGGGCCTTCTTGTGGCTTGGCAATGGTAGTGCTCTTATGGCTTTAACCCTCTCTGATCAATCGCTAATCCTTCTTTGGAGAAAATATGGCCAAGGAGCTTTCCTTCATGTGCAAGAAAGATACACTTCTTAGGATTCAAAGACACTCCAAATTTCCTACACCTCGTGAAAACTTGTCTCAAATGAGAGAGGTGGTCCGCTGCATTTTTGGAAAAACAATGATATCATCAAGGTAAATCAGCACCATGTTGTTAATCAAACCTTTGAACACCATGTCCATTGCTCTTCGGAAGGTAAAGACTAAGCCTGATAGCCCAAATGGCATCTTCCTATATGCAAAAAGTCTCCCATTTGGTTGTGAAGGCTATCTTGAACTGGTCTTCTTCCTTCACCATAATGATTGTAGCCGAGTAGCCATCAAGTAGTGAAAACCTCTCTGAGCCACCACAACTCGCAAGATTTGCTCCATGGAAGGGAGTGGGTAATGGTCCTCGAGAGATGCTCTATTTAAGTCTCTAAAATCAACACACAACTGATCTCTCCACTCTTCTTTCTCGATCGAACCAAGTTGGCAACCCAACTAGAATGCTTGATTGGGAATATGATTCTTGACTCAATCAACTTGTTTAATTCTTTCCTCATGAGAGGCTCCATGTGTGGATTGACTGGTCTTTGTTTCTGCCTGATAGCTTAGTATTTGGATCCAATTCAATGGTATGTTGAGCTAAGTTGGGATTGAAACCTTTCAAATCTTCATAGCTCCATGCAAACACATCAGGGAACTCTTGACACAAATGCATAAACTCATACCTTTCTTTGATCAAATTGTCATCTTTCCAATTTGCAATGGTTTGTTCTCTTCTACCAAGATGGATACCGAATCCTCTCTTTTCGACCCTCGAATGTTTGCTTTCTCCTTTCTAAACCGATCATTGGGATTAAAAATGGACTCCAAAGTGATAAGTCCTGGGTAGCTTGTTAGTTCTCACTGTACCACTTGGTCACCATACTCGCTGTTCCAATTTTTCTTGATTCTTAGCTAAGAACTCGGCTTCTTCGCAAGAAATGGATGATTTGCTGGTCATTCTCAAACACTCGCCAACCGACATTGTTATCCGGCACCAAGGCCTCACAATCACGTGGATGTTTGGCTGTACCTTGTCTTGTTGAATGCTTTCCACAATGTCAAAGGCTACCCTATCGCTGCAAGCATGTCAAAACTTGATTCTCTTCCTAGGAATGGATTTGATGCCAAAACCCTCAAAATCTTCCATGAGGTCCCACACCCTATTCTCAGAAGCACCCGAGTAGATCATTCTTGGCAAAGATGTTGTCCCTTAACCCGATTTACAATCAATTCACCGTCACCAAAGACTTGCAAGTTCTTTATTTTCTTCTTGATTGCCCAATGCATCCTCGCACCAAGACTTCATATTCAGCAGTTGTTATTAGAGCATGCAAACTGAAATCTAAAAGCTGAATAGTACCTTACTCCTTGAGGTGAAACAAGCATGGCTCCACCTCCTGCACCTTGTCTACTTCTTGATCCATCAAAAAACAACTGCCATACCTCATTGTCATCCTTGTGGTTTGGCTTGGTGATGTTAGGAATAGGTTGATTTTCTTCATGTATACAATAGACCCCTAGCTCAGATTCTTCTACTTTGATAAGGATCAAAAGCATGTACCTTGTTTTCCCATTCATCAAGAGTTAGATCCGGATGCTCCCAACCTTGGTGTCAGCTTCATCGGTGCTTGGGTGGTCTTCTTGATCAAATGCTGAACAATTGGCGTTGATCTGACTTGGAGTGTAAGGCTCAATGTGGAAGTTTGCAATAGGTTCGCACTGATCAGAGCCTTAGTTCCATACCTTGTTCTGAATAGCATGTGTGACCAATCGCAGACAAATATCCCCAATCTTGGTCAGAAGTCCCTTGACAAGCATAGGGCAAAGAGTGGTGGAAGGTCTATGACTGATACATCTTGTGAAACAACAACATTTGGACATGCATGCAAGGTAAGACTCAAGTTTCTAATCACCCCAACTATTGTTACTTGTCCCATCCAGCTGCACTACCCCTTTGGATATGGTTTCATATTGGAGCCCTAGCTGATCAGCTATTTGTTTAGGCATCACTGAGCTACTTGCCCCGGAATCTATCATGCAATTGTGCACTAACTGATTTCCAATGATTAATGAAACATAGAAAGGAGGGGGCTTCAACATTTTACCTTGTTTCCTCCATGATTTCTCCAAACTGGGCAAAAGCATTTGTGAGCACTTTCTCGCATGTGAACTTGCTGATTCGGTTGGCACCCTTCATGGCAGCTTGTAACAAGTCTCTTTGGCCTCGGGATAGATAGGGATTCCCACATTGATATATTAACATTTGTCTTCTTCATCCGATCAATGATACTCGAATGGTGATGAAGGATTCTTTTCTGTCCCTTTGCTTGTACATTCACTCCTTTCGCACGTGGGCAGCAATAAAAAATCCCGAGCAATGTTGTTTTGTGTTGGCACCAATGCCTTAGAGGAAGATATGGCATTTGGATTGTAGGGTTGAAATGGTCTATGGCATTTGCAGGCCTTGTTTGATTCATATTTGCAGCTGGATTAGGTGGTCTTTGTGGTTGGTATGGCTGCCTCATTAGGTGAGCTTGGGGCTAGTAAGAAGGTCTAAAACCTTGGGCTTGTTGCCTCTTGAGAGTAACCAGCTCATTGCCTAGGTTTTGCAGCTTGCTTCATGACTTCTTGAAGCTCATTTGGGGCACTGAGATGAAGTAGAAACTTCATTTGAACTCGATTTCTAGGAGTGGGAGAAGGAGCCAAATTAGGTGCTTGATTGGTATTTGGACTCTCTAAACTTGGAAACAATGGCATGGGAGGTCTAGGGGCTAGTTTGCCAGCTTGGATCAAACAATTTTCAGCCCTAATGACAATGCTATAAGCCATGGGATAGTTATGCCTCCCATGGACTCAATCAACATAGAAATATCAGAATTTAGAGCTTTGAGATAATAGAGAAAAGCACCTTCTCATCGTTGGCCTGATCGCCACCGGAATTCTCTCCCAAGTCTTTTGAAATATGAAGTTGAAATCGGTCACTGCTCATCATGAGCTCTCTTGATGGTTGTCAGCTGCTCCAAAAGAGACAAGTTGTCTCCCTTCTCTCCAAATTACTCATGAAGTGCTATACACAAATTGATTCCAATTTGTGATAGAACCAGCTCCAAGGCTTCTAAACCATTGCAATGCTTTCCCTTGAATGAAGATGCCAAAGAATTTGTACCACTTGCATCTCATTGATTTCATGAATTGCACAAAGATTGGCAATGTCTTTAACATGATCACCGAGTAGTCCGATTTTCTCTAGTGAAGTAGGGAATGTTCTTCAAGGCTGCAATTGGAATTGATGTTGTGCATTGAGGGCAAGCGGGCTGCTGCCGTGAAGTTGACATAGGGGTTGTTTTGTGCCATTCTAATTGGTATTAAAACCTCGTTGATCAATGAAAGGCCTACTGTGGGAGGAGTTGAAAGAGTTCTGCTTTGGTGGAGATGGAGACCTTTGAATCCTTCTCCCACTTTACCTTACTCTTGGAGATAATCGCAGATATTCAAACAACACCTCTTCTTCTCCGGCTCTTGACATTGGAGTGATTCTTCTCATGAGTTTTCAGCCTCGCACTCATAAACCAGTTGATTCTTCTCCTTAGAGTCGCCGATGTGCAATTTATTGCTCTTTTGAAGCAAAAAATTGCAGCAGATGCACATCAACTTTTCTGCAATAAAAATGAGACCTCTAAGGTCCCACCAAAGCGTGCCAAAATTGTTGTTGCAAATCAGCAAAGACTCCCCCGGATGCAAATCAAGGTTCTAAATGATGTTTAGAGCATCCAAGTGTGATTAAGACAACATGGAAACCTCTCTCCAAGTGTGGGACTTGTGAAAATGAGAGAGGAATCTCTAGAATAGAGGCTGGTTCCTCAAACTCCTCTAATTTAGATCTATATTTTACACAACCGCAGAGGTTCTAATCCTAATTCTACCCTAGATCAAAAGGAGACAGGATAAAAATACAAAAATGAAACTAAACTAAAGATGGTGATGCACCAAAAGGAGTGGTGAAACATTTTTGCCATGTAAATAGACACAAATTCATGAAATGCAATAAGGGAAAACATACACAAGTTGATAGATGTAATTAGAGGTCTTAAAATGAAGTAAAACAATACAAACAGAGGACTGAAAGCATTCACAGAGTTTGCACTGTCAATTCCATGTAAAAATCTCTTGCATTCCACCATCAAAGAGGTATAAACCTGTTACAAACTATGAAAAAGGTCTGATTCTTACAACTATCACTTGCTGGAGGTGAAAGAAGAAGTTTGCAATGCCAAAAAGTGTTCAACCCTGAAGAAATGAGCCAAATCTGGCTTTTACAATGCATGGGTCGAGCCTAGGAGAGAGAAAACATAAAAAACGTGGGAGCCCATTCCTCATTGATGGAAAATGCATTAAAATAGCATGGAGGACCTTACAAACCCATACCCTGTCATTTTTGACCATATTGGAGAAGAATGCGACCCATTCTGTATTAAATTTGGTTGTTGAAATGTCATTTCTGGCCATGGACACGTACCAGAACCGTTTTTGAATTTTATCTCTCCAAACTGAACCAAAATTAGAAATTTACCATGGAATCATGTAGATAATTTTAACATCTTTCCAATGATATAAAGAACATGAAAATCAGCTCTGGATCAAAAGATATGATCGTTTGAAGATTTAGGGCAAAAACGGCCCAAAAACGGATCGGGAAAAATTTTCAAATTTTACCTCTTTTTTTTGTCTTTGGAAATTTTTCAAAATTCTCCATGCTCCGCTGGTCGGATGCCACATGTCAGGTGCTGATTGGCCACGCAATTCTCTCTCCTTCCCTTTCCGCGGGTTTTCCTTTGAAAATTTTGACTTTTCTTACACTTTGGAAAAAATTTCATTTTCCCCCCGCCCGCCACTTGGGACACGTGGCATCATTTGGTTCTGGCCGACAGGCGCGGGGAAAACCTTTACTTTTAATTTTTGTGTGAAGCCTTTGCTAAGTTTCCAAAGCTCTCCCCGAGCTCCGAACCCCCCTGCCCCATAGGACACGTGTCCTAATCCTATTGGCTCGGGCCAACCCTGCGAAATTTGCCCATTGGAAACTCAGAAAAACATAAGTGGAAATTTCACCCTCTCCTCCGCCACTCTGATCCATGAAGACATGTGGAGGGATGCCATTCGACACGGGCCGCACGGGCCAATTTTTCTTTTTAAACTTTTTGGCAAGACTTAGCCAAAATTTCAATTTTAACCCCGACGCCCGCGCCCCTACTTTGGACACGTGTCGTGCTCCTATTGGCCGCGGGCCAAAATTCAAAATTTTTCCTTCTCAAACACTTAGCCAATTTTTCATTACGCTTCCCCTTGTGACACGTGTCACACTGTGATTGGTCCGCGGCCCCACGGGCAAAAATTTCCATTTGAACCTTCGACCAAAATACTTGGAAAAATTTCAAATTTGCCTCCGACCCCGAACTCCTCTGCCACATGGCAGCTTCCTATTGGCTGCGGGCCTCAAATGGGAAAATTTTCCACAAAAACTCCACCAAGCCATAACTTGAAAAATATAAGGAGTTAGGAGGCAAACTTTACCTTTCTGGAAAGCTGAGAGAGAGCTCTATCTGATGGTGCCATTTCTAGAAAGCCTTGAGTGCTTTAAAATCAAAAATGTAGACTGAGGCACAAGAGAGGCAAGAACACAAGGAGTTAGCCACAAAAACGCTGGGCACATTTTGGATAACACTAACCTGTAAGAGAAACATAATGTAATGTTTTTGTTATCAAGCTTTTGTTCCAACTCAGTGCAAATTAGCAACAAGGGATAAAAATGGTGCCCCAAGAAAGGAAAAATGCAAGGGGAATAATAGAGGACACTTGGGTTCAATGATAAAACATTACACACTATGAAATAGTACGAAGCAACTCATTGTGTCCTAGAGTACAAACTAAGCATGTAGACTAGCTTTGTTAATGATTGTAGATTTAGATGATCCGTGAGTCGTTTATGATGAGAACAAGAAAGAACGAAAGAATGGTTATTTATAGGATGATTTATATTGTTTTTTATTTTTCTTGAAACATACTTTAATGCTTTTGTGATTTTTCTAACATATTTGAATGTTTTTGATTTTGAAAGTTTTCTAAAGCTATCTACAGAAAGTCAAAGAAGCACGGATGCCCCAACGATAAATGGGATGTACAAGGGCGTAGAATGCCATGTGCGTGTACAAGAAAGTGAAGATGCAAAAATTCCCCAATGTTAGGTGGGAGTATTCAAAGGAAAAGTATTTACGCAGCAAAAGGGGATCAAGGCCAATATGGATAGGTTTAACATGACAATGAACTCAAAACCAATGACATGCCTGGGAAGGAGAAATGATGCCCCCAACATAAGTCGCCAAGAAACACATGATAGAAAAGAAGTATACAATTTTTTAATTTGTGAAAGGGGACAAAGGTGTCTACAAACATGGCAAAAAGGAAATATCATACACATGTATGTTATGAACAAAGTATAAGAACAATGAATGTTATGAATGTAGCTTAGAAGCCTTGTGATGAAAAAGTGGTTAGCCAAAGGAAAAAATCATGAGACAAGATAAGGACTAAGACAAAGGGTCCTAATAGGATCCAAAAATGAAACTTGGTAACATACTAATATTTTTCACTCATAGAGATCTAGTGTGTACATGTGGAAATTAATTACCTTTTGAAGGGAAGATTTAATAGGCAAAAATGAGGACAAACTAGCCAATGTGTAGGAATTATTTATTTCAACGGTTGATTTGTGAATGGAGGGTGGAAGGATAGCCACACATTGCTATGCTGCCATCTAGGCATCCATAGCTCCGATGGAGATGTATTTTATTCCAATTGCAACATTTCTCTACTTCCAATCAAATGTCCATAGCACTGGTAGAGTTTATTCAAAAACCCCAAGAGAGTTATATATCAATTTGCTTTTAACTTTTTGATTGATTGATTGATTTTGATTGTGTTTATTTTGATTTCTAAAAACTAATTTCAGCTCTCTTGTTTGGCAAGGGTTAAGAAGCATTGATGGCTTCATAGAAGTAGGCGAAGTGATTGCGATGACAACATTAGCTAGTGTCAACAAATATGTCTAAGCGTTATTCACAACAAATTAGTTAGATGCAAATTGTGATAGGATCTCGATGAGGTCATTCGTTCTTTAATTTACCAAGGTGATAAAAGACCAGTGGTCAAATAGATACCATAGAGATAAATGTCACAAAATACATGCGAATAGACTAACCAAGATATCATTGAAGGGATGAAAATGGCAGATGAATTGTAGAGGAATGAAAATAAGGGAAGAAATAACATCCATATGTATGCAATACCTGATTGCAATGTGTGATCTTTGTACCTTCGACTTTGTTTTTGTTTGGAATGTTTTCATCATTTTTTTGTATTTTTATCCTTTTTGATTTTTAGATTTTGATGTTTTAGTGGATCAACAATGTCACTGTGTGATAAGATCCAAAAATGATGTTTGTGATTTCCTTTGATATGGGAGACTAAGTACGCTTTATTATCAAGAGTCATATTCTTTCCAATCTCGATGATCGTGGTGAGCGCGTGCTCAAGAAATGACTATGATTTTTTTGAAACGTGGATGTTGTATGCAAGAGATTGAGTTCATTATCCATAGGTTGTTGCCCTTTTCACCGTACTTGATGTGTACATTGGTGTGTGTGTGTTCTTGAATCACATTTGATTTACAAATATGAGATTGTTCTAGTTGTAGGGAGATTCGAGCTCTTTTTCATTTTGATTTTAGCTTGATAATGAACCTTTTGGGTTTCTTATAAGCAACTATGTGACTCGATGATCCCAAGAAGTGGGAGAAGAATGTGCACATTTAGACTAACATGATGGACAAAGGAAATACGGTCCAATGATTGAAGAAGATGAGATACTCGAGAGATGAGTTTCGATAGAAGAATAAGGGCTACTAGGATGTGGACCTAAGATGGAAGATGAAGGACTACTTGGAGGAGTCCTATAAATTGAATACAAGGGGATTCCCTGAGATATGTCCCAAGAATAGATGATGATGGACTACACCGAAGGTGACCCAAGTATAAAAGATGGCTACCCAAAGGTGAACCACATATAGATGATGTAGGGCTACTTAGAGGTGTCTTATAGATAGAAGAGGATGAAGGGATGCTAGGAAACAACACAAGAATAGAAGTCAATGAGCTTCCCCAAGTGACTCATAAGTAGAAAATAACGGAGGGATACTAAGATGTGGCCCAAGACTAGAGGTAACGAGCTACAAAAAGTAGACCCAAAAGTAAAAAAATGAGGACTACCAAGATGTGGCCCTAAAATGGAAGATAGTGGGGTACTGAAGGCCACCCAAGCTAAGATTGTGATTGAGGAATCGTGATAGAAAGAGAAGGATTGAGTAATGAGAAGATAGGCCATGGATCAATGCTAGACCGACATCTCATTATGTTCGAGGAGGAAGGTGAAGATGGAAGAATAGAATGACCTCAAGCTCTTCCTCCACATTTTGATAAAAGGAATCAACCTCTTCCTCCCCATACACAAGTATATCGAGTTCTAGAAAGAATCCTCAGTATAGGGGTATCTTTGTGTAGTTTGGTCGTTTCAAGTCATTCTAAGAGAAATCAATTAGTAAGAGGTTGTTTATTTTTGAAAATGGGAGGTTGAATAGAAGAAATGGGTTCAATCGCAGGTGGAGAATATTGATTGACAACACGTAAGAAGAATCAAGAGAAAAAGTAGATTTATGTAGGTGTCTCATAAATGGAAAATTTGGATTTGACCTAGTCGCTTTTATAGAAGACGATGTAATGTAGGAAGGAAAGTAGGATCACATAGCCATTTTTAAAGTCATAGCAACATAGGATTCAAATTACATGATTGACTAGAGGGAATCCAAGTCGCGAGCTCTTTTTATGGAGGAAGAGGTCATTGAGGCAATTGATAAAGGTGGTCCTACAAAGGAAGGGAGGACTATGACTCAAGAACTGAATTGGATGTTTGATCAATGGAACTCGAGAGTTACGAGTCTTAAAAAGAGGAAGATGTTGTTGAGGTGATTTAGAATAAAGGTCCTTCTAAGAAATAGAGGATCGTGGTTCAAGATTTGATCTAGGCATATCCGAATGATAGTTGGGATCCGAATCTTTAGAAGAAGTGGGAATCCAAACAACGCTTTCGATCTAAATTTGAAGAAGAGTGGGGGAACCTGAATAATAATTTGGATCAGAAGCGCCCAAACCATACCACTGACTATGAGATGAAGGTGGGGAACGAGGTTCCCGAACGTGCCATCTAGCATGAAGACTCAAACGAGGTTTAGTCATAACGGGAATCTTTTTGATTTGCATTCCTAAACCTAGGTTCCATGTTTTTGTTAGTGTAAGGAACTACGTGATGGTCGATCATTATTGGTGTCATTTAGGTAAAAATTCCTAGACCTAGATAGTGTGATGGAACTCCTTCAAAGGGAAGGAAGTGACATGTTGATTCAGGGAAGCATAATGACATCCAACTAGACATTTGGTAGATATAGGGATGTTGGTGTGATTTTCCAAAAGGGATCTAAGGAAAACATACATCGTGATAACGTACTTTCGATAACCCAACAAGATCGGGATAAGTCACAAGTGTAAATGATCAAAGGATCCAAAGTTGCACTAGGTTTTATCTAAGTGTATCCAAGTTATACGAAACCTAGGTGTATGTGATATGAGCCGTTTAAAGTCCCACTATATTGAAAGATGTCCTAAGCACACAAAACATATGCAACCGCTATTGTACTAGGAACAATCATGTAAATTCTCTAATAAATCATTCAAACACTAAAATTGTTATATAGAACTATATACCTTAAGCTTATGGTTTCAACGATGGGTGTGAAACAGATAGTGACAATACCCTATCAACACCTACGTTGAGCTAAAATATCAACAAGACCTAAGAACCAAATTTGTATTGACGTGATCTTCGTATGAGATATACTATGATTAGTTCAAATGCTGACAAAATATAAGTCTTTAATAATGGAAGTTACAAATGTGAATAATGTAACAACATTATCTCGACACATTAATCGAGCTAGAATAAGCAAGGTGTTAGTATCAAGATGATGTTATCATGATACGAACAATGCAATATCAACATTCTCAAAATGCCTTAGACATTGTTGGGATTAAAACTAAGTACAAGTATAACAAGAAGTCATTAATTTTGTGGGCAACGAACGATACAATAATGAGACCTATATCAAGTTCTCAAGAAATGAAAACAAGATGTAAGTGTCATAATTGTATGGCTAGAATGCGGGCAGAGTAACAACTCAAAGGGGAAACAATGATGAAATGAAATCCTAGCTATGAAGATGATCCTGAAATCAAGATCATGTGGCCATCAAAGATATAAGGATGCATCCACACACTTTATACATTTAACAACTTAGCCGCAAACATGGATGAGTGTAAATAGACAAAAAGTGATGAATACTATCTATGAAAACACTCCTAAATGATGCCTTCTCTTATCCCAAATGGGCAATAAGAATGCAAAGGTATAGATCTAAAAATGTAAAAATAAGCTAAGCGTCACTTACTGCAATGAGGAGAGTGTCACCTCATTCAAGACGAGAAAGAAGCCAAATGAAGTAACACATTGTTTTAATTGCATGATGAGGACACTTAAGATATAACTTGAATGGATTTGTGGCTTTGTTCGAAAAAAAAAAGTTTTTAATCCAAGTAAGTTATCACCTCATGATGGTTCAACAAGACTCGATAATGGATTAGCAAAGTGGGCTCCTTGACAAAATGGCTTTCCTAGGTGATTTTCTCAACTAGGTGTCAACAATTTGTCTAGATCCGAGCTTGATTTACCAAGGTTTCCCAAGGAGTATCTCATATTTAATTTACCCCTTCAAACACCATGAGCAATAAATGCGTTCATTGGTGTTCTCATCAGGTCCCTAGACAAACTTTGATTCTAACTCACAATGAATATCTAGTCAAGTGGGTAAGTGGAGTGCTTCCTGCTTCATTCACGAGGTTAATTAGCGATGGACTACTTTAGGATTCCTAGAACCACCCCCATTATTGTAGCTTAATGTGTTATGCCAAAGGGGTTACATTCTAGTTGAGTGGATAGGGAAGTACTCTTTTACAAAACCTATAATATTGTGTGATGTATGTGGTGTGTTTTTTTATCTTGTTTAAATTAACATGGTTTTGAGTAGCACACCATTCAACAACTTGTATGAAAACACGTATTAGTAGGTTTGTGTTTTTGAAATTCCCTTTCTTCAAGAAGTGAAGGTGGTCCTATAACAAAAATTAGTAATTTCCTAAAAGGATCATGATATCAAAAGAGAGTTTGTGTGTCATTGTTGATTCCCAAGATCACCAAAAAGGCGCAAGGAAAGAGCATACACTATGCAAAAACTCAACTATAAATATGAAATATAAAACATTTGAAGTGTCTTGAAAAATTATTTCATTTTCACCAACTCTTGAATATTAATCTATTCTTAAGCATAAACCAAGTGTTATGAAATCAAGAAGAAGGTTTTGGAAGTGTTTCTCGGTTCCCAAGATTTCCTATAAGGTGCGAGGTAAGAGCATACACACTTCAAGAACTCTATCAACTAATAAATGAAACACTTAACTAAGTTAATTAAATCAAAATTAAATAAACCTATAAACAACTCATAAAACCTACAAAATAGTCAACAAAAAATAGAAACTTTGATCTTACAGATCTGTGAGAAAAATTCAACTTTTAACGCAGACGCCACGCGCTCATACCAACACCTATGTGCCCCAACCGACAGTACGTGCTGCTTTTGACAGATATGTGGCTAATGTATAAATGTACTACCATAACAACTTTGATAGATGTATACACGTCCAAAGAAGCAAATACACCTACGTTTTGACAGATATGCACCCCATAGAATGGACACACATCCAAGGAAAATGCAAATTCAACACAATCTTTGATAGATGCATACACATCTAGAGAGGAGTGGATACGCGTACATTTCTAAAGACACGTGGGTGACATGATGGATACACGTTCCCTTTATAAAAAGTCCGACACCTTTCAAAGTATGACATGACAGATACATGAATAGTTTGATGCATACACACCTATTTTTATGGATACACGTCCTTCTAGGACACCTACACACACCCCTAAAAACATGCAAAAATCACGGAAACAAAAAAGTTACAAGATCAAAAGGGTTAGTTTCTAGAAATGAAATTCTATTCCTAGCTTAGACCCACTAAATGCTTTAGGAAAAGGAAGGTAAAGCCCTTTTAAGATGTGAAATATGTTAAAAGCAAGCTTTTAAAAACTAAAAAGCATATAAATGGTTAGAAATGGTCATGATAAAGCTCAAAAGACCTCCATTAATGGAGTATGAACTAAGTGTCCCATCGGGCATGCCAAATGCATACAATGAGAAGTTGCAAAGCTATGGAATGAGGCTAAAGAACCTCAAATATTTTCCAACTCATCTATGGACCATAAGATAAGAGATAAACAAGGGAAACTAGCATGCAAGCATTATAACTTTGACAAAAACATCAAAACTAACATGTATTTTACTCTCTACTCTTTGAATGCTAATTTAAATGAACTTAGAAGATCCTAACAATTAGTTTTGTTGTTTACTCCATGAAGGTGAATGAATCTTACTAAATGACTACAAGGCCAAGTTTAGGATATTCCATTACTAACCTATCATGGATGCAAGATGAAGCTATTTTAATGGTGGATGGCTCAAGATCAAATGCCTTATTATCTTGGCTAATGCAAATGAGATCTTAAGCTATGTCAAGATGATATATGATATCAAGATCAAGATGTCAATAAGGTGTTAGGTTGAAAGGGAGGGGTGACCCTTCTATTTATAGTTTTCCACTTGTGATATTTTGGAGTTCTAAGTCATGTGGGACAAAAGTCTAAAAATCACTTTATGATTAGGAGTTGATTAAACATGATTTGGACTAGTTAAGCTAGGTTTAGGCTAGTTAAAGTTTATTAGCAAGTGATTAGAGACACATTGAGAGTCGAGGGGTCCGAATAACCAAAAGTGATTGAAAGATAGCCTCGTGAATCCTATAGAAGTGATCTATAAGGTTATAGGAAGAGTTTGAATGGTTAAACAAGACTATTTAACTACCAAAATAGTCTAATAGTTTATTATAGGAGGAATAATTACCAAGAAGTGTCACAAATGGGCATCCAAGAATGGATTGAAGAATGGTGAATTAACGAAGTGTCGTTAATTGGTTGAATTAGAGGAAATGCCAAGTGTAAGAATATTTTAGGTGTCTACGCTTTCATATTGAGCTTTTAGTTGAGATGGGATTGAATTCATCTCGTCATTTCATCTTGTCAAGTGAGAGAATCATCAAATCCATATATCTCAATCGAGTTTGAGCTCGAAGGGAAAGACACACGATAACCGATGAGTTGAGAGATGAGCTCAAAAAATATAACCATATCAATATCCCACACAACTCAGGAGATAATACATCCAAACTATCAAGATCCATCCAACTCGATCTCAAGATTAAGGTAACCAACTCACATGCTTAGCTCAACAATCGAGCTAGAGATGAGTTGAATGGCTATTCAATTACAAATCACATCAATAGCCAAATGTTAAGTCTACAATGAGTAGGGTGCCAATTCGGTTGATGAATTATCACCCAACAAAAAGAACTCATGATGTGATAGAAGCCACACATATTTAAATTTAAATTTAAATTTAAAAATTAATGTCCAAAAGTAACCAAAAAGGTTAATGGGACTACAAGAGGAGCAAAGAGAACAAGACAATGCAGGAAAGCAAAAACAAAGACAAAAAAAGAAACAACTAGAAAGAGACAAGATACAACAAGTCTATGTGCCATGCTTAAGAGGTTCTACGCCTAGTAGATCATGACTGTTGTGTGGAGTCATGAGCTCATTTATGCCACCGATGTTGTGTAGAAGGCTGAAGGAATGAATCAATAGTATGAGACCTAAGGCTGCCATGATGATGTTTGAGGAGGCCATATCTATATTGGGTCATCTCCTTGATAAATAAAGCTACACACCTTTGGTATTCATAATGGATAAGGGAACGTAATGAGCCTTGAGTTTTTAGAAAGAGACAATAGTACCTACTAAAAATCTCATAGTACATAGGACAACAAAATTTAAAGTTCTCTTCTAATTCAGTTCATTGTTGCAAAGTGTGCAAGTGCGCTTTGTCTCTAGGAATGTAATGCTTTGTCTCCATGCAAATATGATGAGAAAAAACTCGTAGTTGTCCCAAGGGGAATATCAAACCAATTGGAATCCTAATGTATTTGGGGGCAATTACACGTTCATCTTCAATTTGGAGATAATGATTATAGGCATTTTGTTGGCAATGGTTCTATTGGTTTAATCCAAGTTAATTTTATGTAAGCTTTGTAGATCTCCTTTCTAATTCTTCTATAAATTTCCTTTTTAGCATGCGGGGATAATTAATAGAGAATGTGAGAGAGGAAGATGATTACTATCCAACTGATGCTTTGTAGGAAATTTGTATTAGGTATCGTCAAATCTCCCTCCTAGTCTCAAGTTTGAGAAGTTTGAATTATTGATGTAAAAAAATTACTTACCATAAGAGTGAAAGAGTGAATATAGGTGTGCATCCAAATTTATCAGTAAGTTGTGATAGTTTCACCATGGTGTAAGAATAAAAGGCAGGTGACTTATGTGGATGTGAGGTATCTTCTCACGTAGATGGAGGTTGAGACCTTTTATGATCAAGTGTTATAATTGTAAAAGGTCAAAGAAGGGGTGTTAGCTCCTATTCTTAAGCATATACAAACAAATCATACAAAAAAAGGGATTTTAGCTCAAGATAAGGGGAGATATAACTAAATAAAGATTAATTCAAGCTATTTATGGATATAGGAGGTCAAATTTTCATTAGAGGACATAAAGAAGTGTATAGTGGGCATGAAGGAGGTGATGCACTAGTAGGAAATGTATGAATTTTGTGTTCTATGATTGTTATTATCTTAAGAATAATATTGGTTTTGAAGATCATGAGTTCGAGGAGTTTTCAATCCTCATTTATTGTATGCATTGATGGATTATAATGAAATCATATTTGTTCTATGAGCTAGAGGCTCTTTTCCTAAAAGTTTGCATGATTTACAAAGGACTATGTATGAGGGGATTTGATAGAACAACGAGCTTGAAACACTCAATGAATTTTATTTATTCCAATTGGCTTGACTGATAAATCAAGAAGATGTTATAGGTGATAAGGAATACAAACATATTTTTCTTGGCTCTTGATGATATTTATTTAAACTTTTATAGCTAAATCCTCGCTCTCGTGCCCAATCTAGGGCATCGTAACTTTGAATTCCTCAAGTGAAAAATTATAAAATTTTGGGAAAAGTTTTTTCCTTCCACAAATAAGAAGACCCCCAAATTTTAGAGTGAATGGAATTTTCCATCAAAAGTTATGCATGTCTGTGTTTTGGCCGAACAAGAAAATGTAACAGTGTATAGGATAGTGGGTATAAATGGTAGAATTTTCACAAATCCTTCTTGTTTATGTCAATATACTTGTCATGAATGTGACATGAGGCATAATTAAGGTATTGGAATGAGTTTGAGGAGGAATGCATGAATAAATTTCCATTATCCTAAACACAAGCTTAACTGTGCATGAAATGGGATCCAATTAGATCACTAAGAAACTTGTAAAGGGAGAACTGTGCAAAACATACATAGATCCAAGTCCTAATATTTTGGGAAAATCTAATCCTTGTCTAAGGGTATCTGTAAACCATGATCAAAAGCCTTGATAAATCTTTTTTTGCATTGTCAGTACTTGGTTTGGGTTAGAAGGAGCCTATAACAAGGTGATAAAGAACTAGAAGCAAAACAAGTGCATGATGAACCAATGTTGGATATAAACTCTGTGTCATTACCATGAAGAGATATGTATGCATGATATTATAACCTCGATGCTTAATATGCCTTAAGTTGTTGTCAAATTCATGGAACAAAGGACTAGAATGGGCATGAATGGGTATTGGAGTAAGGAATCATCTCAGTGAATGAGTAGCTAAAAGGGTTAGATACTTATAGGGTAGTGAATCAAGTGATTCCAAGGTGTTAGAATTCAATCTAAGTGTTACTACAACATATTCCCATTATCCTTCCCACACCAAGTGAAAAATATGTTATGTTCTTAAGAAGACAACTTTGGGTGCATGTTCTAGAACAAGGAGTGAAGGTATGGTTCCAAGAATTGATCCTTATTAGTATGCATATGAAGTAGGTGTATTAGGATGTATTGAATGTAATTTATCATTGACTAGTTGATATCAACGTGGACTCCTTTTTATTCCATCAAGGTATAAATTAACCCTTTTCTTTTCTCTAACCTCCTATTCAAGAAAAATATAAGGAGTTAGTGAAAATTTGTGAAAAATTTGGAAAAATAGGAAAAGGGCCTATTTTTATGTATCAGTGGATTTTGGGACATGGGTGGAACAACCGTGGAAGGAATCAAACTTCTTCGTACTTGACACAGGTCTAAAATGCTAAAAACTAATGATTTACTTAAATCAGTCCCAGAAGGGCCACACGGTCCAAGTTCCATCGGGCCATGAGTTCCCCTGAAATCTCGATTTGCAAAGGATTTGAGACGGGTCCAATGTGTTACTGATAAGGTAGAAATTTGGGGCTCAGTGCGGTCAAAGTATCGTGGGGACATGAGTTCCCATAGAAACTCGAGATAGCCACACATCGCTGGAAGCAATGTCATGTGGGTATGGAGGGGTCAATGGCCCACCTAGCTTAGTCAATAATGGATGTGTAAGGATGGAAGAAACCGATTCGGGTGACACAGAGAAAGGAGACCCGAATGACACAGTACCGCGGGGACATGAGTTCCCTGTGGAGGAAAAATTGCTACATATCAAAGAGACAAAGGTTACATTACAGATAATGAGGAATTAGGTGGCCCAAATTGTCCTTATACCCCCAATTCCATGACTTCCTAAAACCCCATAGTATAAAGGGAAGTAGTGTGATGCAACCCCCAGAAGTTCAAATTGGCATAACTTTTGACCCGAGCTCGATTTTGACAAAATTGGACTTTGTAGAAAGTTCTCGAAATAATCTACGCCAAAAATTGGATTTATTATTTTTAGTAAGGGTAGGTGGGTGAAAATAAAATAAACATCTCCAGATCCAATAAATTAAATGCTCAGTCCCGTAAAATGCAAGAAATCCTTGCAAACTCAAAATAGTTGCTCACACTCAGAAGACCATAACTTTTGCAATTCTCAACAAATTTTTGCAAAATATGTCTCATTGGAATTGTAATTCCAAGACCAACGTAAAATAATAAATAAATTCAGAAATTGATGAAGTTTTGATGATGATTTTAAGGAAAATGTGTCAGGTTTTGAACAATTATTTTATTAGTGGTTAGAGATGCATTTAATGAGGCATGGACAATCATTATTCACTACTATAAGTTATGGATAACCTTGAGATTTCTTCTTTAGGACAAAAACACCAACCAAACTCATTTATCATGACTTGAAATTGGTGGGAAAGGGAATTTTGGGAATTGCATCTCCTTTCTCTCTCTCTCTTCCAAAATTCTATAAATTGAAGCGTTGGGCTCATTGTCAAGGAGGATAGTTTTTCAGTAGAGAAAACTCTATCATTTTGGTTTTATGAAGCTAATGTAATATGTGCCCTCAGTAGTGGACTCCTTGCATGGTGATCTAGGCCTTTATTTTGTAATAGTTTGAAATGTGCATATTAATGAAGCAATAGATTCAAGTTTGTGGATGTATCTTCCTCTCGAGTTTGTTGCATTCTCCTTGCCTCTCTAATGTTATTAGCAAATGTTTGTGTCTACTCTATACTCTTGTAGGAACCTATTATTATTGTGTATGCATGGAAATGTGTTGGGAATGTTGTTATTAGAATGTGGAGAACTTTCATCACCTTCTCTAATTTGTAAATTGCTTCCATTTTCACACATTGAAAATTATTCCCATACCCTCCTTTTCTGGTGTATCACCGCTTTAGTGTAGGTTTTGTTTTCATGCACTCTCTCTCCCTAGTCCCTTATAAAGTTAGATTAGGATAAGATAGTTTTTCCTACATTAGAGTAGATTGTGGTAGGTATTTTAGGATCAAGAACCAACTTTCTGGGAGGTCTATCTCAAGTAGCAAGTCCCACAACTTGGAGATAGTACCCATGTTACCTAGTCACATCATGAGCTCAAGCACACACACTTGTGCAAATCGGAGGGTGCTATGATTTAGTGATAACAAATCTTATTGACCATTATGGAGAATTTGATGTAAGATTTGTGTTTATTTTGCATCATTAATAGAATTAGTTCATTATATTTGCGAACCCGTATATGTAGTCCCTCACGAATGAAATAAAATTCCATTATCAACTTTGGAGTTTTGTGTCTTTGATTTACCTTCATTGTTGTTATTTTAATTAGTTATAATCTACGTTTTAAGTTGTAAGCCAATTTAATTTATTTTACACTTTTACAAGAAATTGAGAAATGAAGATAACGAATGCATACTTGGGGGTACAAGTTAAATTTATTGATTACAATTCAATTTCGAGTTTTATCTTCCAAACTTAACGTAGTACATTAATTTTGAGAAATTTTAATAAGTATCCATAAAAACAAGAAAATTGAGTAAGTTAAAATTTACGGTTTTGGATCACAACTCCATATAATTTCAGATCCCACATTGAAAAAAATCCAAAATAATTTGAGGTCCAAAGTATTTGAATAACAACTAGTATCATTAATATAAACATTACTAATGAATCAATTTTTTGTAATTTATTGTTGGAAAGAAAAATTGTGGTGTATAAGATATGGACTGCTCATCTCAATGTCAACAAAATTTTCCATGTCTTTCATTGTAGATGCAATCCTATCATCTAGTTCTCTCGATCACATTTTAATAAACTAACAAAATTTACGAGAATACCTATATAATTGGGTCTTTCTCATCTTATTTAACCACTCCCTCATGCTACTTGAGTTGCACAATGTCAAAATTTAAAAATAATAAGCATATGAATATACACTCAATAATCTACAAAATTTAATGAATGTTAAGAACCTGGAATACTGAGGAGGTGATGTCAAATGCAAATCCAAAAAGAAAAATCTTCCTCGGATGATTTGTATTTTTATTGGGAAAGTGTGGAGAACGCCTAACTAGTATAATCACAAAAACTAGATAGCTTTCATTGTACTCATAATAGTATAGTTTCCATTTGTCCTTTCCATCTATGACTTCAAGTATACAAGTAGAAATGAGCCTATATATGTGGTGGTAGACACTTTGTTTCTATTGGTTTACCCCTTATTTTTCTATCATATTTTTCATCCGGAACCTATTCTCCATATTTGAACAACATAGTAGTGTGTCTTTCATTCCATATGATACACCCCTCTTCCTCTTACAATATTTCACCATCACCGTAAAATTATTTTTACACCGAAGGAATTTCTTACAATGGGATGAAGCTTGAGGGTCTTTGAAATGTTTCATTAGATCGGTGACCCGTGTTCCAACGTACATCGACATCCATCCGAATGCCCCGAACCATTCAATCCACGCATGCCATAAATATCATTCAATTTGTGCTAATTTTTAAAATATCTGTTCATTATTTTAGATGAATTATGTGGTGGTAATAGTGACAATGACATTGGGGTTAAAGAAGGCCCATGACTGAAATGTAACAATGATCCTGATATATATGCGTCAAGTGTATATGCTCATTATCCTCTTTGTCGATGAGTACATGTGAGGATGTTTTCACGTAAAATGAGCATTGTAGGTGTGGATCCCTCATGTGTATATCTGGCCACTGGATGACCGCAACCTTCCATAACCTTACACTCGTCAAACATAGCCACTTTGGGTCATGCTTTGCCTTTTCGTGGTAGGAAAACGCTTAACACGCCTTACCGATTAAATTATAATTTATAATTCATATTAATTTTATATATGATGTTTTATATATTTTTAATCATCCTCAATCATAACCTTTAATTAATTATAAGTGTAATCACTAAAGTTTATCTCGGTCTAGCTTTTAATTATAAGCATAATTATTAATGTTTATTTTGTAATAAGAAATCTTTATTAAAATTAAGGTGATTTATTTGGTGGTTTGTTGATCTTGAGTTCAGGAAATGCTAAAATAAATTGATGAACCATAATATAAATAAATTACAATGTTTTTTTTTGAAAAGTATATATAAATATGTTGAAGGTGTATCACGGTTGGGTTGGAGTAGGGGATTTGACAACCAACATGTAGATCAACGGTCCGGCAGAGAAAAGGACGTTGACATCCTCCACGGATCCAAATGAGACCGTCAATCTGCATGCACCATAATAATCTTTTAACGTGGCGGAGACATTAACAAATAAGTGGATTTTCTAGAAGTCACATTCAACGCGTTTTCTCTCTCGGTCTCGTGTGTACATTTCATGTTTCATATCTTGGTCTTTGGTCACATGATGGATCATCCATAACCTTCATAGTGTTGAAGGCCAATCCCTTGATTCACGTCAACACAAAAGATCATTAGACAAGGATATTTGTATGACCAAGAGAGAGAGAGAGAGAGTGAGATCAAGCGTGCACCGAGACATACAAAATGGTGAATGTTGCATACAAGGTTACCACTCCTCTGCATCTAGGAAAGACCTCTAAAACAGCATTAGATTCACCTCTTTAATGACATCAACATAAAGAGAACCCAAGAAGGGTCTTTCTAGATTCGATGAAGATCCCACTACTCATCAATCTAGATAATGGGTTCCCCATCCTACTCAGTACATTGTTACTAGGATTCAAGAAAATAATCCTCGAAAGTATTCAAGTTAGTTTCTTCCTTTTTTTTGATCGACAACAATGGTCAATGATTTTGCTTAGAGTTTAGTTTTGAAAAAATGTAAAATTTATGGGCTCGACAACCGACAGTACATCTTCAAACCATAGAGAAAAGGATGTTAACATACTCCATAGATCCAACCGAGGTTATCAATCCACATGCACTAGATAAGTATATTTTCAATGTGGTGGTGATAGTGAAAAACACGTGAAATTTCGAACTTGCATTCCACATTTCCTCACTCGGTCTCGTGTGTGCATTTAATGTTTCCTCTTTTGGTGTCGGTCATGTGATGGATTAGTCATAACCATCATATTGTTTAAGGTCAATCCTTGTTCAGCGTCGATGCGTAATATCACTTTGGATAATGATATTCAATTGGAGGAGAGAGAGAGAGAGAGAGAGAGAGAGAGAGAGAGAGAGAGAGAGAGAGAGAGAGAGAGAGATGAATGTTGCATACAAGTTTAGAACTCCTATGTAGGTAGGAAATACATCTCAAACGCAATTAGATTCACCTCTTCAATAACATCAACATCAAGAGAACCCAAGAAGGATGCTTTCTAGATTCCGATGAAGATCTAACTACTCATCAATTCGGAGAATGGGTTCCCCATCCTACTTAGTACAATGTTCCCAGACTCGAGAACACAAACCCCAAAAGTATTCAAGTTAGTTTCTTCCTTTTTTTGATTGACAACAATGGTCGATGATTTTGCTTAGGGTTTTGATTTGAAAAAATGTAAAATTTATGGGCTTTGACAAATGACAAGTAGATCGGCGGTCCACGAGTAAAGGAAATTGATGTGTTCTATGGATCCACCGAGACCATCAATCCGCATGCGCCATAATTATATTTTGATGTGGCGGTGATAGTAATAAACAAGTGGACTTTCGAGAAATCAATTCCATGTTTCTTCTCTCGGTCTCGTGTGTGCATTTCATGTTTCCTCTCTTTGTGTCGGTCATGTGATGGATCAACCATAGCCATCAAAATGTTGAAGGCCAAGCCCTTGATCCACATCAATGCACAAGGTCGTTAGACAAGGATATTCACATGAGAGAGAGAGAGAAAAAATGAATGTTGTATAGGCAAGGCTAAAGCAATCCTCTATCGGTAGGAAAGACCTCAAAAATGGATCAGATTCACCTCTTCAATAACATCAACATCAAGAGAACCCAAGGAGGATTTCTAGATTCTGATGAAGATCCTGTTGCTCATCAATCCAGAGAATGGGTTCCCCATCCTATTCGGTATACTGTTCTAGGACTTGAGAACACAAACCCTTGAGATTATTCAAGTTATTTTCTTCCTTTTTTGATCAACAAAATGGTTGATGTTTTTCTTAGGGTTTGGTTTTGAAAAAATGTAAAATTTATGGGGGAAAACCTCAAAGTACATCAACATCGTAGTTAGAATTACTCGACGTTCTCCATGGATCTATCTACAACCATCGATTTGGGTAAACCATTCTGCATATACTTGAAAACCAAAAACTGTCATGGTAAGTCTCTTGAATACCATCGATCATTGCAGGGCATGGACATGTACTTTTTCTCTTTTTCAATTTAGCCCTATGTAATTTGTTTTTTCCACCATCGCTTTTACCCTCTTAGCCACCATGGTAGAAGACGAAATAAACATAGACCTCTTCGTATTTGTGCCTTGCTTTAAATGCTCAACACACCTTCTTGGAATGAGCCTCCCTCTTTCTCGGAATAAAATATTGGTAAGCATTCATTGTGTTGTTCATAAATATCTCCATTCTAAACAACGTGTTTACAGTCTCTTCTTCGTGCAATCAAATAGACCAAGTGAATGCTAGCATATTTCTTCTACTTTATTGAACACACATCTTCACCATTTCCTTCAAATGTAAGATTTTATTGGCATTTTTTCATGCCATATTGAGGTCTCTCTTATATGACAATTTTGTTTTATTTAATTTAAATATGTATAACCTGAATTAATATTAATTAATTTTACTGATCAATAAACGTAAATCCATTCCTATCGCGGTCATTTCATATGACATAGATATTTTTTTATGGTGGGATGAAATGGAAAAACTTAATCAACAAAAAAAATCATGCAGATTATTGGTGTCTTATTATGTTTGAAGGCGTTTTCACTAAGGGAAAGACCTGGTTAGCGGTTGACAACCACTTGACATTCAACGACACATTTATAGCTTTCCTCGGATGCTGAACAAATTAATCTCATCCTTTCATTTCACATCACACTTGCTCCAGCCCACATCTTGTTTTTGAAACACATTGTGTTCCTTCACCCTCTCTAAACCATATAGCTATCTAAATAGTTTTCTTCTACATCAACAGTATTCTTTTTTGAAAACATGCACAATTGCGCTTTTGTTCGAAAAAGGATGACTAGGAAAATAAAGAGCATGCACACGTGAAAAATTCCTATTGACTAACATGGGTGATCTGTAACACTGCTTCACTTAAAATGTTCACGTGTAATATGCCTGGAAGGATATGCTTTATTGCCTCCAACATTCCATTCATGTTTTCCACCTTGTCTAGCATATTAAATGTTGTCCACCAAAATAATTAACACTTTCAAAGATAACTAAATTTATGAAAAGCCCCTTTTCCATTTTCCCTCCGAAATGGTCCATTGCCTTCATTGTGTTCCTCTAATTTTATGGTGCCATAATCCTTATATAATAGTTATTGACACTTATTGGGTGGCCCCTCCATATGCCTTACAATTAACACAATACACATCTATTCATAAGGTCGATACTGCTTTCTATTTTGATGTCTCATGTTACTCATTACTTCTTTTGTCGTGTCTTTGCAACTATTCACGTGGCTCAATGCGAATGTTTATGAGGGGGAACCTTTATCAAATTCTTGAAATATGTAGAGAAACCATAATCATACATGATCATGAAATTGAAAACACAATGAACCCACATTGCAAAATTTCAGTTTTTTAACATATGTTTACTTCGAGATTGAACCGAAAAATGCAAGTTTTCTTTTAAAGTGTTCATTAACAACACCTTCCTTTCTTCAATTTTTCCAGACTATATTTCCACGATGCCCTACACTATATATCACCTTTCTCCATCAAACAGTTAACAAAAAATATAACTAATGCATATGTTCCTCCTCCTAACATAGATAACTTCCACAAAATGGCCCCAGCATTATCCTCTCCCAATTCCTTCTCCTCCCTCTAACCCCCTCTTCTACAACCCTCTTCCTCCTTTTATGTTTTGGTCCCTCAAAATCAACCTCATCTTAGACTTCCCCTTCGATGTTCACATCACACATTTCACGTGTGATTGCTAGTTTTCTATGCATCCTTATCATTTTCTCTATTATACCACTCAAATTCAATTACTAGCATTTTATTCTACTTGACCAAAAATTAAAAACCGACCAATAATCTATATTATCGAGAACTAAACCAGCGAACCAACCAATATAAAGTATAATTAAATCCTAATGTGAAGGAATATTTTTTTCTTGTTATCTATGTGTCGTTAAGTCGATTATCTAAACTGAGATCATAGGGGTTTAAAAACTATAAAAACAAATAAACAACAACTCATATTAAAAGGTGCCACAATCTTCTTCATATTGGCGAAATGAAAACCACAAGGAATTGGAATGGCCATGCGTACTGTGAACTAGTATAAACACTGCGAAAACCTACATTTCAGAACCTTCTTGTTTTTTGCATGGATTTCGGAGCTCACGGTAAATTCATTTATAGGTATGTTTTCCACCTCTTTCATATTTTCCAGATCTTTGCAGAGGTTTTTTTTGGTTGGTTTTTTTATGTAGGTTTTATTTTGAGTATGATTATATAGTGGTTATAGATTTTAAGTCGGGAAAAGGAGCATATTTTGTAGTAAATATGGGAAAGAGAAAGAAGGCGCAGAAGGCCGCACGAAAGAAAAGGTAGGAGAAGTTGGGTACATTCTTTGGTTGTCCTTTCTATAACCATGATAACAACATCAATTGTAAGATGTAAGCTCTAACTATTTTTACATTTAAAGTGTAAGCCCTAGATTTTTACCCCTTGTCGGGAGTTTGAACCCTAGCCATTGTAATGGTGTTTTTACCTCTTCTTTTAATTTATTCTAAAAATAGTTTTGTATGACTTTGACACTGTATTTCTTCCGTACCTATTTTCAAAGTGAGCAACCACCTACTTTTTTTTGTTCCGCTAAGGAGGGTTTTCTTTTTCTTTCTTTATTATTTACGGTAGTGTAAAAATAAAATAAACTAGCATACCTATATTATATAAATATATGTAATATATGTCGGGACGTATATATTACATATATTTATATATTATATAAATATATAAGTGCCTCGTGAACTCTACCTCTCGAACATATTTTACATACATAGATTTATATAAACATGAATCAAAATATGATATGTAAAATATGCGAGAGGTAAAGTTTACTAGACACCTATATATTTATATAATATATAAATATATGTAATATATACCTCTCGACATATATTACATATATTTATATAATATAGGTATGCTAGTAGAATCGTAGGAATTGTATTATGCGTAAAATAACGTCCGAAAAGAAAGGAAGAATTTAGTTCGTGCATGAATAAAATAACATTTATAATTTAATATTATAATTATTTATTATCAAAACATAGTCACCTATATGTAATTTTCTTATGTAATTATATTATTATATAACTTAACACCTATATGTAATTTTCTATAGTTCATACCTAAATAGTATGTTAAAACCTATTTATTAATCTTTAAAGTGTGCCCTATTATTTACTTAAACTTATTTACGTATTTATTAATCGGCCCTATTATTTACCTAACTTATTTACCTATTTAAGTAATTTAGGTATTTAATTTATGATTAATCTAAAATTTAATATATTTCTATGGTATAGCTATTTAATATTTAATATATACTAGATCTCCATTTACAAAATCTTGTACAAAAAAACTATTTATAAACCTTATAATTGAAACATGTATGATAACAATGGTGATAATAATGATGATGAAGAAAAATGATAGTGACCATGATAACAATTTGATGATGATTGTAATTTTTAATTTATTTACAAATTGGAAAGAATAGGTTTAAACAATAATCATGATAGAAATAAGAACATGCACTACCCAATTACACACAGAATAACACTTAGGTTCAGTCAATATCTTCCATCTCTTAATTATCACAATAACACAAAAGCTTCTTACAATACTAGAAATCTATGCCGATGCACGCATGGATCTGATACGGTAATCCAGAAACATGTACACTATGTTATCTATCTTTCCATATCCATCATCTCTCTCCTATCTCTCTACTAGGTAATTCACTACATATATATAGGGTGGGGACTTTCCCTTCACCGCTTATCTATTCCAAAAATAGGTCGCATGCTATTAATAGCCACACATGCCATTTTCATGCATAGCCACACATGCAAGTGTGTTATCTATAGACTACTGATAGTTAACTGAGGTGACAATCCTATTCTTAGACTATCTCCATGCAAAAGTGCTCTAAATCTGATCCTCCAGAAATAGACAATGCGTGGCGCGCACGTCTCTGCATCGTTGGTGTGTTCTACACACATCTTCTAAAAATAGATCTTCATGCCCAAAAATGGCTAAGTCCTAAAACTGCTAAACTTTTGTTCCACATGTGTTCTTCTTATATCCATTCACACCTTTAAACGTATGACTTTTTTCCCACATGGACTTCTTGTGTGCTTTCTCTGTCAAGTGTTCTTTGATCAACATTACCCCACACTAATTTCATTGTCACCCCGACAATGGGTATCTCCAAAAATTAAGTAAAGAATAGAAGAATGGAAAGAATGGAAAGAATGAATGAATGTATGAAAGAATGTTTTACCCTCATAGTCTCTTCTTCAACCTGAACAACTAATTCAGGATATTCCTATTTTATTTCAGCCTCCAAGGTCTACCATTCAACGAGTGCTTGTTCTACTTTTTTTGGAATGTCCACAACAATGGACTCCAATTCATCCCTCACAATCTCCCCTTTTTCATTTTGCAAGACTAACACAATGCTGGACATTGAGGTCATTCTTCCCTCTAGAAAATCCATCTTCTACGCAATGAGCTTCCCAAGCTCTTCCAAATCCAGTCTTGTGTGGCTCTTGTGCTGTTGCTCAGGTGGCCTCATGCTTCTGCTTAACCATTGACAATATTTCTACGTGGCCCAATGTTTCATCCTTCATTGCTCTCTGACCTCATTGTTTTCTTCCAGGTCTTTATGTTGATAAGCACCTCTAGAGCTATGCAGATGTTTAAAGCCTTGGTCTTCTTTTCTTCAATTCTTCTTGTAGCACTTGCAACAACCCTTCATAGATGTAATCTTTCACATCACTAAAGCTTTCTCTCATTCTACCTCTTGTTCTGATCCTTGGCACTGGCATGCATGCAGAGGTTCATCTTCAAGTACCAGGTCCACCAACTTTCCTACATAATGTATCACTTGAGGGAAACATCTGTGGTACCTTGGTCTCCAAGTGTGGCCTAGCTCTTATGACATTATCACCAATCTCCTCTGTGATGCTGATAAATACAACATTCTTCTTCTGCTGCTAAGTCCCTCTCTTGCATTAGGCATGCTATTTCTCCATCCTTAGTTTTAATCTCCTCTCTAAGCACCCTAATTGTGGCAGCCTTGTCCATATTTCTCCTTGCCACCTCTATTGAGACTTTGACCAATGCATTACTCACTTATTCATCCGACATGATAGTAGGCTTTACTATCATGTGTCTAGCTTGAGGTGTCTTCTTCAACCTCTCATGATACACATGACTCCTCACATACATCAAAATCTGGCTCATCCATGTGTGTGTGCATGGACCATGACAATTGCTTCCTCATGTGCATTATGGCCATATCTTCATCCATGAGCTCCTAGCCATATAAGTCCTTCTGTGTCATCATGCTCTGAAATGGGCATGGGAAAATTTTACCTACGTGTCCTCTATAGCCCATAGCTAGTGGAATGTGCTCTCCACTCATTCTTCTAGACCATTGCTACTTAGGACTTTAGCTTCCAAATTTGGGACTTGTGTCTCCATGTCCTGAGTAGTCTCTCACAAGCTATCTCCTCTGTCCCTTTTCTTCCTCTCCTCTTTCCTTTGATTCCTCATCCTTTTTTTCTTCTATATTCTCTAGAAGTGTAGGAGAATTAGGCACACTTTCCTCTTTGACTCTTCCACTCCTCATTCAACTTCAGTTTCCTCCTTCTTTGCATGGTTGCCTCCTTCTATGGAGAGAGTCTGGGTGATCTCGCACTTTTGGGAGTAACACCTTGGTCCTTGTTCTCCTAACACCCTCTTAAATATGTGCTCCCTTGGACTACATTCAAGTCCTCATCATCCCCCTCTTGTGGCTGAGGTGGTGTAGTGGCACGCTCAACTTCATCCTTATTCATAGGATGTCTTCTACCTCTATGCTCCAAACCACCACTATCTTCACGCTCATCCTCCTCATCCTCCACTTCAATTGGCTCTATGGGCTTAGGTGCATTGGGATGTTCTCCATTGTATGCTTTCCCTTTGGTGGTGGAAGTGTGAACTCACCTTCCACATACTTGTTATTCTCCATCTTTGGCTTTAGTTGGAGATACACCAACACTGCTCCAATATCTCCCACCACCAAACTTATTGGTTTAATGCTCAATACATCTGAAATGAGTCTTTCAACATATGCACCCCACCCTGATACACATATTTCTTCCTTAGTGTGTGGTAGTCACAATCTACCTTATCCGTTGAATGTCAGTCACACATGCATCTGTAAACCTATGTACTGATGCCTGAAGTACCTTGTTGTGAATGCATATGGAAACTTACACCAAGGGCTCCATGCTCCATCTTTCATGGAAAACCACACTATACAAAATGTTGGTATAAAAACTAAACTACCTTTCCAACCACCAAGGCAAGTCCTTGGGGATGCGCCATTCTTCCTCAAAAGCCACACGAAGCCTATCATACCACTTCTCATCCCATTTCTTAACCTATCTATCATGGATCCCTCACACAAGTACTTCTTGAAGCATTCTGTCAGTGATTTTGTTCCATTGGATACTCCCATACCTTCTCCTTCGGTCCATCAGGTACTCCGATCTCCATGAACACCAATGATAATAGAACAACTCCAAAGCTGATCTTTCCTCCTCACGCACACTTCCTCAATGATTGTCTCTACAATATAACATGAAAATGTTGTAGACTACTCCTTCAGACATCTTTTTGGCAATGTGCAGCCACATGGTGTTCACTTGTGACCACCTTTCCTAGTCATTTAGCTTTGTAACAAGATGTGTGACCACTTGCACAACTAGATACTTCTTCAGTTTTTTGATGTCCATACCACACTGGACCCTTTGTATACCCCAACTCCTTTTCTAGTCTCCAATATTGTGGTTTTTTCTATCATCATCTCACAAATCATCTCCTGTGCCTTTCAACCCCATTACCATGGAGATGAGCGTGGCTGAAATTTTGACTCTATGACTTGCAAAGTAGAAAAAAATCCTCATGCACTCTGCTCATGAGCCATTGGTACAAGGGCTCATATTTCCCATAGTAAGGGAGCTCATATAGTTGGTAAACTCCTATCCTCTACAAGAGCTTCTCACCAACATCATCATACACCGACATGTCTTCCACCATGCATGCATTTATTTGTCTTCGTGTTCAACAACATGTCAAGCTCCTTCTTATTCTCTATGGTACGGTGATTGTACTCACTCACTTTTCTTTTCCTTATGTGAGAATCCCACTCCTAGGCCGATGATAACCCCCTCTAGATATTGCATCTCAAAAAATTACTTTCTGAGCCATCTCTTCTTCTTCTTCTACCACCTTCTTCTTTCCCTTCACTCCTGCACAACTACTTTCTTGGGTGCCATTTCTACCTTGCAATCCTTTATGAGATCCTTTCCACTCAAATTTTAAGGTGCAAAGCAAACCCTAGTTTGATTCAACATGCCCTAGGTGAAATTACGTGCCCTAGCTCTCTCTCTATCACCTCACTTCACTCAAACCCTTCACCACCGGGGACACAAGCTTCTTCTACACATATCTCTTCATCACGACTGGTTACACACCTCTCACACCTTAAAACGATCACTCGGATCTTCACACTTGGCTTCTTTCAAATACTCTTAATCGCAATGGTAAAAATGAACTCATCCCATCCTTATATAGATTTTCAAATTTTTGATACATTCATTGCTCCTTCACCTACCAAATATCCTCTCATTAATTGACCAATTCCATCCTTTCCATGTTACATCCTCACACCCCAGCTATAACCTTCTAGCTGCACCCTTCCTACCCTCTAGTCACAAACTTCTCTTCAATGTGCATCCTTGCACCCAAGTACCTCATCACTGTACCTTATCCTAGTAGTTATCATGGCCTCTACTTACCTCGCATTTATATTGTCCTTCATTCATCTCCATCCTTGGTCACTTTTGAGAAGCAATGTTTTTACTTTGACAAACACCCATAGCAGCTTATTCTTTTCATCTTTCAATTCCCACAATCTTGTACCTAGATATCAACAACCACCCCACACTAAAAGGATGTGTAGTCCTCTCACATATAAACATGCTTCATGTAGTAATTAGCTTCATGCCAAGCACTTATTTCACAACAACAAAACTAAAGTGACAAAGCATAACAAAATGAAGGAAATACATTAAGGAAATACATAATGGAAACCTAATCTAAATGGAAATACTACCTTATTACAAACACCAAGAAGACTTATTTATAGTAGGGCTTCAACCTACTCCCATTGAAGTAACCGGGTAGCCATGTTCCATCTAGTGCTTCTAACTAGAAAGCACCTGTTTCAAGGATGTAAGTAATAACATACGGCCCTAACCAATGTACCTTAAGTTTTCCTAGATGGCACAAGAACTTAGAGTCATAGAGAAGTACCATTTGTCCAATCTCAAACTTCTTATCCCTTATGTTTCTATCATGCCATGCTTTCTACCTGGCCTTTTCCTACTTCTGACTCCATCGTGCTATGGCTCATCACTCATCCAATTGAATCATCTTCTCAATACGCTCTTCTAAATCCTACTCATCAGCTAGACCTCCAACGTATGCAATGCAATGCGCAAAGAAGGTAACATAAATTCTATAGGAGAATGGCTTCTGCACCAAACACCAACTGAAAATGGTGTGGCTTTGTTCAATCTCTTATAAGTTGTTCTATATGCCCAAAGAACAACTGACACTTTATCATCCCAATCCTTTCTTCCAACATCACAAATTTTTGTCAATGTCTGGCTCAAAATCTTGTTGAAAGCCTCAATAGTTCCATTTTCCTGAGGATGATAGGGTGTAGTCTTATGGTGTGCAACCATAAACTCATCTAATAGGATCCTGATTGTTTCTCATTCAAAAAGTGTGTACCCCTATCACTTGTCAAGCTTAAAGGACATCCATATCTTGTAAGAACATTCTCCCATAGAAACCTAGCTATTGTAGCCATTGTACAGTCCTTCATAGGTGCTGCTTTTGCCCACCTTGTGAGATAATCTATACAAGTAATGATATAGCATGACCCAGTCCTACATGCGGTGGTGGAGAAATAGGTCCTACAAAGTCGATGGCCCATTTCTCAAATGGTTCGGCACTAGTAATTGGTCTCAAAGGCATCTCATCTCTTTTCCCTAGTTTACCTAGATGCTGAAAATGGTCACACACTTTGCAATACACTTTACAATCTTTATACAATGTCTCCCACCATAATCCAACAAGTAGGATCTTTTGGGCAGTTACATCACCTACATAGTGGCCTCCTACAATACCACCATGGGCTTCTTCCATAATATCCTTGCACTCATGCTCTAATACACAACGGCATAATACTTCATCTCTACCTAACTTGTAGAGGTCACCACTGATTAACATAAATGGTGTCGCACGTATAGCAAGTTGTTTCTTTTCTAATGCCTTCATTCCTTCTGTGCCACACTAGTCCATAGAAAGACAACAATGTCTTCTAATTCTTGATGGCACATGTTTGTAACCTATATAACTATGCATCTAGCATGGTTTCTTCAATTGTTTGTGCTTCTTCTCCTGAGTGAATTCTAGACAAGTGGTCTGGTCCAGAGTTACTTTTCCCTAGCTTCACCACAACTGTGAAGTCAAACTCTTGAAATAGGAGTACCCATCTACATATGCACCCTTGTAAGATGGGTTTTTCACCAAATACTTCAATGCCATGTGATCTAGTATAAAACACAAATGGTGTTGCTAATAAGTACTATCAAAACTTGTGCAATGCATAGATCATTGACAAAGCTTCACGCTCTATAGTTGTATAATTTTGTTCAAGAGAGTCACTTCCTACTAGCAAAAAAAATTGGATGATCTACAATACCTTCACCAGGTTGAGCTAACACAATGCCAATGGCCATGCCAGAGGCATCCACATGCACATGAAATGGTTTATCCCATGAGGGAAAGTGCAGAATGGGCATGGTAGTAAGTTTCTCCTTTAATATCTCAAACGCGCACTGTTGTGGTTCTCCCCAATAAAATGTACCTTTCCCTTTTAGTAATTCTTCCAAGGGTGTAAAAAATTTGGCATACCCTTTGATGAACTTCCGATAATATCCTGTGTGACCCAAAAATCCACACACCTCACTTTGACTGGTAGGTGCTTCCAGGCCTAGAATGACTGCAACCTTAGCTGGATCAACCAACAAACCTTCCTTACAGATTATATGTCCTAACAATATTCCAAAAGGTGTAGAAAATATGCACTTCTTGATGTTCAAAGAGATACTCAATTGTCTACACCATTCAAACATTAAGCACATATTGTCACAATGATCTTTCACAAGCCCATATACTGTCCAATCATCTAGATAAACCTATAAAAAGTTGTGAATAAAATATTTGAATGCCTGAACAACTATCCACGAGAATACAACAGGCACATTTTTCAGTCCAAAAGGCATCACAATATAGGAAAAGCTACCCCATTCAGTAGTAAAAGTAGTCTTTTCTTGATCCTCCTAGTAATCCTAACCTAGTGATACCTAGAAAACCCATCTGTGAAGGAATATATTTCACGCCCTGCAACTCCTAGTATTTCCTTAGTAAATGGCATAGGGAATGGATCTGTTACACATGCAACATTCAGCTCCCTGTAGTCCACACATATTCTAATTCATCCATCCTTCTTGATACTGATCACCATTGGACTAACCCATTCTGACTCATCAAGGGGCTTGATAATTCCATATTTCAACATGTTATCAATCTCTTCTTTGACCTTTTCACAAATTGGGGTTCATTCTATAAGGCCTCTTTCTAACTAGGCATGCACCATCCTTAAGCTTTATCTTCATTTCCCCAAGTGATTCATGCACCTTTAAGTTCATGATACCCTCGAGGGAATAAGTCCTGATAATCCCTGAGTAACTCAATGATCTTTTCCACTTCCGATTCTGACCAATAGTCTCCAATTATGACCTCCTTTGCTCAACCTCCGAACCTATATTCACCTTCTTTGTCTTCATGGGTTCATGTGATAGGCACATATCCTTGTCTCACACTACTCCAAGACCTCGCACCCTCTTGTGAATGTTCAATATCTAGGTTCTCAACTTCCTCATCATCCACGATGTAAACCATCTTTCCTTTCTCTTTCTCAAGGCAAAGCGTGTTCAAGTAGTATGGAGTCCATTTCTTCTTCCTTTTCAAAATGCACTCCAGACTCTATCTCACCAAATAATTCCTGAATATGCTCTTCTACCTTTGCACTATCTCCCATAGTTAAGCACTTGACAAATTTTAATGCTTCTTCTACTAGAGGTTTAGTCAGAAGTAGTCAAAGGTCTGGAGCATTCCTGCAGTCAAATTCTACCAATTCCTAGTCTCTCGATGTAGTTTCGTATACATACATACTGTGCACATGCACATCCTTGTAGAGTAGAGTACAATCTATGCACCCAGAGTGAAGGTGGTAATGCTTCCTGTCCCACTGTCTCAGAGTCTCTCACACTGCTGAATGTGATGTTGAAATAGGTTTGATCACCATTATAAGTGCAGATCTACGTAGGTGCATTGCTCCTTAAAAACCTAGTAGATAGGGTGATTCCAATCTCCTCCCATTCTATAAGATTATCTCTGTGGACTACCCACCAATGCACGTTGTTGTCCCACATAAGGTATACACTAACATATCTCTTCTCTTAATTTGATCTTGTCCACTTTGTGCTTCCATGGCTTTCAAAAATACAGGAAGATCTTCTGCCCCTGTATACCAAGGTACTTGTGCTACCTATCCATCGAATAGAATGAAGTCCATTCTTGCACAAACCACACTTTTTTACCTCGCGCCCTACTAGTTCATATGTACCATGAGCCCAATTTCACAAGAAATACTCATAGTATCACTAATAGAATGAGAATCTTCCCACTGTATAGGATGCCTTCCTTTGATGGCTCATTGACCTCTGGGTCCTGAATAACGCACGTACATAGATTTTGTTTAAGTCCTCCTCACTTAGAGGCTCAACATATGGTGTAGACTTCCCATCTGTCAAAGGTATCACAACCCTTTCCTCCTTGTTCTCAAAGCTGATATACCCCTTATTGAATCTCAAGTCAACATTATTCACATAACACCAAGGGCATCCAAGCAAGGCTAGAAAACTATCTACTTCTTCTACAAGTGCTAATACCTCAAAATCCCCAATGAACTTGGCCCTTGTATGGTTATAGATGCATCCTTCAAAACTCCTATGGGAGTGGCCTTAGTCCGTTTTTTCCATAAACAACACATTAGATGATGGCTGCAATGGAGGCCTCCCCATTTGTACCCATGCATCTAATGTAAGCACATTCACTTCCACACCTGTATCAATCAATATGTTGCTCAACAACCATCCATCCACAACAACATTCAAGAGTAATTTCCTTGTCATAGTCAATGCTATCAGGGGGAATATTTACATGCAGGATCTTCATCCGGTCTCAATACTTGCACGCAGAGTGTTCCCTTTTAACCAACTTCCTAATAGTGGAATGATGTTCTCCTGGCACAACATTTTACACACTTCTCTCAGATCATCGATATCATTTTGGACTGTCTCTGATGCTTTCTTCTACTCCTTTAAGTATTATATCTCACCCTAAGATTCCTTAGCACTTCCATGGTATCCTGATAAACCTCCTTCTGATGAGTAGGATCTGGGTACCTTGCATGAAAAACCTCCATCCTTAGTGATGGTAGGTTTCTGTGTAATGCCTCTCTTGTGTGTGCCCACTTCAGCTCATGTAGTAATCTTCACTATTAATGCCTCAGGTCCTGGTGCTATCTTGGGCATCCACTGATCTTCTACCACACACTGATTCTAACCATCCCGACGCCTTTGTTTTCTTGCTTATGTTGCTTACTCAGATGCTCATATAAGTCCGGCACTCTTCATAGCTATGGTTCTTTCCACAGAAAGAACATGCAATATTCTTGAGGACATTCACACCTATAGTGGTCAGGAGATCCACACGTATAACATGTTCCATGAGGGAACTCACCTCTTCCTCCACCATGGCCTCATCCTCCATATCCACCACGATATCCACGTCCTCTTCCACGACCTCCTTCAAAATGCCCCTCATTCCTATCATAGCACATTTGATTATGATCCCGATCCTGGTGCTCATTCTTACCCTTAGAATTATCCGTTACACTTGTCTGTCATACCCCAATGTCTATAAAGATCCTGATCTCGACCAATCAACCGAAATCTTCAAGATCATGGGTCGTGGACCAAAATTTTACAGTAATAAGATACATTCTTCCTTATCACACATTGTAAATAAAGGACAAAGTGACTAGCATCATGATTCAAATGATAGATCTCATAGTCCAATAGTAATGAGCGTATAGATCTGTGAGGGAAACTATCCTTGGTGTGACCTTCCACTTCACAATCTATACACCAAATTCCTGAGCACGTTTTCATGGGCTGAATTTTTGATAGCTTCTCTAACTATTTTTCCATAGCTGCAATATGTGCCTCTAAGAATGGACTAACGCCAATGTCAATGCTCCCAACTACCTCAACACACAAAGCTTACTTCTAAAGTGCTTCACGTGGATCAGTGTATGTCTTATGTGACAATGCTCTTCTGAATGGTGTAATCAATCCACCAACAAACCATTGTGCATGTTGGCTTGCATGAATATCATAAGAAAGCTTAGATAGGAGTGTTTTAAAATGGGCATCATACTCACGTACACTCTCAGTAGTGCCTTGCTTGATATCCTTGAGCACACTTATACTCTTCTACTCAAATTCTGGGATATAGAACTCTTTCAAGAAAGCATCCTTCAACGCTACATAATCCACGCAAGTTTGATCAGGGTCAAACTTCCTATACCAATGTGTGCACGTCCCTGTAATGTAGTAGAAAATTGACTTTCCTTGCGCTCAGAAGCCATGATCCCTTTCACATGCCACAATATTTCACACATGTGCACATGCTCAACAACATCCTCTATGCCTCTATACTCCAGAAGATGAAGAGACATCTCCATATAAATATTCTGGGGTTGGTGCGGACCTTTCCCACCTGATCTAGAACCTCCTGTGTTTCCCCTACCTCCAAAACCACCAGATCCACTAGAACTAGAACCACCTATACCTCCTGATCCTCCACCTTGTAGCTGGAATAGGACCTGTAGATGTACTCCCTATGCTCCATAATAGTACTATACTGAACCCCTATAGTCTGTGTGGTAGTTCCACTTCCAGAGGTGAATCCAACATTCGGCACGCTTACATTCTATGCAGATGATGCACCTAAAAATGTTCCTCCAAATAACATTGAAGTCATCTGTCCTACCATTGATGTACTTGTTCTCTCGACTTACTCCGGTTCTCCTATTTCCCAAATTCACTTGTTGATTACTTATCATACTAGATACTGGAAAACCAAGCACAAGGGCTAGGTCACTAGGTGGATTAAGATGCACACCCATGGCCCAGGTAGTCTCTGCTGGCACACTTCTGTGTGAGGCCAAGGGGGATCTCTATCATGCTTTCCAAGATGGGGGAGTTCTTGATGCTCTGGCTCCACATCTTCTACGTGAGCTTCAAATCCTTCACGAGCCATCTCTCTCCTCAATGCCATACTTTCTACAATGGTACGTTGCTTCTCTATCTCCCTCTCACACGCCTCATTATACTTAAGCCACCTTTCCTCTCTCTACCTTTCTACCACTAGGTCTGCCATCTTTCACCAAACCTATTCCTACCCTCACACGTGGTGAGGTTTAGTTAGCCATCGGTTTACTCTCCAGGTTCAAAGTTACCATCAAGATCTTGATCACCAGTGGAATACCTTGCAGATATGCTCCTCTTGATACCACAAAAACTAGAATTCAGCTACTTCTGGAAAGAATACATCAAAATTGAATATTCCAGAATATAACTATTTAGAACACCACAAACCACGTATCCACAACGTGAGTCCAATCATATCAACATCATAAAGGGCCTGAAATTCTTCCTGTGTCTCAGACAAGTGCGCGATACCTCCAATTCCACTTAGATGCATAAGCAATCAGCCACTCATATAATTCTACTGAAAGATGGTGAAAAAAATATCTCATATAAACTATCATACATAATTTTGTTCTACCCAAGTGCATGTGTTAAACTCAGATCCAATGTTGAACCACCATGCATATTCTTCCTCCAGATCATGTATCCACTCCTCAATACTTGCTAGAGTTAACCGGTATGTCTTCATCATCGAACCATCCTAAAAACAACTGAAAAAGAGGTCCCAAAAATGGAACCAATGATGCAGCCTAGAATTCACTAGATAACACCCTAGATGCACTGGCACATCACTCAGCCTAGACTGAGCACTCACCCAAAGCACAAAAGGTACCAGTCCCTCTTTAGGGTTGTTGTAGTAGAATGTTAACATGATGAAGACTTAAAGCATATGGATCCATAACTAATACATCATTATACAATGCATGATAGATCTAGATCTAGGAAAGAATAGGTTTAAACAATAATCATGATAGAAATAAGAACATGCACTACCCAATTACACACAGGAATAACACTTAGGTTCAATCAATATCTTCCATCTCTTAATTATCACAATAACACAAAAGCTTCTTACAATACTGGAAATCTATGCCGATGCACACATGGATCTGATACGGTAATCCAAAACATGTACACTATGTTATCTATCTCTCTATATCCATCATCTCTCCTACTAGGTAATTCACTACATATATATAGGGTGGGGACTTTCCCTTCACCACTTATCTATTCCAAAAATAGGCCACATGCTATTAATAGCCACGTGCCATTTTCATGCATAGCCACACATGCAAGTGTGTTATCTATAGACTACTGATAGTTAACTGAGGTGAAAATCCTATTCTTTATTTAATTTATTTACAAGTTCACATATTAGTATCTATAATACTAATACAATTAATAATATTCACGATGATGATGATGGCGAAGATGTTGATGGTGGTGGTGTTAATGGTGGTGATAATGATTATGAGGATAATGATGACAACGATGACAATGATAGTGATGACAAAGATGACAACTATGCCACAATTTGTAAACCTTAAACCCTAAATATGCATGATAACGATGATGATGACAGATGAAAATGACCATGAATGTGAAGATGAAAATCATGATCATGATCTAACAATGATTATATTGACGATGATAATCATGATGATAATATTGTGGTCAGCATCATCTTAATCGTCATCATTGTCATAATAATCATTGTCTTCGGTGTTTTCATTTTCATCATCATCATAATCATTGTCATTATTTTCATCATCATCATCACAATTTTATTAACAATATTATTAATATTGTGGTTATCATCATCTTAATCATTGTCATCATCACAATCATCATCATCTTTGGTGTTGTATTTTTCATCATCATCATAATCATTGTCTTTATCATCGTTATCAATGTCATCATCATTGTCTTTTTCATCATCATGATCATCCCTACTCACCATCATTAACATAAACATCATCATCGTTGTTGTGATTGTCACAATTGTCATCGTCTTCGGTTTTTTTTTTCATTTTCATTAGCATCATCATCATTGTCATATTTTCATGATCTATATAATCATTATCATCATCATTTTCATCTTAGTTGTCATCATCATCATCCTCATCATTATTATCACCACTATCGCTACCACCACCATCAATGTCATCATCGTAATCGTCTTTGGTGTTGTCTTTTTCATCATCATAATAATCATTGTCATCATTTTCACGATCGATATAATCATTTTCACTATCATTATCATCTTCGTTTTCCTCATTATCATCCTCATCATTATTATTTCCACTATCACTACCACCACCATCATTGTCATCGTCATCATTATTATCATCATTTTCATCATCATCATCATAATCATTTTCATCATCATCATAATCATTGTCATTATTATTAACAAAATATTATTATTATAATTTTATTAATATTATTAGTAATATCGTCGTTATCGTCATCTTAATCATCGTCATCGCCACAATCGTCATCGTCTTTAGTGTTTTTTTTCATTTTCATCGCCATCATAATCATTTTCATCATTTTCATGATCAATATAATCATTTTCATCATCATTATCATCTTCATTTTCATCATCATCATCCTCATCATTATTATCACCACTATCGCTACCACCACCATCATTTTGTCATCATCATCACAATCGTCATCGCCACAATCGTCATTGTCTTGCTTTTGTTTTCGTTTTCATAGTCATCATAGTCATTATCATATTTTTCACGATCGATATAATTATTGTCATTATCATTGTCATATTTATCATCATCATCATCGTCGCCGTCCATTATTACCATTATCCCAACCACCACCATCATCATTCATCATCATCGCCATCATCATTATCATCAATATTAATCTTTGCTACTAAAAAATTGATATTATTATTATGATTTATAAAAAAACTCTTATTACTAACACTATATTATTATTATTATTATTATTATTATTATTATTAAATTAATAATAATATAGTGGATGGTGGACATGGGAGGAAGATTGGAGATTTTTCCTCTTGAGCCTTTTATTGCGTTGCAGAGAAAGAAGGAAGACTTTTGGTGGACATCGGATCGATCCGGTTTGTGGGGGGGTGGTTGGACTAAGGTACTACCAAATAATGTACGCTTGGTGTGTGTGCTTCATATTTGCCATGGCTCGTGATGTATCTTGTGTTTCCCTCTCGGTTTTTTCCTGGTTGTATGAATTTTTTTAAGCTTGCCTTAACGACATTTCTTTTGTTTGTTGGTGTGGTTCGTCCGCCTGGTAGAGGCCACCATTATAATTGTCGTCATCGTAATAGTCTTCGAAGTGTTATCTTTTTCATCATCATCATAATCATTGTCATTATTTTCATGATTGATATAATCATTTTCATCTTCATTGTCATCATCACCATCCTCATCATTGTTATCACCACTATCACTACCACCACCATCATTGCCATCGTCATCGTTGTCATTATCATCATCATCATCATCATAATCATTGTCGTTATTATTATTATAATTTTATTAAAGAATATTAGTATGGGTTGGTTCTCTTTTTTAATTTATTTAATTTTTTGTTTGGGTTTCTATTTAATCTTTTTCTTTTATCTCTAAGTTTCGATATTGAAGATTATATATATATATATATATATATATATATATATATATATATATATATATATCGTAGTTCCTCTAAAGGATCGTTCATTTTTTTGTTTAAAAAAGAAAACATTGTAGGATTTACCATAGTTAGCCATTTTGTCATATCCTGTCTTCGCCGCTTATTATAGTTGGTGAGCATGGTCTCATGGAAGGACTTCAACTCCTATTTTCTTGTAGCATAAGGGCCATGATTCTTTTTTGAAGCCGATTCTGAGAAAATAATAAAATTTAGGCCTAGAAAATGGGAGCCTCACTTGTTTTCCCCCGAACTTAAGAGGTTGCTTTGGAGAGTAGAATGTGAGTTTCCCTCTACGATTTAGGGTGATGTTTGTCCATGTGGAACATAACATGCATTCCAACTATTAATTTTTGATGATTTTAGAGGTAAATCTGATCTTTATTTACTTGTAAATTATCATAAAATTACAATTTGTTCCTATAATAACTTAGCGGGTATTGTTGAGAAAAGTAATGAGAAGCATGGGACCATAAAATTGCTAGAATGCTCCTAAATTTTCTTCGCAACACCTCCTGATAGGTTGGGGTTTTAAAACTTTGTTGTTATTTTATGTTTATGGTATTTAAATTGAAGTTCTTTTTGTTTAAGTTTGCTAGTTTTGGAAGAATGGATACCCCTTGATCCAAAGAATTCTAGAAGACATCAAAGATTAGATTAAACTAATTCAAAAATGCTAAAAAACTCCGTAATAACATAGAATTACAAATCATAAACAAAAAGAACCCAAACACTAATGTTACAAACTTAACACTAAAAGACCTAAAAGATAAGGGTGCTCATCTTAGAAAAATGGTGGGAAACACAAAGGGCACCTCAACCATATCATCAAACCTACTGGACCCCAATTGGTCCATCTTCTAGCACCATATTACATCATAAAATTCCAAAACTTCAACAAAAAGAATCCATTACAAATATCACAAATTTAATGCTAAAAAAAGACCCTAAAGGATCATCAGAACGAGGTTTGTCTTTAAAAGAAAAAAAAATGAGTGACAAAAGGGATACCTTAAAATTAACTCTACCCAACTTCTAGCACCAATTACATCATAGAATTACAAAACTACAAACTAAAAGATTGGGAAAGATTAGACAATCTATCATTAAAAATAGGGTAGAAACAAAAACTATACCTTAACACATCATTTAGGGTTGACCCCAACGTGTAGGATTATGGGCCCAAACCCAGCTTGTAGTATTATGGGTGTGGACAATCTATGTTTGTCTCAATGCTATTTTGTGTGGTTATTTGGCATCCTCAACTTCTGACATACGAAATATTTGTGGAGTCACCTGCATAGTTTTCCTTTGTCCTGGGAACAATCCGTAGGCATGTTTATTTGCTTTAAAAATGTGGATAACAAAATAGAACTGGCATTTTTATTTTTGCATTGTATTGGTTGAATGGCCAATAATGTCTGTTTTATGTGAAAATGCTTTTCCCAATGGTTCTGGCGACTTTTATTCATTTATTTGTTCTACAGTTTTATGTTTATCAGTTTCGACCACAGTTACCAAATACGGTCGTTTTTTATAGATTTACCGTATTTTTGCAATTTCCTCCCTCCACCGTATCAAACTCCGCAAGTTTCAGGATTTGCAGTTTAAAATTCAGAAAAATCAAAAACATATACTTGCAGCTGTAAAAATTAATAAATTTACTAAATCTGTTTTCAAAAAGCCAAAAAGTGCGGCTAGAAAATTAGAAATAATAAAAATCTTCTTAATGGTATTATATTTTTATATTTATAATAGCCATTTGATATTAATTAAATGCAAAACAAAAGGTTGTAGTTTAATAATTTTTAATCTGTTGTATAGTTATGTGATTTACCATATTTTTTTCCGTATTTATCGAATTTTTTTAAGGACTGTTTTTTTTTCAATTTTGTGTCCACTGCTTAATACCCTCCCTACGAAAATTGCTACTATAGTTTCGACAAATTTCTTTTTCCGGATATTCAGGGACAGGAAAATTATATTGGGGAGGCTAAATGTAGGACATTCCAGAGAGTTTCAACACATCTATGAATGGTCAGCGCAACTTTGTGTGATTTTCAAACTACAATTCTTAAATATAATTTTATAGTTATATACATTTATGTTTTCTACATCGGTGTGAATACTGAGTATTGTTTTTCATTCTTGGATTTCTTGGCCCCGATTGAAGATTGAGCAAGGCTATTGATGTGTAAGCAATGATCTAAATTCTAAACCATACTCTTGAGATTTTAATTGCCTCTCGTATTTGGAAAATGTTGAATTTGAAATGTTGGAAATGAAGTCACATCGTTATTTATATAAATAAATAATAATAATAATGGTTTTTACAGTCCACGATGCCGGGCGGCTTGTTTTTGGGTCTACAAGCGGCTTATAGCATATGGGACTACCTTGTACTCACATGCGGGAGGCAACTAACTTTGCTACAAACAAGGCGTACATACCCTACCCCCTGCAGGATTTGAACTTGTGACCTCTATTTCAAGAGCACATGTTCTTCACCATTAGGCACATGTTTATAGAAAATTTCATTTACGGGATAATGGAGTTATATATATTGAGGACCAATGGTTAATGGTTTTTTGAATGCATTTTCGGGTATAGTGAGTGGATTGATGAATGCGAGCGTGTAACTATCTTTCTTGAGATGTGTCTAAGTTGCATTTTGGGCAGATACTTGGTCACAATACTTGTGCCCTATTTTTTCCTCATTACACGACAATGTACATCATAAATGTGTTAATGATGCATTAATTAGGCCTACAACTTTGTATATATGATAAGAACATTCCTATATTAAGATGGATTGCTTCGATGTATTTTAAATCTCCTTAAAGACAATGTTTACCTATCCATTAGATAGGATAACAATTTTGTATATATGATGTTACCGTCCTCATATTATGATGGTACCATCCTTATATTATGATGGTTTCTTTCAATATATGCTAAAATTTCTTTAAATTGGAGTCTCGTGGTGTTGTATATGGTGTATATGCCGTGTTGTATAGGGTGTATATTGTTCAATTTTGGTTTGTTGTATTTAATTTGGTCATTGTTAATGTAGGAGCACTAAATGGAAAATTAAATGTTTCCCTCTCAAGAACATCTTAGTTTTTGTTAGGGTACGTCATGTTTTGTTATTATTGTTAGAGTAAGCTTGTGACAATTGCTCATATGATTTTTAAACCATACAACATAATATCAAAATTTTAACATCCTCAAAAATACTAAATATTATGTCATAAGGTATGTCAAATTGTATTGAAAAAGTTAGAATTTAGTCTAATATTATTTTTGTTGAACATGAACTTGAACTTTATCGCTTATTTTTGTGTGAGAAGTTTTTAGCATGCTTTTGAATTAATTTATTGTATACGTGTGCGTGCGGCGTGCGTGGGTGTGCGTGCGCGTGCGTGGGTGTGCGTGCGCGTGTGTGCGTGTGTGTGTGTGCGTGCGTGTGTGCGCGTGTGTGCGTGTGTGCGTGTGCGCGCGCGCATGTGTACTAAAAGCTCTTTTCAAGTGATCCCTTTGGTATGTGTGCACTGTATTTTTAGAAAATGTAAATGATGGAAAACAATATTTATTTGAACTCGAAAAGACATTTTTGTTTTAACTTTATCTATTAAAGTTGAACTAAACTTTATCCTTGTTAAACATAAACTCAAATTTAAACCTTGTGACTTAGGGTGAAGCCATTATCCCCACTACCCCCACATGAAGAAAGTGGAAGTGGAATTAAGACAATTTTTATGGTTAATGTGCTTTTCTTTGAATGTAACAATCATAATTTTAATCCCTTATACTATTTACAACTTGATAGATTGTTAAAGATATATCATTGGTTCACATAACTCCCCTTCTTTATGCATGCATTAAAACTAATCTCTCCTGTTTTAAGCCCACTTTACAAACTATACTCATCTTTTTCTATTTTTTCAGTCTTATGCATCATATGATATACATCCGAAAGGAGTGCCTTCGGGAACGCGGACACAGGTGGTGCATGGCTGTCGTCAGTTCGTGCCGCAAGGTGTTGGGTTAAGTCCCACAACGAGCGCAACCCTCGTGTTTAGTTGCCATAGTATGTTTGGCACTCTGAACAGACTATCGGTGTTAAGCCGGAGGAAGGTGAGGATGATGTCAAGTCATCATGCCCCTTACCTATCTACATTCTATACAGATATAGCTTCCCAAGTTACGTTAGAGGGAGGAGGGGGCGGGGGTGAGGGGGTGGGGGGTTTGAGCTACACATCCATCCATCACACATCAGCCATCGTCCATTATATACGTGATACAAGGTAGACCGGTGATCAATCACAAGTGTCTTTGTATTCGAGTGCCATTAGAAACTAGCCGTCACGATACATGATGAGGTGGGGTGTGAGATTTTTTTGGGAGGAATTGGTTCTTAACTTATCGATTCTACAAAAATAGTTCATTACACGAGTGTTAAATACTAGGTTTGTTTCTATACGATCCATGCACATGGCTTCAGGTGGTCAGTTCTTTACCAATACACCCCTATCTAAATAGATATGGAGATAGATATGGCCCTCTATATAGAGTATATAGATACTATAGACATGGGCCACTTATAAAAGAATTAAAAAATCTATAAAAGTAGAATCCTTGAAAATATCGGTTTATAAAATAAGAAATTTGTAATTAAGGCATACGAAGTTACAGGCTGCATTTTACTAAGTTCTACGCGTATAGGCACCTAATATTGGTACAGATTTTGCTTCATTCATCCTCCTAATAGTAGCATTTTGTAAAAATAGAAGGAAAAGGTAAGTACATAATTCTGGGCCCTACTATTTTGAGGGCTTTTAAAACCCTTTTCTAGTGTAGCCTGCATGCCAATTTAAAGTAAAGACATAAATCTATAAACGTATTAGGGGATTTAGGATAGAGATTCTTGATGGAGGAATGATAAATTTGTGAGGTTCAGTTATTAGAGATGCATTCTTATTTTAAAATCAGATTTTAAGTATTTAGAGAATATTATTTAGTATTTGTTCTTGTGTTAATTAGAGTATGGAAAGTGATGAAGATTAATTAGATTAGTGACATTGATGAGGATTGCTTTAGTTAGAGCATTGTAGCCTATTAATGTGGATAACGGTAGTAAAAACATCTCACCATTAATGAGATGATTAAATATCAAAAGACTCAAAAGGGTTGTAATTGGTTATGTATATAGTTGAATTTTATGGAACGGATATCCGCTTGATCCTTAACATTAAGTTGAAGGAGTTCGATTATTCATACATAAATATTAATAGATGTAATTATTTTTTAAAGGATTTGGTTGTTTCGTAATGCCCGCTAAAACAACCCACTTGAGACCCAAGAACAACCTAGGATTAGTCAGAAAAATTATGGGATAATTTTTTTTTTAAGGTGAGACTACAAACAAGCCTTGAAGCAACAGTTGTCACAAAGAAATATATCAAGGTCAATTATGTTAAGAAGATAAAGTTTTCCATTATAACCAACATTAAATATCACAATACAATTAATGAGTAAAAACAACCGAGTAGAGATTAAATTTCCTTTAGGTGTTGATTTATCAATTAATTAGATTAACACTAAGATTAAACATTCCCTAATAAAATTCAGAGGGTTAAAGGGGTCAAAACAATTAAATACCCAAGGTATTTAATTCCACTAGGTCTAAAAATAGACACGGTTCTCATTTACATGGGGTTAGAAAAAATTCACTTACCCCATGACATGACCCCTTAAAGGGTCAACCCATACTTTAGAATTAACATTTTAAATTAATGGGGAGTTATTTCCCACTTACCCACTCTTAGACTTACCTTGCATTTTAACCTGATTTTTCACATATTTAACGCACTAAATTTTTCTTGAGAATAGAACCAATAGATAGGAAATTTATTTCCCTTTCCAATGATATAAAGAAGTCCTTCTAACTCCCTATAATTCTCAAGTTATGGGCCGGTGGGCCTTGGGAAGAAAATTTTCCCAAGGGCGGGCCTGTGGGCCTGGGGAAGAAATTTTTCCCTTAGTGCCCTTGGGTGAAAAGCGCATTTCACTTCCGCGTGCTTGCACACCACGTGCCGGGGCGGGAAGAAATTTTTTCCCAAGTGCACCGACGGGGTGAGGAAGAATTTTAAGCACGCCTCTTGTGTGCCCGCGAGCCCATAAGGGACACGTGTCAACATTTCCAAGCCTCGACGGGAAGTCGGGCCACCAGAAGGACTTAAGACATTAAGTCTTTTTGTCGAAAGCGTCAAGGGATCAAACGATCTGCGCCTCTGCTTCATCGCCCAAGGCGCCACGTGTCAAGCCCAGATTCGTGCGGAGAAATGGACTTGCAGGGAAACTTAAGAATTAAATACCTTTGTGATACAAAGCACAAAGGCTAGAATTAACCCGCGCCTCCACCGATGCCAGATGATGCCATGTGTCCGCTCTCATTAGCTACAGCGTGGGGTGGCGAGAAACTGTAGAAATTTTCCGAAAATTTTAAAAGCTAAGTTTTAGAATGCGGACCCGCGTGCCCGCAGAAGTGATTTTTCCAAGGCAAGGGCGGGGATGCGGGGCCGCACAGAGAAAAGTAGGAATTTTTGCCAAATTTTTTATTTGAAAGCATTAAGGCTAAAAAGATCCGCTCCTCTGCCGATGCCTCGTGAAGCCACGTGGCAACACTTGATTGGTTACGGGTTGGCAGGGGAAAACTTACAAATTTTTCAAAATTTATTTTTGAAAGCGCAAAGGTTAAAATCGATCCAAGCATTCGCCGGCGCCCAACAAAGCCACATGTCGATCAAGGATTGGCTGCGGGCGCGGGGCCACGGAGGAAAAATTTCCAAATAATTTTTTTTGGACTTAGATCATTTTAGACAAAATGAAGGTTTGCGGGTCAGCGAGCGGCAGAGAGACTTCATTACTTTGTGCTTTTGGCAAAAATAAAAAAGGAAAAATTTTAGCTCATGAGTCCGCCCAAGAATATTTTATTCACTTAAATTTGACAGTTAGATTATTTTTTTGAAGCCAAATGAAGTAAAACTTCAGAAGGCCATAACTTTTGACTGGGGACTTGGTTATGGGAAAACGAGTCCTTTTTGAAAGCTATCGCAGCCCTCTTTCTCGGGAACCATAAAATTTTAATTTTGATAAAGTTTGAAGGGTAAATTTCGAGAAAAAGTTCTAGAGGCTTTTAAAATTTGAATTGGTGTTTTTAACACATAATTTTTTTTTCAATTTTGACATTCTTTCTTTCTCAACCTCGTAAATAGACACGAGGATTGTACTTGGAGGAATTTAGGTTGGATTGTGATGGTTAACTTGTTTGATTGATTTGCAATTCCAAATTACCAGTTTTTACATAACAAGATGTACGTAATTTTGCATTTGCCCAATTTGAAAGATTCTATAATAATTTCTTAAGTGTTAAGGTCTAATTGAGATTGTTTTGATCATATTAGGTTCAATTTGTCATTTCATTTGTCTTATATAGTTGGTAGAGTTGTCTGTACATTTTCTGATTAATATTTTGTAGCTTTGAAAGCATCTAATAGAGATCAAATTCGGAAAGATCTATTTTCCATTTATCATCTTCTAAGTATTAGAATTCATTCCAGATCTAATCTAACACATTAATTTGATTCAAATCAAAGTATTCAAATGCTAGATTATGATTCTGATTTCTAAAACATTCATTTCTAAAGAATAGAGCATTATGACATTTCTCCATACGTATTCACCTTTTTCATCTTTCCAATCAAAATTTCAAAATACATTCAACAATCCAATTTCAATACCTAATAATGTCATTTGAGAAAATTAATACAATATTTTATTGATTCAAGAAAGATACCTTTACACTTCTTCTTTCATTCCTCGAATACAACGACTAGAATTACAATTTCTTTCACATTCTTTCAAAGCAGCAATACAGAGTACATTTCTTTCACATTTTGAATTACAACTTTCATAGCCAATACAAAAAATCTTTCCATCAAAAATAATGTACAAGGTCCTCCACCTCAAAGTGGGAAAAGGTTACAATATGAAATATTCTCAACAAGGATTGTCAAACTTCTTCGTTTTTTTTTGTTCTAGAACAACAACATGAATATCCTCCATTTTCTTTATTTCCATTTGATCACAAAAGAGCAGGAGAAAGACAATGCTCTCCACCCAACCAAGAAATCTAATGAAAAGGAGAATCCATCCTTCATCATTTGCCCCCAAGCCCCAACCACAATGCAATAAGAAATGTGTTTCAACTCATGGCAACAATAGGCTTCCACAACACACATGCAATTTTATATTTAAAAACACAATCCAAAATAAAACTGCATTTTACAACCATAGATAAAAGACAACAAACAAAACTCAGGCTTCCTCATGCAAGCCAAAGGAGAAAGAAACTATTTGGAATGCTTTGCTTATGCCTCCCAAGGGGAAATGGGTATCACCACAAAAAAACAACCGCCAAATATATATATATCATTTCAAATCCCGACATGCCCTTATGACTCCCCAAGTACACCTTATTCCTCACATTTCCTTATGCCTCCCAACCTCTTATGTCACCCCATAACGAGTAAAGAAATGCAAGCTATTTCTTTGTAAGGTGGAACCCAAATCCCAACTCCCTCCACACTTATACCTCCCTAAAACACTTATGCCTCCCACAGAAATACCCCATAGTCTTCTCCTACACCATCCCTAGGCCATCTACCCAAATAGCCTACACACAAGCCAAAACATTCACAACAATAACATTTGCACAATAAAAGAAGAGCATTTCAAGAGCCAAGCTCTTACCTCTCCATAATGGAGTTTGTTTCAAGTTCCCAACCGCAAGATTTCCAATACAAAATAGCCCAAGATCAACGAAACATAGGTCTATAAAAAGTTTGCAACTTTCTCCAAAAGCAAGAGCTCCAAATAGCAAAAGAATTCACCCCAAAAGAAGTATGCAAAAGTAAAGCAACCAAAAGAGTGTAACCCCAAACAATAAAATGAATTCGAATATATAGAAGGGGAAGAGAGGAGGATGAGGTGGATCTTTGTAGGATGCCACATCACACATCCTCAACTCCAACTCACAAGTCAACTTCAATCTCCAAGACACAATAAATAAGTGGGTGAATAATATGACAGTCTTACTTACACACTCAAATCAAGCCCATATCCCAAATGCTTGAAATTAATTTCAAACAAGAAGTGCAATTAAAACATTCACTAGACTTACAAAAATGCATAATGAAAGCTAGATTTAAACTCTCTAACCATAGGTAAGGTTGGTATGCAAATTTAAGAGGTATGAGACAAGTTTAACTTGTCCCACAAGCCTCCAAAATCAGGCTCCAAGGACAATTTTGAATTCCAAAGAAGATGAAGTGTTTCATACTCCAATTTTTACTTACATATCTCTTACACATCACTTACACATTGCTTACACATATCTTACAACATTTAATACAAGAGTCAACCACTCTCATAATTAATTTCTTATGACCCAATTTGATTAATTTATTTTAACAATATGATTACTCACATTATATACCACAATTTATTTAAATAAAAGGGATAAACACATCATTTAATCAACACATACAACGATCAATAAAAAGAACCAAATAAATAAATACACCTAACCCTTGGTCACGTTTAAAGGTGATCCCCCCCATGGGAATCCCTAACACAATCAAACACACAAACAAATACAAGTTGCCATGGTGACCTTGTTGAATTCATCTAGAATTTCAATGTGGTTGGTCTCCAATCCCCCGATGTTTGTTGTGATATTTTAAACCTACAAAATATGAATACCTCCTTCGGCCTCGTGGCCATATTAGAACATCCAAATGAATATAAATATAATTTCAAGATCATCAACATATATGTGAATCTCAACAAACATCAAGACAATCAACAGTATCACTTACAATTTCATCCACAACTATATCATCACCAATTTTAATTCAATTCTCATTTTCTAGGTCTACTCAAAATATCCAAATATCACAAGTTCGAACAACATCTATAATGTAACCATGTCAAACAATATATCAACATCAATATCTAAAATGTCTCTAATAATCATCATGCACCATATATGAATCAAAGTCCACAATAAACCATGATCTAACATCTAACATCATGCTAAATTAAACTATAACAATGTCCATAATATAGTTAGCAGTATCAGGATCAATATCACAAGGTGTCGAAGGAAAGCGAGAACTATATCCCCCCTTAGGCTCAACTTCCTCCTAGAAGTCACTAGAACATATGTGGGAACTGAAATCATAAGAAAGTAACATCATACCATGTAGTTGTAGTCTCATCATATTTTCCCACTACACCCGAACTCGATCAACCTTTTTTGCCTCGAAGGCCCGTGGTCCTATGATCTATGATGCAAATAGGCTCCACCATAACCTTCCCTTGATCCTACACCTGCAATGATGTCCAATCTAACACATGAGAAGGATCTGAAACATATCTCCCTAGGTAAGTGCAGGGAAGTTGATGGACAAATATAGGGTCATCCGTGGACATCATATTGCAAATAACAACATAATATCAACTTGTAGGGATTATTAGCAATACATAAACTCAAAATTAGACAAAAATATATTAATATGAATCGTAGCATCTGGAATCTAGTTTCTAAAATACTAATTTTTGTAAAAAATGGACAAGATTAGCTATATTAAACACTCAAAATTCAATGACTTGGTATTTTTTTTTAAAAACGCCGATAAGATTATAGTCCGTTTGCCCACAATTTGGATGACCAAAACTTGATATATATTTTTTTACTTTAGTGAAAAGTTATATGCCACTATCTATCTTGGGATGGATTTTATTTTATATTTTTTTGAGTAATATTTTATTTTTTATGATTTTTTCCGTGAAAGTGGTATGAAAACATAAAGAAAATAGAGCACTTTCCGTTTGCCCGCCATAACTTCATCAAAAAATATTGAAATCAAATATTTTTTTTTGAACATGTATATAATTTCACCACGGTTGGGATGGTATAAGTTTTATCATATTTTGATAAGTGAAAAATTTTTGCAGTCTTAAACGTAGACATAAAAATTCACAAGAAAAAGTGTCTTAAAGACCTACTATTAGTAAAAAATTATAAAATGATATTTATCCTCTTCTATTCACTTTAAAATTAGTATTTCTACAAAGATAATAGTCTCCCCTACATAATGGTACCATTTTTATGACATATTTTTTACTTTTCGGCATGGTTCAAGTCCGCGGAAGACTAAATTTGATGTTTTGCTGTTTTTAATGTAAAATTCAGGATTTGATGTCCACTTAATTGTCCCCCAACTTGGTGCACTTACCCTCCTAAGAACTCAAACATGAAACACATCATGTACACGAGATAAACTAGGTGGCAATGCTAGATGGTAGGCCAAAGGTCCGATACACTCTAAGATCTCAAAAGGACCAACGAATCTAGGAGCTAACTTAGAACCTTTTCCATAACAGATAGGGCTCTTGTGGTGGCCTCGACACAAAGTAACACCTTTATGCCCACATAAAAACTTCGATCGGTCCTATGTTGATCCATGTACTTCTTCTGCTTGTCCTGTGCCTCTTGTAGCCTTTGTCTGATCATAACCACCTGTTGCTCCATGTCCTACAATAAAGCTGGTCCTAGAGAAACCCTATCCTCTAACTTGTCCCAACTAAGGGGTGTCCTGCACTCTCTACCATATAAAGCCTGAAAAGGAGCCATGCCTATAGAACTCTGAAGACTATTATTGTAGGCAAACTCCACCAAGTATAGGTACTCCTCCCATTTGGACTGCTGGTCCATAACGTACATCCTAAGCATGTCCTCCAAGATCTAATTCACCCACTGTCTAGCCATCAGTCTTAGGGTGATATGCTGTGCTGAAGTTGATCCTCGTCCCGAGGGCATACTGCATGGTGGTCCAAAAATGGGAAGTATACAAAGGATCGTGGTCACAAATGATCTTCCGTGGAATCTCATGCAACCTGACAATCTCATCAAGATATACCGTGCCACTGCACTAGTTGTATAAGTGGTCTTTACCAGAGAGAAATGAGCCACTTTTGTTAATTTATCCACCATGACCATGATGGCATCGTGGTGGTATCTTGACATCGTAAGATAGCTCTAATGATGAAGGCCATGGAAATGGTATCCCACTTCCATTCTCGGTATAACATGAGGATAGAGAAGGCCAACTGGATGCTGATTCTTGGTCTTTAATTTTGGCACTCTAAAAGTGGTGTGACACAAGATGAGCCACATCTCTCGAAGTCCTCCCCAATGATACAACCTGTGTCAAGGTGGCGTGCATCTTCTTCACTCGGGATGGGCTGAATAGGGTGCTTGATGTGCCTTTACCAAGATGTCTGCCTAAATCCTCCATCTTTGGGAACATAAATCAAACCTCTGTGCCTGAGAAGGCCATCTACCTCTAAAGAAAAACCATCAAAATTCCCTCAAGGGTCTTTGAGACTCGATGTTTGCTCTCTTTGTGCAATGTAGAAGCTATCGTGAGGAATTTGTTATAGAATCTTGCTCCACAAATCTATGCTCATTGAGGTGGCCATAGCCACATGTCTCTGTCTACTAAGAGCATCTGCAACCACATTATCCTTCCCTTTCACAAGCTCTATCTCTATGTCATATACTCACAAATCAACTCCATCCAATTATGTTAGTGAGCATTGAGATTAAAGCTGCGTGAAGAGGTGGTGAAGACTCGAGGTGTAATCTATCCCGAGTGTGAATCTCTCACCAAGAAAAAGTGCCTCCATAAAACCAAAGCGTGCACAACTACCGAAAGCTCAAGATCATGAGTCGGATAATCAAACTCATAATCTTTGAGATTGTGAGACTCAAAAGTCACTACTCTACCCTCCTACATCAACACACCTCCAAGCCTTGCTAAAGAAGAATCCATACAATGAAAAACTCACCCTGTGGATCCGACACTGCAAGGATAGGTGCTATAGTGAGACATTCCTTCAGTGTCTTGAAGGTCTGCTCACACCTGTCTGACCAAACAAAATTCTTCCCTTTCCACTGAAGGGAAGTGATGGGGTGTGTAATCGAGAGAAGTCTGAATGAAACTCCTATAGTAACCTACTAATCCCATGAAGTTGCACACCTCAATCATAGTGGTGGTTACCGGCCAATCCATAATAGCTCTAATCTTGGAAGGATCGATGGCGATACCTTCCCCAGAAAATGATATAACTCAAATACTGCACTCCTGTCTCAAAGAATGCACACTTCTCTAGGTTCTCGTAAAGATGTTGCTCATGAAGGCACCTTTGAAGAACCTGCAAAGGTACCTTCTCGTGCTCCTCACATGTTTGTGAGGAAATCAAAATGTCATCAAGGAAGATGAGCAAGAAATGATCTAATAAGGTCCTAAATACCCCATTCATCAAACTCATAAACACTGCAGGGGCATTTGTCAAACCAAAAGGTACCAATGTGAACTCATAGTGGCCATATCTCATACGGAAGACGGTCTTATGAATGTCTACCTCCAAAATCCTCAATGATGGTAGCCCGACTTAAGATCTATCTTAGAGAAATTTTGGATCCCTTCATCTCGATCAAACAAATCATCAATGCACAAAAGGGGATAAGGATTCTTGATCATTACTTTGTTCAAATTGGTGCGTAATCGATACACAACCGCAAGGATCCATCCTTCTTATTTACAAAGATCACTAGTGCACCCCAAGGGGATACACTAGGACAAATTAGGCCCTTCTCCAGAAGGCCCTCAAGTTGCAACTTGAGCTCATAGAGCTTATGGGTAGTCATCGATAAGGTGCTCATGAGATAGGCTCTGCTCTCAAAATTGGATTTATATGAAAATCTATCTCCCTACATGGGGCGGTAACCTCAGTATCTCCCTTGAAAGACATAAAAAAATCTCTCAAAATGGGATGGTCATCTAGCAATGGTCCACTAGACCCATCTTCTGATCGGTCACTAACTGTGACAACAAACATCTGACAACCCCATCGCACACACCGCTTAAGCTGCATAACGGAGATGGTGTGAATAGAAACGGGTCTCCTGACCCCCGCTATCACTACCTCAACTCCTAGATCATCTATACAAGATATGATCTTGTGGTAACAATCCACTCTAGCTCTGTGTGTAGATAACCATTCCATGCCCAAGATGACTCCATAAGAGCCCAACGGAAGGATACGAAGATCCGAGGTAGTGGTGAAAGGTCCCAAATCCACTACACACTCCTTAACTAAGGAGTCTATAGAGATCTTGGCTCCAAAAGCCATCTCAACATCCCAACTATGACCCTTCCTAACTACCACTAGCCTACATTACTCTACTAAAGATGGTGCAATAAAAGAATTAGAAGAACCAGAATCAAACAAAATGGAGGTAGGAATACCACCAATATTACCTATAGTCTCAATAATTGTACTCGATGCTCTGCTGGTGCTTCTTAACCACTTTGCATACATCCTATGACTATGCAAATGTTATCATAGTAGGTTCTCGAGATATGTGCCTTACCCTTGTTATTAGGGTTATGGGGAAATCTCTCCAAAAATATCCAGTAACGCCACACCCAAAACAACCACTTGATCCTCTCCCACAGTAGCAGCTCCAGTCGGTGCCTTAGAGGGGTGTGCTTTGTGGATCCCGATGACCTTGTGCATGGACTGGTGAGGTCTCTTGGTGAGATCCTTCCCGACCGAGCTCTTCGTTCTCCTTATGTCCTAATGGGACCCCTACGAGGAGGCCCTATACTCGACCCTCTATGCATCAAATCTCCATGGAGATCTATATGGGTGGGTGAGGCTGATTGCTGTTGCTCTTTATGGTCTAAAGATGACTGTGTTGAACCCTATCCACCACGAGGAGGAGTTACTAATCCCTCGATCTGTTGTCCCGCATCTATGTATATACGGCTCTGGACTCGGTCTCTAGCTTTGTGGGTCTTTCCCCAAGTCTCCTCTCGCTATATAATCCTTCTCAATAGCCTCAACCAATGTCTGTGGACAATGGATCTATACTACATTTCCAATGTCCAGATTCTCGCCCCGATGAACTTTGTGGATCCGCACCCGCTCATCCCGCATGTAATCAACATACTTTGAGTAGATCCAAAATCTACTCTCATACTCACCACTAAGAGATGCCTATCGGAGGTCATGAAACTCATCAATCCTCTACTTGTATGAACCTCCAAGATAAATATACTCCTGAACCACTCCTCAAAGATCTCCCAGGTAACTTTCTCAGGATCAACATGGATCTTCTTCTCCTCCGTCCTCCACCACACGCCTACTCCATCCCTTAGAAGATGGATCACAACATGAGCTTTCGTGTAGCTAGAACAAGGGAAGAGCTTGAATCATTCACTCAAGCTCACCAACCATGCCTCTGCCTGAAATCCACCTATGTCACTTGAATAATGAGCTGGCCGTAGCTTCAGGATCTCCCTGATATGGTCTGTAGTTGTGGTTTGGCAACCCCTAGGCCTCTTTGTATGCTCATTCCTAAGCCTAGGGCTCCAAGACCTATCTTTGTGTCCTAAAACCTAGTCTCCATGTCCCCTTTATGGTGACTCTACTCTGATCTGACTCCTCATGGGAGTTCTCTCCTCTATGATCCTCACTATGCCGAGGAGATGCATGAGCCTCAATGGATATCACCCTATCATGTTTGACTGAATGTGCTCCTATGGTCCATCTGCATGTAAACGACATTAACATCTTCAAGTGTCTGTAAAATCTGTGGTAGGATGGTTGCTACAACATGATCCAATGGTGGAAAGCCTAAGTCTATGTGAAAATACCCCTTGTCCCATCTGCGCCTCCTATATAGACTAAGGTGAGAGTTAGTTCTTCTTTCTAAGTTTTATTCAGTTTTTCATGTTTACTAAGTATGTAATTTCAACAAGGTTGTTCTCTAGATTTGAAGTGTGCTAGGTTTAATATCGTACTAAGTTTAGAGTTCATGTCTCAAGTTTTCTAGTGTGCCCAAGGGTCCAAGATTTGAACCCATGGCTCTGATACCAAGTGTAACACCCGCTAAAACAACCCACTTGAGACCCAAGAACAACCTAGGATTAGTCAGAAAAATTATGGGATAATTTTTTTTTTTTAAGGTGAGACTACAAACAAGCCTCAAAGCAACAATTGTCACAAAGAAATATATCAAGGTCAATTATGTTAAGAAGATAAATTTTTCCATTATAACCAACATTAAAGATCACAATACAATTAATGAGTAAAAATAGCCGAGTAGAGATTAAATTTCCTTTAGGTGCTGATTTATCAATTAATTAGATTAACACTAAGATTAAACATTCCCTAATAAAATTCAGAGGGTTAAAGGGGTCAAAACAATTAAATACCCAAGGTATTTAATTCCACTAGGTCTAAAATTAGACATGGTTCTCATTTACATGGGGTTAGGAAAACATTCACTTACCCCATGACATGACCCCTTAAAGGGTCAACCCATACTTTAGAATTAACATTTTAAATTAATGGGGAGTTATTTCCCACTTACCCACTCTTAGGCTTACCTTGCACTTTAACCTGATTTTTCACATATTTAATGCACTAAAATTTTCCTGAAAATAAAACCATTAGATAGGAAATTTCTTCCCCTTTCCAATGATATAAATAAGTCCTTCTAACTCCCTATAATTCTCAAGTTATGGGAGCTTGTGAGGCCTTGGGAAGAAAATTTTCCCAAGGGTGGGCCTGCGGGCCTAGGGAAGAAATTTTTCCCTTAGCACCTCGGGTGAAAAGTGCATTTCACTTCCACATGCCCGTGCACCCGTGACGTGGGTGGGGAAGAAATTTTTCCCATATGCGGCCGATGCGGCGGGCGGGGAAGAATTTTAGTGCTGCCCTCGTGTGCCCATGAGCCCATAGGGACGTGTCAACGCTTTCCAATCCTCGGCGGAAGTTGGGCCACCAAGGACTTAAGACATTAATTTTTTTGCCAAAAGCATCAAGGGATCAAAATGATCCATGCCTCCGCCATCGCCCAAGGTGCCACGTGTCAAGCCTCAGATTCGTGCGGAGAAACAAACTTGCGGGAAACTTAAGAATTAAATACCTTTGTGATACAAAAGTGCAAAGGCTAGAATTAACGCGTGCCTCTCGTGACGTTAGATGATGCCACATGTCCAGCTCTCATTGGCTATGCCAGGCAGCGGGGGTGGTGGAGAATCTCTTAGAAATTTTCCCAAAAATTTTAAAAGCTAAGTTTTAGAACGCAGCACCCACGTGCTCGCGGGAAGTTCTTTTTCCAAGGCAAGAGCAGCGGATGCGGGTCATGGAGAAAAGTTGGAATTTTTGCAAAAATTTTTATTTGAAAGCGTTAAGGCTAAAAATATCCGCTCCTCTGCCAATGCCTCATGAAGCCACGTGGTAGCACTTGATCCGCTACGGTCGCGGGGTTGCGGGAAAACATACAAATTTTTCCAAATTTATTTTTGAAAGCACGAAAGGTTAAAATTGATCCAAGCATCCACCGGCACCCAACGAAGCCACGTGTTGATCAAGGATTGGCTGCAGGAGGTGGCGGGGCTGCGGAGGAAAAATTTCCAAATAATTTTTTTTTTTGACTTAGATCATTTTAGACAAAATGAAGGCTTGTGGGTTAGCGGAGCGGTGGGAAACTTCATGACTTTGTGCTTTTTGGAAAAAGCAAAAAGGAAAGTTTTAGCCCGTGGGTCCACCCAAGAATATTTTATTCACTTAAATTTGATAGTTAGATTATTTTTTTTTGAAGCCAAATGAAGTAAAACTTCAGAAGGCCATAACTTTTGACTGGGGACTTGGTTATGGGAAAACGAGGACTTTTTGGAAAGCTCTCGAAGCCCTCTTTTCTCAGGAAGCATAAAATTTTAATTTTGATAAAGTTTGAAGGGTCAATTTTGAGAAAACGTTCTGCAGGCTTCTAAAATGTGAACTGGTGTTTTTAACTTATAAACTTTTGTTCAATTTCGACATTCTTTCTTTCTCAACATGTCAATAGACATGGAGGATTGCACTTGGAGGAATTTAGGTTGGATTGTGAGGGTTAACTTGTTTGATTGATTTGCAATTCCAAATTACCAATTTTTTTATACAACAAGATGTCTGTAATTTTGCCTTTGCCCAATTTGAAAGATTCTATAATAATTTCTTAAGTGTTAAGGTCTAATTGAGATTGTTTCAATCATATTAGGTTCAATTTGTCATTTCATTTGTCTTCTATAGTTGGCAGAGTCGTCCTGTACATTTTTTGATTAATATTTTGTAGCTTTGAAAGCATCTAACAGAGATCAAATTCGGAAAGATCTATTTTCCATTTATCATCTTCTAAGTATTAGAATTCATTCTAGATCTAATCTAACACATTAAGTTGATTCAAATCAAAGTATTCAAATGCCAGATTACAATTCTGATTTCTAAAACATTCATTTCTAAAGAACAGAGCATTATGACATTTCTCCATACGTATTCACCTTTTTCATCTTTCCAATCAAAATTTCAAAATACATTCAACAATCCGATTTCAATACCTAATAATGTCATTTGAGAAAATTAATACAATCTTTTATTGATTCAAGAAAGATACCTTTACACTTCTTCTTTCATTCCTCAAATACAACGACCAAAATTACAATTTCTTTCACATTCTTTCAAAAGCAGAATACAGAGTACATTTCTTTCACATTTCGAATTACAAATTTCATAGCCAATACAAAACATCTTTCCATCACAAATAATGTACAAGGTCCTCCACCTCAAAGTGGGAAAAGGTTACAATACGAAATATTCTCAACAAGGACTGTCAAACTTCTTCCTTTTTTTTTTGTTCCAGAACAACAACATGAATATCCTCCATTTTCTTTATTTCCATTTGATCACAACAGAGTAGGGGAAAGGCAATGCTCTCCACCCAACCAAGACATCCAATGAAAAGGAGAAGCCATCCTTCATCATTGGCCCCATGCCCCAACCATAATGCAATAAGAAATGTGTTTCAACTCATGGCAATAGTAGGCTTCCACAACACACATGTAATTTCACATTTAAAAACACAATCCAAAACAAAATGCTGCAATAGTAATTGCCAGATAAAAGACAAAAAACAACACTCAAAGCTTCCTCATGCAAGCCAAAGGAGCAAGAAAATATGGGGGATGCCGCTTATGCCTCCCCCAAGGGAAATGAGTATCACCACCTAAAAACAATCGCCAAATATATATATATATATATATATATATATATCATTTCAAATCCCCGACATGCCCATATGCCTCCCCCAAGTACCCCTTATTCCTCATATTTCCTTATGCCTCCCCAATCTCTTATGGCACCCCATAACGAGTAAAGAAATGTGAGCTATTTATTTGTAAGGTGGAACCCAAATCCCAACTCCCACCACACTTATACCTTCCCAAAATTTTTAAGCCTTCCATGTAAAATACCCTATAGTCTTCTCTACTACACAATCCCTAGGCCATCTACCCAAAAACCCACACACAAGAAAAAAACATTCACAACAATAACATTTACACAATAAAATAAGAGCATTTCAAGAGCCAAGCTCTTACCTCTCCATAATGGAGTTTGTTTCAAGTTCCCAACCGCAAGCTTTCCAATGCAAAATAGCCCAAGATCAACGAAACATAGGTCTATAAAAAGTCTGCAACTTTCTCCAAAAGCAAGAGCTCCAAATAGCAAAAGAATTTACCCCAAAAGAAGTATGCAAAAGTAAAACAACCAAAAGAGTGTAACCCCAAACAATAAAATGAATTCGAATATATAGAAGGGGGAAGAGAGGAGGATGAGGTGGATCTTTGTAGGATGCCACATCACACATCCTTAACTCCAACTCACAAGTCAACTTCAATCTCCAAGACACAATAAATAAGTAGGTGAATAATATGACAGTCTTACTTACACACTCAAATCAAGCCCATATCCCAAAGGATTGAAATTAATTTCAAGCAAGAAGTGCAATTAAAACATTCAGCTAGACTTACAAAAATGCATAATGAAAGCTAGATTTAAACTCTCCAACCATAGGTAAGGTTGGTATGTAAATTTAAGAGGTATGGGACAAGTTTAACTTGTCCCACAAGCCTCCAAAAAGCAGTCTCCAAGGACAATTTTGAATTCCAAAGAAGATGAAGTGTTTCATACTCCAAATTTTACTTACATATCTCTTACACATCACTTACACATTGCTTACACATATCTTACAACATTTAATACAAGAGTCAACCACTCTCATAATTAATTTCTTATGACCCAATTTGATTAATTTATTTTAACAATATGATTACTCACATTATATACCACAATTTATTTAAATAAAAGGGATAAACACATCATTTAATCAACACATACAACAATCAATAAAAAGAACCAAATAAATAAATACACCTAACCCTTGGTCACGTTTAAAGGTGATCCCCCATGGGAATCCCTAACACAATCAAACACACAAACAAATACAAGTTGCCACGGTGACCTTGTTGAATTCATCTAGAATTTCAATGTGGTTGGTCTCCAATCCCCAATGTTTGTTCGATATTTTAAACCTATAAAATAGGAATACCTCCTTCGGCCTCGTGGCCACATTAGAACATTCAAATTAATATAAATAATAATTTCAAGATCATCCACATATATGTGAATCTCAACAAACATCAAGACAAAATACCAACAAAGTGTCACTTACAATTTCATCCACAACTATATCATCACCAATTTTAATTCAATTCTCATTTTCTAGGTCTACTAAAAATATACAAATATTACAAGTTCAAACAACATATATAATGTAACCATGTCAAACAATATATCAACAATACCCACGAGGTCCATGCTTGTTTCAGTGACGCACCACCGCTTCCCAATTTCCTCATATTACTTCCATAGAGGAAATCCTAGCCCAAAGTGCTCCACCTACACATGAACCCACTTCACCTATTCCTCCACCCATGAGGAACACCCTTCATATCCTCCCTCACCTATGAAGGATCCTTCTATTAACATTGAGACCACTTCACCTTTAGATTCTTCACCTATATAGCCGTTGTATCGCAGAGTACCTCTCCATCCCATGGGAGACGCTTGTTCATATCCTCCATTCACCTCCCATTGTGATCCACTAGCAGGATCCTATGCCAAAATCTTAACCAATCTCCTCGAAACTTCTGTCATCACATTACCACCTCTTAGACCTTACGACCCACTCAAACCCAAACCAAAAGGGTTTGAAAAAACCAAAATTTGTACCTACCATCGTGTGCCAGGACACGATGTAGAGAATTGTAAGGCTTTGAAAGCCACTCTTGTCTAGTTGTGTCCTCCTGAAGAAAACTTTGATGATGATGATCTTCTTGATGAGGATCCCATTTCACCAACATTCACTTTCCATAGTTCTTCCCTCATTTCCTACTCAAAGAACCAAAATCTTCACCCCCACAACTCTTAGATCCATCCCCGAGATTTGAAATTAACATGGTTCGTATCAGAGAACTCGCCAAACCTCCACCCAAATGTCGGTGTTCCCAACTCATTTCACAAGGTTCCTTCCCACCTCTTGGCTTCTGCCCTTCTTGTATTTACACCTTTCATGGCTCACCTAGATCATCTACCTCCTTGCCTCAAATCAACATGATCCACGTTGCTACTTGTGCTAAGAAGGAAAAAGGAAAGGAAAGGACAACTAACCCCCAACCAACCCTATACCCAAAATACCATCTCGCACCAACACCTAAAGTCACTATCTATGGCTCCACATATCCTATTTCTAATGGGGTTACACATCGAGCGATTCTCAAACAATTACACCAATCCTCCCTTAAAATGTCCCTATATGACCTCATCCAAACCTCTCAATCCCATCACCAAGATTTCATGGAGGTTCTTTAGTCTATTGAGGTTTTACCCAATGACACTACACTGTAGCCTCCATTATTACACAACATCACGTAGCATCTCTCACCAAATTACCACCTTCTTCTACACCTCCATGTACTCACCAAGTAACCACCCTCACTTGCCTATTCGGATGAAGAGATCACAACACACCAAATGGATGACCCTGATCCAACCCTTTTCATCTCCATCCATATTGATAATATATGTGTACAACATGTTATGATCGATGGGGGTGCTAGCATTAACATCATCTCCTCCCATGCATTCGACCAAATGCACATACCCAAAAATTACATGCATAAACATCTCATCATGTTGCATTCATTTAATGACGCTATCACTTCTACACTTGGCACCATCATCCTCCATGTTCGCATGGGCCCCCATACTATTCTAGATTTATTTTATGTCTTGGAGGGGGAGTTTCAATATAACATGTTGCTTTGTAGACCCTAGATTCGTGTCATGGGTTGTGTTCCTTCCACTTTGCATCGTTGTGTAAAGTTTGAGCATGAAGGACACACCTATACCATTTTGGTTGACCCATCACATTTCAAAACCTACAACATGCTTTATCGACCCAATAATGTGCTTGTACCCATTAAGGCGTCTACCTCCATGACCACTTCCTCTTCATCCACACTTCCACTCACCAGTGCCACTGTTACCTCAACCGCAGCTAAATCCTCCATTCCTACTTCGCCATGACCTCCACGGCCGGCCCGTCACCTCCCAATCACCTAGCTCCACCTCCGATCTAACTTTTAACACATCATCTATCCTAGCTACCCACATATCAACCACCGATCCTTGAAGGTGTTTTTCAATGCTTCACTCTAGGGAGTATCGCCTATATAATGTCAACACATTCCTTACTCCACAAGAGTATGGAAGCCTTCATCAACACCTGCACTATGATCAACGCACAGGAGGGATCTCCTTTACGGTCCTCCCCACCTTTGAACCAATATCACCTATGGGGGACTTGATAATTCCACTTATACACCTGAACCACCATCACAAACCCACCCCTTTTTACTCGCCGACCTTCGGCCACTCACCAATCACCGCTTCACCCACACCTTCCTACATTGATGTGCATGGAAAGGTTTTGGTTTTGGTTTTTATGAGCAAGGAAGTCACACTATTATTCCATGTACTACCCGAATGCATAACGACAGTAGTGGTATCAACTTTGTTGAAATACCTACCAAGAAGGCCCGCATTGAACTAATTGAGGATATCGACACTTACCCACCTTCTTCACCCACTCCACCACCTTCACCACCTTCATCGACATAGTCAATGGATCCAAAATCCATTCCTCCTAACTTTTTTCATAAAAACTATTTCCTTGGGGCCTCTCGACTTATCAACGTGAGGGCAAGACACCCTCTTATCTTCCTTCCCGTATCCCGAAATGATCGATGACGATACACCTTATATTAATGTCGCTCAATGTTAGGATGATGAATCTATACTCACCTATTTTAGTGTAAAAGACTCTTATATTCACCGGTCGTTACTATTTGAGATGCAAACCATGTTGAATTAATTGACTATCAAGTCAACATCCATACTCAGATGACCAAGCACATTCTAAAGATTGGCCAATCTTTAGATATCTTCTTGAACAAGAATCCCTCACTTATTTTCTCAAAAATCATAACCATGATTTCGCTTGGTATTAGGTTGACATGCCTGGTATTGACCCCACCATAGTGGTACACAATACCGTAACCATTCCCGATGCCAAACCCGTAAAAAATCCAAGGAAAATGCACCCTTGCATTGCTCTTATGGTCAAAGAATAACTTCAAGACCTTCTTTTTGTTTCCTTCATCTTACCCATTCATTATCCCCGATGGATTTCTAACATTATCCCCGTCACTAAGGTGACAAAGTGAGACTTCAAATATGCATAGATTTTTGTGATCTCAACCTACCTTGCCTAAAAATGAATTTCCTCTACCCGGTATTGACTAGTCAAGGTTGACCTTACTACTGGTCACAAGATGCCATCACTCATGGATGGTTTCTTGAGTTATAACCAAATCTTGTTTTATTTAGAGGATCAACACAAAACCATGTTCATCACCCCTTGGGGATCTTCTGCTATTGAGTCATGCCTTTTGGCCTTAAAAACACCGGTGCCACATATCGCAGCCTATGACTTATATCTTCCATGACATCATGCACCGTATATAAGAAGATTACATATATTATCTCCTTGCCAAATCTAAACGCTGCTCCGAGAACCTTGTCATCCTAAAAACCATCTTTGAACACCTCATTAAGTATTGTGTTCACCTTCACCCAATAAGTGTGTCTTCATGGTTCTCTTAGGAAAATCCTGGGATTTATCATTTCCTTATGTGGTATAGAGGTTGACCTTGCTAAATTCAAGGCCGAGTCCTCAAAATGCCTTAGCCCACTAACCCGTGGAAACTCCATAACTTGTAAGGTAAGTTGCAGGTCTATTCGCCATTTCATTTCGTAACTTTTCGATCGATGTCACCATTTCATCATATTCTCAAAAAGGATGTCTCCTTTAAATGGGATGATGACTACAAAGATTTTGAGGCCTTAAAACAATACCTTCTCCAACCACCCGTACTCATTCCACCTAAAGACGATCAACCCTTCCACCTATACATCTTTCTTTACGATCACTCCTTAGGGGCCATGCTTTCTCATCAAAATGAACAACATAGGGAGTAGGCGGTTTATTACATAAGCCATACTCTTCTCGGACTACAAACCCGATACACCCGTGCCAAAAACTTTTCTTAGCCTTAGTTTTTTTGCCACCAAACTCGCCATTACCTACTTAACCACAAAACCTATGTTATGACCAACACCGACCGCTTACACCTCATGTATGCCAAACCTTATCAAAACCAACGGGCTGCATCTTGGATTATGCTTCTAGCCGACCTTGACCTTGAATTAATCTATCAAAATTCCATCAAGGGCCAAGCTATCGCCAACAAATTGGCTGATGCACCTATTTCCCAGGATCAACCCTCTAACTTTGACTTTCTAGATGAGTCTATTGCTACCATTTCCTGCATAGACAAACTCGCTTACCAAATGACACTCTTCTTCGATGGTTCCAAGTGTCACATGGGGGTGGGGCTGGTGTTATCCTCATTCTCGCTTGATGGTGAACCCATGCCTTTGTCTTTCAAACTCAATTTTGATTGTAAAAATAATATTACTGAATACGAAGCACTTATATTGTGTCTCTAGGCTACTTATGCCTTAGATGTTAAGTTCACAACATCTTTGGTGATTCTCGCTTGGTCATAAACCAAGTCAATGGTATATACCGATGTCGTAATGAGATACTTAAAAATATAAGCATCATGTGGATATACTTTTGACCACCTTCGATCACACGCCCTTTAAACCATCCCACGTTCTACCAACAAATCGGCGATACCATGGCCTCGTTTGGCTTCTCAAATACCCTCTTTTCCCATTGATTCTAAAATATTTGTCACCATACAAAGACTCCAATCACCCTCTTATTTACCTCATGAAGTTTACTCTATTGGAACCACCGCTCCTAACCCGAGTGACCTTTGATATAAAAATACTCGAATATCTTTCCCTCTCCATCCTACCTCCCGACCTCACTCGTAATGGACAACACGCCTTTCTTAAAAGGGCCTCCCATTATGTCATCATGGGTGGCGTCCTCTATAAGTGTGGCTTTGACAATATTATATTATGATGCCTTATGAGTTCTCGAAATTCCATATACCATTAACGAAGTTCATGATGACATATGTGGAGGTCACTTCAAAGGGTCTCATGGTTGCTAAATGTATTCTTTACCTAGGATATTACTAGCTGACCCTTAACCATGATTGTTGCGACTACGTTAAGTGTTGTGTAAAATGCCAACAACATGCCAACCTTCATCATACACCCAATCATGCCTTACAGGTCACCCATGACCTTTGGCCCTTCTCTCAATGGGGTTTGGATCTTGTCAGAGAGATCAATCCCCATTCTTCCTAACAACATCAATGGATCATCACCGCTACCAAATACTACACCAAATGGGTTGAGGCCATACCTCTCATCTCCATGAAAGCCGAGAAAATATATGAGTTCATTAATCATCACATTATCTGTCACTTTGGTGTTCCACATCACCTCATCACTGATAATGGAGAACAATTCCAAAATAAAACCTTACGAAAACTTTGTGATGCCTTCAACATTCAACTAAGTTTCTCATCACCTTATTACCCGAAACCAACAACCAAGCCAAATCCACTAATAAAACCCTAAACAAAATTATCATGAAAGTGGTTAATGATATTGGGAAGGACCGCATACACACATTCCTTTCACCCCGTGGGCATACCGTATTAGTATTCACACTTCCACTACGCCACTCCTTTTTCTCTCGGTCTACAGTACAAAGGTTGTTCTACCTCTCAAAGTCTAGATTCCATTATTTCACTTGATTCTAGAGCATTTATTTGAATGTTGATGAAACAGAGATAAGGGTAAAGGGCTAGGAGGAATACCTCGTTAAGATGTCTTTGGTTGTAGGTTGTTACGTGCATATGAATTGGATCCACAGCTTGATCATGAGAGCTTCCTTTTTGCTTGGAGGAACTACCTGAAATGGAAAACAAGACCACCAAATGAAAGTTAAACAATATATGCAGTGGACTACCTAGCATATGCTAGATCTGAGAAGAGTGATACTTCCTAGATGACTGTCAATCCACTATTTAAAACAACTTAATGCTAATAATAAAGGAAATCCTACTATAGTTAAAATGATTTAGGTATCTCATTCATCTACAATAAGCAAATTTGTTCACAATAGGCTAAGCTATGACTGAATCTGAAGGTCAAGGTCTTGGTCAGGGTGAGGTTCTGGGTGGTTTTAGGTATTTGGTGGAGGTTTTAAGCTCTGTTCTTGGTTTTTGGTCAAAACACAGAGACCGACGTCGGTCTGGTATGACCAATGTTGATTTAGGTTAGCCAAGAGGGTTGTGGTTAACCGATGTCGATATGGTTGGGGTACAGGAAACTCAATAAAAACTTGGCGGGATGATAGATTTAAGGATAGATGGAAATGGCAAGGTTCATGTGGGTCTTAGGTATGCACATGAATGATTAAAATCCAGATATGGGAAGTTCAAGGGTGTGGGTGAAGGGATGGTCAAGTTTGCATGGAGAAAAATGGTGGGGGAATGGAAAGGGGAGTAGAAACTAATAATAGAAGTAAAGAGTCTACTTAAATGATAATGAACTAGTGTTGGTTAACAAAAACTTACCATTCATACGAGCTTGATGTCTAGTTGGAAATGGTGGGTGATCAAATGGATGGAACTTGGTGTGGTACTGGCACTTCCCTGGATGCTCCCGTGAAGGAAAATGGATTTTTGGTTGCTTCAGGTGCTGGATATGGATGCTCTAATGTGTGTACTAATGCTGGTTCTACTTGCATGCAGCTCTGGTTTCGTCACTTGTTCTCAGAAGATGTACCAACCTCTAAACAATGTGCCAACCTTGAAATAAGGTTTTTTTGGGGGTTAAATGGTAACCGATGGTGGTTTCGGGTTAACCGGTGATGGTTTAGGGTAACTGGCGTTGGTTAGGGTAGGATTTCCTAGGTTTACTAAACTAGGCAGATCCCCTTGATTTTCTGGGATCTCGTTCATTTTTCCCCATGGATTAGAATGGAAGCCTCCTTCTAACATGTGGGAATGTGGTTAGAGGGAATGTAGGCTTTGATTTTTAGGGTTTGGGTAGGTCTTAGTTAGCTATGACAACTTCTAAGAATAGGTGTTAGGGTGAGGTGGCTAGATGAGGTGTCTAGGTGAGGTGGATATGTGGGCATTATCCCAATTTGGATATTTAAATAATAAATATTATGAGGATAATGAATTAATTTAATTAAATTAATTAAATTAATATTAGAGTGGGGTGAAGGGGGCCATGGTTAGGTGAATGTGTTCAAGTTGATTATTTAACGAAGGGTCAAGGAGAATGTGACCCAATTTTGGTGTCTACATTTTTCCCTTTTTGTTGCATAGCTTGTATTGGTAAGTGACACCTGACAAAAGTAAGATGTGGGTCCCCCATGTGTGGGTGAAGGTGATCCCCTCAAACCAGGAATCGATGAGGTAGAAGGAAAACTTGGTGAGTGGTTTGATAAAGGTGAATGTGATGAAGATGAAGGTGGACAACGAGGGTAAAAAGGGAAAAGGTCCACTCGAGTAATATAGGTAATGGGTAAGGGTTAAAGGTAGTAATACATCAAACGCACGCACACGTATAAGCTATAGAATGGTATCGGGTTAAGGAGAAGGCAAACTCTACATTTTCTAAGTTTGATAGGTTGTTATCCCGTAAAATTGACAAGGGCAATTTTACCGATAACCATACCGAAAATTTTGTTTCGATCCCTCGTTAGGGATCCTTCGAGTTCGAAAGATTGTAAAATCCCTTCCCGGGAAATCTAGTTTTCGAACTTAGTCTTTTTGAGCCTTTTTTGGCTGGGCGCATGGATTTTCCTTGTAACACTAGCTTTTGATGCGCCCCCTTAAAAGCCTTTGGCGCATGGTTTTCCATGTTAACACATCTTTCGGTGCGCCAAAGGATGTTGAGTCTATTTTGCGTGCGCCAAGGCGCATGCGCCTTATTGTTGACATTGCTTTTGTTGCTCCACTTTTCGGTGCGCCAAAGGGCGCACATAATCTCGCTGCAACACAAAGTTTTGGTGCGCCAAAGGGCGCACGCTTTCTCCTGTCGACAGCAACTTTCATGCGCCATTTCAAAAGTGGTTGGCGCATTGATGACAAGTTTTTCTATATATATCAGTGCGCGCCCAATGTCATTTTCATTCTTTTTGTCGAGCACGTGATCACTCTGGACTTGTCAGCCTCTGCTTCGTCGTTTTCGTCGCCCTGTGGACCCGCTCTCAATTTTGCTATATATCTAAGGTAAGAGGTTCTCCCTCTTCTCCATTTTCGTGCTTTCGGTTCTTTGCGTGTTCTTGGTCTGTGTTCTTGGTCTGCGTTGTGGTTTGCTAGCCGGTGTTAAAATAAGATTGGTTTGAGCTAGTTTCCCTCGTGCTGTCCTGTCTTCCTTTCTTCTTTTCCTCCTCCTTTCCCTCCCTCTTTCCGGATCTGCTGGAAGGGAGCTGTTTTGAAAAGGACTTGGTCTGCCAAACTTTTTATATGAAACCTTATATGTCCATGCTATCTTTGAAATGGAAGAAAGAATGAAAATGATTGAGCAATGAGTTTAGTTCTATGGCGCACTGGCGCGTCTTGTCACACTTAAAACAGTTGCGCCCCTTTGGCGCATCTACCCGCCATGTTACATGATTAAAACCCGCGCCAATGGCGCAGCCTTTTGTCCTGCTACATCTAGAACTCATGCGCCTTCAAAGCGCGCCCTTTTTGCATGCTACAAGTATAAATCCCGCGCCTCCTTAAAAGCCTTTGGCGCACCATTTATCCATGTTACATCCTGATTCCATGCGCCAAGGAGCGCACCCAGCTTTCATGTAACACAAGCCTTATTCGCGCAAGTATAAAGCTATCAAGGCGCGGGCGCACCCTCCATTGCAGTAACATGATGTTGTGTAAACCCTTCATGCGCCGCGCCAAAGCCTTTGGCGCACCATTTGTTAATGTTACATAATCCATCCATGCGCCAAAGGGCGCACCGAACCTTCATGTAACATACTCTTTCCATGCGCCCTGCTATAAAATGCAACCTGCTTCATCCATGCGCCATGCGCCTTTGGCGCCAGTATAACCTCTGCAACATTCCTTTTCTGTGCGCCTTATCTATTTGGCCTGCCAGTTGCATTTTTCCTGTGCCCTGAGCCTTAAAATCTCTAACTCTTTCTTCTGCTAGCATTCCAATGGAAGATCAAATGACTAATTCAACCTTTTTGGATTGGGTCTCACTTCTTCTTCATGCAGATCAGCAACTGAGTTCGAAAGAACACATGTCTACGTCAAGCAAGAAACCCACCAAACCAAGAGGAAAGGCTAAGCTGACAGAAGAAGAGATGAAATACAAATATCAGAGGGTCAGGATGCCCGAATCACAGGCTGAGTGCAGTATGGATGTCGAGAGACTCGAGTGGGTCACATTGACATGGAGGAATTCAGGTTAGAACTCGAAAAGTTCAAGAAGTCCATGGATGGACAAGTTAATAGCGGTGCCTTGCACTTGCACCGGAGGAATCCCGTCGCCGCCATCAACAACGAATTCATGATGGTGATTGCGCAATGTTACAACAAAGACACAAGATGTGTCGAAAATAGTAAGGGCGAGGCAGTCATAAACCTCACTGCCCGTCATTTTGAGTTGATACTTGGCATCCCTCATCACCGGAACTTCGTGGCTGTTAGCCAACGAGAATGCATCAAGGCCTGGGAAGACAACGAAGACCAATGCATGCAGTTGATGAATGAGGTCTACCTAAAAACAAGAAGGTGGTGACCCGGTGGCCTCAGACTATCCACCAAGTGATTTCTCGAGGAGCTCGGCCGATACTATCACCTTCCTGAGCAGAGTCTTCGGGCTTTCAGATGCCCACTATTTCCATAAGTGGATGCTGCGGTACTTGGAGACAATGAATAAAAATTTACCCGATCAGCACTTTTGCTGGGGTGAAATAATAAGCAGCACCATCTCTCGAAAGCAACGATTCGCCACACACAGAGTGTTCCATATGAACTCCTATGTAGTCTACGCCGCGGCGTCGGCAAGGGATTATCGGGACTGAACCGAAGTGGAGTATGGCCTCGTGCCAAGATATTTGATTACTACTCGGAGTTTGAGGTGGAGAATAGCATCCAACATTTCACAAAAGTTAACGATGCATTCTTCTATCATGTCATCTCCTCACTGCCCGAGGCCAAATATGACTCATAGGCGGATGACCAAAAACATAGTGGCGATCACGAGAGAAATGGGGGCCTGTTCACCCAATTTCCCACGTTCACCTATCTAAGGGCTGCCAACTTTTGGGAGAGCCAACTAGGCTACCAAGGTATCTTTGGGCCTAAGCGATTCTACTAGAATCTGTCAAGGCAAATGGTGGTCATACCATGAGAAGTGCCTCAAAAGAAAGAAGGGTGGAACTCCTTTCCCCCTCAAAGTGGGCCGATACACATGCTCCACCCACCATAAGGCAAAGGAAATGTTCGCAGAGCTGGAGCTACTCAACTTGAAGCATGACTTCCCAGCCAGGCCTACCTTCGACCCAAGAAGCTGCCTGCCAAAAGCGAAGCTCGATCCGATCCATGTCCCTCAAATTGAGGATATTTACATTGACGTTCTCCATGAGGTGGAACTCAGAAGAAAGGATCATTCGCGCTTAGCATTGGAGGAAATCATCCAATACAGAGTGGCCATTGTCCCCGAAGGCTTCCAGACTACGGAAGATGAAGTAGATAAGGTGTATAATGACATAGATGGGGACGATTGGCCCTTCCCGGCCATTGACAGGAACAAGGCTCCTCAAACAATTGAGGAGAGGGTCAAAGAGACTATGCGGAGAATAGAGCATTGGTGCCGCATGAACGGACTAATCTACCTCGGGGTAGATTTCACAACTTCCCCTTTGGGAAACGCACCTCCAAGGTCAAAGAAGCAGCTGAAAGGCAAAGGTGCAGAAGGTGAACCTAGCACCATTCAGGAGGAAGCCCCTGAAAGTCCTCTTCCCTCAGAGCCAGAACAGGTTATAACTCTTGATGAAGAATTGACAGAGGATAGTCCTATACGCCCATCCACCCAGGATGTCGGCGTCGCTACAACTTCAGAGGTCCCTTCTATCCCTTCTTCTTCTCTTCCTTCCCCTCCTCGAGTGACTCAAACGACCACCCCTTTGGTCGTATCCTCTCCCCTTCTTCTACCCTTTCCCCGCTTCTTCATCTATCTTCTCCTCCCTCGCTGATTTGTCTTCCTCTATTTCTTCTTTCATCTCCGAGCTCCCTTCCCTTCCTATGTCTTCTTCTTCCAGGTTTCCCTTCCTCCCGTGGACACTCCTTCGGATATTCTTTCAATGCCGCCGCCGCGTGTCTCCACGTTTTCCCCTCTTCTACCGTTCTTTGCCTCCCCTCTGTCTCTGGTCCTTCTTCTATAGGACCAGCTTGGATCTCTCGGTGGCTGAGCCAACAAAGAGGAAAGTCCCCATCGCTCGATGGACTTTTCGGTCATTCGAGCTAAAGGAGTAAAGAAACGAGGCCGGTTACACGCTTCTCAAAGAGCGCTGCAGGTGAGAGAGTCATGGAAATAGCGTGCACTGACCCCCTCAAAGAGAAAGAAGATCTGCATCTCCGACAGATTTCTCTGTGACCCAAGTCACAATGGGGACATCCTCTGAAAGTCTCCGGGGGAAGCTCTTTCCGCGAGCTTGATGCACTCTATAAAAAGCTTCAGGAAACGAAAGAGGAGAAAAGGCTACTGAAGGAGCAGAACAAATACCTGCTTCAAGCCTTACAGAAGATGGGAAGTGCACCTCCCACAACTGCCACCGAGACTCCTGAGCTGCTCAGTCAGGAGAAGATCAATGAGTATTCAAAGATCGGCGAGCAGGGTATGGCCGTTTCTGCTTGGAGGAGCCAAATCCTCAAGGATAGTGAAAGAGTAATCGCCGAGTATATCAGTTTATACCTAAACATCGAGAAGGCGAATAAGGAACTCCAAGCATTAGCAGGTCCGATATCAGAAGAGTTAGAACATGCTAGACTCCAGCACGAGACCTTCCAACAAATGTTCGACTGTTCAGTGGAAGATCTGGTCAAGTTCGGAGTATTTGGCCATCCAAGGGCCCTCAACAAAACTATGTCCACTCGGACTATCGGATAGATCAGCTAGAATTCATTTTGGAAAAGATAGATAAGGTAAAGGAAGAGGCCTGATGCGAATGCATCAAATGGAGAAAGTTGTTCTCGCCATGACTCTGGGTTGCTCACTCCTTCCCTTACCTTGAGATCAGGTGATGACACTATCCAGATTTTCAAGGAGATAGCTTCTCGGGGACGGGGCGGAGGTCACATTCGACACCGAGTCTATCAACAACCTCTCGGCTGTAGGGACTTCATCGGGTTCCTTATCGAGGCGGGAAAGATTATTCCAAACTCCGGAAAAGCTCATGACGAGCGGGAGACTTGCGAAGCAATCAGTGAACGGCACAAGGATCCATCACAGGATCAATTTGGGCCGATGATTAGCAAGTTTTTGGAATACCGCGCTCAGTTCCACATATCATCTCCTAAGCAGCATCAGAAATAGGAAACCCCTTTTCGGCCGCAGGATGATGATGATGAGTAGCTTCTTCTTCTTCTTCTTCTTCTCTCTATTCTCCGACTTTCTTTTTGAAATGTCTAAAATGTGTTGATACAAATGATGACATCATCCATGTTGCATCATGGGATGATGTCATCCACCAAGTTGTCAAAGTCAACAAGACTTTTAGATATTTTGTAAATATCTTTGTAAATAAGTGGTTGGCTCCATTTTGCCTTCTCTCTCCCTCATCTTCTATAAATACTTGGAATACTTGTTGTATTCAAGGTGAACATTTTTTAGATAGAAATAGAAGTGAGGAGAGAAAGACTTTGAGCTTTCTTGTAACAGAAAAGAACAGTAATACAATTATTCAGACTTTGTGCTCAATAGCTGTGTTATACATTAGATCTTTCTTACGTTAGATCTGTATGTGTTTAATCTGTTGGATTCATATCTACTTTTCCGTCATTTGTTTATCAGTATTGCTTTGTTTATTTATGCAAGTAGGTTTGGCTCTGTTTACTACCAAACTAAAAACATAAATCTTCCCGCCTTTCGCTTTGGAATTCATTTCTTTTCTCCCTTCGGATCTTTTCTTTCTCTTCTCCCTCTTTCATTCCTTTCTTTTCGCAGCCTAGAACACTCTACCGGGATGAGATCCCAACCCCGAAGGCGTAAATCATGAGACTTGCATAGGTTCCCTAGTAGAAATAGCAATAAACCAGTTTCGCTTTGCTGTCTCAAAGAGGGGCTAAGCCCTGCACACTGTTGGCTCGTCTATCCATAGATCTGTCCACGCGACAGATTTTCGGACCAACAGTTTTTGGCGACTCCGCTGGGGATCGAATAGATCTGTCAGATCTATGGTGGTGGTATAATATAAAATCAGAAAAATATAAGAAAATCGCTGCCAGTTTGCAAATCTGAACTTTTGTTGAAAATCCAAAAATTTGCAAAAGTGCCCGAAATTGAAAATTTTCTTCTGAGATCCATAGATCGGGCCTAGTTACAGATCTTTAGTTCGCTGAGTTTTTATCAAAGTTAACATTTTTCCGTAGATCTGAGTTTTTGACTGTTTTCTAAAAAGTTTGAAACCCTCTGAAAAGTAAAGATCAGATCTGAAAATCAGCCTGCTATTCTTCCCTACCATCTTATCCTCACTACTATTTGTCATTAACCGCAATCGGTTTTTCAAGAGGATAGTTTTAAATATCTAGAAAAGTGCATGCTGCTGGTTTTTGTCAGAAAAACCAGAAAATCAGCAAGTACACCCAAAAATAAAGTTTAAATCTGCGCCATAATATCACAGATCTAGAAGGTACGCTGGCAAGTGAACCTTTTACGCGCAGCAGGAGAGCCCGTGGAGAAGTTGATCCTACTTTCGATCTGCTTCAAAGGCACAATTTCAGCGTAACACCGGCACGTTTTTCAGCGTTAAGCTCGGCTAGCCGGTCATCCAGGAGTGTCTCACCTCCACGAAGAAAAAGTCTTTTACAAGGAGCATCTACATCCCTCTGTAGTGCCTTGCTGCTCAGTGGAACCACCCTCCCAGCTCGTGTGCTTTTTCCAGCCTTTCAAATGGCGGTACCATGGGGAAATGCTATGGGTCCTCTCGCACTGCCACATCCAGTTCACGCGCTCCCTCACGGAAACCGAAAGAATTTTCCTAAATTCGACGGGAGTGGAAATCAAAGCACGGATTCCCACATATCTGATTTCATTATGTCATGCGGTATTTTGGACATGACTCACGAAGATGTGTCGGTTCGCCTTTTCTGCGGAAACTCTACAAGGGCCCGCTTGGTGAATGGTTTCAGCATTTGCAGCCGCATCTACCACCAATTGGGCAACCTTGCGGGAAGCTTTTGAAGACAGATACAAGCCTTCAGAAGATGCATTTGCGTTGTTATCACGGATCACTCACCTGAAGAAAGAAGCCAATGAGACTATGCGTGATTTCGTCACCCGATTCAATGCATTAATCAACCGTGTCCCTACTGCCATGCTTCCAACACCGGAGAATCAGAAGTGTTTCTTCGTGAACGCCATGAGCTCAAAAGTCAGCTTCTTGCTCCTTCAAGAGTGAGTAGCTACCCTGCCGCTCGCTCAGGACGCTATTCGGATAGAAGACAATTTGATAATATCTGGCGAGTTGAAAAAGGAATCATCAAAGTCCAAATCTTCAGATCCTTGCCTACTACTTCGTCTGATCCGGCATTCCAAAAGATGGCGAATGATCTGCTCGCATTGAAAAAGTAGTTGGCCCAGGCTCCTAGTTCTTCATACCGAGACGTTCCACGAAGGAGTTTTATTCCCAACAATGTTTCACAAAGACCGCGTCTACTCCGCAATCAAGCCCGCTCGCATGTTGGCGCTTGCAAGCTCCTTCCAAATGCTTTGGCCGAAATTGAAGAGGAAGAGCAAGACTATGAAGAACCTTCGTCTCAGGGCGAAGATGATCAAGATGTCGGTGAGCCGACTGGTGACTCTACTATTGGATATATGGAATTTGATGAGGATGAATCTGATGAAGAAGAGAGTACTCAGGGCTATGCAAGCGGACAATCCTACGCTGTTTTTACCCGCTCGCAAGGAAAGGAAGCGGAAGTTGCTGCCCATGTGCAGAAGGAGAAGGTCGTGTCAAACGTGCCTCCAACCATTGCTAGAAGAGGTAATCCTCTTCCTACTCAATTCCTGTTAAGTCTTTTGCAAAGAAGTCTTTTCCGCCCATCTCTCCTCCGAATCAGCCCCCTCATATTCCTATCAAGATCAGTAACCCTGTTCCACCATCGCGAAGTGAAGGACTCATTCCCTCACCAACGCAACCCTTGGCCGCGTTTGATATTATAGATCACGCTAAGAAGACCAAGATCCAAATGTCTGAAGCCGAGTACCTTCAGTCAAACCCCGAACAGCTTGTAAGATTAACTAAGTATATCCAAAGTCAAGCTGTTACATCTAAACAGGTTTCCCCAAAAGGAATCCTTTCCACTCCTCCTGAATCCCACATAAACGTTGCTTCAACATCCGCATCAGGCAAGATAGAACCTTTCTATCTCTCTCTCCTAATCAACGGCCATAAGTTGAGCAACTGTATAATTGATTCCGGAGCTTCTGATAATGTCATGCCGGCGAAAGTCGCCCATGCTTTGGGCCTCACTCTTACCAAACCGTTCGGCAGATGTTATTCATTGGAAACCAAGCAAGTGCCATTGATTGGCCAAATCAAAGACGCGTAATTTGCGTTTGCGGCTTTCCCAGATAAAAGAGTAAAGATGACCGCTTCTCATTGCTGACATTCCAGCACCTATGGAATTCCTTTGGGAAGAAGCTTTTGCAGCCGAAGTTGGTGGAGAAATTCACATGGACTGGTCTAAAGCTAGGATACCCGTCAAAGGTGTGATGCTTTAGAACCGGCAGAATCGCAAAAGAAATACTTGGTTACTAGCTCGAGGACCCCAAAGCCCAAATCCTTTTTGAATCATCGTGGATGGGGAACTACTTCTTATCTACCAAGACGGTACAAAGGGTGTTTTTGTTCAAGAAAAGGATCTTAATGAGGTCCGGACCTTGCAATTTGATGGCGATTCGCGACTAGTGGATGTGGCGCCGGAATCGTGCTTTGATATCTCCCGAAGAGGAGGTAATTCCTCTTTCTTTCAAGTTGCAGTTTTTCAATACTAACAATACTGCTGAGTATGAATCTCTGTTACTCGGTATGCAAGCCGCAAAGGAAAGGGGAATTAAAAATCTAAAAGTACAAGGTGATGCTGAGCTAGTTGTAAATCAGGTCAAAAGGATTTACCAAGTGAAAAATGAGAGGCTCAGGCACTACCGTAACGCAGTATGGGACAACATCGAAGAATTTGATGCCTTTTCAATAGGAGCAATTCCAAGAGCTCAAAATGATATGGCCGATTCATTGGCCGTTTCAGCATCTCTCATGCTCCCACACCCGGGTTTGAAAACGAACAAATACACCATTGAAGTGGTTTTCCACCCGAGCGTGCCAGACAACTCTCAGCATTGGCAGGTATTCAACGATGATAATCACCTCATTGCCTTTCTAGAAAAATCAGAAAATTTTGACGAGTTGTATTTTGAAGGATCCACTTCTACATGCCGTGAATCAATCAACAAATAAAACCATGAATCGAGGAGAAAGACGGCATATGTCACTCAAAGGAAATAAAATTCAAGGGCTCGGTTTCTCTGGAGCGCTGTTTGACAGGCACGACCGTTTTATGAAAAAGAAGAAGCAAGATGTTCCTGACTCATCCCCAGAAACAGAACCAGTCAATATAGGTTCTGAGGCACACCGCAATTTGTAAACATTGGCAAATGTTGCACGCCTGAAGAGAAGCGGAAATTTGTCAAGTTGCTGAAGAAATATATAGATGTGTTGGCATGGTCCTATGCCGATCTAAAGTCCTTCAAGCCAAAGGACGTTCAGCATGACATACCGCTGAAAGAAGATGTCAAAGCCTTTCGCCAGAAGCAAAGGCACTATAATCCGAAGATTTCGGGCACCATCCAGGCAGAAATTCAGAAGATGCTGGATGCAAGAATCATCTTCCCTATCCATCACAGCACTTGGGTGGCGAATATTGTGCCAGTGCGCAAGAAAAACGGCGAGATACGCATATGCGTAGACTTTCGAAATTTGAATCAAGCTTCACTGAAAGATAACTACCCTCTTCCGATAATGGATCAAGTTCTGCAAGCAGTAACTGGATCAGAAATGCTGTCTATGCTTGACGGTTTTTCAGGCTACAATCAGATTGAAGTCTCGCCTGAAGATCAATTCAAAACAACATTCACTACTCCCTGGGGTACATTTGCCTACAGCAGGATGCCTTTTGGCCTGACTAATGCAGGTGCTACTTTTCAACGGGCCATGGACTTTGCATTTAAAGGTATGATGGGAAAAGTCATTGTAGTTTATCTAGATGACTTAACCGTGTTCTCTAAACAACGAGGTGATCATTGTGATCACTTGGAGCAAGTATTGGCCAGGTGCCGAGAACATGGAATTTCCCTAAATCCCAAAAAGTCCATTTTTGGAGTCATGGAAGGGAAGTTCTTAGGGCATGTGGTTAGCAAAGAAGGAACAAAGATAGATATTGAAAGGGTTAAGGCTATTCAGAGCCTTACTCTGCCTACAAGCAAGACTGGTGTTCATTCTTTCTTCGGAAAGGTGAACTTTCTTAGGCATTTTGTTCCTGACTTTGCCGAAAAGACTCGCCGCATACTAAACATGATGAAAGGATCACCCACTTTCGATGGAGTGAAGAAGGGAAAAATTCATTTGAAGAAATAAAAACTTCAGTTGCCCATGCACGGTCCCGTATGTCCCGACTTCTCCAAAGACTTCATCATGTATAGCTACGCATCAGAACATACTGTGTCTGCAATCTTAATGCAAAAGAATTCAGAAGACATTGAATCCCCGATTGCATTCATGAGTTCTCCCCTCAAGCCTCACGAGTTGAAGATGACTCAATTGGAAAAGCATGCCTTTGCCGTTGTCAAAGCAGTGAAGAATTTCAGGTATTACATCCTAAACTCGCATACGGTGGTGCTGGTTCCAGACACGGCAGTGAAATCAATTCTAACTCAGCAGGAGTTAGGAAGTTTGAGAGGGAATTGGATCGCAAAGGTCCAAGAATATGACACGGATATTAAACCAACCAAGCCGGTAAGGGCAAGGGCCTATGTCAAATTAATGGCTGAAAACAAAGATTCGAGAAAATCCTAAAGGAAAAGAGGACTATACTTGATTTAAGAGCAAAGCCCTCTAGAGGAACTCCGATTCTCTGCCTCTAGTTTTATTTGTTGCAACTAGTGATGAGTGGTACTCGACATCGCTTTCTTCCTTACTTATGGCGAATGCCCAATGCACCTAACTACGCAAAGGAGAAGCACACTATAAAGCTCAGGGCAGCTAAATATGTCATCTGGGATGACGGTTTATATAAGCGCGGGATAGACAAAGTGTCTTCCTGCGATGTGTTGACAATCCCCAAGCAAGTAAAACTCACTGAAAGTTTTCACAATTCACTCGTGGAGGCCATTTTTCTTCTTCTTACGTGACAAAGACACAAGATCATTCGAGCCAGGTATTATTGGCCAACGCTCTTTCAAGATGCGGCTACCTGGGTGGCAAAGTGTGAACCCTGTCAGCAATTTGTCGGCAAGCCCAAGTTGGCTGCCCTTCCCCTAAGGCCGGTCATCATCAATGAACCATTCAGGCAATGGGGAATTGATTTTATTGGCGCACTCAATCCTCAATCGAGTGCCGGACATAGCTATGTCCTTACAGCAACGGATTACTTCACCAAGTGGGTGGAAGCCATACCTGTCAAGCACGCCACTTCTGAGGTGGTTTGCAGTTTTATCAAAGAAAATATCATTGTCAGGTTCGGCGTTCCAAACAAAATCGTTGCTGATAATGCTTCTAACTTCTCCTCCCGGGAAGTTATTAGTTTTTGCTATGAATATGGGATAACTTTAGCACATGCCTCGGATTATTACCCTCAGGGAAATGGTCAACTTGGTGACCATCATACGGAAATTAGTAGATGAGAATCAGCGGATGTGGCACAAGTCTTTGTACGATGCTTTGTGGGCGGACCGCATTACTCCCAAGAGATCTCTCGGCATGTCACCTTTTCAAGTGTTATATGGCACTGATGCCGAACTTCCCATTTCTGCCGAACTTCCTGCTCTACGCTTGGCACGAGTAATCGAAGATGAAACTTTCCAGAATTCTCTAGAAAAGAGAATCATGTATCTTGCGGAACTTGAAGAAAAGAGAGTAAGAGTGGTCGACAGGATCACTGAACATCAGAATCAAGTAAAGAGGCTTTTTGATAAGAAAGCCAAGCAGAGAAATTTTCAAGTGGGAGACCTTGTCCTCTTGTGGGACAAGCGAAGAGAGCCAAAGGGCATGCACGGAAAATTTGATTCCCTATGGAGAGGGCCCTTCAAAATCAAGCAACTCAATGGAGAGAATAGTTTCTATCTCTCGTATCTGGATGGAGCTGAACTCCCGCTTCCCTATAGCGGGCAACATCTCAAGATCTTCAGGAAGTAGAGCTTGCTCTCTTCTTTGTACAGTTTGCTTTTTGTTGTGTGTTTGCTTTCGTCGTGTGTTTGCTTTCGGTTGGTTGTGTGTTTCCTTTGTTCTCCCTCCGGTCCCCCTTGTTTTTGACTCCGTACCCAATGGATAGGCACATGAAATCTGGGATTCTCTACCCCCGAGTTCGCTCAGGGATAGTCCCCAGAAAGAGCCAGCTGTTATCCCGTAAAATTGACAAGGGCAATTTTACCGATAACCATACCGAAAATTTTGTTTCGATCCCTCGTTAGGGATCCTTCGAGTTCGAAAGATTGTAAAATCCCTTCCCGGGAAATCTAGTTTTCGAACTTAGTCTTTTTTGAGCCTTTTTTGGCTAGGCGCATGGATTTTCCTTGTAACACTAAGTTTTGATGCGCCCCCTTAAAAGCCTTTGGCGCATGGTTTTCCATGTTAACACATCTTTCGGTGCGCCAAAGGATGTTGAGTCTATTTTGCGTGCGCCAAGGCGCATGCGCCTTATTGTTGACATTGCTTTTGTTGCTCCACTTTTCGGTGCGCCAAAGGGCGCACATAATCTCGATGCAACACAAAGTTTCGTGTGCCAAAGGGTGCACGTTTTCCCCTGTCGACAACAACTTTCATGCGCCATTTCAAAAAGTGGTCATGCATTGATGACAAGTTTTTCTATATATATCGGTGCGCGCCAATGTCATTTTCATTCTTGTCCAAAGACGTGATCACTCTGGACTTGTCAGCCTCTGCTTCGTCGTTTTCGTCGCCCTGTGGACCCGCTCTCCAAATTTTTGCTATATATCTAAGGTAAGAGGTTCTCCCTCTTCTCCATTTTCGTGCTTTCGGTTCTTTGGGTGTTCTTGGTCTCGTGTTCTCGGTCTCAAGCGTTGTGGTTTCTTTGCCGGTGTTAAAATAAGATTGGTTTGAGCTAGTTTCCTCAGTCGTCTTTGTCCTCATTTCCTTCTTCTTTTCCTCCTCCCTTCCTTCCCTCTTTCCAGATCTGCTGGTAAAGGGGTGCTGTTTTGAAAAGGACTTGGTCTGCCAAACTTTTATATGAAACCTTATATGTCCATGCTATCTTTGAAATGGAAGAAAGAATGAAAATGATTGAGCAATGAGTTTAGTTCTATGGCGCACTGGCGCGTCTTGTCACACTTAAAACAGTTGCGCCCCTTTGGCGCATCTACCCGCCATGTTACATGATTAAAACCCGCCAATGGCATGACCCTTTTGTCCTGCTACATCTAGAACTCATGCGCCTTCAAAGCGCGCCCTTTTTGCATGCTACAAGTATAAATCCCGCGCCTCCTTAAAAGCCTTTGGCGCACCTTTTATCCATGTTACATCCCGTTTCCATGCGCCAAGGGGCGCACCCAGCTTTCATGTAACACAAGCCTTATTCGCGCAAGTATAAAGCTATCAAGGCGCGGGCGCACCCTCCATTGTAGTAACATGATGTTGTGTAAACCCTTCATGCGCCGCGCCAAAGCCTTTGGCGCACCATTTGTTAATGTTACATAATTCATCCATGTGCCAAAAGGCACACCAAACCTTCATGTAACATACTCTTTCCATGTGCCCTGCTATAAAATGCAACCTGCTTCATCCATGCGCCATGCGCCTTTGGCCAAAGATAACCTCTCGCAACATTCCTTTTCGTGTGCCTTATCTATTTGGCTCTGCGATTGCATTTTTCTGCGCCTCTAAGCCTTAAAATCTCTAACTCTTTCTTCTGCTAGCATTCCAATGGAAGATCAAATGACTAATTCAACCTTTTTGGATTGGGTCTCACTTCTTCTTCATGCAGATCAGCAACTGAGTTCGAAAGAACACATGTCTACGTCAAGCAAGAAACCCACCAAACCAAGAGGAAAGGCTAAGCTGACAGAAGAAGAGATGAAATACAAATATCAGAGGGTCAGGATGCCCGAATCACAGGCTGAGTGCAGTATGGATGTCAGAGACTCAGAATTGGGTCACATTGACATGGAGGAATTCTGGGTTAGAACTCAAAAAGTTACAAGAAGTCCATGGATGGACAAGTTAATAGGCAGTGCCCTGCACTTCGCCGGAGGAATCCCCGTCAGCGCTGTCAACAACGAATTCATGATGGTGATTGCGCAATGTTACAACAAAGACACAAGATGTGTCGAAAATAGTAAGGGCGAGGCAGTCATAAACCTCACTGCCCGTCATTTTGAGTTGATACTTGGCATCCCTCATCACCGGAACTTCGTGGCTGTTAGCCAACGAGAATGCATCAAGGCCTGGGAAGACAACGAAGACCAATGCATGCAGTTGATGAATGAGGTCTACCTAAAAAACAAGAAGGTGGTGACCCGGTGGCCTCAGACTATCCACCGAAGTGATTTCTCAGAGGAGCTCAGCGATACTATCACCTTCCTGAGCAGAGTCTTCGGGCTTTCAGATGCCCACTATTTCCATAAGTGGATGCTCATGGTACTTGGAGACAATGAATAAAAATTTACTCGATCGGCGCTGGGGGGTGAAATAATAAGCGGCACCATCTCTCGAGCATTCTGACGATTCGCCACAATAGAGTGTTCCATATGAACTCCTATGTAGTCTACGCCGCGGCGTTGCAAGGGATTATCTGGGACCGAACTGTGGAGTATGGCCTCGTGCCAAGATATTTGATTACTACCCGAGAGCCGAGGTGGAGAATAGCATCCAACATTTCACAAAAGTTAACGATGCATTCTTCTATCATGTCATCTCGCCACCGAGGCCAAATATGACTCATAAATGTGGACGACCAAAAACATAGTGGCGAACACAGAGAAATGGGGGCCATGTTCACCCAATTTCCCACGTTCACCTATCTAAGGGCTACCAACTTTTTGGGAGAGCCAACCAGCTACCAAGGTATCTTGGGCCTAAGTCGATTCTACTAGAATCTGCCAAGGCAAATGGTCACATACCATGAGAAGTGCCTCAAAAGAAAGAAGGGTGGAACTCCTTTCCCCCTCAAAGTGGGCCGATACACATGCTCCACCCACCATAAGGCGAAGGAAATGTTCGCAGAGTTGGAGCTACTCAACTTGAAGCATGACTTCCCAGCCAGGCCTACCTTCGACCCAAGAAGCTGCCTGCCAAAAGCGAAGCTCGATCCGATCCATGTCCCTCAAATTGAGGATATTTACATTGACGTTCTCCATGAGGCGGAACTCAGAAGAAAGGATCACTCTCGCTTGGCATTGACGGAAATCATCCAATACGGAGTGGCCATTGTCCCCGAAGGCTTCCAGACCACGGAAGATGAAGTAGATAAGGTGTATAATGACACAGATGGGGACGATTGGCCCTTCCCGCCATTGACAGGAACAAGGCTCCTCAAACAATTGAGGAGAGGGTCAAAGAGACTATGCGGAGAATAGAACATTGGTGCCGCATGAACGGACTAATCTACCTCGGGGTAGATTTCACAACTTCCCCTTTGGGCAACGCACCTCCAAGGTCAAAGAAGCAGCTGAAAGGCAAAGGTGCAGAAGGTGAACCTAGCACCATTCAGGAGGAAGCCCCTGAAAGTCCTCTTCCCTCAGAGCCTGAACAGGTTATAACTCTTGATGAAGAATTGACAGAGGATAGTCCTATACACCCATCCACCCAGGATGTCGGCGCGTATTACAACTTCGAGGTCCCTTCTATCCCTTCTTCTTCTCTTCCTTCCCCTCCTCGAGTGACTCAAACGACCACCCCTTTGGTCGTGTCCTCTGCCCCTTCTTCTACCCTTTCCCCTGCTTCTTCATCTATCTTCTCCTCCCTCGCTGATTTGTCTTCCTCTATTTCTTCCCTCATCTCCGAGCTCCCTCCCCTTCCTATGTCTTCTGCAGCTGCATTGCGGTTTCCTTCCTCCCGTGGACACTCCTTCGGATATTCTTTCAATGCGCCGCCGCGTGTGTCTCCACGTTTTTCCCCTCTTGTCCGGGTCTTGCCTCCCCTCTGTCTCTGGTCCTTCTTCTATAGGACCAGCTTGGATCTCTCAGCAGCTGAGCCAACAAAAGAGGAAAGTCCCCATCACTCCGATGGACTTTTCGGTCATTCCAGCTAAAGGAGCAAAGAAACAAGCCGCCACACGCTTCTCAAAGAGCGCGCAGTGAGAGAGTCATGGAAATAGCGTACCCAACCCTCAAAGAGAAAGAAGATCTGTCTCCGACAGATTTCACCGTGACCCAAGTCACAATGGGGACATCCTCTGAAAGTCTCCAGGGGGAAGCTCTTTCCGCAGTTGATGCACTCTGCAAAAAGCTTCAGGAAACGAAAGAGGAGAAAAGGCTACTGAAGGAGCAGAACAAATACCTGCTTCAAGCCTTACAGAAGATGGGAAGTGCACCTCCCACAACTGCCGCCGAGACTCCTGAGCTGCTCAGTCAGGAGAAGATCAATGAGTATTCAAAGATCGGCGAGCAGGGTATGGCTGTTTCTGCTTGGAGGAGCCAGATCCTCAAGGATAGTGAAAGAGTAATCGCCGAGTATATCAGTTTATACCTAAACATCGAGAAGGCGAATAAGGAACTCCAAGCATTAGCAGGTCCGATATCAGAAGAGTTAGAACATGCTAGACTCCAGCACGAGACCTTTCAACAAATGTTCACTGCTCACCGAAGATCCGGTCAAGTTCGGAGTATTTGGCCATCCAGGCCCTCAACAAAACTATGTCCACTCTGGACTATCGGATAGATCAGCTAGAATTCGTTCTGGAAAAGATAGACAAGGTAAAGGAAGAGGCCCTGGATGCAATGCATCAAATGGAGAAAGTTGTTCTCGCCATGACTCCAGGGTTGCTCACTCCTTCCCTTACCTTGAGATCAGCTGATGACACTATCCGGATTTTCAAGGAGATAGCTTCTCGAGGACGGGGCGGAGAGGTCACATTCGACACTGAGTCTATCAACAACCTACTGGCCTGTAGGGACTTCATCGGGTTCCTTATCGAGGCGGGGAAAGATTATTCCAAACTCCCGGAAAAGCTCATAGATGAGCGGGAGACTTGCGAAGCAATCAGTGAACGGCACAAGGATCCATCACAGGATCAATTTGGGCGATGATTAGCAAGTTTTTGGAATACCGCGCTTCGCTTCCACATATCATATCCTCCGGCAAAGATCGTAAATAGGCAACCCCTTTTCGGCCGCAGGATGATGATGATGAGTAGCTTCTTCTTCTTCTTCTTCTTCTCTCTATTCTCCGACTTTCTTTTTGAAATGTCTAAAATGTGTTGATACAAATGATGACATCATCCATGTTGCATCATGGGATGATGTCATCCACCAAGTTGTCAAAGTCAACAAGTTTTTAGATATTTTGTAAATATCTTTGTAAATAAGTGGTTGGCTCCATTTTGCCTTCTCTCTCCCTCATCTTCTATAAATACCGGAATACTTGTTGTATTCAAGGTGAACATTTTTAGATAGAAATAGAAGTGAGGAGAAAGACTTTGAGCTTTCTTATAGTGAAAAGAACAATAATACAATTATTCGACTTTGTGCTCAATAGTCAGTTATACATTAGATCTTTCTTACGTTAGATCTCGTATGTGTTTAATCATTGTTGATTCATATCTACTTTTCCGTCATTTGTTTATCGGTATTGCTTTGTTTATTTATGCAAGTAGGTTTGGCTCACTTACCCAAACTAAAAACATAAATCTTCTGACCTTTCTGCTTTGGAATTCATTTCTTTTCTCCCTTCGGATCTGTTCTTTCTCTTCTCCCTCTTTCATTCCTTTCTTTTCGCAGCCTGGAACACTCTACTGGGATGAGATCCCAACCCCCGAAGGCAGAATCTGTGAGACTTGCATAGGTTCCTGCTAGTAGAAATAGCAATAAACCAGTTTCGCTTTGCTGTCTCAAAGAGGGGCTAAGCCCTGCACACTGTTGGCTCGTCTATCCATAGATCTGTCCACGCGACAGATTTTCGGACCAACATAGGTTTATCCAAACAAATTTAAAGTGAGTCCCAGGTATCAAGGTATAGGATATGGTCAGAAACACAACACGGATCATGTGCGGGAACATTTAGGTATGTTCGGTACACCAAAGGTTGGAGTCGGGATAAGTGGTCACGGTAAGAGGCAAGGTAAGGTCGACTGTCCATCAACACACATAACAATGATATAAGGTATAACAAGCACATGAGGTCAAAGATCACTAGCCATGTTCTAGGTCACGATACGGGTAGGGCGAGGTATGGGAAAAATAATTAGTCCACAAATGAGGACAAGGTGAGGGGGTAAATGATAAGGTCAAGAGGATACAATGAAGTGTCCAAGTGAGGTGTGGGTGGGGTAAAAAAGGATTCAGTCAAAAATTGGGGGTAGGGGGTAGGAAAAATACTAAGCAGGATGACCGATGATGGTTTAAAGTAACTGATGTTGGTCACGATGGATCGACTTCCTGTAAGCTAGTAAGGTAAAACCGATGTTGGTTAAGGTAAACCGCTGCGGTCAAGTCGGGTAGGTTATAAAAAGAAAATTTCCATATTTTTCAAATCATTTGTCTTTTATCGAATCGGGAAAATGAAAAGAGAGAGAGGAAAAGGTGGAAAGTAACAGAGTGAGATTGAGGACTGAGTTGGTGAGCCACGTGGTGGTGATAGTTGGTCGATAGGTGGATCCACGAGTGAGGTTGGATCGATTGGATTTTATTGATTGGTTGGAGAGTGAGAGGTCATTTGGTGATGGTAGAGGTAGGAGAGGGAATATAGACTTTGAGGGGTAGAACAACCTTTGTACCGTAGATAAGAGAAAAAGGTGTGGTGGTAGTGGAAGTGTGAATACTTGTGCAAAGATGCCCACGGGGTGAAAGGAATGTTCGTATGCCAATTCTTCCCAAGATCGTTAACCACTTTCATGAGAATTTTGTTTAGGGTTTTGTTAGTGGATTTGGGTTGGCTATTGGTTTGTGGGTAATAATGTGACGAGAAACTTAGATGAATGCCAAAGGCGTCACAAAGTTTTCACATGTTTTTATTTTTGAATTGTTTTCTGTTATCAATGATGAGGTGATGTGGGACACCAAAGTGACAAATGATGTGATGATTAATGAACTCACATATTTTCTTAGCTTTTGTGGAGATGAGAGGTATGGATTCAACCCATTTTGTGTAGTATTTGGTAGCGGTGATGATCCATTGATGTCGTTGGGAAGAATGGGGATTAATCTCTCTAAAAATATCCAAACCCCATTGATAGAAGGGCCAAAGGTCCCGGGTGACTTGTAAGGAATGACTGGGTGCATGATGAAGGTTGGCATGTTGTTGGCATTTTACACAACACTTAACGTAGTCACAACAATCATGGTTAAGGGTTGACTAATAGCCTAGTTGAAGAATATGCTTAGCAACAATGAGGCCACTGAAGTGACCTCCACATATGCCATCATGAACTTACTTAATGGTATAAGGAATTTCGGAACTCGTAAGGCACCGTAAGAGAATTCCATTGAAGTCACATTTATAGAGGAGGCCACCCATGATGACGTAATGAGAGACCTTTTTAAGAAAGGCCCGTTTTCCATTATGAGTGAGGTTGGGAGGCAAGATGTAATGGGAAAGGTAGTTTGAGTATTGTTTATACCAAAGGTCACTTGGGTCAAGGGTAGTGGTTCCAATGGAGTAAAATTTGTGAGGTAAATAAGAGGGTGATTGGAGTCTTTGTATGGTGACAAATATTTTAGAATCGGTAGGTGAAGCGGGGATTTGAGAAGCCTTTTTGGTTGAACATGGGACGGTTTGAAGGGCGTAGTAGTGAAGGTGGTAAAAAGTATGTCTACGTGATGTTTATACTTTTGAAGTGTCTTGTTATGACATTGGTATATACCATTTACTTGGTTTATGACCAATTTAGAACCACTAAAGATATTGATTGACTTAACATCTAAGGCATAGGCGACTTAAAGACCTAATACAAGCACTTTGTATTCAGAAATATTTTTGGTACAATCAAAATCAAGTTTGAAAGATAAAGGCATGGGTTCCCAAATCAAACAAAATGAGGATAAAACCTACCCCACCCCACACCGATACTTGGTACCATTAAAGAAGAGTGTCATTTGGTAAGCGGGTTCATCTAGGGAAAGGGTGGCAATTGACTCATCTGGAAAGTCAAAATTAGAGGGTTGATCCCTAGAAATAGGTGCATCGCCAATTGGTCGGTAATAGTTTGGCCCTTATAGAATTTTGGTGGATAAATTTGAGGTCCAGTCATCCAAAAGCATGAGCTAGTGTGTGGCACATTGATTTTGGTAAGGTTTGGCATACATGAAGTGTAAAGGGTCGGTGTTGGTCACAACATAGGTTTTGTGGTTGAGCGAGGTAATGGCAGAGTTTCATGGCAACAAAAACTAAGGCTAAGCATAGTTTTTTGGCATGGGTGTATCAGTTTCATAGCCTAAAAGAGTATGGCTTATGTAATAAACCACCTTCTCCTGTGTTTTTCATCACGATGAGCAAGCATGGCCCCCAAGGAATGGTCGTGTAGGCCCAGATGTATAGGTAGAAGGGTTGATGTTCTTTACGTGGAATGAGTACGCGTGGTTGGAGAAGGTATTGTTTTAAGGCCTCAAAATATTTGTGGCAGTCATCATCCCATTTAAAGGAGACATCCTTCTTGAGCAGATGATGAAATTGTTGACACCGATCGAGAAAATTGTGAGATGAAGTGGTGAATAGACTACAACTTTCCCGTAGGCTACGAAGTTTCCTAAGATTAATGGGCGAAGGAATTTCAAGAATGGCCTTGAATTTAGGAGGTCAACCTCTATGCCACGTAAGAAGATGATAAATCCCAAGAGTTTTCTCGAGAACGTAAAAGAAACACTTCTTGGGTTGAAGGTGAACACAATATTTAATGAGGTGGTCAAAGTTGGTTTTTAGAATGGCGAGGTGCTTGGGCGACATTTATATTTGGCAAGGAGGTCATCCACATAATATTCCAATATATGATGCATGATGTCATGGAAGATGTAAGTCATAGCCCACTGATATGTGGCACCAGTGTTTTTAAGGCCAAAAGGCATGACTTGATAGCAGAATGTCCCCCAAGGGGTGATGAATGTAGTTTTGTGTTGATCCTCTAGGGCAAGAAAGATTTTGTTATAACTTGAAAAACCATCCATGAGTGATAGCATCTTGTGACTAGTGGTAAGGTCAACCAGGTTGGTCAATACCGGGTAGAGGAAGTCATATTTTGGGTAAGCTAGGTTGAGGTTACGGAAATCCATGCAAATACAAAGTCCCTTGTCACCTTAGTGACATGGACAATGTTGAAATCCACCTGGGATAATAAATGGGTAAGATGAAGGAAATGGAAAGGAGGCACTTGAAGTCTTTTTTGACCAAAAGAGAAATGCGAGGGCATTTTCCTTAGCTTTTAGTTGATGGGTTTGGCATTGGGAATGGTTATGATATTGTGTACCACTATAGTGGGGTCAATACCGGAGCATATCTGCGTAAGACCAAGTGAAAATGTGGTTATGGTTTTGAGAAAAGAAGTGATGGCTTCCTGTTAAGCAGCATATAAAGATTGTCTGATCTTTAGAATGTGTGGGTCATCTTGAGTATGAATGTTGATCTCGATAGTCGATTCATTCAACATGGTTTGTGTCTCAGATGGTAATGACTAATGAATATATGAGTCTTCTACACCAAGGTAGGTGAGTATAGATTCATCATCCTGACATTAAATGACGTTAATCAAAGGTGTATCGTCATCAATCATTTTAGGATACAGGAAGGGAAGAGAAGAGGGAGCCTCGCCCTCATATTGATAAGTTAGAGGCCCCAAGGAAATGGTGTTTATGATTTTTTAGGAGGAATGGATTCTAGATCCATCAAATCTATCAAAAAGGTGGTGATGGTGGTGAAGAAGGTGGAGAGTGTCTAATGTCCTCAATGAGTTCAATGCGGGACTTCTTAGTAGGTGGTTCAAGAAATCTGATATCACTACGGTCATTATGTTCATGGGTAGTACATGGAATAATAGTATGGCGGCCTTGCTCATAAAATCCAAACCAAACCCTTCTATGCACATTGGTGCAAGAAGGTGTGGGCGAAACGGTGATTGGTGACCGATCGAAGTTAGTAGAAAATTCACGGAGTTTGTGATTTGTTGTTTAGGTGTGTAAGTGGTAGTATCAAGTCCCCATAGGTGAGATTGGTGTGAAGGTGGGGAGGAACATAAAGGAGGTGCTCTCCTATACGGTGATCATAGTGAGGGTGTTGGTGAATAATTTCATACTCTTGTGGAGTAAGGAATGTGTTGACACTATATAGGCAATATTCCCCAGTGAGGCATTGAAAAAAATGCCTTCCAGGGATCGATGGTTGGTATGTGGGTAGATGGAATGGATGATGTATTGGAGATCAGATTAGAGGTGGGGTTAATAAATTAGGAGATTGATGGTTTGGTCGTGGAGGTCAGGCAGCGGTAGGAATGGAGGAGGTATGCGTGGTTGAGGTAGCAAATGACCGGTGAGCAGAGGTGTAGGTGAAGAGGTAGTGGTTGTGGAGGTAGATGATTTAATGGGTATAAGCATGTCATTGGGTTGGTAAAGCATGTTGCAAGTTTTGAAAGGTGATGGGACATCTTGAACAGGTTAGGTGTGTCCTTCATGATCAAAATTTACACAATGATGCAAAGTGTAAGGGACACAACCCATGACATGAATCTAGGGTCTACCAAGCAACAAGTTGTATTGAAATTCCCCCTCCAAGATGTAAAATAACTCTAGAACAGTGTGGGGGCCCACATGTACATGGAGGATGACAATGCCAAGTGTAGAGGTGATATTGTCATTAAATGAACGCAACATGACAGGATTTTTATGTGTGTAATTGTTAGGTATGCACATTTGAGCGAATGCATTAGAGGAAATGATATTAATGGCAGCACCCCCATCAATCATAACACGTCATACAAATATATCATCGATGTGGAAAGAGATGAAGAGAGATGGATCTAGGTCATTGGTTTGGTGTGGTGCGATCTCTTCATCTCGAGAAGCTAAGGAGGCTACTTGGTGAGTAGGTGGAGGTGAAGATGAAGGTGTTAATGTGGTCGAGAGGCTACATGATGAGGTGTAATAATGGAGGCTACGGGTGTAGGGTCATTGGGTAAAACCATTATATATTGAAGAAACTCCATGAGAGCTTGATGATGGGATTCCGAGGTTTAGATGAGGTCATATAGGGACATTTTGAGGGGGATTGGTGTAGTTGTTTGAGCATCATGCAATGTATGACCCCATTAGAAATAGGATATGTGGGGCATGAGATAGTGATTTTAGGTGTGGAGTACGATGGTATGTTGGGTATAGGATTTGTTGGTGGGTGGTTACCTTTTCCTTACCTTTTTCCTTCGAGCATGTGTAACAACGTGGATCATGTTGATTTGAGGTGGGGAGGTAGGTGAAGTAGGTGAGCCATGAAAAGTACGAGACAAGAAAGGCAAAAGCCAAATGGTGGGAGGGAACCTTGTGAGATGAGTTGGGCACAACGACATTTGGGTGGAGGTTTGATGAGTTCTTTGATGTGAACCATGTTAATTTAAAATATCGTGGGTGGTTCTAGGAGTTGTGGGGTGAAGGTCTGGTGCCGTTGAGTAGGCAAAGTGAGGGAAGAGCTATGGGAATGGGTGTTGGTGAAATTTTGTCTTCATCGAGAATGTCATCATTGTCAAAGTTTTCTTTGGGAAGACACAACCGGATAAGAACGGTTTTTAAATCTTTGCGCTTCTATACATCGTGCCTTAGCACATGATGGTAGGCATAATTTTGGTGTCGTCAAACCCTTTTGGTTTGGGTTTGAGAGGGTCATAAGGTTTGAGCAGCGGTAATGTGATGACAAGTTTCGGGAGGTTGGTTAAAAATTTGGCATAGGATCCTCGCTAATGGATCATAATGGGAAGTGAAAGTGAGTTTTAGTATAGGCACGATTACTATAGAGGAAGGGTGTTTGCATGAGGGGGAGTGGGTTGAGCTATGGTTTTAGGTGTTGGTGTGATCTTGGATGTTGGTCATGTTTTCTTGGGTAGGGGTATGGTAGATGAACTGGAAAGAGAGTGTGTGGTTGTTTTGACTACTTTATTGGAGGGTAGCAGATTTTAGTTTTTAGGTTAGACCTTCTTGGGTAAAGGTGATATGGGTGCACGAGATCTAGAGTGAAAGGCGGATGGAGGAAGGGGGCATGTTACCCATGGGAATAACAGAGGTGCTCAAGGTAGATGACATGGCTCATGAAGGAGGTGTGAGGGAAAGATACTAAAATGTCGGGGGTAATGAAGAAGCTATCGATGGTATTGGTGGTATGGGTGGTAAAGATGTTGTGAGTGCAGGCGCATAAGTCATGTCGCACTTGGGCATGATATAGGTTTGCGAGGAGGAATTGGTTCTTTGTGTTTTTAGTTTCTTGGTGGGTGAAGGTTTCTTAACCTGTCTTTGGAAGGGTGAAGTCTTAGGATGGATGGAAAGGGTGAAGGTGATGAAGGTGTGATTGGTGAGGTTAGAGTATGATATCTATGGGATTGGTTCTTCTATTTGGGTGCCAGAGTAGGTTTGGTGTTGGCTTTGGAGGATGTAGCTAAATCTAATTTGATGGGTGGATGAGTAAGGTGGCAGTTGGGATGACCCCTAAGGTAGTAATAGGTTTAGGCAAGGAAGATGATGTAGGTGTGGTCTTGGATGTAAATGCATGTTTGGTTATGGGTAGGGGTGTGAGTTGAGCCATGAGTGGTATCATGGTGGAATTTGTGATAGTTGTGGTTGTGTTTGGTTCAATTGGCCGAAATATTTTTGGGTAGATAGTGGAAGTGTCAGTAAGTGACATTTGCATTTGTGTTGAGACAAGAAGTAGAAGACACCCCCAAAGTAAGGCTCTATCGACACAATCTAGGCGATCAGCTAGGCGTGAAAAGGCATGGTTGTAGGTAATGTGGATGAGGATATAATGGAAATGCCCAGAAATGTGTCTTATAGACGAGGAATTTGCTAGCTTTGCTTTTTGTGGGTAAGAGAGCTGAAAGTAAGTCTGCAAGATCTTGGGTAGCTGATGGAGAATGGTCACCTAGAGGCAAAGGTATTTCTACTGGATCCTCGATAGGTGGAGGAGAAAATGGGTGCTCCTCTATGGGTGGAGGATATAGAAAATCCTCTTCCATAGGTCAGAGATGTACTGATGGGTGACATATCTCTAGGTGGAGAAGCCAAAGGTGAAATGGTCTCGATGTTAACAGGAGGCTCCTTCACAGGTGAGGGAGGAGACAAAGGGTGTTCCTCTGTGGGTGGAGGAATATGTGAAGTAGGTTCAAGCGTAGGTGGAGGAATTCGAGTCTAGAATTTCTTCTATGGAAGTAATATGAGGTAATTAGGAAGTGGTGGTGTGTTATTGGGAAATAGCATGGACCTCAGTGAGTATGACTATCATGAGTTGAGGTCTCTCCGGTTTGATCGAAGAAGGGGCATGATTAGGAAATGGTTTCTTGAAGATGTGTAGGTTTTGATTGGTAGGTACATTTGGATTATCCAAGGTTAGCTCACCTTTCTTGAGCATTTCTTGGACAATTTTCTTGAAAGTGATGCAATTGCCATCACTATGAACTTCTACCGATGATAGTTGCAAAATTTGTCCTCTTTGTACCACGTGGGTGTGGGGCGAGCAAGATCAAAACCAAAGGTGTGTTTTATGGGAGGAAGGGTGATGGCCCCAGACTTTAAGAATATTTTCTAAGACAGAGGAGTAAGGCTCCCCAATTGGGGTGTATTTTTGTTGTTCCTTCTCGAATTGAAAATTTTGGACAGAGAAAGATTAGATGAGGGGCTAACCTGATTTGATGGATGAGCTTGGGCTAGCCTTGAGTACCACTCTATTAGCGGTTCCCTTGGCTTTTGAATAATTATTCTGTGGTTTCAAAGAAGAAGAGGTATCATTCAATTTGAATTTTGAGTTCTTATTGCGTAGTTGGATTTTCTTTTCTTCGATGGCCCGAATCTCTAGCTTTCGTGCCATGGTGAATGCTTCATTGAAGGTTTGGAAAGTCTAGACCTACAGGGTTGGTGAGATATGTCTAGCACAAGCCCATGTGAATATATCTATGAGTTTGGTTTGTGGTAGTTGGAATGTGAGTTGATTGATCAGGCTACGCCAATGAGCAACAAAATCTGCATAGATTCATCGTCATAATGACATGTAGTAGAGAGTTCATCATGGTAACCTTCTTAACAACATTGATGGAGAAGTGATCCAAGAATGCTTGGGATACCTAACTCAATGAGAAGATAGAATGTCTAGGTAACCCACTATACAAATATAACGCAGGACCAGTCAAAGACATGGGAAAAGTCCTCGAAGCAAAGCGTCATCTTGGCGATTAGATAACACCCGTGTTTGAAAGACCACAAGTGTTGTTGCGGTCCTCTTTGCTATTGAAGTGGTTAAATTTAGTAATTTACCAATGTACGGGATATGGACGGATAGGTGGATGGGCTCATTAAAAAATATCATCGTAGGTGAGAGAGTTGCGTGTGTGCTAGAAACCGATGCCTCCAATGTCTACATCTTGTCCATCATTAACTTGATTAGGTTGTTGGTAGGTTTTGATTTGGGTACCTCCTATAGCGTAAGGAGGTTGGTGTTAGACATATGATGGAGGTGGCATTCATATATATGATGATGCCGTATAGGTAGATTGAGAAGGAGGAAGTGAAATAGGGGCTATGTACCTAGAATGAATGATAGATGAAATGGGAGGGTGCTGATAGTACGTATATGGAGGTGGAAGGGTCGTGGTGACCCTAGTGGAAATGGGGGCCAAGGATTGTGGAATAGAATGAACAACATTTTGAAAAGGGGTAGGGTCACCAACACCGGGGTGGTTATGTAGCTCCGGTATATGTGAGAAAATAGGCACGGACGAGGTTATGATCTAGGTGGTTGTGAAGGTATATTGGATGTGGCGAGTGTAATAGATGTGGCGATACATGGCGGTCGTAGCAGGATGGGGCCTAGGCGTGAAATGACCGGGGGTAAGGTAGGTGTGGGTAGCATGGAGCCGCAGGAGGTTGGAGCCAAAGTAGGAGTGTGTGTCGGGGAATAGATATGGGCATTCCGTATATCAACTGACCGGAGGCATCTCGAGTGGATGAGTGGGAGAGATAAAACTTCAAGGCGGCAGGGTTCTAGTCAAGGATTCATGTGAACTCCTCATCTCCTATGGTGATAGTGATAGGTTGGGTAGGATCCGTGGGTGATGAAATAGAAGGTGGTGAATGACTAGGTGGGATTCGTTGATGACTGACGTGGAATATGAGGGCATTGGCTTGGCTTAGCACCATGTGAACAAGTACTAACATGGTAGGACTGATTTCTATAAATGACATAGAAATATAGTAAAAATAGGAAAAAAAACAAGTGGTGGTAGGTGAATTGGAGTTAAGATGTCAATGGAAAAATTACACAGATAATCGATGCCGATTATGGTAAACCAACGCCGGAACAGGTTAGCCACCGGTCAACTATGGAGAATGGATAGTTTGTCAAAACAAAGTAAAAGGCCAATAATTTTCCAAGTATGCAAGATGCCGATGGAATTTACCAGGAAAATGAATATGATAAGAGTAATAAGTACTTTGAATAGCACGAAGGTGAAACAAGTGTCCTTTTACGTAGGTTAATAAAAAATAGTAAACTGATGTTGGTTAGGTAAAACTAATGACGATCGAGAGGTAACCAATGACGGTCTCTCGAACCGACACCAAGTTATTGTGAAATTGAAACAACGATGAAGAAAATGTGGTTGTGAGTTAAAATTAGATGTGGAATCAAACCCATAATTATGAGAATGATGAGAATATGGTCCAGGAACACTCAGATGAAGCTGGAATACACCAACTGTGATGAGGAGCATACGAGGGAAATTAGAAAATGAATAACGTGACCTCTCCCTCAAAACACAAGCCAAACAGAAAACACTAAGAAAAATATGATCCTAAGAGTGCTTTTTCTATTATGTTTGTTTAGCTTATGCTATTTAAGGACTAACTCATGAACTTTAGAATATTTTTTTGGTGAGGATGGCTTCCTATGAAGAAGGAGATCTACAAGGAGAGGTTTCAGGTTATGTTATGGTGGGGTGGGCCGTCCTCTAATGGGGTACTAGACAGAGATAACCAATGGGGTGCCTTTATGCGTGATCATGTGATCACCTACAACTTCTTCCAGGTGAGATGTTGTTTAAGAATGTGTATATATTTTTAATTTTGTGATGTTTGGTAAGACTCAGAGAGAGAAAGAGAAAGGAAGTGCTTTTCTATGATTCGTTTGTCAACCATCAACTGGGCATGACTTCTAGCATATAGGTTGCCCTCAATTAATGTGAGCTAATGTAGAAAAGCAGAATGAAATGAAATGAGTTTTAAACCCAAATTGAAATGTTGATTTCGATGACACAAAAATATGAATAGGAGAAGGGATGCTCTTTCACTAATGCGATACTTACTTAAAGGAAGAAGTGTTCTTTTTAAAGCACCAAAATACGATTGCTTTTAGACAATAGAAGAAGAGAAGGTTCAGGGGAGAAATTTTAATGTAAGAAACTTTTAGAAAGGAAAAAAACATGTAACTTTTCACGTAGAAATGAAAGAATGCAAAGAACACATTTGGTGTTCATTTTGATCTTACACCACCTTTGCCCTAATTTTCTTTTCACTCTGCATTTCCTGAAACATTTTCTACAATTTTAATGGGTAAAATGAAGTTGCTTCCTCTGTTCCCATGCCTTAATCCATTTGAAAATCATTTGACATGCCCCATTTTGTAAGAATACTCAAGTTTTCCCTAATTTTTGCCCTGAATTCTTCAAATCTGTGGGCTATGTGGTTTTTTCCATTTTCCCAATCGTGGAAGCTTAAAAATGATTGTTTTATAATTATATGCCTTTGAAAATATATCCCCGAGTCAAGAAATGCTCGAATCATGTTTCATCTGATTCTATTTCAAAAATTTCCATCCTTGGTGAAAAAATCAGATTCTGGGCACAACTGGAAAAATTCTGTGTTTTTGACGGTCAGACGGGTGTATTTTAGCCGTCAAATTATTGTTGAGAAGTCAGAGGGTACGTGGCAGCATCTAATTAGTTGAGGAGAAGTGGGGAAGTGTTATAACTTATCTTTTTTTTCCTTTTTGGCAAATGGGGCATTTTCGGGCCTAGGGCTCCACTTTTTCCAAATTGCCTACGTGGCATGTTTTGATTGGCCGAGGAGAAGCGGGAGTCGGTTTTCCTTGGAGATTTTTGAATTTTATTTTGCAAAATTTTAAAAATTCAAAACTGGCCCGAAACCCTACAGCCAATCATAGGTGGACACGTGTCCTAAAAATCAAAAAGGGAAAAGTGGGCCGATGGGGGACTTAGAAGAATTTTTGCCTTTTTGGTGAAAAGGGAAAAAGATGTGGAAAGGTCCATGGGGCCACAATGGAAGAGAGATGGACACGTGGCAGGGTAGGGACAGAGCGGGCCGGTGGGGGCAAAGGGGAAATTGTTCCCTTTTTTGGTCAAAATGAGTTAAGGCAAAAATTAAGCCGCGGGCCCGACAAATGAGCCACAGGGAGACACGTGGCGAAGGTAGAGCGGGGTCGACAAAGCCGACAGAGAGGAAAAAGGGAAATTTTTCCCTTTTGCAAAAAAATTAGAATGAAAATTTGAGGTGTGGCTCTGTAACAAATTAGAAGGAGACACATGGCAAGGAAGAAATCGGAGGTGCGGCCCACGGAGGCAAAGTTGAAAATTTTCCCTTAGTGAATAAAAGGGTTAAAACATGAAATAAGCTCGAAGATTTTTAGCAATAGAGAGGATGAAACGTGTCAAGAATAGAGGCGGAGGTGCGGGCTCACGAGAAAAAGTAAAATTTTTCCAAAATTCAAAAAAGGTCAAAATGCACAGAATGGAGCTGTGATTTCAATGGGACCCACCATATGCCACGTGTCATCACCAAATTTCAAGGGCGGAGGGGGAGAAAAGGTCAATTTTTCCATTTTTTCAAAATTGTTAAAAAGTCAAAAAGTGATCCCGAATTCATTCCCAATTGTATTTTGACATGTGGAGGGCCCAGATTGAAGGAGAAAGAGCAGATCAAGGGTAACTGTACATTTTCATTTTGGCCGCCATTTTTTCTCTAGGAAGCTTGGAGATGTGAATTTTGCATCATTTTTCATCGAATTTTTGGTGAATTTGTGTCCTTTGTGCCTGCAAAGATCAATGTAAGTGGTTTTAGGGATTAATTTGTAGATTTGAGGTGTTTTTGAAATAAATTTTTACTTAGGCTGTCTGCAAAACGTGAAATATCAAATTATAAAGTTACGAATCAAATTTTGAAATGATAAGGATGAAATGATGAAATGAAAGGGGTCTGCATGCTTGGAGAATGAAAAATGTGCCTCCATAATGGATAATGATGAAGGATTTGTAATGATTCGCCATTTTAGAAACACTTGGCAACTTTTGTTGCAAATTTGTTAAATGTCCCTATTTGTGAATCATGTTGGAATTTTGTAACAAACTTGATGTTGGGCATATTATTTTCTTGGGAAAGAAGGATCAAATGTAATTGAAAGTTATATAATGCATGTTTTGAGACATGCAAAAGTCGAGAAACTTAGAATTTCACGGAAAAAATCTTGGAAGAAGCCCATTCTCTCGAGAAACGCCTCGAGAACCATTTCTAATTCATTTTTGCATCAGATTTGTATCATTGTTGATTTGGTTTCAGTTGTAAAGCCATTAAAAGCTCTCGAGATTGTTCTTATAACATTCCCCTATTTGATAAATTTTGTCATTACGGATTATTGTGTGTTATCTCTTGGCAAAATTTGCATGCACTTATGTTTTAGAATATTTTCAATTTGTGTTTCTTGTTCCTATTGGGTCTTGTGTCCAAATCTCTCTTGATCATACATGGTCTCATTTCTTGTTGATAGTTTAGTGGCATCTGCAGACTCACATTTAGAAGAGATTTCATCTGATAAAGAGATAAACAGATTTAAAATCACTTTACCTTCCTTGAATTCTGAGATTGTTTGTAAACCTTTGGGTGCACCTTAGGTCATGATAAAATAGAGATTTCTGGATACTTTGTTGGTTCATCTACTTCAAGATTTTCTCATCGTCAAAGTTGTCAAAGATTGTGTGGAAGAGTGTAGATATAGGCCTCCATTTGGTGCACATATCCTAGTTGAAGGAGTACCTTAACCCCTTTGAAGCATTCTCTTGTTTTTAGGTCTTACAAATTTCTTTGAAATGTCCTCAAATAATTTGGCAAATTCTTGTTAGTCTTGTCTAAAATATCCCACCAAAAATTTCATTCTGAATAACTAATCCTACCCCATACTACCCCTACATTGCATTGTGTGTCAACAAAAGAACACAATCCATTTACAAAAATGCACAAAGCAAATCAGGATCATACCATGTCTCTATGACCTCGGCCTTGTCTTGAAAGCATTTCCATCATTTAGTAGTGATAGAGTTGAGTTTAAATAATGGAAAATTGATCATGTTTTCCCAAGGCCATCTCCATACAATATGCACAATATAAGGATATCTCCACCTCCTTTACAAAACAGAGGCTGCAATATAGGTTCTCTTACCTTGGTTGAAAGGCACAACCTAAAATAGTGAGGATTAGATCAAAATCCTTTCAAGGTGCTACCCACTTCTTCAAAGCCTAAGTGCTAACAAGTCAGATAAATTTCTTCCCCAACTACAAAATGACATATAAATCATTTATCTACCTCTGAGTGTCTTGTAAAATCCATGATGCTGATCAAGTTGTGAAGGAGATTAAATCTAGGTACCAACATCCAAATGGCGCCATTGTCGGGGACTTTTTTGAATTCCCCGAAATAATTTACATTGCTGATATTGATTTGCTGATTCATTGCTAGTCCATATTTACCTAGCCTATCAATAACACACAAGTGGCACCATTTCCGGGACTATTTTGAATTCTGGGAAATAATTTGCATTGCTGAGATTGATTTGCTGATTCATTGCTAGTCCATATTTACTTAGCCCATCAACAACACCCAAATGACACCGTTCTTTAGGGACATTATTCAGTATTTCAATATTTCAGATCCCTGGTAATACTTCTTTTGTGATTTATGTGCAATTACAAATCTGAGTCTCATTTTCTGATCAAATTTGTAAGGATTGAGTGAAGATATAAGTTCTACCTACAAATTTTATCAGTTTCCAGTAGTAGTTGCACTTCATTTGCATTTGTGATTGATAAATTCAAAGAAAGGAAGGTCTGATCTATAAATTTTGGCAAGATTTTTAGTGCTGATAGATATTTGACAGAGTATTTTAGTGCATTTGCACAACTAGGGTGAAATTCCTTAGTGGCGACTCCATGCTATTTTGATCTTGATAAATACCAGTGTCTTACCTTTCTTGTCATTTACTTTGGTGTTGCTAATCTCTACAAAACTGGAAGGAAGAAGATCTCTCTTCATTAGAGACTCTACTAAGAAGTTGTTTATAGATTCAAGAAACTCAGAGTTAGAAGGGAGAAGAGTTTGGAAAGTGGTTAAAGGTCAGACATTAGGAAAAGATATATCCATTGGTGAGAGAGATTAGCCTTTGGTAGAGGATTATCACTCTTCTTCAAGTGATTCTCGATTCAAGCAATCCTCTCATAACTTTGTTTTCCTTAGCTAGTGAAGGTTCTTCAACTATACCGGGTAAGTTCCTTCTCCAATCTGCACCTCTGTGTTTCAATTCAAATAAAACTTTCCAAGAAAATCAGCACTTAGAGAATACCATTCTTGTGAATCAAATTCTTAAGCCCCGAAGACCTTGCACTCCCATCATCTTGTGTCACCCCAAGATCACCTCCACCAAACAATATGGCTCAACCTAGAACTCAATTTGTTGTTAACACCTTTTGTCCTATAGACTTTAGAGGAATGGATGGTTACCCAAATGCTGTCCCATAAGATGTCGAAATAGATTGCCAAAATTCCAAGGTAATAATGCAATAATCGGTGATCGATATCTCAAACTTTTGTTAACATGATGGAATATTTTGAGATAGATTTTGAAGATGTGTATGTTAAATTGTTCATTCATACACTAGAAGAGGATACTAGGGATTGGTACAAGGCTCTACCTTATAATTCAATTGATTCTTGGACTGAAATGAAGAATGCATTTAGGTTGCAATATGATAAGCGACTTCATGAGCGTACCTTTTAGGTTGGTGATCTTGTCCTCAAAGAGAATCAACATGTAACCAAACTAGAAAAGAGCAAACGTGGAAAATTTTCTCCTAATTGGATTGGGCCTTACATTATCACTCACACTTACGGATTAGGCACTTATCGCTTAGCTTCTCTTAATGGTAAAATCGAGCTTCAACCCTTAATGTCTTGCATCTTCGGCCATTCTACTGTTGAATTTAGTGTTATATCACTTCTTATCTACCTTGCGCTCATCCCTTGAGCTCATTTACCACCTCATACACTTTGTTTCATGCATCTCAAAATAGAATCAAGCTCACGTGGTTTGGTCATCACCTCCTCTTAAAGATGCCTTCCCCTTTTAGTCTGGTCCATGACTTAAAAGTATCAAAATAACATGTTCTCAATTATACACTTATGGGATATTCTTGAGTCAAACTTCCTACAAAACTAGATGCTTCATGCCAAATGGACATCTAAGACCTCTAAGTTATACATAGACTGCTCCCTCGAAGGACAAGCTTATGTGTAAAGCCACTGCTATTATAAATAGACTGCTCCCCAAAGGACAACTATACACAAAATCCGCATTTGCTTATAAATAGATCGCTCCTCAAGGACAGCTATACAAAGTCAGCCTTTATCGAAGCTTCTCGCACCGATCAACTTTGTGAAGACCTCAAGAACAAAAATACATATCCCATGTAGACTTCCCGCATCAATCGAGTCTATATCTAAAAATAAAATAAAAATAAAAATAAAAATAAAAAAAAAAGCGATTCAAAAGCACTTTTGAGTCATGGACTTGTTTATTTAGGTTTGGTTTTCTTTTGTCAAGATAATCACCTTATAACAAATTCTTCGTGCCTCACTCTGCTGACCAAACACCTCACCTCACCATTTGTCAAAGCAACAAAACTCAAGGGACGTGACGTATATCCGATATATTGTGATTATACAACTCTTTTCACCTATCGACTTTTCGCATATGCAAGGTAACTAGGGATTCAAGCTCATCCTACATTAATATGTGGTTTGTTTAGCTCTTCTCCACTACGGACACTTTTGCCTCTTTTACTTGAATCTAGGATTATGTGTTGACCTTAATCGGGACACGCTTCCTTACTACTTGGGTAAGCTAACCCCGCTTCACCTATACCTTACCAACTCTAACAACCTTACCCCTACCGATATCAAAATTTTTACCAACTAACAAATTGCCTAGCCACAACCAAATTACATCTCCGAATTCACCTCTCCTGGTCCTAAGGGAGAACTACATCGGTTTGAGGCCCCCTCCTTGCTTTGTGCAATGGGCTATGTAGGCAGCACTTAGGAGACATGGGATCTCCCAAGGTTAGCTCAACCATCCCCTACCATAAGCTATCATGTGTTGTAAATATAAATATTTTTGTGTATTTCTATTTGATAACATTCATCTTTATCCTTTTTTTTCCAAACAAACATTCAAAACACAACCATTATTATTATTATCATAACTCAAATCAACATACATATTCAGTTTTATTTAGATGTTAAAAAATACATCTTCTCTATCATCAACGCGCAGGTCGTCAAAGATCCTTATTTATTCTTATACCCCTATGAAATTCACTTAGACCCTTGCGCCTCCTTCCGAATCAGGTGGTGATCGCAATCGTCGACGCCACTCACCTGGCCTCTCCATCCTCAAAGGTGCCACTGCTATTGGTTCCTCCCACCGATCCAAATGACATATCCTGTAACATACGAATACGCCCTCTCGTATGGAGGAATCTTGCCTCTAGTCTCTCCACTCGTAAATCTGCTGAAACCTCTAACAATCCCGTTGTCTCATTCACTTGTGTTTGAAGTCGGTGAACTAAATCATGTAGGTGTTCTCTCTCCGCTTGTAATCACAATGGCTATATCAGGATGATAGGCTCTCTCACGTACACCTCGCACTCTGCTACCCACCATAATCTATAAGCCTCTACCACTCCCGCATCCATTACCCCGCGATCGGCTACTATCTCTTCTCGGCCCTTCCGGAGGTGTCGGCCGGGAGGTGAGAATGATGCCTCGGCGTCGATCCTCATGTATGGTCTATAATCCATGGGTATATCCCGAACAAATCTAAATTGTCACATACGCGATCTAGAAGAGTCCTCTCGTACTCACCGGCCCGTGCCCCGCGATCCACCTCAATCACTCTACACCCCTTAAAATTCTCAGCTATGTTCTTTGTCACCATATAGTTCCCGTAAGGCCTCCAACGAATATCCGCAATCATCACCATCTCCCACATCTGCCTATAATACTTGATGTCATCTGTCACGGCCTCAGATCTCGCCTCTTGTTCTGTTTGGACCCATCATCTGAATCCCAACCTCTACACTCCTGTCTCTCTTTCCTAGATTGGTCGGCCTATTGGTCGCACACACATAATGTGCTCATAGGCCCAACAATGTAATAAGTATGCACAATCCAGTGTCGTCCTGTGATTTCACCTGCAGGCCCATAAACCCCTGTATAGCTCCGCCAGATATGCGGGTGCCCATGCAAAAGTCACGCTCCTTTCTATCATTTCCCAAATAATACACATCAATGCTTTTGGAAATCTTCCCCCATCCACCCTCGGTAATGCATAATACCCCACCACTATCATTAATACCACTACCAACCTTGTTTCCTCAGGGTGTGTTGCATACATTATACCATAAGTGAATGTCAAACCTTTCCATGTCAAATCTCGCACACCTGAACCAAATCTTTGTTGTTATCGCTCCCCGTGCCGTGCTAGGCCCCACCTGATACACTGGTCTTCCTGTAATTGGGAGCCTCAAAATTCTAAACACATCTTCCAACGTCACTGTCATCTCCCCTATTGGTAGATAGAAGGTATTCTTTTCTGGATTCCATCTCTCAATCAACACCTGTAACATAGCATGATTGCGTGTGATTCATGAATAATAGTGGATTCCACTTAACCCCACATGGTTTATCAATGCCCATTCAGTTCTTTGTTACATCCACTCGGACTCGTGACAACAAAGCTGGCACACTATCATTCATCCTCAACCCTACCTCTGCCTGCATACATCAAAACAACACACAACCATTCAATAAATCAAATCCCCAAGTGTTTTTTCTCACATTCTAGAATTTCATACAGTAACTAATATCGGTTATAGATAACCGATACCGGTTACCTAACCGACACCGGTTATCTCTAAACGATATCGGTCACTGTCAATCCTATACACCCTACTTACAAACACCATCTACGATAATTATTTGCTCATTTACCCCTCTCTGTACCTACAAACATACCCAAAACCCCTGCTTACCTACCCCATAACACTCACCCCATCCCAAACCCTTGCCTATCACCTTTTCTTTTTCATCTCTACCCACTTACCTTCCCTCATCCTATCCATAAAACATGCAAGAATTGAATTACAACCAAAAATTTTACCTCTTGGGAGGCAGCAGCTTGCGGTGGAACCTGTCTTCCCTCTCGTCTCTACCTGCTGGATGCTTCTCCTTGTTCAGCCATGTTCACCACCCTCTTCAATATAACTTGCCTTTCTACCTTCTTAATCTCAGCCCACAATCACTTTACCTGTCTCTTTCCTCCTTATCACTCAATTCTCCCATGCAATTACCTGTATCAGTCATCAAACAACGTCGCATCCTCGTATTTAACTTGTTGCATGACTCTAAAAATAAGAACTTAAGTTGCCTCCCAAGCTTTTCTATTTTTAGAAAAGCTCGTTTTAGCATAACCGATATCGGTTACCTAACCGGTATCGGTCATATGTCTACCGACATCGGTTAGCTAACCGATATCGGTCACATGTCTCCTTTTGCTTAAACCTAGGTCTTTTCTCTAGTTTTTACAAATTTTTGGTGGCGCCCGCCTCTTTTCCCTGCATAACGACATCGTCATCAATATTTGTCATCAGAATCCCATCAACGCATATACATATCATCAAAATTTCAACAACATCATCTATATACATTAAATTCCAAAACACATGAGACATTTGAATATATACATCAAACCAATTATTATACACACCATGTGGATCCAACTCATCATCTATATACATTAAATTTCAAAAACCATTGACAAAACACATGAGACATTTTAATATATACATCAACCCAATCATTATACACACCATGTGGATCAAAATCATCATCTATATATATCAATGTAAAATATACAACTTGCCTTGCATGGGGCCTCTGTGATCTAAAAATACAAAGCTGGTATGCAGTGCCGTGTCTGTCAAAATCTTAACTCGGCTCGTAGGTCGGTCTCTCATATCAAAAATATACTCGGCTCGCAGGCAGGTATCAACTATACAAAATGTACTCAACTCACAGGCCGGTATATACAACCAAAATGAATAAATAAATCATATGTGGGCACGCAGGCCTCTATATACATACCCGGTTCACAAGACCGATGTCTATATCCAATATCAAAACCCATCTCTGCTCTCGTGGATGTCTCGGCTCTCTCCACCACCCTCGGCCCCTCCCCCTGCTGGTCTCTACGCTGGCTCTCACCTCCTCCCTGTCACCAACCCACCGTGGCCAGTGTGCTTGCGCCCCTGGGATCTCGGCTCAGGATGTCTCGGCCTGTGCGCCGCATATGGTGATAGTCGCCTCGGTACCATCGAGCACGCCCGATAGTACCGGGCCTCCGCTCTTGCCTCCATATAGTGGGCTTGTGCCACCATGGCTGCTGGGGTCGATCCCCGACTCCTAATAGCGGTGGCCCTCGCCCGCCAGTACACCCACTGTGCCTATGGCGGTACTGTACCTACGCCCGTGCTTGCGGTGGTGCATGCTCGTGGTGGTGCCTGTGGCAGCATGCTGGTGCCTCTGCGTATGCTCGAGCGTATGCAAGCTATTTCATTGCCTATGCAGCACCCAATCTATGCTTGTGCGATGTAGTTGCCCTCGTAATAACTTGCTGTCCCTAAGAGCCGGTCCCTCTCCGCTATCACGGGTCACCAAATCTGGTCATGGGGCTGTGGTTCTCATAGCTGCTCTGTGACTCTGCACCACCAAACCAAAAATACCCTGTCACTCTGCATTATCCACTTGTGTCATCACCGGTCTCTCTGCTACCCAATCTGGTCACGGATCTGGTGCGGTCAGTGCAGTGCGGGGCCTCTACATCATCCCTCCGTCGTGGGAAGGGAGGTGGCTCATCCTGTCGCAAGCCCAACTACCATCGTACCCTCTCTAGGGGTATCCTCTCATACTCCCCAGGCCTCCGTCCAGTATCCGAGAAACTATACTTGGATCTAGCACATCTATGCTTGGGTTCCTCCTTGGGGCGATGGCATCTGTAGGGCCTCCATATAATGTCCAGTGCGGTTAAGCCCTCTAACATATGATGGTAGTAGGCCACATCTCATCCTACAAGCACCACTCGTGGATAGCCCACGACCCCCAACCACCTCTGAAATCCATATCTATATACTATCTCGTGGCCTTGGGCTGCCAGGGCAACCCTCACCGGTCATATCACGGATGATATGCTCGTACGCCCAGCAGTGTAACAAAAATGTCGAGCAAATACCAAATCACCTCATACGGCGATAACCCCATAGCTCTGTATAGATAGTGCACAGGATACTGCTTTGGTGCATAGGCATAGCATGTATGCTCCTCTGCCATCTCGTGCAAAAATCCCATCAAAGCCATGTGGGAGCGGCCTCCCTCTGAGTCAGGGAGGGCGAAGCAGGTGATACCAATCATCATCAACACGGCAAGCCGTGTCTCCTGTCGGTGTGCGCGATACATATCGCCGTAGGCAATGCTCGCGCTGTGATATGTAATCAATGGGGCTGCATCCCCAAATACCTACAGGATGCTATCCATCGTTGTCTCCGCATCCACTTGGAACACTACCTCACCTATGATCGGCAGTCTCAGGATGCGATACACATCCTCTAATGTAATAGTCATCTCTCTAGTAGGGAGATGGAAGACATTGGTTACCGGATCCCATCTCTCAATGAGGGAAACCATCAGGCTATGGTCCCTATCCATAGCCCTATACCTCTGGACTCCGCCGAGTCCAACCTCTCGCATGATGGCCCATCTGCTGCTTTGTAGACACGTGGCCGCATCCTCCTCAATAGAGGGGGCATCGATCCCGCATCGTGAGCTAATTTCTTGGTGTGCATGCAAAAACAACCCACTTCATCAGGCCTACCCTTTGAATAACAACTACCTTAACTCTCTATACCCACTTATCCACCCAACCACAACTCGACTCTACAAAGACACATCTACACCCACCTATCTAACCCTATACATCTAAGATATCCCCTTTACTTATCTCACACCCTACCAACCACCCCGATCTACTCTAGCCATCTAATTATACCCCCACCAATTTAGCACCTTCTACTTCATACCCAACACCTAATCTATCCTACCCAAACCACCTCCCCCAACAACCCCATTTCCCTCACCCCAATCACATTTCCTATCAACTCTACTCCCTCCCCCTTCACCCCCAAACAAACAAACAAAACAACACGATAAAATTCTAACAACAAACAAAAACCATAACTCCTACCCATGCTTGACCGGTACCGGTCACCCTCGACCGCCATCGGTCCCCCAAGTAAATTATATGTGCCGACATCGGTCGACCTATGACCGATGTTGATGCTACGTACGCACTAAACAATGTATACAAACTATTTTCTATGACCGATGTGGGTAAATAGGTAGAAATAGGTCAAAATGTGTTTTTGCGGGCGTTTTGGGTTGACCTCGCAATTGGACGGTGGCCAGGCATCGTCCTTTGTCGATTCAACCTAAAACGTTGAACCGCAAAACATGCACATTTTGACCTATTTCTACCTATTTACCCACAAGAAAACCTAAAACCTACACACACCGCCGTTTGACCTAACTAGCCTACCTACCCACTCCATTTTACAAATTACTTCCATTCATTCATTATTTTATTAAAATTAAGATTCTACCCAAAACCCACATCTAAGTTAAACTCATTAAATTCACATAGGTAGGAGTTCGAGCCTACCAGATTTGACTACACATCGTCGTGGTGGGATAGGTGGTGGTGGTTCGGCTGGTCCAAGCACCTCCTACTCCTCTCTCAGGCTGTGCCATGGCTCCAAATCTCCTCGGTAGGGTCCTCGAACCAATCAAACTCTGCCTCCTACTCGTTGGGGTCTACGAATCACTCACTCCTCCACTTAGCTGTGACAACTCAGCCCACAAACTCAACAAACTCACTTCACACCTCAGACAGCTAAAATTGGGCGCTCAAATTCACAAAGTGACAATGACATGCCATATTTTTCTTTTTATAGGTTTTGACCTATAACCGATACCGGTTATTTCGCGCCCTAGAATACCGGTATCGGTCTTCTAACCGATATCGGTCACACATAACCGATATCGGTTACCAACTTCCTTCCCCTAACTCCCGCCCTTATCCACCAATCTCCACTTTTTCCTGCATCACCTACCCCTGGCTTTGCTGACTAGCCTTATTTTGACTTCAATCGGCCTCGACCCACGGCCGCAACCAACCATTTGGCCCGACCCAAGGCCGCAACCAACCATTTGGCCCGACCCACGGCCGCAACCAACCATTTGGCCCGACCCAAGGCCACAACCAACCATTTGGCCCGACCCACGCCGCAACCAACCATTTGGCCCGACTGGCCGCAACCAACCATTAGGCCCAACCCAAGGCCGCAACCACCCAATCAGGCTCGACCCACGGCGTGAACCAACCAACCAGGGCCGACCCAAGGCGCACCCAACCAATCGCCGGACCCATGGCGACAACTAATCAATCGACCACCAAGGCCGCACCCAACCAATCAGGCCTGACCCAAGGCCCTCACCAATCAGTTGGCCCAACCCAAGGCCACACCAATTAAGTACCTCACCCAAAACCCACAAATTACAATTTTATCCACCCATCATGTAACTTTTTGTTCAATCAGGCTCACCTGTTCGTGTTTTAGCATGATTAGGATACTTGACTTGATCAGTCGACCAACTTTGCCTAGACCAAGACCATGACGTTTATCTCAACCAAACCAACCATTTGGTACTTCTGAACATGCCTAAACGTTCCTGTACCTTACCCGTTATATCCCCAGAGCTACTTCCATGCCTTGGATACTAGGATTATATCACCCTTGTTTGGATAAACTATCGACCTTTGCCTATGTATTGTTTGTTTGCTCTTCAAATCGTGTACCCACAGTCGCACTCTTCGCATTTCAACGTGCGCCCACTTCCTTGCACTTACCCCACCATCTTACCATCATCTCAACACCATTCACCTTTATCAACCCTATCCACGATTTCATGTCACCTCAATCATGATAGATTTGAGGGGGATTACCTATACCCTTAACTGGGGCAATCACTTCTTATTAATTGTCAGTGCAGCTTTACAAGACAAGCTACACGACAACAAGGGGCTAATGTAGACACCAAATTTGTGTCTTATGACACCTGTGCCCCGCATCTCATTTCGCAACCTAACCTCACCACCTAAACCTTGCACAATTATTTATTAATTACCTTATAATTAATAAATCCACATCTCCAAACCTGCCACCTCATTTCACCACCTCATCATGACCTAGCCCTAACCCTAAACTAACCTAATTAAGACCTATAACTTGGTCTACATCCACACCCATGACTAATTACTCCTCACCCGCACCAAAACCAACCTAATAATGACTTGACCAAGCCCACAACTAATCCCTCGGGAGAAAAGGAGGGAAAGTTGGCTATTTTACTAAAAATAGCCCACTTTGACTTAACCGACATCGGTTCCTACTCGACCACCATCGGTTACGTAACCGCCATCGGTTCCCTGTAAATGACCTCCCCCAACCAAAAACAAAGGATCCGAATTCATTTGAAAAAATCTGGAATTCACTTGGCAGAGCAGAGACAAGTGAAGAAAAGAGAAGAGTTTGCAGAGAAGGACATCAAGCCCAAGACTGCAACCCAGAGTAACCATAGCCCAGTGACACTCATCCAAGCATTGGGAGAGAAGATATCTCACTTTTGATTGTTAGATCATCCCACTCGAGCCCTACCTTTGTCATCACAGTCCTTGGACCTGTATCTTCATCGGGAGCTATTAAGTAGTGTCTTGTACACGTTTTAAATAACATTTCTTGAACTTTTGAATCACAGTAATTACAAGTTCACTCTTAGATCTACTACCCAGTAGCCCCTACATCTAACTGTCATTCCTCTACCCTTACATTGCCCCAAGAACAGCTCCCCACACTCTCTAAGTCTTATCCATCACCCCATTGCCTATCCCTAATCATTTTCCAGCCTTATAAACACCATAGCCGCCTTATAGCCAACCTTTATTAAAAGCCCCTAAATCACTGCCCCTACTGATATCGGTTATCGGCCAGATCTAGATTATACGGTGGCTGACGGTGCATCATCAGTCACTGTGACTCAAACCAAAACCACCTTTCTTCTATGCTTTTTAACAAGGTAATTAAAGTGTAATTTTGTAATAGCCTATTTTCTATCATTTGTGTTAATTCATATTAGTAGAGGGAACCACCACCTTGAAAGGAAGTTTTATATTTCTGGGCCCAAGGCGAGTTCTCTCATTTATTGTCTAACTAAAATTTGGTGGTCTTGTATTATTACTTGTAGGTAGTCCTTCCTAGACAAAAGGAGTTCTTGTCGAATCGATCTCGATCTCTCTCTGACGGTACGCGCATGACCTCTCAACATTCAATAGGTATTCCTCTTAGCCCTAACCCTTATCTCTGTTTCTCAAGAGAATGAAAGGATAAAGCAACTCTATTCTAGGAACGAAACATTTTGTGTGAAACACTGTGAACTTTTGTTGTAAATTTGTTAAATGTCCCTATCTATGAATAATGTTGGAATTTTTGTATCAAACTTGATGCTCGACATATTCTTTTCTTGGGAAAGAAGGATCAAATGTAATTGAAAGTTATATAATGCATGTTTTGAGACATGCAAAAGGTCAAAGAAACTTAGAATTTCATGAGAAAAATCTAGGAAGAAGCCCATTCTCTACGAGAAACCACTTGAGAACCATTTCTAATTCCTTTTTGCATCATATTTGTATCATGTTGAGTTGGTTTCATTGTAAAGGCATCAACAAGCTCTCAGATTGTTCTTTTAACATTCCCTTGCTAATAAATTTGGTCATTCTAGATTATTGTGTGCTATCTCTTGGCAAAATTTGCATGCACTTATGTTTCATAATGTTTTCAATTTGTGTTTCTTGTTCTTATTTATGATCTTGTGTCTGAAATCTCTCTTGATCATACATGGTCTCATTTCTTGTTGATAGTTTAGTGGCATTTGCGAGTCTCACATTCGAAGATATTTTATCGATAAAGAGATAAATAGATTTAAAATCACTTTACCTTCCTTGAATTCTGAGATTGTTTGTAAACCTTTGGGTGTACCTTAGGTCATGATAAAATAGAGATTTCTAGATACTTTGTTGGTTCATCTACTTTAAGCTTTTGTGGCAAGTTGTCAAATATTGTGTGGAAGAGTGCAAATCTAGGCCTCCATTTGGTGCACATATCCTAGTTGAAGGAGTACCTTAACCCCTTTGAAGCATTCTGCTATTTAGGTCTTACAAATTTCTTGCAAAGGTCCTCAAAGAATTTGGCAAATTATGGTTAGTCTTATCTAAAATCTCCCACCAAAATTTCATTCAGAATAACTAATCCTACCCCATACTACCCCTACATTGCATTGTGTGTCAACAAAAGAACACAATCCATTTACAAAAATGCACAAAGCAAATTAGGATCATACCATGTCTCTAGTAGCCTCAGCCTTGTCTTGAAAGCATTTCCATCATTTAGTAGTGGCAGACTCTGTTGAGTTTGAATATTGGAAAATTGATCATGTTTTCCCAAGGCCATCTCCATACAATATGCAGATAAAGATATCTCCACCTCCTTCACAAAACAGAGGCTGCATATAGGTTCTCTTACCTTGGTTGAAAGGCACAACCTAAAATAGTGAGGATTAGATCAAAATCCTTTCAAGGTGTTACCCACTTCTTGGCTTTGAGTCTTAATAAGTCGATAAATTGCTTCTCCGGATACAAATGACATATAAATCATTTATATACCTCTCGAGTGTCTTGTAAAATCCATGATGTTGATCAACTTGTGAAGGAGATTAAATCTAGGTATCAACAAAACCCCAAATGGTTCCCACCAGGTGCCAAAATGTTTCACCTTATTCTAGAGTGTTTCTTCGAATGTTGATGAAATAGATAAGGGTAAAGGGATAGGAGGAATACACTGTTAAGATCTAGTTGTAGGTTTTTACACACGTATGTCTTACGGATCCATAGCTGATAATGAGAGCTTCCTTTTGCTTTGAGGAACTACCTGAAATGGAAAACAAGGCCACTAAATGAAAGTTAAACAATATATGCACGTTGGATACTAGCGTATCTTTGTTCCGGGAAGAGTGATACTTCCTAGAGGGCTGTCAAGGGTGTGGGTGAATGGATGGTTAAGTTTTCATGGAGGAAAAATGGCGGGGGAATCGAAAGGGAGCATAAACTAATAATATAAGTAAAGAGTCTGCTTAAATGATAATGAACTAGTCTTGGTTAACAAAAACTTACCATTCGTATGAGCTTGATGTGTGGTTGACAATGGTGGGTGATCAAATGGATGGAACTTGGTGTGGTATTGGCACTTCCTGGATTCTCCCATGAAGGAAAATGGATTTGTGGTTGCTTCGGTGATGGCTATGGATGCTCGATGAGTGTAATAATACTTGGTTATGCTTGCATGCAACTCTGGTCTTGTCACTTATTCTCGAATATGTACCAACCTCTAAACAATGTGCCAACCTTAAAATAAGGTTGTTTGGGGGTTAAATAGTAACCGATGGCAGTTCCAAGTTATCCGGTGATGGTTTATGGTAACCGGCATTGGTTAGGATGGGATTTCCTAGGTTTACTAAACTAGGCAGATCCCCTTGATTTTCTGGGATCTTATTCATTTTGACCCGCGGATTAGAATGGAAGCCTCCTTCTAACATGCAGAAATGTGGTTAGAGGGAATGTAGGCTTTGATTTTAAGGGTTTTGGTAGGTCTTAGTTAGTTATGGCAACTTACTAAGAATAGGTGTTAGGGTGAGGTGGCTAGATGAGGTGTCTAAGTGAGGTGGATATGTGGGCATTATCCCAATTTGGATATTTAAATAATAAATATTGTGAGGATAATGAATTAATTTAATTAAATTAATATTAGAGTGGGGTGAAGGAGGCCATGGTTAGGTGAATGTGTTGAAGTTGATTATTTAACGAAGGGTCAAGGAGCGCGTGTCCTAATTTTGGTGTCTACATCCATCTCTTCATATTTACCTCCATGAAATGCTCAATGATGATGAATTTCACCAGGGACCGTTTAGCACAACTTGAGTTATTAGATGAACACCATCTTAATGCTCTTGACCATCTCCAAGCTTACCAAAAATGTATCATTCGTGCCTATATAAAAATGTGTTCATGAACGAAACTTACAAGTTGGTGATCTCGTCTGAAGGAAAATCAACATGTAACCAAATAAAAAAATGTAAATGGGGAAAATTCGCTCCTAATTAGCTTGGACCATACATTGTGAATCATTCCTATGGATTATGTGCTTATCATTTATCTTTACTCGATGGTAAAACTAAACTTGAGCCCCTTAATGCCTTGCATCTTTGACCATTCTACTATTAACTTTCAGTCCTACCTCACCTTCTGCCTCTTTCCATGCTCATCCCTTGAGTGCCAATCAATTCCCTCCTTTCACTATGTCATCCCCAATGATTAAACAAGAATCATGTGTGTACCTGTCACTCTTTTACCCTCTCTTAAATATGTGTACCACGGCTCTGTACATGGCATGATTCTCATGGATACTTTTCATCTTCTTTCACATGAGATCCCATGGTCATTTTACCATAATTTACGAACAAGAATCCAATTCTTCACCCTAGTCTTGTCCATGAATTAAAATCCCTCACATAATTTCCACATGGGATCAAAATCCTTGAGTCGAATTCCAATAAAAAGATGACTCCTAAAAAATGACATCTTTCTCTCTACATTGCTGCTATATATAGATCGCTCCTTGAAGTACAGCTATGTAAAGCCTTCTTCTCGAAAAAAAAATCTGAAGCTTCCCACATCGATCAGCTTCGTGAAGACCTCAAGGAGATAATTTACTCATCCCATATAGACTTCCCAAATCGATCAGTCTATCTCAAATATAATTCAAATAGAAAACTTTTTCATCATGGACTTTGTCATTGTGATCTTGGATCTCTTTCCAATAGGCATGCTACCTCATATCATATAGCCTAACAATGTTGCACCTTCTTACCCTTTTCACCTTCATTTCATACCACCTCAAGGGACCTGCTTTGTAACTATGACATTTCGTGATCTGTGACTATTATTCACCTTTAGAATAATCGATCATGCAATGTCTTTAGGGTAGTATGTTCACCAACCTACCTAAGGTATGGTCGAACCATTATGATCATCACCAATTAGGTGGATCTCTTTCCTCCTCTTATCTTTTAAATTCTTCATTACCTATTGATCATCCTATATGGGACTAGACCCTCAACTCTTATCTTTGGGAAATTTTCCTCTTTCACCGCAATCAACTTGAAATCACCCATACCTATTTGCCCACAACTAAACCATACCTAAAAGACCTCAACTCAATCATGCCTATAACCTACCAACCCATTCTCATACCTCCTCACATTTTCCCCTAGCTTGTGGGAGAAATACATCAACCCGAGGTCCCCTTTCACCGGGACTATGTAGGCTGACACTCCCGAGGGCATGGGGCCCTTGGAGGCTAGCTCGGCCACTCTCTACCCTTATCAATTTTCCCCTATTTTCCCATTCACATTATACTTGATTTTTACTTTTGTATATTGAAAACTTGAAGTATGATCTCAACACACAATAACTAATACAAATATCTACCATCCATGTTTTAAACATCATCATAACATTCAACCATTCATCATTTCATATTTCCACACACATAAAAATTTGGAAAATATATCATCATGTATATCTACATTAACATTTGTTATCTGTATTACCAATTACTTGCAATCTACACCAAAACTTGACTCCATCCATGCCTAACCTAACTCAATCCATGCTTATGACCTGACTCGATCCATGCCTATGACCTAACTCAATCTATGCCTATGACTTGACTCAATCCATGCCTATGACCTGACTCAATCCATGCCTATGACCTGACTCCATCCATGCCTAAACAAAAACCCTGAATCAATCCATTCCTATGACTCCGAGTCGATCCATGCCTATGATCGGCTCTATCATGCCTACACTACTTGGTCTACATCACATATACAAATCATAATAGCAAGTTACACACAACCATATATACATCATGCCATAATCACCATCATCTCTATAAATAAATCATCTAAACATGTGTATCCATATACATGACTCTCAAATATCTTCAGACTTGTGCCTAGGCGTATATATATAACAAAATCTCAAAAATACTCATGCACATCCTCACTATCTTCAAAGTGCATGCAGCTGGTATATATGTCAAAAACATAATGTCAAAATAAAATAATCATACATGGAGCTCAATCATCTCCCCATATAATATCTAAGCTTGTCTCATCTGTCTCCTCCTTTGCTCCTCTAGCCCAAGAGGCCAGGTTGAACTCTCTCCACCTTGTCGTGGTCGGCCTCTGAGTGTCCCGCCTTTGCGGTGGTGTTCATGCACTAGTAGACTCACCGTGACCTAGCCCCTAGGCTTGCTGGCCCCCTATACTCTCCACACTATGTGTGCGGGATATGCTCCTCTCACTCAAGGCTTGTTGTGCCTTGTGCTTGACATATGATAAGACATATATCCCCGCTGCCATCAAGTGATCTTGGTAGTATCTCACCTCACCCATGGTGTCTCTCAACCTAGCTATAGGTACTATCTCTGCGGTGGTTCCATCACCTCTCGACCCCCTTACTGCTCTTGCCTAAATAACGGGACCTTCTCCCCCCCATGTGTTGGTACCATCGGCCTTGGACCCTACACTGTACTTGGGTCTCGAAGGGCCACTATCTATGCTGTGTAGGCTGCCATTAGCCACCGTAAAATTGTAATTTTTCCCTGCACTATAGCCAATGGCCCTACAAACCTATCACCTATGCCTATAAGGTGGCTTCCTACACCCCATCTCCATCTCCACCTCTCTCTCCCCCAGATGTGGGTACTTTAGTCCTTGTACTCCTTGTTCTTGAAAAGTGACCATCGGTGCCTGCAGAGTCGTAACCTATGCCTCGACCTATGTCAAATGTCCCTATACTATGCCCAACTGGGTCACTAGGGTAGCCACCTACCCTTATAGGGCATCTCCTTAACTATGATAGTAGCTAAATCCATTACCCCAGCCTCGGCGGAACTTCTAGTAGATGTGTATCCCACCACTGTCTATACCTATTTATCACCCCGACATCATCTATCTGTTGATCGACCAGCTCCTCCTCCTACCTGGTCGGCACTATAGGTCGTGGCAGAGACATAGGCCTCTCCACATCATCTCTCCTATACTGTGGGAAGGGTGGGGGTATATCTGTGGCAATCCGAACTACCATTTGACCCAGCTACGGTAGCATCTCATGCTCGCCTTCCCACCACCCTCTTTCCACCTATAGATCTCAGTAACCCATCCACTCCACCATCATCTTCTCAGTATGAAGGGAATCATGCATATGGCATCTGCATGATGTCCATTCCAGACAAACCCCTCTAGTAATCACCTGTAATAGGCTACATCATGTGTAGCTCTCGCCACTCGAGCTCTCCAATAACCGAAAACCATCACCAAGAGCCCACTCACACAAAACTTGGCTTGAATGCATCACCCAGGGCATACCAACCGGCGTACATAAACAAAGTGCTCATAGGCCCAACAATGTAATAGGAATGTGCAACACAAGCTAAATCACCATAGTCACCCATAAGCCCACAGCTCCCTATATAGTTATACCAAGAACGTAGGTGCCCATGCAAACCAAGTCTTGCTCTCCACCATGTTGTGTAGAATCCCCATCGGGCTACCATGGGAATCTCCCATCCTCTGCATCTAGCAGTGCAAAACAACAGACTACCTCCATCAAAAGCACTACCAACCTCATCTCCTCGGGGTAGTCTTGGTAAATCGCTCCGTAGCTCATATTGGCATTGTGGAATCCTAGAAATTTCATCCCCTCTCCAAACATTGGTAATAGTAACTCCTTAGATACCTCTAAGGAGATAAAGTAAACCTGTGTACCTACTATAGGTAGTCGCAAGATCCTATAAACATTCTCTAGGGTGATCGTTATCTCACCCATCAGAATGGAATGTATTGGTCACCAAATCCCATCTAACGATGAGGGAAACCATCAAAATTTCTTCTTAGACTATGTGTCGATAGCATATGACCCTAATCAAGCCCATAATTGCAATATGGCTCCACTCCTCACGCTTCGTGATCCCCCATACCTCCACAAGCAAGGAATGTACCCTATCCCTCATCCATAGCTGGTCCCTAGCCTGCATACAACCAATCATATTATTAAACCTTGACCACACCTGCATATAACCTTTCCACCCCCACTATACCACTTACCCTAACTAAATCAACCTTTCACCTATATCTATGCCCTAAATCAACACTACCTATCTACCCATGCCTCGAACCCTCACCTATTTTCATTTTTCCCCTCTCACCGATCTTCCTTATTCACCCACCTACCCATACCCATAACCCATCTATTTTAGCTCCTTGTGGGCCTACATCTTTAGCCTCTCCGACCGACATCAGGTCATCATCAACCGACCATGGTCCAACAATAACCGACATCAGTCACCACATCTATGATTGATACCACTCCTTACCCACCGAAACCGGCTGAAAGTGGGTGACGTTGGTCGAGTGTTGCGGCGACAAACCCACGACGCTCTACCCTATTTCTACCTACACTTCTCCTTTCTCGCCCATTTCCCACCAATGCCAACCCAATACCTATTCCCTACCCTCATTTACCTAAATCTACCCTCCCTTGTTCCCCTTTTCTCATTACATTTCCCGCATTAAAATTTTAATATTTTCCCCAAAACTAACTTTCATCCTACCTAATTTCTATCCTCCACCTACTCAAAATAAACAACAATAGAATTAAATCTTACCTCATCATATTTCCGTCTACGTGGTGGCACCTCGGAGCCACCTTTGCATGCACAGTCCACCCGATCCGTCTCCCGCCTCTACCATAACCAATTTCCCTTGGCTCTCCACCCAATCAAATCAATCACACTCCGCTCATGACCCACCTATCGACCAACTATCACTCGCTCACGTAGCTCATCGCCAACTCAACTCTCCATGTCGTTTGGTCACTTTCCACCTCTTTCTCTCTCTTCTCATTTTATCCTTTGTGGAAAATGACAAATGATTTTTAAAAACGTGGAAATTTTTCTTTTTATAACCTTCCCGACTTAATTAGAGACAGTTTCACCTCGACCGACATCGATCCTATGCCCTAGCATATCGTGGTCAGGTTTATGGTGACCAGCATTGATTAATTATGAGCATTTTTGGTTATTCTAGTCGTGGAGTTATTACTACCCATTACCCCTAATTTGCTGGCTTGAATCCTTTCTACCTCACCCACACCTAACTTGGAAAATTCACTTTACCCTCATGACCTCATCATTTACCACCTAACCTCTTATCATTTGGGGACTCATTAGTTTACCCATACCTTGGCCCTACCTGCATGCCATGATGTAGCTACTTTGACTTGGAACATCATGCTAGTGACATGAGACCTCATGTGCTCGCTATAACTTATGACACTCGCTTGTTATGTGTTGTTCGACCTAATGACCTTACTTGCTTCTTCCCATGACCATTTATCCCGACCCAACCTTTGGTGTAATGGAACATACCTACACATTCCTCGCACCTAACTCGCATCATGTTTCTTGACCATATCTTATACCTTGGATACCGAATCACACTCAACCTTGTTTGCATAAACCTATTGATGTTAGACACTATAGATTTTGCATGTTCTTCAACTTGGTACCATGTCTTTGTAGTTTATACATGTGCATATGTTTGATTATTACTACCTTTCACCTTGACATATTACCTAAATTAACCGATTGGACCTTTACCCCTTTACCCCAAGTGTCCACATTTCTTTTCATCACATTCACCTTTTATCAAACCACTCACCAATTCTGTCTTCTACCTCATCAGTTCCTAGTTTGAGGGGGATCACCTTCACCCACACATGGGGCAACCACATCTTATTTTTGTCAGTGTCACTTACCAATACAAGCTATGCAACAAAAAGGGGAAAAATGTAGACACCAAAATTGGGTCACACTCCCCTTGGTCCCTTATCAAATAACCAACTTGAACACACTCACCTAACCATGGTCCCTTACACCCCACACTAATATTAATTTAATTAATTTAATTAAATTAATCCATGTCCTCACAATATTTATTATTTAATTATCCTAATTAAGATAATTCCCACACCACCACCTCACCCTAAGACTATTCTTAGTATGTTGCCATAACTAACTAAGACCCAACTAAACCCTAAAAATCAAAGCCTACATTCCCTCTAACCACATTCCCGCCCAGTTAAAAAAGAAGTTTCCATTCTAATCCATGAAAAGAAACTAACCGGATCCAAGAAATCATGAAAATCTACCCAATTTAGTAAACCTAGGAAATCCAGCCCTAACCAACGTCGGTCACCCCTAAACCGACACCGCTTAACCTAGAAATGTCATTAGTTAACTTTTATTCCCATTGGGTAACGTTATTTCGAGGTTGGAAAATTCTTGAGAGTAGGATAGAGTAATCACATCTACATGCAATTAGAGCGAGCATCCATTCACACCTAGACATCCATAGCCATCCAAGCCAAGATCTAATTCAGCCAAGCAAGGAGAAAAATCCCAGGTAGCTCAAGCAAGAGTCTCCTATCAACCGGTGGCCCTTCACAGAAGAAATCTCTCACCACCATCTCCACTCTTCACCCACAGTTGACTGGTAGCAAATTCCAAGTAAGTATACTGCTCTATTCAGTCCAGTTTTGTTTGAATACTTTCAATATTTAGATTCTTCTGTGTGTTATTGCTTTCCTAGCCACTCACTGTTTCTCTTTGATAACTATCCCCCTATACCTCTTCCAAAACCCCTCAAAACCCCGTCCTAGCAATCCAACACTCCATTCTAACCTACCCAACCCTTTGTGTAATCACAAAGAAGATCCAAAATCCATTCTACAACATCTCCCACTTTCCCACAGGTCACTGCGTAGGTCTTCCTAAGCCACTATTAGTTAATCCTATACCGGCATCAATTTACCTACCCAATATTGCCCCTCTACTACCAATCACCAACTTCACCCATAACTCCTCCCGCTTCACCAAAGCCTCGTTAAACCTACCCACTGACCTACATCCCTACTCACATCTCCTAGAAACCTCACTCAACTCCCCATCTACCTAGAAAATAGACCCAAAGCCTTCTTCTTGACCCCCTTGTCATTTCTTCAAAGAACCACCATCGGTCACGATTAATCGGCATTGGTCAAGACTAGACCAACATCAGTCTCTGTGTCTATAAACATAGTACAAACCAGCAACCTACCTACTTACTCCCAAGATACCTATAATAACACCTGCGTGACCTTTATCGATCTCTCATAGACCTACGAAACTCAAAACCATTTATCGACCTCCGATCTGATCCTAACCTAGCCTGTTAGATTAGATTTTTCTTATTGTGTTTATATGAGATGCCTAAATCATATTGACTATAGTAGGAAAATATTTACCTTATTTCTCACATTAATTTGTTTACAATAGTGGATTGATAACCTTCTAGGGAGTATCATACTTCCCGGATCTAGCATATGCTAGGCAGTCCACTACATATACTATTTAACTTCTATTTGGTGGTCTTGTTGTTTATTTCAGGTAGTTCCTCCTAGCCAAAAGGAAGCTCTCACGATCAGTTGTGGATCAAGAAGTCATACATGCACAACAACCTTCAACCAACTTCAACAGGTATTCCTCCTAGCCCTTTTACCCTTATCTATTTCACCACATTTTAATCAGGGTGAAACATAGGCGCACCTTCCTTCAATTTTATCCTCATCTCCCCTAAGGAATGGTGGATGCCTTTAAGTTCATGATACCCACATGGGAACAAATCTTGGAACTCACGTAACAGATCAATGATATTTGAAACATCCTTCTCCTATAAATAGTCTCCAATGATAGCTTTCTTGGGTTCTTCTTTTGACCCAATGTTAACCTTCTTCATTTTTTAGGGGCTCATGGTAAGCGCGTGTTCTTTTATCAACTTTATCTATAACATCGCGTGTACCTACAAAGTGGTTAACATCAAGAATTCCATTTTCTCTCCATATATGACATAAACGATATTTTTTTCCTTCTCTATGCACACACGCTAAACCGCATCTCCTCGACTCATCCTCATTGAAGTGTGCCTCTAAACTTGGCTCACCTAGCAAATCTAGTAGCTTGTCTTCCACCATGGCACTATCCCCATTGTAAGGTCCTTTATCACTGCAATGCCTTATCCATGATGGATTTGTGCTCCAATTTGTAAAATCTTGGATGAGATCGGTTGTCATCTCCTACCAATTTCCCATCTAGCGACATGTTTCGAGTGTATATACCACGTGCACACATAACCTTGTAATGTGGAATACATCTTATACACCCATATTGATGGTGGAAATGCCTTTGCACCTCCTATCCAGGCCTTCCCACAAGCTTATATATGGAGCGATGCGGGCTCCTTTCCATGATATTCTTAGATAACAAGGGCACGTTGCTTTCTAGAGAATCGATAGAGAAGGCAATCCTCACTTTATGCTATTCTAAAGACTCTCGTGGTGTGTATCCCACTTTGCCATGATGTAGTTCTCGAGTAGGTTATAATTAAGCATCCTCTTCTTTCATCCTCATTTTCCACCGAGCTTCTATGTCTCGTAAGAAAGTTTTAGGGTTTGTCCCTCCAGAGTAACTTGGAAAATTCTTTCCTCCTAGGCACTTGAGTGAGCATGCCTTGGTCACTCTTATTATAGACCCCCTCAACCTGTCACCCACTTAACTCATAGATCCTGTGTTCCCAATTATCACATGCCATGCTTGTTTTATCACTCACAGACTGGGCATCCTCAAATTGGATAACTCCTTCAGTAGGGTGAGTTATCCTAGGGTCTCGATGGAGCACACAAAAATTCTATCAAGGACCTATTCTCCCAAAGGATCAGTGTAAGGCACCAAATTTCCATCTCACAAAGGGATGATGACCCATTCTTCCTTTTTCTCAAAGCGATATATCCTTTATTGAACCTTAGGTCAAAAATGCTGGAAAATTTTCTACCTCGGTGCCAAGCAGAGACTTCAAAGTCTCCAGAAACTTGGCCCCTCGAATGGTGATTACCGCATCCTTTAATACTCCAAGGGGCATTTCCTTAGTTTTGTTTTTCATATATAACACATTCAAAGATGGTTGTAATGTGGGCCTTCCCATTTGATGCCGAATTCAATGTAAGAACATTGACATCTTATCTCGTGTCAATCAATATGTTACTCGTAGTCAACCATCTACAATCGCATTCAATGTGATATCCTTGTCATAGTCAAGGCGTGGGGAGGAGTTTTGTATGTAACCCTACCTTTCTTACTCTGCTCTAGTGCGTGGAATATTCTCCCACAGACCATTCTCCTAGAAAGGGAATAATATTCTCTTGCCTTAACATTTTCACACTTCCTTGACCTCATCCGGTCCTTCAGGAGCTTGAACATTCATCCTTTTCTCCTTTGGATTACTCCTTTAGAGACCGGATTTCTCCCTAGAAACTCGAATGACATATATTATCTCTTGATACAATTCCTTCTAGTGGACAGGTCGAGGATACTTCCTATGTACCACTTCTTCTCTTGAGACTAGATTCATTTTCCTTGGTACTTCTTTGGCATGTGCAACCTCTCGCTTGTGTTGTCACCAAAATAGATTCTAACCACGACTCACGCGCCACTCTAGGAATCCACCGTGTGTCAGAATTCTTTATACTCACCATCCAATCACCCTTGTCCTTCTGACGCTGCTTGGCTCATGTTCTCAAACAACTCAGAAAATCCTCATACTTATGCTTCTTCCCACACCATGAGCACTGCAATAAATATGGACACTCGCGCATGTAATGTTTTGTAGATCCAGAGTTATAACAGATTCCTCATGGGAACTCACTTTTCCCTCCTCCATGGTTACTACGACCACAAGATCCTCCAAAAAAACCTCTCCCACACGCCCCTCCATCCAAGAATCCTTCATAACGGTGATCATCTTCCTTGGAACTACCGGCAAGGATGGTCGACACACACCATGATCAATGACCTCATGGATTTGATCAATAAGCATACAATCCTTAGTATTATGGGTCGTAGAGGTGTAGATCTTATAGTAGAAAGACACATTCATCCAGTTTGTGTGCTACAAAGCGGGACATCTATTCACAACATGGTCTCCATGAAAAATTTCACAATCTAATGCTACAATGCGTCGACTTCTAGGTGAAACTATCCTTGGCATGCCCCTTTACTTTAAATTATACGCACCAAAGACCACTATGAGTGTCATGTGATGAGTTTGTAGAAATATTCTCTAAGCTGCTTGGCCATGACAATGATTTGAGCCTCCAGAAAAGGGATCACACCAGTATCAATGCTCACGCCAGCCGCCTAACATGTAAGGTAACCTCTAGAGCCTCGCGCGGGTCGGTGAATGTTTTATGTGACAATGTCTTCCTAAATGGAGTGATAAACCCTCCAAAAAACCATTGAGAATGTTATGAAGAGTGAATGTCATATAACAGTTTTGACAGGAGAGTTTTAAATCTGTGCATCATACTCCCGCACACTCTCTATTATTCCCTGCTTTGATCTCTTTCAAAGTACTCGATGCTCTTCTCGCTCAAACTCCAGATATGGAAATATGTTTGGAAGGAATTCTTTAATTCAAAGTGTAGTCTACCACCATTTTATAGGGGTCATAATTCCTATAGAAACTATGCATGCACCCTTGTAATGTTGTTGCAAATTGAATTTCCTTCCATTTCGGGTAGTGACCCCTTCACATGCCATAAAAATTCACACTTGTGCACGTGTTCCACAACATCCTCTATACCTTGGTAATCTAGCAAGTGTAAAGACATTTCAAAGAACACTTGAGGAGGTGGTTGAGGCCCATGTCCTCCTGATCTAGATCCTTGGTTCCCTTTGGTGTTTCCTCGGTGTTCCCTCCACTAGATCCACTAGATCCACCTAGGTCCTGTGCCTCCAGATCCACTAGTTCCACCTCCAGATCCTCCTGTAACCGGTAATGGGCCTGAAGTGGTCATGCCTAGTGTCCCCAACATCCCACTAAACTACATGCCAATGGTCTGTGATATTTCTCCACCGCGAAGTGTATCCCACGCCACTCCCAGATGTGTTTCCCAAACCTTGTGTACTTGCACTTTGTCCAAAAATTCCTCCAAACATCGGAATGGTATGTGCAACCATGGATGTTCCAAATAAAAATAATACCTCCAGGCACTTTGATCGGTCATTCTCACCGATACCAACTAGGTTATCAATACTTCTCCCTTGATTTGGAAAACCAAGCTCCGGGGTTGGTTGCCGTGTGGTTCGGGATGCGCACCGATGGCTCTTCTTTCTCCATATGACGAATTCTCATCGAATCTGAAGGGGCCTCTTTCTACGTGCTCACCAAGATGGGGTAGCATAGACTACTCGTGCTCCACATCCTCTGTGGTGAACTTAAACACCCTCTCGCATATGTCCGCCTCCATAGATCCATCACACTTGCAACCTCGCGTTGTCTAGTCATCTCCCTTTCACAAGCTTTGCTATACTTGAGTTGTCTCTCGTCCCTTTCCTTTTTAGCTATAATGTCTTCCATATTCCTCTACCCTAGCTTCCTCACCTAGCATTTAGAGTAGCTTATCCATAGGGAATGCTTCTAAACTCAAAATAATGACCAAGATCTTTATAGCCGGAGGAATGACACTCGAAATTATCCTCTAGCCTCCCTTAGAAACTTGAACTTAGCAACTTCTAGGTAAGTATACGTGAGAAATGGTGTATTCTAAAGTGTAACTAGCTAGCACTCCCTTCCACCAAAGGTGATCAATAGCGCATGTCCAGTCAATCTACATCTTGCAACCTTTGATAGTCATCTTAGGTCCACACACACGATCCATAGTACCATCTTGATCTAGATGTGTATGCCAAAGCCATTCATATAGCTCTATTGGGAAGCAAAAAAATAATGTCTCATATAGCTCATGACATAGGCTCTCTTCTACCCATTTACGCACATTGAAATTAGGTCTAGTCTTTGAATCTTTGAGAAAACTCATCCTTCTTGCTCTTGAACCATGTTTCAACACTTTCTAAAGTCAGGCACTCTATCATCACACATCACAAGGACAAGGATGCATGCCATTTCTCACAACAACTTTGAAAAGAGGGTCCCGACAATGGAACCAAGATGTAGTCATTTTTATGCCCTTTCAAAGAACAAGGAAATCCCATGTGCACCGACCTATAGCCCAGTGGGTCTTTAGGCACTCACACGAGGCGTGCGCGAGCTTCAAGCCCCTCCTTTGTGTGAGTTGTGTGAGAATTAATTATTTACGATAGAAACTTAAGTGAAGAGAATGGAAATGAACCATACATTCATCTTAGAGCTCAAAATGGGCTTTTAGACCAATGTATTTATCCGATAAGAAAAGCATTACAGAACATAGATCTAAATCATAACAGAAAGGAAATGCACATGGGTTTACACCTACTCATATGAAATATATATAAAACCGATCCATACAGATATAAGTAAAACTAGAACCACATATATTCATATTAAGTATGTTGATAACCACATTACATTTACTGAGGAAATCACCAGATCCATATAATCCTTGATACAACATACTCCTACAGATCCTCTAAACCCAACCCATAGAGCCCTCATAGTATTCCTACATGGCTTTGCCTCTCTTCAATTCTCGGTCTCTCCATGTGTGTCTTTCTCTTCTACCAGGCACTCATATATATAGCCTTATCAAGCACTGACATGCCTTTTTGAAGTTGTAGATCGATTTCCATGTGTCCAAGTGGTCCTCCATGGGAGCATGCTCCTTCAGATGTGATCTCTCCATCCTTCACCATGATGACCTTTTGGAATCTTCTATCGTAAGGTATATTCCTTTCGTGGGCTCCAAGTTATGAGGTCGACACTTATCCACTCTGCACGCTGCGCAATTGGGTCATGGTTTCCTCGTGTTCGCCCGATATGTCAAATATGGCTAAGTATCAAAACCTTTTCTTTACCTTGTGCGCATGCCACTTTGGTTCTATTAAATCCTCCTAAATCCTGTTCTACGTGCTTTAGCCTTGCAACACCCTTCTTATAATAGGCCTTGCGCCACACGCCTTATTATACTTAGCCAATATTTTAGGGGACCAATAGTCTATAAATAGGTAGGTGTATTTCTTATTATGGATGACTTTTAGATTTTCTTGTGAAGGGGCTTTACAAATTTGAAAGTACAAGAACAAAATTTATGCCTATTTTATATATTCATAACACTATTTTATCCTCAAATATCTAGAGTATTGAGTAATACAATATTTTATTCAATACTTTTGAATGTTTAATTCCTTTTATGTGGTAAATTCTATTGCCTTTGTATCAGTTATCTTATTTCAATTATATGTTAATTGTAATATGAAAAATTTCCATTTCAGCTTGTGAAAATCTCATATTCCTTCATATTTAAAGTTTTGTGTTCATTTTTAATTTATTGAGGAAGGTTGTTAGAAGATGTGCATGTTATGTATTGATTTGAAGTATTAATTTTTGCATGTGAGGAAGATCTTATTGTTCCATTAAATCTTGGTGCATCACCACTTTTATTTCTTTCGTAATCTCTCTCCTAATCCTAAGAGAACAAAGTAGATTAGTTTTATTTCAAATGATATAATCTTGCATTTTGATGTCAAATAAAGTGTACCAAGTTTGAAAGGAGTCCAACCTTCTTTGGAGGTTCATCCCAAGGTGACAAGGTCCCAAAACTTGGAGATGTTCTGATGTTGCAAAGGATTACTTGAAGATTCCACGGTGTGCAATCCATGTGACAAGAAACACCATTGCCTATGGTGTGTACAAATTTGATCCAATGTGAATAAGTGTGATCAAATGTGATTGATAGTCTTGAAGGATTGTTTGCCCTATCAAAAGCCTCTATGAAAATGCTAAAAATTGTGTTGAACTAAAAATATATTATATCTATTGTTACGAAATTAGTGTTTACATTGGGAATTATTTACATTAGTTAGTAATATCTTGTTATAGAGTTGTTATACAACACATATTGGATTTATGTATGAAAGTGGTGGTTAAAAATAGTCACAAATATAGGGGTGATTTGTTATGGGAGATTTCCTATTTTATAGAAAACACTCTTATTTATTTTTATGTATTTGTTTGATTAAAGAACATAACATTATTATTATTTCATGTGTAAATTTGGTTCCTTACATTATTTTGTATCGAAATTTTGATCATCCTATGATGGAGAGATAATGTTTTTCAAAAAGGGTAGCTTCAATTTCTCTTAGCTACCCATGAAATAAAGTCATACTATTCCACATGGCTCAGTTGGATCGTACTTATGTTTGGTGACAACTGTCTATATTCTTGCCAAAGTCATGAATTACATTAATCATATTTATCAATCGTTGACATCTGCATAAACATTAGATAGATTACATGTCAAGTAAGAGGTGATCTAAATCAATTATTTACTCAGTTAAATATTCCCACAACCATATGTTGTGTTTTCATGTGAAAAAACTTGAGGGAGAAGCACTTATTAGGAAAGAAAAGATGTCCTACTTACGAGCTTGTATATGATCTATGCAAGATGAATTACACATGCATTGACAATATTGATCCACTCTCAAGGTTCTGTTATGTCAAAATTACATCACCCCCTAATTTGCTATCTATGTGTGTGTGGGGAAATAGGTGCAATTTTGCTAATATGGGTCCACCTCTCAAATTTTGGGACTTGAAACCTGAGATGGACCTCTAGAGAAGGTCAGATTCCTCTACCTAATCCTAATGTTAACACTACTAGAAGAGAAATGCTGATGAGGCCATAAATTGGCCATAAATTACCATTATTTTGTCCTTCCAAGTTACCTTTGAAAGTGGATTTAAATGTAATCTAGGAAATTATAGTTTGCTTAAGATAGAATATAGGATATATATCTTGTTCATTCTTTATAAATATTTTGTTATTTATTTTGTTGACTAATCCTATTGATTATTTGGGAAAAGATGCAAAGTCTTGTGTATGTAGGCCATAAAGGAAAGATAATGCTAGTATTGGAAAAGTGGAATTGATCATGAATATTACATTTAAAATCATATTTTATTTCATATTCATATTCCTCTCAAAAAATTATGCAAGTTCAAAAAAGAATCATCTCAATCTGAGGTCGCATGCAAAAGTTATAGCTGTTTTAAGTTAGTTGCGGAACTCACAGAGTTAGTTCTCAAACTCACGAGTTAGCTCCGAACTTGCGAGGTTTAGTTCTAGAACTTATAGATTTAGTTCCAGAATTTGATTAAACGGAATGACAGCTTTGAGGGATTGTAGAAACTCGAGAGATTCCAATGGAAAATATGAGAGAGTTTTTGTTCATAGCAATGTGTTTAACAAAAACCTCATTCATATTTTCTACAGGTTTTACCAATGAAGAGAGATCTAACTTTTAATGAGCTGTAGTCCGAGGAAAAGTATATTAGACAAGAACTAAAAGTTCCATAAAAAAATATAAAAGTCAAATGGAAAATATGAGAGAAAGTTTTTTTCATAGAAATGTGTTTAACAATTTTTTCATAGAAATGTGTTTAACAAAAACCTCATTCATATTTGCTACAAGTTTTACCAATGAAGAGAGATCTAACTTTTAGTGAGTTGCAGTATGAGGAAACGTGTATCGAAAAAAAAACACTAAAAGGTCCATAACTAGAAACAAAAAATTCAAATTGAAAATATGAGAGAGGTTTTTTTCATAGCTTGATGCGTTTAACAAAAACCTCATTTATATTTTCTACAGGTTTTACCAATAAAGAGAAATATAACTTTTAGTGAACTACAGTTTGAGGAAAAAGTATATTTGACAAGCGTTAAAAGTTCCACAATAAAAACATCAAAGTCAAATGGAAAATACGAGAAAGGTATTTGGTCAAAATCATATTTTGAGGAAAATTCTCCTTCCAATAATGTAGAGGAATAAAATCATTATGATTCTTGTTACCGAAAAGCAAGGAGAAGATTTGGGAGCAAATCTTCCTAAAATAAGTGAGATAAGATTTGACTTCAATAATATATCTCTCTCATATTTTGTGGAGATGGAGATCTTAGTTGTTAGGATTGGAATAAAGATAAGATCAGATTGTATTTCCTAAAATAAGGAGTTGGTTGGATGCATGAATTATAAATGCAACCTTCCACACTTAGATATGTAATGCTTTTCTCCAAAGAAATAAAGATCTATTCTTTCCTCTCAAATATTATATAGTTTTAAGATCTCAGAAGTATGATTTAAATCCTCTTCCAAAGAATGAGATGGCCACTCATTCCAAGGAATATGGATATGTGTATTTATGTTTATATTTATTCATTTGTCTTTAATTCATTTTGTTGTATTGTTTTTATCTTTGTATTGTGAAAATTCAATTCTGTTGTAAACTCTGTAGGTGTTTCATTCAATTGTGTTTATTTTTAATTCAGCAATTTCATTTATGCAAGTGTGCCTTTTAATTCATGCAAGTGTGTTTCTTTCATGAAAATTTCATTTATGCAAGTGTTCCTTTTAATTCATGCAAGTGTGTTTCTTTCATGCAAACTTTATTTCTGCAAGTGTGCCTTTCAATTTCCACAAGTGTGATTTATTTTATGCAAGTTTGGTTTGTGTTTAAAGGAGTTGCTTTCCAATATTTTCTTCTCTTAATGCATACAACCTTTGGACACCAACCTCGGATTGACATTATTAATGGCGAGGATTGACAACCATCATCAAATGCAACTATCCTAACACTAACCTATATTTTCCAAGGACAAGGGAAGAAAGTGATACATAAAATGAAATTCCTAAACTAAGGGGGCGATAAAACCAAGAAAAGGGGTGAGATATTATGTTAAGGGAGGATGAAACAGGAAAAAGGGATAAGAGAGGTCAAACAAATGTGACATAGACCTAGATCCTAATATTCCATCAAAACTCCATGCAACACAACATCATAAACCTACAAGTGAAAGAACATGCACAAAATACAACAATAATAATGGGGAGGAAAGAAAATATAATAAAAATGAGATAGGGTTGAAGAAACACCACAAAACACAATATTTATTTATTCAAAGTATGCACTGTACCATTACATTTTCTACACAAATGCATAATTACATTCTAGGCCCAAGAGAAGGCTCATATATCAAATGGAGTTGAGGGAAAATTTTGTAAGATTTTCCCCAAATCCCAGAATGTCTCTCCTTAAAAAATGAGGGGATCAAATACATTATATAGAAAATTTATCTCACCTACCGAAAACCCTCATTAATTTCTTGTACGGAGGTATGGGCAGCCATACCAGATCCACTTTCTAATGGTACTTTTCTGTCAAAAAAGACATGGGTGCCATGCTTCATTAAATTGATTATTGAGCTACCTTGTACAATGTCATTAATTCTCGGTCTATACTTGATAAGTCCTTGTTGATGCCTAACAAGAATGGAAGAAGTTGTCTACCAATAGGGAGGGGTTGTCACATGATAAGAAGATTTTTTTCACATGATAATGACCAAGGTGGCTAACATGCATAAAAAATATGGCGGTGAAACATGATAGGAAGATATGATGATGACACACACAACGAGGTAGATATAGATGACACTTGTAAAGAAGAAGGTGGTAATGCATGACAGAAGATATGGTGATGATGCGTGACAAGGGGGAGATAACTTACGCACATTAAGTAGAAGGGTGGTGATGCGTGATAGGAAGATATGGTGTTGATGCACGAAAAAGGGAGATGGATGACGCATGTTAAGAAGAAGGGTGGTGACACACAATAGCGGGTGGCGGAGGTTGACACATGACAACAAAATGGTTGACACATGACGGTGAGAAGGTTGATGTGTGAAAGTGAGGTGATGTTGACATGTGACAAGGAGGTGGCGGTTGACGTACGATATGAGATGGGTCTAAAACTTAACCATGGATCGCCAGACTCGCCGTGAGACCTAACCTTCTAGACAACTCATATATTCTCAATTCTGACTTGTAAGCCATCTTGAGCTATCTTTCTCTTCAATATCCCGGGGCTGAATTTGACTTCCTCTCTCACGTACCAAAATTTGAATGGCTAAGTCCATTTATAATGAATTATCCAAATTAACTTGGGGGTGAATTTAGGATAACAATTGGTGACCTCTCGAGGCATCTACCGCTAGATGTGTGACCAGTTGCCTTGAAGCATCCATTGGGCATGGAGTCAAGCCTAACCTTGAAGAAACTGATCTTTCCATTTGAAAACATGTCCCCTAGGCTCATATGAACTTAGCATTTGGGATGAAACCTCCTTGGCCTGCTCTTAAAGCTGATTTTGGGACTTTGGATAAAACCTGTAAACTGTCCCCAAAACTAAAAATTTGATCAAGGAAAAGGCACGAAGAAATCTGATCCTGCAACTAATATGTTGGGGTTGAATGTATGTACTATGAAACTACCCCAAAAATCTGATTCTCCTCATGAACACTGTCATTGGCCGAAATGTTGAAGATAGAAATTCCACCGCAGACTAATTTTATGATGTAAGAAGAGACATGGAGCTTAACTGTGACTGATCTAGGGAGACATAAGAGATGAAAACATTGAAAATTTTCCCCAATTTGATTTAGTTTCTCTGTATTTGGATTTTATTGGAGATAACAATTATGTCTTGCAACATTGAACCCCTTATTACAACATTTCCCTCTTAAGCACATGATGATACTCTAGCCAAAGGCAAAGGGAACTCAAAAAATCCTGCAACTGACAGGGAGAAGTAACTTCCCTTTCTCAAAATAGGCATCCATGTATATGATTTGGCACTAAACATGGCTATTATTATGAGTGAAAAACTGACAAGAGGTTGATCCTCCACCCAAATCACCAAAGTACCAACATCAATCAAAAATACCTCCTCAAGCTGATTGGCATTAGACTCCTGGAGGTGTTGATGGTGACCCTTGGTGCTTTGATACTCATCCTCATGCCCTAAAATGGACATGACCAGTTTTGGCTTCTCCCTTAGCTCTAATGAAGCTAAGTACCTAATTGGGCATGGTCTGATCTGATGGATGTGCCCATTGCTCTAAAATTCAACTCCAAAAATGGAGTCTTCCCCGTAGTCCTTCCTTAAAAAAGAGATCTGTCTTCATGCTGATGTTTTTTTTTCATTACTTTTGCAACTAGCTTATCCTCTACCTTAATAAATGGTGTGGAAATGGTGTCATCATTGTTTCCTTCCTCCTTGTTTGGTGTGACACTTGGAAGATACAATTATTCTAATCTTGGCTCCAGATGGATACCATGGGATACAAGTTGCTTTGTCCTTGAATGCCTTTCCCCATGGCAATAGGATCTTGAGGTTGGAGAATGAATGATGAGGCAACAAAGGTGGTAATCTCCACAGCTCCTCTCCATTGAGGAATTCCTCCAAATAAGACAAATAGTCTTCCTCTTCATTTTACTCTGTCTTTGTCTTGGCTTGATCCATGGTGTCCTCCGGATCTACAATTCGCTCACTATGGTTCTCCTCATATTCAAATATGGAGTTTGAAAGCTCAAACTCTTCTTCAAAATTAGAGTTTGAAGGGGATGAAGTGCGGGGAATAACTGAAGGTTCTTATGTGGTCTATTTTTACTTGAATCCTTTGGAAATGTATGGTTCTCCTCTATAGCCAAATATACTCCTCTTTTGGATTTTAAGAAACTTCTTCTTCCCTCATTGGTGTTGCAGTTGGTGATGAGTCAAAAAATTCCAAAAATAGGATGCCCTCATGGACATTAAATTACTAGGACATGGATCATTGATCATCTTCTTCATGTTTCTCTTCTTCTATTGTAGCATTAGCTTCCACCGTTGGTACTTTAACCCTAACCTCCTCCGAAGTATTTACTATCAAGGGGATTTTCTTTATTCTGAACCTGACAGTCCAACTCTTTAGATTTTCTATCATTTCTTCTCTATTGGGTTCCTCTTTTCTTTTTTTTCTTCTTTACTGGTATTTTGGGTCACTTCCCAACATGGGCTTGGGAATGCATGAGGAGGGGTGGTTTGGATCACAATTGGTGCTTTCATTTCTTGAGGTGGTGGGAGGGAAGGTATTTCATTCTATTCTTGTGGAGTTGAATTGGGTTTGGAAGGGAGAAGGGCGAGAGAAATTAAGATGGGATGGGAGACTAGAAGATGGAGAAAGGAAGCATCGATGGGAAGCTTGGAAATTGAAGCTCAGTCGAGATGGCACTAGTTGGGAATGGAGAGAAAATTACTATATGATGGTGTAGGACTTACCCATTGACAAGGTTTCTTGGCACCAAGTTCGTAGGCCTATATTAGGTTCCTTGGTCCACTATGCAAATAAGGGTAGTATCTCAATCATGAAATCAAGATTTTGTTATGGGATAAAACGTCTTGGCATAGGGCCGACCCATGGATAAGGTTCCTTATAGCCAATTCTGAATGCTTTCATCGTAGATGTGGCCCTTGACTACACCATACCTACCTCCATATTTTTAATCTTCTCCTACAAATCAACATTCTCCATGTAATTGATTTCACTACATGCATATCCCTCTTGGCGTGGATTTATAGCCAAACTGATCCTAATCTCGCTCATAGGAGCAGGCATAGTGATTTTTGATTTTTTATAATGCTTTATCTAGAGGAGTTGAGAAATACATTGGAGGTGGACTACACTACTACTACTAAAGTGGGAATTCCATGTAGAGAATGAATTCATGATTTTACAACTTCATGGAATGGAAGAAAATGAGAGGGATGGAAAGAAAATGGAAATGGATGGAATGGAGGAAGGTATGTAACTCGAGAGAGGGGTTATTGACCATATGGATTCATCGAGATGTGTTTGAGTATGCACCTCCAAAGGCTAAAATTTAGACAAGACACCTACTTTTCAAAATGAAGTGGTAATGTGCTTTAAACCTATCCCATCGGGAATTTAGAAACTATTATGTCAAAATTACAACACCCCCTATTTTATTTCTATGTGTGTGGGGAAATTGGTGCAATTTTGCTAACATGGGTGTATCTCTCAATTTGTGGGACTTGCAAAACCTGAGATGGAACTCCTGGAGAAGTCCGACTTCCTCTACCTAATCCTACTACTAACACTACTCCTAGAAAGGGAAATGTAACTATCCTAACACTAACCTAGATTTTCCAAGGGACCAGGGAAGAAAGAGATGCATAAAATGAAATTCCTAAACTAAGGGGGTGATAACACCAAGAAAAGGGGCGAGATACTTTGTTGAGGGAGGATGAAACATGGAAAAATGGGTTGTGGGAGGTCGACAATGTGACATAGACCAAGATCCTAATCCTCCGTCAAAACTCCATGGAACACAACATCATAAACCTGCAAGTTGAAGAACATGCACAAAATACAAAAATAATAATGGGGACAAAAGAAAATACAATAAAAATGAGATAGGGTTGAAGAAACACCACAAAAAAATGTATTGCTTCAAAGTATGCACAGAGACCATTACATTTGATGAAAAAGGCATAATGACATTGCTAGGTCCAAGAGAAGACTCATAACTCAAATGGAGTTGAGCAAAATTTTTACAAGAGTTTCCCTAGCTCCCAAAATGTCTCTCCCTCAAAATGAGGGGGTCGTATACATTATATAGAAAATTTGTCTCACCTAGTGACAACCCTCATTAATTTCCCGTATGGAGGTATCGGCAGATACCGGTCCACTTTCCAATGGCACTTTTCTTTCAGAAAATACATGGGCACCATGCTTCTTTAAACTAGTTGTTGAGGTACCTTGTACGACATCATTAATGCCTAGTTGTACCTAAAATTCCTTATTGATTACGATAATAATGGAAGAAGTTGTCTTCCAACAGGAGAGGGTTTTCACATGATAAGAAGAAATGCTATCATGTGAAATCGTTGAAGGTGGATGACGTGTGTTAAGAAGATGGTGGTGATGTGCGATAAGAAGATATGATGTTTGACGCATGATGAGGGAGAGATGGATGATGCACATCAAGAATAAGGAGGTGGCGCACGATAGAAAGATATGGTGTTGATGTGTGGTGAGGGGGAGATGAATGATGTGCATCAAGAAGAAGGTTGGTGACATGTGACAATAGGTGGTAGGAGGTTGACATGTAACAATGAAATGGTTGACACACGTCGTGAAGGTTGACATGTGACAATGAGGTAATGCTTGACGTGTGATAGGAGGTGGCATGTTGATGCATGGTAATAAAGGGAGATGACACGTGACAGGAGGCATCTGATGTACGACATGAGATGGCTCCAAACCTTCACCATGGATCACCAACTTACCATGAGACCCGAGCTGCCAGAGAACTCATATATTATCAATTCGACTTGTAAGCCATCCTAAGTTGTCTTTCTCTTCGATATCTTGGGGTTGAATCTAATAGTATCCCGCACGTCCATGAATTTGAATGGATAAGTCCATTTATAATGAGTTATCCAAATAAACTTGGGGGTGAATTTGGGATAACAGCCCTCTCAACCTGATATAATTTAAACTCCCCAAATCTTACCTTAGCACTGATTATCAATATATACAAAGGATTATTACAGAAAAGTCTCCAGATCCAACTCCATTAAATTTGTATGGTGTAAAATGAAGTTTCCACTCCTACTTTAAAATTTCATACGCGTGCCATATTTGGTTCTATGCCAACATTTTTAAGATACTTGTGATTTCTTATCTAGGTATGAGTGTCTTTACAAAATATGAAGAGAGAAAATAGGTCATTAAATTCACATTCTTGAAAAATTACATCTTAGTATTTTAGTCAAAGGGTCCATTAATAGTCATGTTATTTTTAGATTTACAAAAGTAGTTTTATTCATTGTTTTTTCTAAAGGAGTCATTGTCTTATGTTTAAATTTTAGTATCTTTATGTCCATTGATTTGTTTTTTTTTCTCGTGAAATAGTTTATGGAATCATGGTTTATTAGGTATTTGTTTTTAGTCATATCTATAATAAATTTTTTATGTCAAAATTTCATTATAAATAATTGTAGGTTTAGTGTCATTTTAATGTAAACCAAAATATCACTTTAATGTCATTATGTCTTATTATAAGTGCACTGATTTTGTTTCACCAAAACATAGGGAGTTATTGTAAATAGAGTCAAGTGTCAAAAGTTTGAAAATTTTGTAATAATAAAAAAAGTTTACCTCACTTTAAAATAATTGGAAGCATTTTTGCTTGTATGTGACATCCATCATGTGGGGATAAATTATGTAATGAGCTTCATGATCAAAACCAACCGAGTTAGTGTCTTCAAACCAAAGGATGGAGGCAATGGAGGAGGGAAATCAATGCCTCTCGTTAGTCACCAATGATGAGGCCATATTTTGGTATGGTGGTATCTCTTTTGGTTGTTTGGTATGTCAAGAATAAAATGCTTTGTGTGGTTTCCTTCCCCTGTTATGATTGAAATGAGGAGAATGTGCATTTTGGAATCTAAGAACAGTTGTATAGGAGTGAAAATGAACTAGAGTTATCCTCGATTTGAGATTCTTCAACCGGCCTGGACTTCTTCATTGGTTGGTCGGTGAAAGAGCATTCACTAGAAGTGAAAGCAAGAACTGTTGAGTTCGTGTATGTAGGTGTATTGGTGGAAGTGTGATCATTTGGTAAGGGATTCACTATGGTGAAGTAAATTGGTCATGTGTAGCAAGATCCAGGATAATAAGATCCAAGCCAATAGTTTGCGAGACCTAAAAGTATGCGGACGTATTCGATTTTTTTCTAGTTTTCACATGTGAAAACTAAGAGTGGAATGTTAGGAAATTAGCATTTACATTAGTTAGTAATATTGTTATAGAGTTTTTTATCAAGGATAAATAGTTTTTAAAGGGACTATACCCTATTTATAAAAAGGCTCAAAAGCCGAGAGGTAACAGTAAAAAAATAGTCCAAAGATAAAAGGGACTAAATCCCTTTACAATAAGGCTCAAAATCTAGATATAGTAGTAAAAATAAAAAAAAAGGATCAAAATCCATGAAGGACATGAGGACCAACTATAGTTTAACCGATAACTATAAAAAGGAGAAAAATAGAGAAAAAAAGCAACATAACAACAAGAAAGCATCTTCCTGACAACAACACAACAACAAACTGGAGGTAGCTCTACTTAATTTCTTTATCAATCTTCGTCTTGAATTTCTACAAAGAGCTGAATAGTGCAAGGGTAGTGACATGGGAGGGATCATTCTTGTCTAATTGAGAAAGGACCAGAGTCCCTTACAAAGGTGTTTGACTCCCAAATAGTAGCAGAATGTCACTGAGAATACAAACACTTTTGACATGTTGTTCTAGAAAGTTGTAGATAGATTTAAGCATGGAGATGGTACAATCATGTCACCCTTTAGCATTTCCCAGTATATTATCCAGAGAATGGATTTTCTTGATTTTTTTCAACTTGCTCATTATCCATAGTAGGTTCAACATGCATCTTCCTTTTACCTACACTTTTACTAACCTTCTTGAGTTCATCTTTGAGTTCCAAAACCTCCCTTTCCAACTTGTCAATCCTGTTTAGCATCCCCTTCTTCTTTTTCGTAGTAGTGTCTTCAACTAGATTGCTGATATGGAGCAAGTTTTTGGCTGAATCAATCTCTTTATTACTCCGAAGAACCCTTTGAAAGGGGTACAAGGGGTTCTTATTTCTTTTACGACTAGTGGAAGAAAATATGGGGTTAATGGAATCTAGAAAAGGGGGCAATAGGGACAACATGAACATAGTGGGAGTGTGTATGACACTAATGATGGATCAACAAAATCAGACCTTGGTGGAGGGGGACAACACGGGTATGATTCTGGAATTCAAGAACAGAATGTTTGAGTGAGTTCAAAAGGTAATGTGGGAAATTAACAGTTAAATTCCTCTTGAAATGATTAAGGAAGACCAAATGCTTAAAATGAATCATCACATATCTTCCCTCAAGAGTGACATACCTGACCATCATTCGTGAAATTTTAGCAAATGGCTCTGGAATAGAAGACACTTTTATACCAGCCGTAACATACTCAAGATTTTCTCCTTCATCAAGGAATTTCTTAGCTTCCACATTCCTGTTGACACATTTGCTGAAGAATTTTTCCCATATAAGCTCAATCCCATGACACGAGCAATGAGCTCTTTAGTGATTTTGATGTTGATATCTCCATATTAAAATAATCTTTTCTTCTAGCCATTCACGAATTGAACCAAGATATCTTGGTCATGGCCCTACATTTTTTCTAAGAGATTCGAAACCCCACCCATTTGTAAATACTTCCATAGGAGCTCATCATTCTTCCAGTCAGGGTCATGAATAGGCTTTGTTTTGCAAGGAGGCCCACCCATTCTGTTGTTAATCCTTCCTTGGTTCACAATGGTAAATTTTCAATTCCAATACCACCTTTCCTAACCACCTCTACAATGTTGTATACCCAGAAAGCATGTGAAATATTGATGTAATTATTAACCCTACATGCGAAGTTAATAATTACTTTCCAATCGATGTAGGGGGATTGATGTAGCCTAGAATTCATCATTAATACCCGAGCACACTGTTGGCACATTACTTAGCCTAGACGAGTGCTCACCCAAAGAGTGCAAAGGTACTAGGTCCCTCTTTAGGTTTGCTATTGCAGGAAGTTAGCATGATGAATAATTAATACATGAAATTCCATTATTAATACATCATTCTATAAAGCATGCTAGATCTATGTCCTGAGGGGGAACAAAATTAAGCATTAACCATGATGAAATCAAGAACATACTAGATCCAAATACACACATAACTAACACTTAGATTCAACCAATATCCTCCATTCTATTAAATATGAAAATTACATAGAAGCTTCTTATAGTAATGACATTCTATACCCATACACACACAAATCTGATACAATAGTCTAGTCTTGCACACATACCTATATACATATATCTATATCTCTCTACTCATCCATGCATATCCTCTACTACATAGTTCACTACATATTTATAAGGGTGGGGACTTTCCCTTCACCACTTATCCAATAGGTCACATGCTATTATTAGCCACGCGCCGTTTACAGTCATAGTCCCACATGCAAGTGTGCTAACAATAGTCTTCCTTTAGTTAACTGATAGTGAAAAACCTATTCTTAGTCTGCATTCATGCAAATTGCTTTGTAGTCGATCCTCCAAAAATAGCCAATGCATGGCGTGCACATCTCTTCTTTGTTTGTGTGCTCTGCATGCCATCTCTAAAAATAGATCCTCATGTGCAAAAATGGATAAGTCCCAAAATATGAACTTATCCTCTCGCATGCATGTTTCCCTTATCCATTCATGCCTTTGAACATGCCCTATTTTCCTGCGCGTACCTCTTGTGTGCCTTTTGTTAAGTATTCTCTTCTCAACATTACCCCACACTAATTGTATTTCTGCCTCGGCAATGGTTGTCTCAAAAATGAATCAAATAATTTGAATGGAAAGAATAAGAATGAATCTATATGCATAAAATAATGATGTTACCCTGCAGCTTCATCTGCTTGAACTTGAAAAATTAATTTGGAATATTCCTCTTTTATTTTAGCCTCTAAGGTCTACCACTCACTGAGTTCTTCCTCGATTTTTCTGGAATGTCCACAACAATGGAATCCAGTTCATCTTGCACAATCTCTCCTTTCTCATTCTGCAAGACCAACACAATGTTGGACATTGCAGTCATCCTTCCCTCTAGCAAATCCATCTTTTACGTGATGAGTTTCCCAAGCTCCTCTAGCTAATCCTTGTGTGGTTCTTGTGCTATTGTAAGGGCCTCATGCTTCTATTTAACTAGTGCTAATCTTTCTGCATGGCCCAATGTGTCATCCTTCATCACTTTCTGGACCTCATTGTCCTCCTCTAGGGTTTTTATTTTGATGAGCACCTCTGGAGCTGTATAGATGTTCAAGGATTAGTCTTTGCCTTCTTTAGTTCTTCTTGTAGTGCTTGCAACAATCCTTCGTAAGATGAAATATTTCTCTTCACTACAACCCTTTCCCTTTCTAGCCTCTTGCTCAGGATTCTTTGGTGTTGGCATTTGCATGGTTTCATCTTCAAGTACCAAATCCACCAAAGTCTTGACATAGTGCATTGCTGAAGGAAATTGCTCCGATACCTTTGACTCCAGATGTGGGAGTGATTTCAGTACATGGTCCCCAATAGTCTATGCCATGCTGATAAAGGCATGGTTAATCTTCTCATTCTAAGTCCTTTTCTGGATCAAGGGCACTATTTATGCATCCTTTTTTTAATTTCCCCTCGTAGTGCCCTGATGGTTGTGGCCTTATCCATGTTCCTACGAGCCACCTCTGTGGAGACCTTTACCAATGCATTAATTACTTGGTCATCAGACATAAAAAATAGGATTTACTTATTATGTGTCTAGATTGGGAGTCCTTTTCAACCTCCTTGACACACACGACTCCTCACACACATCAAATTCTGGTTCATCCATATGTGTGTGCATCGACCATGAAATTTGCTTCCTTGTGTGTGGGTTGCCATATATTCATCCATTAACTCCCGTGCGAATAACTCCTTTTGTGTCACACTTTGCGCTTTGAAAAAGGGCATGGAAAATTTTACCTATGTCCTCAACATAGCCCATGATTAGTGCACTATGTTCTCCACTCATTATTTTTTTCTAGGACCCTTAAAAGCTGGAGCTTCAAGATTTAGAGTTTGTTATGACATACCCCGAGTAGTCTCATGCGTGACTTTTTGTCTCCTTTTCTCCTTCCTCTCCATCCTTTGATTTATCTTGTGACTCCTCCTGCTATGTGGTTCCTACTCATATTCAGGGTGGTGTAAGAGACCCCGATGCATTTTTCTTCGATTGCCCTAACTCTTCCCCTATTTCAACTTCCTTCTCCTTTTCTCGGTTGTATCCTTTTGTGGAGATAGTCAAGGTGACTATACGTACCCAAAATTATAGGGTAGTCTTGCACCACCAAACAATGTAACACGTACCCCAATGATGATATAGGTCTCCTTGCAAGGTGTTAGGGATACATAAAATCTCTCTAAGTATGCGTTAACATCCCACATGCCCCGCTTAGCCCCTGCGTGCTTTGTTTTTCTCTTTCCCCCTCTTTTCTTTTCCTTTTACTCTTTAGTTATGAAACCATCGCCTGTCAGTGGTGGCGGTTACTAACCGCCACCTCGCTAAGGGTAGCAGTCCTTCACGCATTTTCCAGAATGCTCTTTTTAACGTGACTCATGTAATTTCAACATTTACCAGCTTTTTTTCACCACCTTTGGCTTATATTAATGATTCTGGTTCCCTAGAATAGTGTTTTTCCATTGTTTATAGTTTAAGTGATCAATTTGGTTTTTACCTTTGGGTGAATGAAATGCTATAAATAGTTGGCTTGTGCTCAAGAAAATGGCCCTCAAAATTTGCCTCTCATTTTCTCATTTCGAGTTCACTCTTTTATTTTGCTTAGGATTCATAGTTTAGTTCATTGCATGCTTAGTAAGCATTGTTTTTCTTTTAGAAAGCCACATATCCATCTTGTGCAAGTGTTATCATTACTTCATGTAGTCCATTAAAGTAGAACAATTTAGATTCTCGGTAGGAAGCCATTAAAGTTATAGGTTTTACTCGTCAAATGGGTTAGTTTCAGGTTTTGGACATTTTATGTTGCATGACTTGCAATAAATCCTGCTAGGAATTGCATAAGCCAAGCTCTGTACTCTTGCGCTATCCCTCTCCCCGCTCGCATTGTATTCGGCTTGTATCCTAAAGCTGCTTTTGTTCCAATATCTACTTCTGTTGATGCTAGCATTACACGCTTTTCTAGATCCATGTGAGCACGAAGAAACGAGGAGATCACACTGAGGGGACAAAGCCACACACACCATCGGATTCGCCACTGTTCTGCAGAATCCAAGTTCTAGCTTTCAAAGTTCTAGTTAGAAGCATATCAAATAAAGTAGCCAATCATTTCATTTCAGTTAATCTTACTCTTGATATTGCCAAGGAAGCTATGGGGATTGATAGTTTCTGAGAAACTATGATTCACTCCTCACTTCTGAGGTAGGATCGAGAGTCTTTTAAATAGATTAGATCAGTTATTTCATTGTTTAGAATAGGTTCACAATTGCACAGGCAAGTAGCTATACTCGGTTGCTTTGTTTGTTTTAGTTATTAATATTAGTTGTCAATCCTTAGATATATTAAAAGGTTACTCTTTCAATTTCATTCAAATAGTTCATCAGAAAAATACAAAAATAGAGAAGTTATATATGCTATAAATATACTTCACATAGTTAATTTTACTTTCTTCTGCAGCTTTGATTTACATTGTTGCTTTTGTATGACAATCACGGGACCTAGAGATCCCAGAGAATACGTATTCAAGCCAATCATGCCCCAACCCAATCTCATCACAGCAATAACTGATATAGATCAAAATCTTAGGATCCAAGTCTTCCGAACAATGACAAACTTACAACAGATCAGCTCACAGTTGAGCGGGTTAAACATAGAAGATGACCAAGCACATACATTTTGGTCAAATCAACCAAACTACAGATTACCCTAGATAAACATCTGCATGACTGTGGAAGGGCTTGAAAGAGAGAAAACGTTCGGTTGTGATCCTTTGGTCCCACAACTAGACACAGGAGATACTCTCACAGACATAGATACTAGCTTAAGAATTCAGGTTGCGTGAACGCCTGTGAGATACTCGAGAAAATCACACAACTATTAATTCTGAATATAGAGGTTGAGAAAGCATATGATTATTGGATACTAGGGATTAGGGACTGAATCCGCACATGACCATAGTAGGACCACAACAAACATGAATCTACGGTTGTGACCCACAAATCCCATAGCCCAACGAACCCATAGCTGAATCAGACATAGACGCTAGCCTATGCACACTAGTATTCGGTCTACTCCACTTCCACCTATCATCATCGAATAGTTATCCTTGTTAGATGTAGCAGCTAATATAGCTAAATAATTCAGCCTAGGCAGATAATCATCTCGTAGAATCGATTGCATGCATCTTCTGCCCTATGACCCTATCTCGGAGACATACATGAAACCATCCCAGTCATTTTATGCGTATCCCACAACCCATAGATCGAATAATGCCGAGTTCGATATTGATTGGATCCTTCGAGCAGTCATCCTTCACGATCGATCTATCACCCCGATTCAGTTAGGAGGGCCTTCTTTACTGTAGACTCACAAATTCCACTAGTACGCGTTGAAGACATAAGATTTCTTAACTAGTTTGTCCGTATCCCACACGTATTCCATCCCCACCGGCAGTCTCGGCATGACCTCGGGAGGTCGGGTGCGAGGAAGAGTTACTTGTAGATTCCCAAGCTCGCTTGTCACTTTTCGTCAAATGTACAAAATTGGTGAACTTGAAAAAATTACTTCATTCTCAACTTTTCTCTTTTAGTGTCTCATCTTCTTTCATCCACCTTCGCTCCTTCCCATTATTCTATGGGTATTTATATACCCCCCGAATATGTCGGGATTCGATGCATATGGCGGACCTCTCCTAGGTCTTGAGGCATACTATGCTTAAGCCGAATAGACAAGTCATCACCCTCGCTCTCGGTATGGGGAGACAATTATTCAACCAACCAGTCATCAACATAGACTCCACCTCCAAGGACTAGATATAGTTCATATTTCCAAATAGAGGAGTTGGATCAACTCACTCAAAGACAACAAATGGAGCATTTAGGCTCGAATAATATGACGTTCACAGGAGAATCGGTTCGTCTCCGTAGGTATTGCTTAGACCACAAATTAGTAGACAATGGACCCATACCTAGTTTTAGATGATGAACATTCGGTATGTTATGCTAGGAATGAGCAATGCTCTTGGAGTATGTACTCGCCCATAGGGAGTTTACAAACACAACCCGAGGTCTCTTTTCAAGAAAATACCTCTATGCCACTACATATAGGAAATACCCTTGGGGAAACTTGGCAAGGAAATGATCAGTTCATAGCAGGGTATCATAGGCCTATACAACATCAGGATATACAACAAACACCACTAAGGCAAAATATCATGACTTCACCAAATGAGGTCATTTCAACTTTAGTAGAAAAGTTAGGGGGTTAGAACTTGCTCAGGAAAATCACCATTCTCAATTCATGCAGGCAGGAAATTCTAATCCTCCACACCATCCTAGCCAAGTAGACCTCCTCACAGGAATAGGCATGTTAGGAATGACTCCTCGAAGTATTCACAACAAACACCAACTAGAACCGCCATTTCTAACACCGTTCTAATACTTCCCGGTCCTAGCGCAAAATAATCCATTCTGGACAGTACCCCTTCATATTTAAACATATACTCCAAATCACCGCAAGGGGACATGTTCTCCTCTCCCGGCATGTTTTCTCAAACACGGGGCTTCCTTATGCCCCCGCCAATGCATATGCTTTATGCCATACCAAAAATCCATTCCACCACCACTCCCTCGGGGGCACCATCAATGGTCGAAACCTATGTGATAGGGACTTATTCAGAATATTTGAAAGAGCCCTTAGATTTCACCATACAAAGTGTCATGCTTCCAAGACCTCTTCCCGATTTGCCCAAATACAAAGGTGAGGGAGATCCGAATGCACATATCAAGGCTTACGCCACAACCATTCAAGAACTACTCCCTTAGGATGGGGTTGTTGCTAAAATATTCCCCAAAACCTTGGAAGGCATCTCTCTCGATTGGTATTATAGAATGCCTGAGGCTTCCATCCATTCATTCAAGCAAATTGTTTGAGTTTATTAAGGAATTTGACATGAATAAACTATTAAGAACAGGAATCAAGGAATTCTTGCACATTAAGCGGGAACACAATGAATATGTTGCCCATTTCATCCGAGAGGTGGCATACGCTTCTTTATTCTTTGGCAAGTGCTCCAAACATGGATCGAGATGGAACTATGTGATTTATTCCTTCATTCTCTTAGCAGAAGTAAAGGAAGAAGTCCGAAGTTCTCACTAAGAACTTATGATGAAGTACTTGAGAGAACTCTCTGAATAGATCAAGCAGCAATTGGTAGCGGTTGCGCAAGGCATATGGAGCAAACGGGAGGCTAATCACCTCCAACTAGAACACTACAACTTATCCTACTACCACAAATGTAAACCAAGGACCTAAAATCCTTAATAAAAATCGCGGAGTGATAACAAATGGAGTAACCGATCAAGTTAAAAAGGTAAATGTTGTGAATACTCCACCGCTAGTAAAAAACCAACGAAACAACAACTTTACCCCAACAATCAATGCAGTGGATTTTAATCATCCACAACAACAAAAACAACAATGGTGAAACCCTATCGAGGTCCAAGCCAAAACTCAACTGGTTGTCAAAACCAGAATCAAAACCAAAAACAACAAATGTAAAACTTTAATCCTAATAGGCAATGGTTTGATCAGAGTTTTGGGCCACAATATACACCAAGCCAACAAAATAAGAATTACAATCCTAACTCGTAGTGTGGTTTCCATAAAATTCCAGGCCATGACACTAAAACATGCCGTGACTACAATAAATTCATGCAACGTTTGCCAGAGGAACAAAGAAAACTTTTCATAGATATGTTCTTGGCAGATCCTACATCACCGAGACCAAATACTTTTACAGGGGCAGTTTCCCCTCAAAATGTACCCCTCAAGATCTTTAATGATCTACTCCTAGATCACAACAACAGCGAGTTAAATCCGCATGAGACAAATAAATGTATCATGACAAGAAACCATGATCATGAAGCCTCAACTTCACTAAATCCATTAGTTGCGCCACAATTAGGAAGTCAGCCACGACCTAAGATAGTCGGCTTAGTTGAGTTAGACACCGAACTACCCGTAGAGGCTATAACAAGGACACGAGAGTATTCCTCTCAGCTGAGTCCAAGCCACCCATTAGACACAGATAATATCCAACAAATATCGGTAAAACCCATAGATGCCTATGATTTAATTAGTGATCTAACAAAAACCTTCTCGCACATTTCTTTTTTGGACTTACTAAAGAATTCTCCTACTCATAGGGCTGCCCTTTTAGAAGCATTAGGTTTATGCCATCTAATTAACATCACTCCACCTCCCAAAACACGGGTAAACCATATAGACTTTGATATCCACCCTCCGGGGCAGTTTGGATAGTAATACCGAATTCATATTCGAAATAAACAAAATGCCAATAGATGCTGAAATTGCACGCCGAGGTGATCCATCCTTACATTTGCAAGTATGGGTTTATAACAATTACGTGAAATGAGTGATGGGGCAGCGATTAACATAGTCCCCTTCTCTTTCCTTCAAAAGCTAGGGTATGGAGAAATGAATTGTTCCACAACTCGAAATATGCTAAGAGGCTATGATAGCCTTAAAGCCACCTCGATTGGAACTATAGAACTACCAAATCACCTTAGGACCCAAAACAATCCCGACTGAGTTTTACATTATAGATCGGGAAACTAACAATAATATGATCCTTGACCGACCATGGATACACCGCATGAAGGCAATCCCTTCTACGTTATTTCAAGAAGTAAGGTTTTAACACTTAGGAAAGATATTTGTAGCCAAAGGTGATCCAAAACAATTCGATATACACCGGCTGACCTAAAGAAAAGACCAGGCATTCATTCGGAGTTTGAACTACCAACAAACCAATTTAATAAACCCACCGACGTCAAACCAGAGGAAAAGTTGGTACCTACATAGATCTTGAAACTATGAGCCTAGTCAAACAATCCTAGCCCTTAAGGAGGAGGCTAATGTTGTAGAAACAGTATCATTAGGAACTACTACAATTTTTTTGAATTACTAGAACAGGATCTACCAATGTTCCTACCATTTGATTCCGTAGGCATGGGATACACCCTAGGTGTAGATCAAGAATTTTGCGCTTGTTACTGTCCCAAGTTAATGCACCAAACTAAACACAAAAACCCCGAAAAACTCCAATAAAATCAATACCGATGGATTAGATCCGAAGATGTAGACAGGATGAGGAAGCCGATGTAGACAAGACGGCGACACACGAGCAATTCACGCAATAGATCCGAATAACCCGCAAAACATCGATGCTTGATGAAAAAGATCACGTTAAAGATATTTAAGTGGACTGCCCGAGAAGCGGTCCGAGAAGCGATAAGCTTCCTCGGCGGATGTCAGTCCACGTTTTCAATTAAGAAAAGAAGCATACATGATAAAAGATGTAAATAAAGACTAGATTTTCTGATTGCAGTAATAAGAATCTAAACAGCAGACAGAAAGTACAGAAAACAGGGAACTATGAAATAAATGCTGGATTTGTGTTACCTGTATCCTTTTACCTATCTGCAGAGAAATCGGCGTCGACTGGGTAGAATCGGCGTCGATTGAGACTGGTCGGCGTCGATTGAGGAGGATCGGCGTCGACTGGATAAGATCGGCGTCGACTGGAGACAGATCAATCAACCAGTGAATGTGCGACAAGATTCGGGAATTGGAAGGTGAATGTGGTCTGCTGGATGTGCCGAAGTTGGCGAGATACTGGAACAGAGTCACCAGATGATAGATGGTCGTGACAGGGACAGAGTAACGGTGCTCCTCTCAGGGATTGATTTGGACAGGATCTGTCCTAATCTGAGACAATTGATGCTAAAAAGATCTCTCTTTCTCACACCCTGTATCCCTCTCGCTCTCTGTTCGTGCGTAAGTGCTCTCTTTTTTCGCCTGTTCGCTTTTTCACTCGTTCGTGATCTCTTTTTGGTCTCTTCGGTCCTTAGAACTGAGTTCTGGACTTGCTTTTATAATCGGCGCCGCTCCTAGAAAATCGGCGCCGACCATATGGGTCGGCGCCGATCGCGGAAAAGACTCCCGAGGTGGCCAAAAATGATCGATTTCGAGAAAGATAAGACTTATCCCGACTACGGGAAAATATCCCGCTTAGGGAAGATTAAAAATAGATGTGATACATAGATAGAATAAATTTGGGGTGGATAAGTGATTAAGATGCATGGGAAGAAGCGTAATTAAATATTTAATATTTAATCACTCATGGGTAAGATGTGATGGGATGAATTAAATTTGGAATAAGTGATTAAATCACAAATTGGATAATATCCCAAGGGGATAGTTGGTGACGTAAACGTGCCCCAGGTTACCTAAGCAAGTAAACGGATGAGAGGGACACTAAATTGGGTAACCAATTTTAAGTGTCTACATTTTGCCCCTTTTTGTCAAGTAACTTGCGATAAGCAAGGTTATGAGACAAAAACAAGGAGATGGAAGAAGAGAAGAATTTGTGGTGATGTGATCCCCCTCAAACTAGGGATGGGATGGATGATAGAACAGACGATCCCGAGTTTGAAAAAGGTAGATGAAAACGCAGGATGCCCCAGTCGGATGTCTGGAGTAGATCTGATCATTGATGACGCATAAAAATAAACAAAAAGGCAGCAACCTAAGGAACTCACATTGGTAGGGAAAACTAGCCGGTCTCCTCATGAGACGACGTTAGTGCCTACAGACCCATGAGTGTAAGGAGAACTGCAAAAATAGTCAGCATCTAAAGAGAGACACATTGGTAGGGACAACTAGACGGTCCATAAATCAGACGACGTTAGTGCCTACAGACCCGTTTAACTCTAAGCTGCCAAAAAGTACAAGTGTCCCACGCAAAGGGAACAAACCCGAAATAGACAATGATATCGAAAAGATGCGTCAAAAGGCAAAATTCAGCACACCACAATGATCAGATAGATAAGTAAGCCAAGCATCAACACTATGGCAAACAGACATGAAAAATCGGCGGCGACCAAACTAATCGGCGCCGACCAAAACAAGCGGCGTCGACCCAAAAAATCGGCGCCGACCAATCCAGACACATATAAATATGCGAACGGAAAACGTAAACGATTTATTTGCAACGTGACGATTGATTCAGAGAAAGTCAGAATTTGATTTTGAACACTATGGAAGCCTCTGGGAGCGGACAGAAGCGCAGGAGGACACGACCTGGGGTAAGTGATCATTTTCGAACCCACTTTTCTTAATTTATTTTTTTGTTTGATTTTTTGTGCATGGGAGGCCAGGGTCTGGTTTACATCCAGCCAGGCAGTCGGCGGCGATTGGTTTAATCGGCGTCGATTTGTTTTTGATCGCGCGATTAGTATTGAACGCGCCGATCGAATGAACGACGCCGATTTTACCAAATCGGCGCCGATTGAAAGATATTCTTTTTTTTTTTTTTTTTTGGAAGATGAGATTTGGGGAAATAAGAGACTAATTATGTTTTTGATGTCGTGGATGCAGGCACGAGAGGCTCTTCATATGAGGGATGCCATCCCTGAGCTATTGGAGACGATCCTTCCTGATGTGACAGATGCAGACTGGCAGCATTTAGAGCTAGCCGGGCTCGGGGGTTTCAGATATTATAGACGAGTGCCACGAGATGTGGAGCTCATGCGGGCATTAGTGCGACGGTGGGACAGCCACACGTGCACATTTTGGTTCAGGATGGGTGAGATGACGATCACCCATGAGGATGTATTCAGGATCCTCAGATTACCGATTACTGGGGACCCGATCGAGATCACACCTCGGGAGCAGCAGCAGAGGGCCCTGGTGCGATTATACAGAGATAGAGCAGATGACTCGGAGATAGTATCTGGGGCAGTGAGGATAGCCTCACAGTACAGGCAGGATAGCCCTCGGAGCAGGCGGATAGCCTTGATTCAGATGGCTATCTCCTATTTTGCCCTGCCAGACTCAGGAGGTGGGAGATTCCCATTGCTACTGCTAGACTGCGTTTGCGACATCTTGCAAGACGCATGGGTTTTTGCCTTTGCCGATGCCCTGATAGCTCAGGTATATTATGAGCTATGGATGTACACCACTGGTCGGAGGACAGGGATCGATGTCAGTTTTGTGCTTCATTGCTGGGCATATGAGCACATAGCAGTGATCAGGCCATCCGGGCTTCCTTGGATGCCAGCAGCAGTGGGGGGTGTTGATTATGGATTTCGGAGATGGCGGGCTGACATGGCCGCAGGAGATACAGGTAGATCAGCCGAGTGGTACTCTGAGCGTTTCAGGACGCTTACACCAGATCAGGTCATCTGGAGGCCATACCGGGCATTCCCGACATGGGCTGGTCAGGACGCCCACTTGGCAGCATTGAGACGGAGTCGGGTGGTCAGGGGCCGTAGGCCAGATATGTGGGAGCGAGTCCCGTTTATGCGGATACTGAGACAGTTTGGCCTAGTACAGACAGTACCGGCCACCTACACACCGTATAGGCGGGATAGCAGGGAGACGGATTTGCCGATTTTGATCCCGGCAGACCCATTGAGAGAGGCCCCACCCTCCACAGACAGTGATGATGACGCGGGGGTGGATGAGGGCTACGCAGCATGGTACGACACAGAGCTTCCACGACATCTCCCGCCCTCTATAGATGCTGATGAGGAGGACATAGCTGCTACGCTGGACAGATTAGAGGGAGAGCATGCCACCCTCACACAGACACATCAGGTAGCTCTGGAGGAGATCAGGGCTTTGACGGAGGAGAGGGATGCCCTGATTGTGGAGAGAGACACCGCTCGCCAGGAGCGAGATACAGCGATCCAGCAGAGGGACCGCTACTTTCGGCACAGGGAGGCCCTCAGGGCCAAGTATGGAGAGACTGGTGCCACATCAGAGTCTGGTACACAGGCACGACCAGGAGGAGGGCACCACCAAAGAGCCCAAGCAGCAGATTATCGTTACGAGCACCAGAAGCATGCATGAGCTCCGAGCACGTACCAGTCTCTCCTCGCTGAGGTGAGATATTACGAGGATGCCCTAGCGCAGCATGCCCCAGATGTGCCTCGGTACGGGGCGAGGAGGAGAGCAGCGACGGCTACGGCGAGTGGAGCCTCAGGCGGAGGGAGCACTGGGAGAGATCGAGGTGGGCCGAGACCTCCAGCAGCAGGCGCATCGAGCTCGATAGGCGGCGGCCAGGAGAGACAGCCAGGTGCAGAGGAGGGTGGAGGAGATAGTGTCCTCCACGCTTCAGATTTTACCATATAGAGATTTGATAGATTTTGTATTTGTATAGTGATGTAGCCTCGATTGGAAGGCATTGTATAGATGGCTTGATTGAAAGCCACCCATTTTTGTACAGACACACATGTATATAGATTTATCATGTTATTTGTCATATACTTGTACTTATGCTTTTTAGTTTTGATATACATGGATAGATGGATATAGATATAGACTGATAGAGGATAAAATAGATGTGATTGGATAGGTATAGACTGATAGATGATAGAAATAGATGTGATTAGATAGATTGAAATGTGGATAAAATAGATGTGATTGGATAGATATAGACTGATAGATGATAGATGTGATGTGGATAGAACTTTGATAGATGGATATGATGTAACTTGGATGTACATGTGTTTAAATATTTTGATGGATAGATAGACAGATGTGTTTGATGTATGGATGTAATTGTAATGAGAAATGAATACAGATAGATGTTTTGATAGATAAGATGAACTTAGATAGAAGATAAATTTTGATTGAATTAACATGTGAAATGCCAATTTAACAGGATGCAAGACAAAGAAATGGAGAATACTCCCTGCAAGAGCCAAAGATGAAAGCGGAAACAACCGTGACTTAGAAGAGAAGATACTCGGAGAAGAAGAAAAATGATAAGTTGGACTTCCAACCGACCATAGATAAAATCTAGAAAGGAAACCAAAAGACCAAGCATATAAGGCCCTATATAAGATTAAAATAAATCTGACACTAACTAGTCGCAAACCAGATCTAGGATAGAAATGGAAAGAAAAGTAAGTATCTTGTCGGAGTTTACAAGGGACAGGATACATGTCCATGATAGGAAAATAGGATTCTCCATATGATCGACAAAAAGGTCCTAAATCTCAGCTTCATGATTTTGACAGAAAAGCAAACTGATCAATGCGGGAAGTTTGCTTGATATGGAAAGACTGATCGATGCGGGAAGTCTTTCAGTGATGCTAAAAAGTGTATAAACTAACTGGAAGGCTGATTGATGACAAGAAGCCTTGAGTATTTCTTTGAGAAACAGCCGTCCTTCAAGGGAGCGGTCTGTATTTTGAATTTTAATGATAGCCATCCTTCGAGGGTATGGTCTATGTTCTTTTTGATTCACTTAATAATATATATGGATAGCTGTCCTTCAAGGGATCAGTCTATCTTTTGGATAGCATCTTTTTTTTTTTTTTTTTTTTTTGGAAGAAGCTGAGTTTAGACCTAGATAGATCAGATGGAGGGGAAGAGAGCATAGAAGAACATGTACTCATGCCCCGAGTAGATCCGATTAAGATAAGTACTTGGGACAGATGAAGTGGTGATTAAGGTATTCCTACCATGAGGAGGAACATATCCAAAAGAAACGTGCAATGAGTAGAGCCGCGATACTCATATTTAAGGTAAACGAGGCAATAGGCGGAGAGCCACACAATTTCAAATCACCACGAAAGTAGATGACTGGTTATTAGGACGGATGAAAGATCTGGGTTGCGACTAGATTTGTGTAAGATAGATTTTAACAATAGAAGGGCCGTAAATGCAAAGCATTAAGAGGTTCTGCGCTTGTACACCATCCATGGAGGACAAACGATAAGCCCTGCACTCTATACTTATGAGTGATAATGTAGGGGCCATCCAAATTGGGAGCAAACTTACCACGTTGACTCCTTTCGAGTGTAGTGACATTTTGATTTTCCTTAAGAACAAGGTCACCAATTTTGAAGTCACGGTGTTGCAAGTGCTTGTTGTAAGCACGTTTGACACGCTCAAGATAGACTTGATGATGCTCAAGAGCGTTAAGACGCCGCTCATCTAATAATTCAAGTTGTGCTAGACGATTTTGACGATAATCCTCATCGGAGACAAATTCTCTGAGAGAAACACGGAGAGATGGGATTTGGACTTCCAAAGGAAGGACAAATTTCACTCCATAGACGAGAGAGAAAGGAGTAGCACCAGTAGGGGTACGAATGCTAGTCCGATAAGCCTAGAGAGCAAAAGGGATATGTAAATGCCAATCCCTACCAGCTCGACTAGTTACCTTTGCGAGGATATTACGCAAAGTTTTATTGGACGCTTCGGCCTGACCATTAGCTTGAGGATAGTATGGAGAAGAAAAACTGAGCTTGATATTGAAAGCATTGCAGAGATTCTGCAAATCAGTGTTCTTGAAAGACTTACCATTATCTGTGATTAGCTTGTGTGGAACGCCAAAGCGACAAATGATGTGTTGATAGACGAAATCAACTATGGGTTTAGCCTTTGTTGAAGAAAGAGGGATAGCTTCTACCCACTTAGTAAAGTACTCAGTGGCAGTAATGATAGAATGATGACGCTGTGAAGAACGGGATTGATGAGACCAATAAGATCAAGACCCCACTGCGAAAAAGGCCACAAATCCGCCGCAGGTTGCAAAGCCTGACTAGGGATGTGCGTGAGATTGGAATGTTGCTGACACTTGACACACTTCTTAGTGTATTCACAACAATCTTGATTAAGAGAAGGCCAATAATATCCCAAACGTAAGATGCGCTTGGCTACAGCTAAGCCACTAAAATGTCCACCACAGATACCGTCATGGACCTCCTGAATAGCTTTAGATGATTCATGGGTTTTGAGGCATCGAAGCAAAATACCATCAAAGCCGCGTTTGTAAAGAATCCCACCTAGGATAGTATAGCGGTTGGCGCGTTGGACAAAAGATCTTCTACCATTGGAAGTCAGATCTGGAGGAAGCACCGAATGAGATAGATAATCAACTATCTGTTGATACCACTCATCTTGAGTATGGGTTGTGACAGCATTGATTGACGTTAGTTGTTGAAGATAAGATGGTTGATCTAATCGTTGCACAGCCACATAAAGACGCGAGTCTTCGGTAAAAGGCGGGATAAGTGAGGCTAATGAGGCCATGGTATCCGCGAATCGATTTGCAGTGCGAGGAATGGCTTGGATAGTGAATTTATCAAAAGATTGGAGTTGAGCGAGAACGATATCACGATATTTTTGAAGGATATCATTCTTGCATTGATAGACACCCGTGACCTGATTAACGATGAGTTCAGAATCACCGAAGATGTCAATATGACGAGCGCCGAGATTAATGGCATTTTGAAGACCTAAAAAGAGCTTCATACTCAGCCACATTATTGGTGCACTCAAAGTTCAATTTGTGTGCAATCGGGATAGGCGTACCCAAGGAGGAATCATCACGAAACCCGCACCTCCCCTTGGCGGCATTTGGATCCATCAAAGAAGAGCTTTACTTTAAATGGAGATAGACCAAAATCAATTTGTTGGATATACTCATCGGGAATTGAGCAAGGGGTCTTGAGTGTCCTAAGAGGAGCATCTCGCTAATTGATCTGCAATAACTCCGACCCTTGATAGCCTTTTTATGGGATAAACTCAAGGTCAAACTCATCATAAGCATAAGCCAACGAGTGATGCGATCATTGTGATAAGGCTTTGCATGCATTGTCTTAAGTGGATTGACACTTGTGACAATATAAGTTTTGTGATTAAGGAGATAATGACGAAGCTTAGAAGTTGCGAAGAAGAGAGCGCAACATAGTTTTTCAGCTTCGGAGTAACGTGTCTCATACTCATGGAGGGTGCGACTGATGTAATAGACAGCTTGTTCTTTACCACAAGTGTCCCGATGCGAGATCATGGCTCCCCAGCATGGTCACCACGAGAGATATAAAGATAGAAAGGCTCCCCCTCGCGTGGAGGTGTAAGCACGGGTGGAGAAAGAAGATAAGCTTTGAGATCATCAAAGGCCTTTTGGCAATGCTCATCCCATTCAAAATGAACATTCTTATGGAGAAGATGGTGAAAAGGTTGACAACGGTCCGACAATTGGGAGATAAAACGACGCATTGATCAAGACGTTCTTGGAGGCTGATTGGAGTTGAAGCTTAGAAGCGGGAGGCATCTCAAGGATAGCTTTTATTTTTGCGGGATCGACTTCAATACCCCGATGGAAATGATAAAACCTAAAAGTTTACTGTGGTGAGAACGCCAAACACTCACTTAGCTGGATTTAGACGAAGACAGAAGCGGATAAGCCTCTCAAAGAGAGGTGCAAGGATGAAAAGATGATCCTGACGACGCTTGGACTTGCCGAGGAGATCGTCAACATAATCCTCCACAGTTTTGTGTAAGAGATCATGGAAGATGTATGTCATTGCTCGTTGATAGGTTGCTCCTGCGTTCTTAAGGCCAAAAGGCATGACACGATAACAAAAGGTCCCCCAGGGGTTATGAAGGAAGTCTTATGTTGGTCTTTTGGTGCGATGAGGATTTGATTATAGCCAGAGAAACCATCCATAAGAGAAAGCATCTCATGGCCCGCAGTTAAATCTACGAGTTGGTCGATATTAGGAAGAGGAAAATCATCCTTTGGACAGGCAAGATTAAGATCCCTAAGTCGGTACAAATTCGAATCTTCCCAATAGAGCCTTAGTTATCGGGTACTACATCGACACCCATTGGATAATCGATGGGTTGGATGAAGTTAGCCGAGAGCAAGCGCCGTAATTCTTCTTTAACAAGAAGGGCTACTCTAGGTGCATTTTACGTAATTTTTGCTTAACTGTTTGATGTTGGGAAGGGTAACGATATTGTGGACCACAATATCGGGATCGAGTCCTGGCATGTCCTCGTATGACCAAGCAAAGGCTTGATGATGTTTGGAAAGAAAAGCGGTAAAGTCCCCTAATTCCTGTGGATTAAGGGATTGGCCGACCTTAATGATGCGAGGGTCTTCAGAAGTCCCTATATTAAGGTCGATAGTGGCTTCGTTGAGAAGGGTAGACGTGTCAGAAGGAATAGTCTTGGGAAGATATGAATCCTCTGCCCCTAGATAGGTGAGGACAGAATCGTCATCCGCACAGTGGATAGTGTTGATAGTGGGAGAGTCGTCTCCAACTATTTCAGGGAAGATTAATGGTATAGAAGCGGACCGATTGTTAGTCTCGTAGGCTAACGGCCCTAAGGAAATGGTATTGATCAAAAAAAAAAGTTAGGTGGGATGGAAATGTCATCGTCCACATCAAGTGATGTTTCTGATTTAGTGGGGGAAGGTGGTTCTTCAGTAGGAAGAGGCTCATCAAGAATAGTGACAGTGGCCTTTGAAAGAGGTTTAAATCCTAAACCAAATTTCTGATGTGGCATGAGAGTAGGAATGGACTTGAGGTCATGTATACCTTGTTCATATTTTCCCAAAGCCAAAACCTTTCCACGCGCATCGATATAGATAAGTTTTTGCAAACGTGGGATTCTCAGTAGATAAGGTAAGGTTTGGCTCTGTGGAGGAGAATCCGGGGCGATAATGAGGCATATCAAGACCACCAGTAGATGAAATTGGTCTCGTTGATTGGGCGGACCAATGGTGACGATGCGACCGAGACCTCGGTTGATATTCGTGTTGTTTGTCTCGGTCTACCATACTCATTAGGTTTGAGATGGGCATCAAAAGAAAAGAAAAGAGAGGAAGCTCTCCTAGTGAGAAACGCTGCAATGTCTCTTCTAGATTTTGTAAATCCGGTAGTTTGGTTGCAGGTATAGAAGAAGATGAGGCCCCGTCAGGGGAACATGGATTTTCTTTTAAAGGGGCAGATCTTGTGGTCATGTCGCATTGTGCGGAAGGAAAAGGATCTCCTGGATGAGTATATATTTTGCCCTCATATTGATATTTTAAGCATCGATGGAGGGTGGATGGGACACAATGCATTGCGCGAATCCAGGAGCGTCCGAGGATCATATTATAGTGAAATTTTCCTTCGACAATGTAGAAAAGTTCGTGAAGCAGCTTCTTACCTACTCGAATGGGTAAGACCACAGTTCCTAAAGTAACTGCTAGCTGATCGTTAAATGATCGAAGGGCAAAGGGCGGGGGTGACACCACATTCTTTGGTAACTTAAGTTGTTCGAATGTGTGCGAGGAGATGACGTTGAGTGCAGCTCCACTATCGATCATGACACGTTTTAAGGTAGTGTTATTGATTTGGACTGTGATAAAGAGGGGAGCCTCCAAATCCTCTGAAGAAAGAGGAGGAATTTCCGAATCTTCAAAAGAAATGGCGGTTGATGGTCTATTCAATCCAACAACCAACTCGAAGGGCTGGGGCTCATCGAATTCACTGCGATGCGACGCAGATTATCAATTAGGGCCTGGCGATGTTGTGGAGAGGATTGGATGAGGTCAAAAAGAGACATTTTGACCGGAGCCTGGGTGAGTTGTTTCATAACACTCTCCTCAACGGATACGGGAACTTGAGCCCGAGGTGCAGCACGAATAGAGACCCTGGGTCGTGGTGCTGATGAGGAAGGAGAAACGCCTTTAGGGGCTGCAGAAATGACAACCCGTGGTCGAGATGCTGAAGATGAAGATGGGTTATCATAGTGTTGGGTTCTAGTGGCGATATGGATTGTGTCAATTTGAGAAGGTGGAAGATCAAGTGGAGTGGAACCACTAGAGGTCTGAGTGGATGGTTGAGGTTTGGATGGGGCTAAGGTGACAGGAGGTATTTGTTCCTCCTCCTCCAGCAAGAGGTCACTTTCTTCCAGAAGGTTCTTGATAACGGCTTGAAGAGCTTTACATCCCTCAGTATCATGACCCGGAGTACGGTGGTAAGCACAAATCAGATCAGAGTTAAACCAGGTAGGTTTCACTCCTTTAGGGTTATAAGGTTTAATCGGAGGAAGGGTTATGGATGAAGATTGGATAAGTTGATGAAGGATTTCGGTGTAGAATCCGGTAGACGAAGAGGAGGATAGAGATGATGGAGATGGTTCTTTCACATTAACCGACTGCCGAGGTAAGAGGACTTGCATGTTAGGTTTAACAGTTTGTTTAGGAATCCTCTTATTTGTTTGGACATTTGGAGGAGCAGTCTTGGGCACTTGAGATGGGAGTAAGTGAGACATGATTGACTTTGGTGGAGGAGGAGCCCCTAAAATAGATTTTGAAGATGATGGAGATGTGACAAATTTTGCGGTCTTTGGAGACAAAGGGGGTTGCTTGGTCGGATGTACTGATGATTTAGATAATGTCGGTTTAGAAGAGGAAGAAGCTCCCAAAGTAGGTGAAATCGGGGGAATATAGGGTGTCTTGGTTTTTGGTAATGAAGATGATGATCCTGATAGAAGAGGTGACGTCTTTTTAGTAGGTAAGTCTATTTTCCGGGGTATTGGTGAAGAATGTGTTGTAGAAGAAGACGATGGCTTTGATAAGTGTGTAGAAGAAAAAGCCTTCTCAGCGGGAAAATCCAATCGTTTATGAGGCGTAGAGAGAGATTTTTGTGGAAGAGCACCAAGAGTCTTGATGGTCCGAAATATGGGCTTTCCTTTTTCAGGGATGGTGACAACTTCAACGTCATAAGGTGATTGTAACCTTTTTGGGGGAAACAAATGGGGAGGTACTGATGTTGTAACGTTAGATTTTGCTTGTCTCGGTTTAGGTTCCGGAACCAAGTGTATAGGTGTTGGTGCTACTTCTTTTGATTTTTCTTTAATAGACGAAGTAACATTGGTGATGGAAGAAGGGGTTGATGAAGAAGCAGTTCCTTGCGAAGGGACTACTTCTGATGCAGTAATCATGGGTGAAACTACTGTAGGAAAAGAGATAGGAAGAGTCAAAATCGAAGATGCTTCCGTTGAAGTTGGCACAATGATAGGTACGTTCACCAAGGGCATAGTTGCAGCGGGAATGGGAGCAACAGAAGTGGATGTGTCTGAAGTGGAAACTCGAAGGGATGTAATTGCCTCGAGTATTGAAAGAATGTCTGATGATGAGACAGATGAGGATGATACTGTCTCGGGTATGGATGGTAGGTCAGACAAAGGAGCGGAAAAAGAGGATTCCGTGCTTAGTAATGTAGGAATATTCAAAGGTGGGCCATCTGAAGATAATGGAATTCCAGTGATTGATGAAGTGGAAGGAGGTCCTGATTCGATTGATGGGTTTGCAGATGGATTGGTTTCAGAAGAAGAGTCCTCGGTAGAGATGAAGTTGATGGTGTGAGTGTTTGATTTTTGAGATTCTGAAGCATTATGGTTCGGGGCATGATTGGGAAAAGGTTGTTTAAAAACATCAAGTGCCTGATTTGGGGGAGCATTTGGGTTATCTAGAATGAGCTCGCCTTTATCAATGAATTTTTGGACAAGATTTTTGAAAGTCTGACATCGTTCGATGTCATGACCTTTGGTTCTGTGATAATGACAGAAATCGTTTTCCCTATACCAGAATGGGCGCTCTCGGCTTTCATCAATATCCCTAATGGGGGGAAGTTCGATCATGCGAACTTCCAACATTTTTTCTAAGATAGAGGCATATGATTCCCCCAATGGAGCAAAGGATCGAGATGATGAAGCCCCTTTTCGAGCAGATGAAGGGTCTCTTCGTGGTGTTTGATTAGAAGTATTATCGGCTCGTGATGCTTTTAATACGATGGCGTTGGTGGATCCTTGATTTTTGTCTTTAGAAGGAGAAGAATTTGGTTTGGTAAACCGAGAAAAATCTGGTTTGGATTTAGAGCGAAGTTTTAGCTTCCCTTGCTCAATGGCGCGAGATTCAAGTTTGCGTGCCATCGTGAAGGCTTCCTCAAAGGTATGAAAGGTTTGGATCCTTAAAGTGGAAGAAATGTGATTAGCACAAGATCGAGTAAACAACTCGATTTGTTGGGATTGAGGAAGGGAGAAAGACAATTGGTTGATTATCCCTCTCCAACGAGTGACAAAGTCTGCAATAGACTCATCATCGAATTGGCGAATGTTATAAAGATCTGTGATCGAGATCTTATGTGCGATATTTATTGAAAAGTTTTCAACAAACATCTGGGCCAATTGAGAGAAGGAAAACAAAGAATGTTGAGGGATGTTATTATACTACCTAAAGCAGACTCGCTAGAGACATAGGAAAGGTACTGAGCATGAGCTCCCGATCTTGGAATATGAGATAACAAGCATGTTTGAATGCTCACAGATGTTGTTGAGGGTCTTCCCGACTATGAAATTTTGAAAATTTAGGAAGTTCCCATTGGGGAGGATAAGGCTTAAAAGCCACTGAAGGGTGAATGGGTTCATTACACACTTCTTCAAAGGAGTATGAAGGACGAGCCCCTTTTGTGGAGGCTTCCAAGTCTGTGATTTTCTTGAAGAGAATTTGAACCACATCCGATTGAGGAGGAGGTACATTGGTATGTCCTACATAAGAAGCAAGTGGTGGATGTTGTTGAGGTGTCAATGGGGGATTCATCTGTTGATGGATAGGATGATAAGAGGAATAACCAGGTGTTCTGGGTGACACCGGGTGGGGTATTTGCTGTGAGGTAGCTTGCGTATAGGCAGGCTGTGAGATAATAAGGGGTTGAGAAAATGAAGGTTGGATGACGGATGGAGCCTGTGATTGGTGGACTCCTATGTTTGTTGATTGGATCGGGATGGATTGAGGAACATGGGTGTTGGTTGGATTGGACATGTTGGGGAACAAGACCTGAAAGGGGCCTTCTACTGCCGGGTTAGGTATTAAGGGTGCCGATGTTAGCTGATGGGCGAAGGTCACAGTTGCTGGAACATTGGAGGAAATACCCCCTAGAGGACGAGAAGTAGGAGCCAACTGACTATTCGGAGGGGGTTGGCTCATGAAGAGGTACTGACCTTGGGACACAATGGAGGGCATAGATGAATTAACAGCAACATGCGGGTGTGCAGACGCATTCATTATAGCAAGGGCAGAAGACCTCTCAGAAGTAGGTGGTGGAATATTCGAGGTAACTGCGGTGTTAGGGATAGGTAAGACTATTTGGGAATTAGTCGATATGGAAGGTGGAAGAGAAAAGGGAGGCATAGGGGCCTCGCCCTTCTCCGTGGCTCGAGGTAAAAGAGATGGTGCAAACTGCTCTACAAAGGCTTGGGATGATCCACGAGGATAATCGTACACTTGTTGGATTGGTGGCCCTTGATCAGATATTCGAATGGACTTGTGTACTAGGTAGTCCATGAGGGCTATCGGGTTACGGTCGAGGAATGCCTGGAATTCAGGATCCCCGCGGGGAACATACTCCGAGTCAGATGATATTTCCGAAGGACTAGGGGAAGCTGGACGTGATGGGATTGCTTTGGCTTGATGGAAAGGGTTATATGACCAGGATGGGGACCCAACTAACAGCGGTCCCGAGGAAGATTGGGGGGGTGCCGAAACCTCCACACTAGTGGTGATCTCGGAGGAAGAAGGAACTAGTTGAGCCATTCTTCTGGATTGTGATCGGGTGATAACCGTCATAAACACACAGACAAGAAAAGTGACCTAACTAATGCACATGATAATTCAAGCAAAGGCAAGTGATTATCTCCTTTAAATTTTAATGCTTTTAAGAAAATAAAATGTTAGGGAAGGCTTTTAGAATAGAACTACTCGAGATAGCCAAACTAAGGATGGTTTGGGTAATGTTTGGTGAGGAGTCCCGAAGGCACTTCAAGAAAAGACCGTGCGTGGCTTGATATAGGGCCTACCCCGCACTTCACACACCACTGCGATAAGGGAGTGGGTGCTTTGCCAATATATACCAAAATCTTCCGTGAATTTATAGCGCGGCCCGAGTACCGCGTAGGCTCTTCCTCTTGGATATCACTTCCAAGTAGGCGAGGCCAGGGAAGGAGTTTTGTTTAAATGCTTTATACCTAGTGATTTTGGCTTTGTGTGCAAGGGTGAAAAATAAAAATCAAATAGTGTCACTACCGATTTTGATCAATTTTCCAAATAATTAAAACTAGATGAAAAGAGTAAAGAATGACAAAGAAAAAGTTCTTTTTAAGCACTTAAAAACGAAGTGTTTGATTTCAATGAAGACAAGTCAAACAGATTCTTTCCCAAATGCGATTAAGTTCTTTTTAAACACCAAAAATCGAAGTGTTTGGATGTGATAGGCAACCGACAAAGAAATCCTAAAAAGGAGAAAACACCGTAAAAGAGGAATACCTGTAGATTTAGCTCTCCAAGGTGTGTGGACTTCAAAAAGCGCGTTGTTGAGCTCTTCCCCTCGAACAATCCCACGAACAAGCAAGGTGCTCCGCAAGAAGAGGTTAAGCAAACAACAAACAAAATCCAGAAAGATATATCCGGATAATGGTGAAATGAAAAATTTCTATTTTAAGGAAATAGAAAAATTTCAAGATAATGATTCCGCATAAAAAGAAGCAAGATTGAAATGATGAAAAGAAATGCTCAAATAGGACTGATAGAAATCAGTGAAAAAAAGGAACAAAGTTCAAAACTAGGAAAGAAATGAACTTACCAATAAGGGACTTTGGTTGGGTCCCACCGGGCGTGCCAGAATGTAGATCAAGAATTTTGCGCTTGTTACCTGTCCAAGTTAATGCACCAAACTAAACACAAAAACCCTGAAAAACTCCAATAAAATCGATACCTGATGGATTAGATCCGAAGATGTAGACGGATGAGGAAGCCGATGTAGACAAGACGGGCGCACACGAGCAATTCGCGCAATAGATCCGAATAACCTGCAAAACACCGATGCTTGACAGAAAAAGACCACGTTAAAAGATATTTAAGTGGACTGCCCGAGAAGCGGGTCCGAGAAGCGATAAGCTTCCTCGGCGGATGTCAGTCCACGTTTTCAATTAAGAAAAGAAGCATACATGATAAAAGATGTAAATAAAGACTAGATTTTCTGATTGCAGTAATAAGAATCTAAACAGCAGACAGAAAGTACAGAAAACAGGGAACTATGAAATAAATGCTGGATTTGTGTTACCTGTATCCTTTTACCTATCTGCAGAGAAATCGGCGTCGACTGGGTAGAATCGGCGTCGATTGAGACTGGTCGGCGTCGATTGAGAAGGGTCGGCGTCGACTGGATAAGATCGGCGTCGACTGGAGACAGATCAATCAATCAGGGACTGTGCGACAAGATTCGGGAATTGGAAGGTGAATGTGGTCTGCTGGATGTGCCGAAGTTGGCGAGATACTGGAACAGAGTCACCAGATGATAGATGGTCGTGACAGGGACAGAGTAACGGTGCTCCTCTCAGGGATTGATTTGGACAGGATCTGTCCTAATCTGAGACAATTGATGCTAAAAAGATCTCTCTTTCTCACACCCTGTATCTCTCTCGCTCTCTGTTCGTGCGTAAGTGCTCTCTTTTTTCGCCTGTTCGCTTTTTTCGCTCGTTCGTGATCTCTTTTCGGTCTCTTCGGTCCTTAGAACTGAGTTCTGGACTTGCTTTTATAATCGGCGCCGCTCCTAGAAAATCGGCGCCGACCATATGGGTCGGCGCCGATCGCGGAAAAGACTCCCGAGGTGGCCAAAAATGATCGAAAAAGATAAGACTTATCCCGACTACGGAAAATATCCCGCTTAGGGAAGATTAAAAATAGATGTGATACATAGATAGAATAAATTTGGGGTGGATAAGTGATTAAGATGCATGGGAAGAAGCGTAATTAAATATTTAATATTTAATCACTCATGGGTAAGATGTGATGGGATGAATTAAATTTGGAATAAGTGATTAAATCACAAATTGGATAATATCCCAAGGGGATAGTTGGTGATGCAACGTGCCCCAGTTACCTAAGCAAGTAAACGGATGAGAGGGACACTAAATTGGGTAACCAATTTTAAGTGTCTACACTTAGGTGTTGGTTCTCTTCCAAAGACTAGATCTCTGCATGGTAGAGGTAGAAGATGCTTGACACAACAAATATCCCAACGCCCATATTCCCGGCTAAGTATTGGACTCTCCATTTCGTTGGAGCTAGATGTCAATTCTGAGTGGGGAAGGTGTAATCTTTACTTCTCCTAGAGAGAAAAGTTCTACCATTTGTCTTTAAACTAAATTTCAAATGTACAAACAATGGCGCTGAATATGAAGCCCTCCTCCTTGGCCTCATCTTAGCTAAGAGAATCAGTGTTGATAACATCAAAGTGTTAGGAGACTCACAATTGATAGTAAACCAAGTCTCCGAGGTGTATGAAACCAACGTTGAGAACTTACAACTTTACAAAATAGTCTGTATTAGATTTAAGCAAAGAGTTTGACTTCATATCAATTGAAGCAATCCCAGCGAGAACAAAATCTTCTCGCTGATTCAATAGCAACCTTAGCATCGCGCTTTACTCTAAACGATAAGTTGGAGGATACCCATTTCATGATATCCCTTAAATGCTTGAACCACCGATAAAAACAACATCAAAACCTTTTTAACAGATAGAAATGAGAAAAATCTACTATCCTAGACTACGTTGATAGTGATACAATTACTCTTGATTTCTTAATGCCTATGCAAAAATTACATCTCACCCATCATGTAATAGATTTGTCTTTAATCCCACATTCATCTTCCTACTTCCTAAATCCCATGACAGAGCTTCCCCCACAAAGGGAACTCAATATATGCGCAGATAGAAAATGGAGATGATCTGGAATTACCTTCAGCCCCTCCTAAGTTTGAAGAAGGTAACGCTTCTTTAATCGAAGAAACAATTGATATTAACATTGGAACAGAAGATGAACCAAGGATATTGAAGTTAGGATCCTCGTTAACTCCATCAGAAGTAGAAATACACACTCAAATCCTCAAGGAACATCAGAAGGCTTTCACATTTAATTATAAAGAAATGACAGGGGTTGCACCACACACACGGTACATAACCTCGTCACTAAATCAGATGCAAAGCTGATTAAACAAAAATTGAGACCAATGAAACCTAAGGTAGCTCTCATGGTGAAAGAGGAGGTAATAAAACTCCTCCAAGTAGGATTCATCAAACCAGTCGATTACTCTTAGTGGGTATCTAATATTGTTCCCGTTCTAAAAAGAATGGGAAGATACACATCTGTATAGACTTCCAAGACATTAACAAAGCATGTCCTAAAGGTGACTTCCCGTTACCATCCATAGATGTCATTATTTATGCAACAACCTGGATTTGAATTCTTGTCTCTCATGGATGGATTCTCGGGATACAATCAAATCGAATATCTCGAGCAAGATCAAGCTAAAACCATGTTTATAACTTCTTGGGAACATATTGCTACGTTATTATGCCATTCGGTCTAAGAACGCCCGTGCTACATACCAATGAGCTATGACATATATATTTCATGATCTTATTCATAAAATTGTGGAATCCTACGTAGATGACTAGTTGGCCAAGGCCAAGAAGTGTTGTGACCATCCAGAAGTGCTCCGTGTCATTCTTTCACGTCTAATAGAATACGGAGTCACACTAAATCTAGAGAAATGTGTCTTTGGTGTAACAAGAGGGAAGCTCCTAGGTTACATCCTATCGTCACGAGGGATAGATGTTGACCCAACCAAAATTTGGCTGTCCTCGAAATGGTCCCACCTTCGGATGAATCTGGAATTAGGTCATTTCTTGGAAAGCTTGGTGCAATCCGGAGATTCATCCTGGACTTAAGCTTCGCCATTCATCCAATCAACAATCTACTCAAGAAAGATTATAGTATTGATTAGATTGAAGACTAATGAATCTTTTGGCGTAGTTAAGCGTTTCCTATTATCGCCACCTACGCTAATGCCACCTAAGCTAGACCGCCCGTTAATTTTATATTCGTGAGCTACCGATGTCTCGCTAGCCTATATATTTGCCGCCCAAGAGGGGCGATGACAAGAGAGAATGCATGATTTATTTCATTAGTCGAACATTACTTGACTACTAAACATGTTATACACAGTGGAATGAGAATGCTTTGCCCTAGTATTTACAACCAAATGCTTAAGACATTATATGCTAAATCGGGAATCAAGGGTCATTGTAAAAACGGACCATTTACGAACTTTCCTCACACAAGGTCCTTGTCTAAAAAGGTTGGACGTATTATAACCTTAATGGGGAATTTGAATTAACATTTATAAATCGTAATCATGTAAAGGACAATTCATCATGGATTGGTTAGTGATAACCCACTAGATGGAGGCAATCTAGTAGATCTAGAATTTCACGATGAATGCGTATACTACATCGAAACCAGACCTCTTATCTCTCGAGTGTCCTTGGTATACCGATATTATTAATTATATAAAGGACCATACGTATCCGTAAGGTACCACACCACAAAAATAAGGTGATTACACATTATCATAGCTAAATACGTCATTATAGAGCAAGTGCTCTATCGAAAAGCGTTTAATGGAATGCTTCTAAGATGTGTTAACACGAAAGAATCCAAGAAGATTCTCCATGAATCTCACGAGTGGAATGTGTGGAGGCCACTTCGGTGGCCATGCCACCACTGTAAATACATCGGATGGGCTATTTCGCCTACTCTAGAACACGACACAAAGTAGAGTTTGTATGCGAAGGTGTCATAAGTGCCAAAAATTCTCCCATGAGATCCACATTCGGAACAAGCTCTCTGACCAATCACTACTCCATGGCCCTTTTCTATGTGGGGCCTCAATTTGGTAGGGAAATTATCTCCCTCATCTATAGATGGCCATAATTCCATAATCACGGCCACCGAATATTTTACGAAGTAGGTAGAGGCCATGCCTCTTACGACTTATGCAGGTTCCGTAATTGCCAAGTTCATTTTGAACCAAATCATTTGTGAGGTACGGTGTCCCGCAAATCATTATCTCGGATAATGGGACTTCTTTTAAGAATGATGAATTTTGTGAAATGTGTAATAAATTTAGAATAAGCCATCATACAGACCTCCCTGTATTACCCTCAAGCCAACGGATAGGCTGAAGTGACAAACAAAACATTAAAAGCCATTCTTCTTAAAACGGTGAAAGAAAACAAACGATATTGGCATTTGAAGTTATATCCAGCCTTGTGGGCCCACCAAACCTCATTAAGAACACCAACGAGAGTGACTCCTTTCTCGCTAGTATTCGGGGTAGAAGTCTGCTGAGGGCTCCTCTTGCATCCACAGACAGCTCTGCACGGGTCCTCTCCATAGGGATCATCGTGGTATTAGTGCATACCCTGTGAATCAAGTCTCGCTACTCATCGGCGGTCTCTGTAAACAAAGGAGAAAATGAATTAGAAATAAAACAAGAGATAAACATAAGTGTAAACAAAAGGAGAGATGGAAATTAAAGCAATCCTAACTCAAAGCAAAGGGAAGATAACTTACTCGGATCATCGGGCCTCCAGGATGGATCTCAGGGTCGACTGCCACACGGATGCCGTCCGCCGATCGAGGTACTCCTCCCATGGCTGGAGTAACATAGTGTCTCGCTATGGACTCATCCTCCCGCCATGGCCACAGGGAGAGTGGCTCCTCTAAACTAGAGTCACCGTCTTTGCACTCTGCTCTACCCTCTCTCCTACATGATATCCCGAGTGTCATGCCACTCGGATCACCGTCCTCCTCTCCCCACGACTCGCCGCCTCGGCCTCGGTATCCTCCTCTATTTCTCCCTTGTGAACTCCTCGGACTTGGAGTCTATGTCAATGGGGTCATCGCTGCTATGGTAAGGACCCATGACAATTTGAAGTAAGGGTGATTGAGGAGCACCGGCTCTCCTTCGAGCTTCGCACCACCCGCCTAGCCACAATAGAACACCGGGTGTAACAATTGTCAAACCCCGACCTCTAGGGCATCCCCAGGCCTCTCGAAATAATCTATATCTTGAAACCACCGGGGGAAGCATACCCATGTAAGGAAAGCCAAACTACTGAGGCACTCGGCCAAAGGGATGTATCTCCAATCTCCCTACTCTGTCAACAAGCTGCCCTATGGTGGAGCTGGAGATCAAAGTAAGAGCCTCCTCACCCCATAAACCTACCATGGCACTCGTGCACGGTGTGGCCTCCATATCATCGGTGGTCGGAGAAAAGCAACGGCTGGTGAGGTGCTCTGAGCACTGACATATCTTTCCATCTGGCTGCCCTCACAGCTCCGGGATCTGCCACCTCTACACCTCTGCCATAGGGAATGAAGCGCTCATAGACCCAACTCATAACCAAGGTCGGGTGGCTCAAAGATTGCCCTCAGTAAATGACTACCTGTACAAATCATGGTAGGTAGTCCCAAGTATGTTGGCTCCCCAGGCGTAGATCCGACCATGTCCCTCAATCTGTGTAATGATGGGGGACCAACAATATAATAGTGTATCTCCTCCCTTGTCCCCGATCAATCTCGAGGTAAGGATCCCCATATTGACCTGGCGAATCAAGGGGATGGGCAAGATAGGAATAGACCGAACTCTCACCCCCTTCTTCGAACCGGTGGAGATAATCGCATCTCCCATGTAAGAGGCCCACCGTGTGCTATCCCCAGGCCCGTGAACTGCTTGTCTCAAGGGTGAGTCATCTCCCGATGATCGGGACCCCCAGGATACGGTAAACATCCTCCAAAGTGATGGTCCACTCACCTCGGACCCCTGGTAATTAGAAGGTGTTCCGATCAGCATCCCAATAGGAAAATAAGTCACAAAGTATGTGACTAGATGGTGCAACATGTGGGACGCGTGATATACGTAGTATACCAGACCCTCCAAGAGTATCCTTCTCATCCCGAGAAAGGGCATCTAACATTGCTGGGAGACAGTCACACTCTCTCTCTCGACTCCACTAAATGTACTCCTCCCTCACTTGTATACACCCAAAAACACACAAAACAGAGCAAGTTAGCATCCAAGTGACATTAGAAAAATCATGAAAACACATAGAAATGCTAAAAATGTAAAAATAATTTCAAACAAGTGTTCTTTTGGCATTCTCAGCGAAGAACTGTTGCCACTGAGCAAGGTGGCGGTTTCATAACCGCCACCTTAAAGGCAGAAGTCTTATAACCACCACCCTAAATAGGGTGGTGGTCACGTGACCTCCGCCTGCTGTTCATGGTGGCGGTCGTGTCTGAAATCCCACGCTAGTTTTATACCCTAAAAAGTCCAAAACACGAAAACGACACTTTTCATTAAAACAAAGCCTACCCAAGAGGTGCTCCCCTAGATAGACCTTTTAACTGACATTTTCAAAAATTACCCCCACGACAAAGATTTTAACATTTTAAAATTTTGGGGGTAAAAGTGATAAATTGAGGAAAACTAACTTTGTGATCTTGCGGGTCGATGATCTACTTGCGGAGGTATGATAGCTATCTCGTCACGAACGTTTCGACTCTACTCTCGTAAGAAACCATCACCGTGGGTTGTAGAGCTCACAATCAATCAAATCAACATGCGCAAATGAATAGGAAAATGGGCCCACTTTTACATATATATGCAACTGACTTGTTTTGAATGCCCCTTTTCACAGCTTAGAGCGCCAACGGAGGTAAGTTTTTATCCTCACACAAATGGTACGTCCTCATTTCCCATTATTTTAGCATTTATTTTCCGATCTATTTTGTCTATCTGCACTTGATTCCTCTTTTCATTTTGTAAGTGGCGGGAATTTTGGATGGCATCATTTCAACACACGGACGTATCGTATAACTTCCAACTTCCCATTTCGGGACCGCCATACTGCATTCCACCGTTTTATGCCCCTTCATGGCTAAAATGCTTCTCCGAGGGGTAATATGTACGTACCAAAATTGTAGGTGCGACCACCGAAACAATGTCACACGTGCCCCAATGATGATACATGTCTCCTTGCAAGGTGTTCGGGATCCAAAAAAGCTCTCTAAGTATGCCTTAACATCCCACATGTCCCGCTTAGCCTCTACGCGTGCTTTATTTTTCTCTTTTCCCCTCTTTTCTTTGCCTTTTACTCTTCAGTTACGAAACCGCCACCATGCCTAGGTGGTGGTCTCGTGACCGCCGCCTGTCATGGTGGCGGTCACAATGCGCCACCCCGCTAGGGCGGCGGTCCTTCACGCATTTTCAAGAATGCCCTTTTTAACGTGAGTCACGTAATTTCAATGTTTACCAGCTTTTTCACCGCCTTTGGCTTGCATTAATGATTCTGGTTCCCTGGAATAGTGTTTTGCCATTGTTTATAGTTTAAGTGATCAATTTGGTTTTTACCTTTGGGTGAATGAATTGCTATAAATAGTTGGCTTGTGCTCAAGCAAATGGCCCTCAAAATTTTCCTCTCATTTTCTCATTTCAGTAGTTCAGTCTTTTATTTTGCTTAGGATTCATAGTTTAGTTCATTACATGCTCAGTTAGCATTGTTTTTTAGTTAGAAAGCCACATATCCATCTTGTGCAAGTGCTGTCATTACTTCATGCGATCCATTAAAGTAGAAAAATTTAGATTCTCGGTAGGGAAGCCATTAAAGTTACGAGTTTTACTCACAAACGAGTTAGTTTCAGTTCTGGATGTTTTATGTTGCATGACTTGCATAAATCCTGCTAGGAATTACACAAGCCAAGCTCTGTACTCTTGCGCTATCCCTCTCCTACTCGCATTGTATTCAGTCTGTATCCTAAAGCTGCCTTTGTTCCAATATCTACTTATGTTGATGCTAGCATTACATGCTTTTACGGATCCACGTGAGCAAGAAGAAACAAGAAGATCACACCCGAGGGACAAAGCCACACACACCATCGGATTTGCCACTATTTTGCAAAATCTAGGTTCTAGCTTTCAAAGTTCTAGTTAGAAGCATATCAAATAAAGTAGCCAATCATTTCATTTTAGTTAATCTTACTCTTGATATTGCCGGGAAGTCATGGGGGATTGATAGTTTCGAGAAACTATGATTCACTCCTCACTTCGAGAGGTAGGATCGAGAGTCTTTTAAATAGATTAGATCGGTTATTTCATTGTTTAGAACAGTTCACAATTGCACAGAAAGAATTCTGGACTAGGCTAGATAATTGTCCAGTAGAATCCACTACACCCATCTTCTACTCTATGACCCTATCCGGAGACATACATGAAACTATCCCAGGTCATTTTCCACGTATCCCACAACCCATAGATCGAATAACGCCAGAGCTCGATATTGATTGGAGCCTTTGAGCAGTCATCCTTGCCGATCGATCTATCACACCAGTTGAGGTTAGGAGGGCCTTCTTTGCCTTAGACTCACAAATTCCACTAGTACGCGTTGAAGACATAAGATTTCTTAACTAGTTTGTCTATATCCCATACGTATTCCATCCCCACCGGTTTGTCTCGGCACGACCTCGGGAGGTCAAAGCGAGGAAGAGTTACTTGTAGATTCCCAAGCTTGCTTGTCACTTTTCCATTGTGCAGTGACCTCTGAAAATGATTGTGGAGTAGCACCTTGAGCCATTGTTTTCCTGAATACTCTTTTAAATTGGAGCTCTCATTGAACTAATTATTTGTCCTCTTCTTCTTCCTACCCATGAGTTGGCATGATATTACGCACTCTAATTTTCTTTTATTTGATGGCTTCCTCCTCCTATGCTTCAAACCACCACAATCCTCCCACTCATCCTCCTCATCCTCTACTTTGATTGTCTCTATGGGCTTAGACACTGGAATGTTCTCCATGGTGTGCTTACCCTTCGGTGGCCCTAGGAGTGCGAACTCATCTTCCACACACTTGTTGTTTTCCAATTTGGGATTCAGGTTAGAGGTACATAAGAGCTTCTCTAATGTCTCTAACACCTAAAATTACTAGCTTTATGCTTAACACATCTGAGATGAGCCTTTCAATATATGCATTACGTCCTGGATATACATACTTCTTCCTCAGTGTGTGGTAGTCGTAGTCTACCTTGTCTGAATTGAATGTTAGGAAGTGTATGTCTAAGAAAATCTGAAGTGATGCACGAAAATATCTCACTTTGTGAAGGCATATGATAGTTTACACCATGGGCTCCAAGCCTTGTCCTTCATCGCAAATCATGCAATGCAAAAATGCTGGTATGCTACAAACTATACTGCCTTACCCACCACCAAAGGAAATTCTTGAGGATGTTCCATTCCTCTTCAAATGCCATGTGGAGCCTATCGTACCACTTCTCGGATCTCTACTTGACTAGTTCGATCATTGATCCTTCACACAAGTACTTGCTGAATTATTTTGTAGGTGACTTGTTCTCCATGGGATACTCCCAGATCTTCTCCTTTGGTCCATCAGGTACTCTAATTTCCATGAATACCAAAGATAACAGAACATCCCCAAAACTAATCTTTCCTCTTGAACATGCTTCTTCAATAATAGTTTCCGCAATGTAATTTGAAATGTTGTATACTACCCCTTTAGACATCTTCTTTGCAACGTGCAACCACATGGTGTTCACTTGTGACCACCTCTCTTGGTCATTTAATTTTTTCACAAGGTGTGTGGCTACCGACATAACTAAGTAATTTTTCATCTTGTTTATGTCCATGTTGCATGGACCCTTGGTGTACCCCACCTCCATCCCGGTCTCCAAAATTGTAGCCTTGTCATTAAGTCCCCATTAAGGTCTTCACTTGTGCCCTTCAATCCTGTCATAGTTGATATCAATGTGGATGAAATCCTTACTCGCATCCCGCAAAGTATAAGAATTCTTTGTGTACTCTGCTCATGAGCCATTGGTACAAGGGATCATATTTTCTGAAGTAAGGGAGATTATATAACTCATATACTCCAATATTTTTCAATAACTTCTCCCTAGTGTTGTCATAGACTTGTTGGTTCGAAAATCTATCACCTCGGGCATATTTATGGATAGACGAGCCAACAGGTGTGCGGGGCATAGCCCCTCTTTGAGTCAGCAAAGTGAAATTGGTTTATTGCTATTCCACCAGCAAGAATCTATGCAAGTCTCACAATATTCTACCTTCGGGGGTTTGGGATCTCATCCCGAGGGGTGTTTCGACCGCGGAAAGAAAGGAATGAAAGAGAGGATGAAGAAAGATCAGGTCCGAAGGGAGAAAAGAAATGAATTCCAAAGCAGAAAGGTCAGAGGGTTTATGTTTTGGGATTGGTAGTAAACAGAGCCAAACCTACTTGCATAAACGAATAAAGCAATACTGATGAATAAATGACAAAAAGTAGAGATAGATTTAACAGAATAAATGCATAGATCTGACATAAGAAAGATCGATGCCCATAACACACATATTCAAAGCACAAAGTCTTAATATTTGCATTAATATCTTCTTCATATAAAAATTACAAAGCCTTTTCTCTCACTTCTATTTTTCATCTAAAAGATATCCACACTTGAATACAACAAGTATTCAAGTATATATAGAAGGAGAGAAGAAAAGAAGACAAAAGGAAACAAACCACTTAATTACAAAATATCTACAAAATATCTTACAAAGTCATTTGTTGACTTTTGACAACTTTAGTGGATGACATCATCCCATGGTGCAACATGGATGATGTCATCATTTGTGTCAACAAATTTTGGATAATTTACAAGGAGAAAGTTGGGAAGAAGGAAACTATTCGTCGTCGTCCCGTGGCTGGAAGGGGGTATCCTACTTTTGCTGCTCGGGCGATGAGATGTGGAACTAGGCATGGTACTCCATGAACTTACTGATCATGGGTTGAAGTTGATCCTCGGAAGGATCCTTGTGTCTATCACTGATAGCTTCGCAGGTCTCCCGCTCGTCTATGAGCTTTTCCGGGAGTTTGGAATAATCATTCTCTACCTCTATCAGGTACCCGATGAAGTCACGACACGCCAACAGGTTATTGATGGATTCGGCGTCGAACGTGACCTCCTCGCCCTGGGCCCCTCGTGAAACGATCTCCTCAAGATCTGAATAGTTTCCTCCACCTTCCTTAAGGTGAAAGAAGAAGTGAGCAACCTTGAGACATTCTCGAGAACAATCTGCTCCATTTGATGCATCGTATCATGGCTACCTCCTTTACTTTGTCGATCTTCTCCAGAAGAACTCCAAATGATCCACCCGATAATCCAGAGTAGAAAGGATTTTGTTGAGGGCTCTGGGGTGTCCAAAGACGCCAAACTTGACCAGATCATCGATCGAATAGGTGAACATTTTTCAAAGGTCTCGTGTTGCATCCTCGCATGATCAAGCTCTTCCAGATGGGTCCTACTATCGCCTGGAGTTCTCTGCTTGTTTGATTGATATTCTAGTACAAATCGGTGAACTTAACGATAACTCCCTCACTTTCCTTGAGGATTTGGCTCCTCCAGTGGAAAATACCATGCCCCGCTTCACCGATTTTAGCATATTCATTGATCTTATCCCGGCTCGTGAGGCTCGGAGTTTCGGCGGTAGTCAGAGGGAGGCGCACCGCCCATTTTCTACAAGGCGCGGAGAAGATGTTTATTTTTCTCCTTTAGCAGCCTTTTCTTTTCCTTTGCTTCTTGGAGTTTCTTGCAAAGGGCGTCAACCGCAGATAGGCCTCTCCTCAGCGAGGCTTTCTCGAAGATGTCCCCATCGTGACTTGAGTCACCGTGTAATCTGTCGGAGACAAATCCTTCTTATCCTTCAAAGGATTGGGGTATGCAATCTCCATCACTCTCTCCCCTGATGCACTCTGAGAGAAGCGGGTTATCGGTTTTTGCTTCTTGATCCCTTTTGATGGGATGACGGAGAAGTCCATCGGGGTGATGGGAACTTTCCTCTTCGTTGACTCAGGTGCTGGGAGACCCAGCCGGACTTATGGGAGAAGGACTAGAAATAGAGAAGGGGGCAGCTACAGTAGTAGAAGGGAAAAACATGGAGACACTTGAGGCGCATGGAGAGGGAAGCCGAGGAAGTGCTCATGGGAGGAAGAGATATAGGAAGACATAGGAAGGGAAGGGAGCTCAGAGATGAGGGAAGAAATGGAGGGGACAGTCCGCGAGAGAAGAGAAGATGGATGAGGAAGAAGGGGGAACAGGGAAGATGGGGGAGAGGACACGACCAAAGGAATGGTCGCTTGGGTCACTCGAGGAGGGGAAGGAAGAGAAGGAGAAGGGACAGAAGGGACCTCAATAGTTATAGTAGTGGTGACATCCTGAGTGGATGTGCCTATCGGAACATCTTCCACTGCTTCTTCTTCTATGATTTCTGGGGTTACAACCTGTTCTTGTGAAGCGGAAGGAGGACTTTCAGGAGCTTCCTCTTGGGTGGAGCTGGATTCACCCTCTTTACCTTTCCCTTTCCCTTTGGCTACTGTTTTTCCCGAGGAGGTGCATTTCCTAATGGAGATGTGGTGAAATCAACTCCGAGGTAGATGAGACCGTTCATTCTGCACCAATGCTCTGTTCTTCACAGAGTTTCTTTAACCCTTTCTTCAATCATTTGGTGTTTTGTCCTCACAATCACTTAGCAAAGAAACGCCATCATCTCCACCGTATCAAGATACACTTGATCAACTTCTTTCTCGAGTTTGATAGCCTTTTGGACGATGGCCACACCGCATCGATGATTTCGCCAAGGCTAAGCGGAATGATCCTTCCTCCCGAGCTCGACCTCATGATATATGTCGATATAAATGTCTTCGATCTGAGGGATGTGGATCGGATCGAGCTTGGCCTCGGGAGACAATTCCTTGGGTCAAGGTGGGCCTGGCCGTGAAGTTGTCCTTTTGATTCAGCAGCTCTAACTCGCAAACATGTCCTTTCCTTGTGGTGAGAGAGACACGTATACCTGCCCACTGTGAGGGGGAAAGGAGTTCCACCCTTCTTTCTCTTGAGACACTTCTCATGGTAGGTGATAAGTTGTCTCGACAGCTCCAATAGGATCAACTTGGGACCGGCATATCTTGGCAATTTAGTTGGTTCCCCCAAGAAGTTAACCGCCCTCAGATAAGTAAAGGTGGGGAATTGAGTGAACAGGGCCCCCCATTTCTCTGTAGCTGCTACGATGCTCTTGGTCGTACGACCGTGAGTCATATTCGCCTTAAAAGGCAGATGATGCCATAGAAGAAGGCATCGTTGATCTTTGTGAACTGGGGAATACTATTTTCCAGCTTCAGTTCTGGATAGTATTCATATATCTTAACCTGGGGCCAAACCCCGCACCGCATTAGAGCTGGATAGTCTCTCTCTGAAGCCGCAACATAGACTACATAGGAGTTCATATAGAACCTCCCCGTTGTGGTGAGTTGTTGGAGCTGCTCCGATATTGTGCTGCTTATGATCTCCGCCCACTCAAAGCGTTGATCTGGCACATTTTTATTCATCATTTCTAGGTATCGCAAAGATCCACTTGTGAAAGTAGTGGGCATCGTGAAGCCCAAACACTCGCTCAGAACGTGATTGTATCACCGAGTTCCTCCGAAAAGTCACTCGCGATGAATGACTTGTGGCCACCGAGTCACCACCTTTTTTTTTTTTAGGTATACTTCGCTCATCACTGCATGCACCGATCTTCATTGTCATCCCAAGCCTTTGATGCAATCTTCCTAGCTTATGGCCACAAAGTGCCTATGATGAGGAATGCCAAGCATTATTTCAAAGTGGCGGGCAAAGTGAGGTTGATTATGACCTCACCCTTCTCATTATGGACACATCTTGTGTCTTTGTTGTAGCATCGGGCTACTACCATCATAAATTCATTGTTTACGCACTTACAGGGATCCCGCCAACAAAATGTAGCGCACTGCCCATCAGTTTGTCCATCCATGGACTTCTTGTGACCCTCTGGGTTCTGGGCCTGGAAATCCTCCATATCAATATGACCCAGTTCTGAGTCTCTGATGTCTAGGTCACACTCTGCTTGGGACTCGGGCATCCTGACCCTCTGATACTTGTACTTCATTTCTTCTTCTATGAGCTTGGCTTTACCCTTAGATTTGGTAGGTTTCTTGCTTGATGTTGACATATGTAACTCTGAACTTAGTTGCTGATCTACAAGAATAAGAAGTGAAACCCAACGCAAGAAAGTCATATCAGCTATTTGATCTTCCATTAAAGCGTCAACAAAAGAAAGAGTTAGTGATTTTAAGGCCTCAGGGCGCAGGGCGCATGAATACTGTAGGTTACAGGGCTAAATAATAAGGCGCACAGAAAAGGGTTGCTGCAAGGGATAAATCAGCACCAAAGGGCGCATGGCGCATGGACACTGCAGATTGCATTTTTGTTGTTGTAAGCATAAGTGCACCTGCGCCATATGTATACATTTTATAAAGGGTGTGGATATTTTTCATGTTACACGGTGTAGGATGCGCCAAAGGGCACGTGAGCTTAATGCGTGTAACATCATTTTTTCATGCGCCATAGGGGAACTCGGCGCGCACATGGAAGGTCTAAACAACATGATGTTGTTGTAACAATGGATGCACTCGCGCCGATTTAACAAAGCTTGTACTTGCACATATAAATTTAATGTTGCATACATGCAGGGTGCACCAAAGGGCGCATGGTTTTGTAATGTTGCACGCAAGTTTGGTGTGCCAAGAGGGCACAGGGAAATCAATTTTAACAAGTGAAGGAAGTGCGCCTTGAGGGTGCAAGCTGTTATTTATGTAACAGGCAGGGGATATGCGCCATTGGCGCGACTATATATTATGTTGCAGGGGTGACAGATGCGCCAAAAGAGGAAAAATTATAGTCTTTCTTTGAAGCTTTGATTCTTTCTCTGAGGTGTTCACATGTTGATAAGCTTCTTTTTAAGGGTACCTTGGGTGATGAAGAGGCTTAAACAAAGAGTTTTCAAGTAATCATTTTAGACAGAGTTTCCCCTACCAAAGAGATCCGGAAAGAGGGGGGAAAAGCATGGGGAAGAATAGAGAAAACAACAAGGAGGGGGGAGTTCATGATTTCACAAACAGCAGTGCATGCTTGACATCTCTTCTAATCACACAAACAAGCAAATGCCAAAACACAAAACACCAAAACACACAAAAGCACAGAGGACCTCTTACCAGATTATATAATGGAGAAATGTGAAACCGGGTCCACGATGTGATTCGAAAACGACAGGTAGGTGTGCGCTGCGAGTGTGTACAGAGATAAAATCACGTGATTGTGTCGATGAAAATGACAAGGTAGTAGATGCACCTATATATAGGTGAGGTGGTAATAAATGCACCACCAACTTTTTCAAATGGCGCATGAAAAGCACTGTCGACAACGGAAAGCATGCGCCCTTTGGTGCATCAAAACACTTGCCAACACGAAGTTATGTGCGCTTTGGCGCACCGAAAGTGATGTTGACACAAGAATATGTGCGCCCTTGGCGCACCAAAAAGTGGCGCAACAAAAGTATTGTTGACATGAAGGTGCATGCACCTTGGCACATGCAAGAAAGGCACAACATAGTGAGGCGCATCAAAACGTGTGTTGACACTTTAAACCATGCACCAAAGGATTAAAGGGGGCGCACCAAAACTTGATGTTGTATAGACATTATGTGTGCCCGACCAAAAAGACCAAAAATGGCTAAGTTCGGAAAACTAGATTTCCCGAAGGGATTTTGCAACGTTCCGAACGCAAGGAGTCCCTGACGAGGGACCGAACAAAATTTCGGTAGGGTTATCTGTAAATTTACCTTGCCAATTTTACGGATAACAACTGGCTCTTTCTGGGGACTATCCCTGAGCAAACCTCAGGGGTAGAGAATCCCAGATCTCACGTGCCTATCCATTGGGCAATAGAGTCAAAAACAAGGGAGACCGAAAGGGAAACACACAACCAACAAAAGTAAACACACGACAAAAACAAACACACAACAAGCAAATCAGACAAAGAAGAGAGCAAGCTCTACTTCCTAAGATTTTCAGATGTTTCCCGCTATAGGGAAGCGGAGTTCGGGCCCATCCAGATATGAGAGATAAAACTATTCTCTCCATTGAGCACTTGATCTTGAAAGGTCCTCTCCATAAGGAATCAAATTTTCTATGCATGCCCTTTGGCTCTCTTCGTTGTCCACAAAAGGACAAGGTCTCCCACCGAAATTTCTTTGCTTAGCTTTTTTATCGAACAATTTTTGACTGATTCTGATGTTCGGTGATCTTGCCGACCACCTTTACTCTCTTTTTCTTCGAGCTCGCTAGATACATGATCCTCTTTTCAAGGAATTTTGAAAAGTCTCATCTTCGATTGCTGCAAAGCTGCCAGCAAAGCATGGATTTCAAGTGGAAATGGGAAGCTCGGCATCGGTGCCATATAACACTTGAAAAGGTGACATACCGAGAGATCTCTTGGGGGTAATGTGGTCTGCCCACAAAGCATCATATAAGGACTTGTGCCACATTCGTTGATTCTCATCCACTAGCTTTCGTATGATGGTCACTAAGTTTTTGTTACTGGATTCTGCCTGACCATTTCCCTGAGGGTAATAATCTAAGGTGTGAGCTAAGGTTATTCCGTATTCATAGAAAAAACTAATAACTTCCCATGAAGAAAAGTTAGAAGCATTATCAGCAATGATCTTGTTTGGAACGCCAAACCTGACAATGATATTTTCTTTGATAAAACCGTCAGAAACAACCTCGAAAGTGGCATGTTTGACAGGTATGGCTTCCACCCACTTGGTGAAGTAATCTATTAATGTTAGGACATAACTATGTCCAACACTTGATTGGGGATTGAGTGCACCGATAAAATCAATTCCCCACTACCGAATGGTTCGTCGACAATGACCGCCCGAGGGGAAAAGTAGCCAACTTGGGCTTGCCGACGAACCACGGGCAAGGCTCACACTTTCGCTACCCAGTAGTAGTATCTTGGAAAAGCGCCGCCAATAGTACCTTGCCCGATGATCTTGTGTGCTATCACGGAAGAGGAGAATTAGGCCCCCACACAGGCTGAATTATGAAAACTTTCAAGTAACTTCACCTGCTATGGCTTGTCGACACATCGCAAGAAGACGCCATCTATCCCATGTTTGTATAAACCGTCATCCCGTGATGACATATTTGGCTGCTCGAGCTTTATAGCACGTTTCTACCTTGCAGCTAAGTGAATCTGGGCATTCGCCGTAGGTGAGGAAGAAAGCAATATCGGAATACCACTCATCACTGGTTGCGACGAATAGGACCATAGGCAGTGAATCGGGTTTCTCCAACCGGCTTTGCGCTTCATTGGTGCAACCATCTTTTCCTCTAGAAATTTCTGACCCTTGGTTTTCGGCCATAAGTTGACATAGGCCTTTGCCTCTTACCAACTTAGTTGGTTTTATATCCAGATCATACTCCTGGACCTTTGCAATCCAATTTCCTCGCAAGCTTCCTAACTCCTGTTGAGTTAAAATTGACTTGACTGCCGTGTCAGGGACCAATACTACTTTATGAGAATTTAAAATGTAATACCTGAAGTTTTTGACTGCTTTGACAATGGTGAAGGCATGCTTTTCCAATTAAGACATTTTTAATTAGTGAGGCTTAAGGGGAGAGCTCTTGAACGCAATCGAGATTCAACATCCTCGAAATTCTTTTCGCATCAAGATGGCAGATATAAGATGCTCGATGCATAACTATACATGATAAAATCTTTGGAGAAATCGGGACATACCAGGACTAGTGCATGAGCGACAGAAGCTTTTATTTCATCGAACGACCTTTTCCCTTCCTCGCTCCATCGGAAAGTTGGTGACCCTTTCATCATGTCTAATATATGACGAGTCTTCTCAAGAAAGTCGAACAAAGCGCTTGAGAAAGTTCACCTTTCAAGAAAGAATGGACACCCGGTCTTGCTTGTAGGTAAAGTAAGGCTCAATAGCCTTAACTCTTTCAAAGGTGTCTATCTTCGCCTTCTTCGCTAACAACATGTCCTAGCAACTTTCCTTCTCGTGACTCCAAAAATGACTTTTTGGGGTTCAGGGAAATCCTATGTTCTCAGCATCCGGCCAATACTTGCTCCAAATGATCACAATGATCATTTCATGAGAACAAAGTCATCCGATAAACCAAATGACCTTCCCCATCATACCTTTAAATGCAAGGTCCATGGCCCACTAAAAGTGGCGCCAAAGATTGGTCAAGCCAAAAGGCATCCTGCTAGTAGGAAAACATGCCCTGTGGGTAGTGAATGCTATTTTAAATTGGTCTTCAGTGAAACTTCAATCTGATCAGAGCCCTAAAACCATCAAGCATGGACAACATTTCGATCTAATTATCGCTTGTAGAACTTGATCCATTATAGGAAGTGGGTAGTTGTCCTTTAAGGAAGCCCGATTCTGTGTTTCAAAATCTACGCATATGCGTATTTCACCGCTCTTCTTACACACCGGCACAATGTTCGCCACCCAAGTACTCGTGGATGGATAGGAAAATGATTCTCGCATCCAACATTTTCTAAATTTCAGCCCTGATAGTACCTAAGATCTTAGGGTTATAATGCCTCTACTTCCGCGAAAGGCTTTGACGTCCTCTTTTCAATGGATGTCATGTCGACGTCCTTTGGCTTAAAAGACTTTAGATCGGCGTAGGACCATGCCAATACATCCATGTATTTCTTCAGCAGCTTTGACAAACTTCCACTTTTCTTCAGTGTGCAACATTTTCCAATGTTTACAAATCATGGATGTTCTACCGAACCTAAATTAACCTGCCGGTTTTGGGAGGAGCCAGATCATCTCACCTTTTCTTTTTTACAAAATGATCATGCCTATCGAACAACCGCTCCAAAGAAACCAGGCCCTTCAGAATTTTATTTCCTTTGAGTTGACATATGCCGTTGTTCCCTTCGGATTCATCCTTTTGACCGGTAACTGATTCATGGCACATAGAAGTGGATCCTTCAAAGTGAAGTTCCTTAAAATTTTCCACCTTTTCTAGAAAGGCAATGAGTTGATTGTCATCGTTGAATACTTGCCAATGCTGAGAATTGTCCGGCACACTTGGGTGGAAAACCACCTCAATGGTGTATTTGTTCTGTTTTCAAACCTAGGTGAGGGAGCATGAGGGATGCTGAAACGCCAATGAATCGGCCATGTCATTCTGAGCTCTTGGAATGGATTCTATTGAAAAAGCATCAAATTCTTCGATGTTATCCCACACCGTGTTGCGGTAATGCCTGAGCCTCTCATTCTTTACTTGATATATCCTCTTAACTTGATTCACGACTAGCTCTGCATCACCTTGTACTTTCAGATTTTTTATCCCTCTTTCCTTTGCGGCTTGCATGCCAAGTAGCAGAGATTCATACTCAGCAGTATTATTTGTATTGAAAAACTGCAACTTGAAAGAGAGAGGAATAACCTCCCCTTCGAGAGATATTAAGACGGCTCAAGCACCACATCCACTAGTTGCACTCTTGCCATCAAATCAGAAAGTCCAGATCTTGTTAAGATCCTCTTCTTGAAGAGAACAACCATTTTGTCGACTTCTGATAGACAAGAAATAGTTCCCCATTCCTAATGATTCAAAATAATTTGAGCTTTGGGGTCCTCGAGTTAGTAACCAAGTACTTCTTTTGTGATTCCGCTCCAATGTCTCGCATTACACCTTTGAAGGGGATTTTAGCCTTAGACCAGTCCATATGAATCTCCCCACCAACTTCACTGCAAAAACTTCTTCCCAGCAAAATTCCATAGGCTGCTGGAATGTCGGCAACGAGGACGGTCATCTTTACTCTTTTCTCTGGGAACACCGCAAATGCGAACTGCGCGTCTTTGATTTGACCAATCAACGGAACCTGCTTGGTTTCCAAGGAATAACATCTACCAAAAGGCTTGGTAAGGGTGAGGCCCAAAGCATGGGTGACTTTTGCCAGCATGACGTTATCGGAAGCTCCAGAATCAATTATGCAGTTACTTAACTTGTGGCCATTGATTAGGAGGGAGAGATAGAAAGGTTCTATCTTTCCTGATGCAGATGTTGAGGCAACATTTATGCGGGATGCAGGAGGAGTGGAAAGGATTCCTTTTAGGGGAATCTGGGGAGATATGACAGCTTGACTTTAAATATACTTGGTCAATCTTACAAGTTATTCGGGATTTGACTGAAGATATTCAGCTTCAGACATTTGGATCTTAGTCTTTTTAGCATGATCTATGATGTCAAACACGGCTAAGGGTTGTCATTGGGTGAAGGAATGAGTCCTCACTTCGTGATGGTTAGAGTAGGATTACTGGTCTTTATGGAAATAGAAGAAGGCTGATTTGGAGGAGAGATGGGGGAAAATATTTCCTTGGAAAAGACTTAACAAGGAGTTGATTAGGAAGAGGATTACCTCTTTTAGCAATGGTTGAGGTGTGTTTGACATGGCCTTATCTTTCTACGCATGGGCAGCGACCTCTCGCTTCTTTTCCTCATGAGCGGGTAAAACAACATATGATTGTCCACTTGCATAGCCCTGTGTACCCTCCTCTTCATTAGATTCTTCCTCATCAAATTCCATATACCCGATAGTAGAGTCGCCAGTCGCTTCACCGACCTCTTGATCATCTTCACCTTGAGATGAAGGTTCTTCGTAATCTTGTTCCTCTTCTTCGATTTCAGCTAAAGCATTGACCGGGAGCCTCAAGTGCCAACCGCGAGTAATTAGGGTAAGGCAAGCGCGACCTTTGAGGAACATTGTTGGAAGCGAAATTCCTCCGTGGGATATCCCGGTATGAGGAACTAGGGAAGCTTGGGCTAACTGCTTCTTTAATGCAAGCAAGTCGTTTCGCCATCTTTTGAAATGCCGAATCGATTTAAGTAGTGGGAGAAGGGCCCGAAGATTTAAGCTTAGATGATTCCCTTTTTAATTCACCAGATATTAGCAAGTTATCTTCAATTCTGATGGCAGCGGCCTGGGTAAGAATCAAGGTAGCCACTTGTTCTTGCAGGAGCAAGAAACTTACTTTCGAGCTCATAGCGTTCATGAAGAAACACTTCGATTTTCTAGTGTCGAAGCATGGCAACAGGACACGGTTGATTAATGCATCAACTCCGCGATAAAATCATGCATGGTCTCATTGGCCTCCTTTTTAGGTGAGTGATCTCAGGATAACAATGCAAATGCATCTTCTTAAGGCTTGTACCTATCTTCAAAAGCATCCCGCAAGGTGGCCCAACCGGTAATAGATCCGACCGCAAATGCCGAAACCATTCTCACAAGTGGGCCCTCTGTAAAGTTTCCGAAAAAGTGAACCCACACATCTTCATGGGTTACATCTAGGATACTGTATGACATGATGAATGCAGATATGTGTGAATCCATGTGCTTTGGTTCCCGCTCCCATAAAATTTGGGAAAATTCTTTCGGTTTCCATGTGGGAGCGCATGAACAGGATGCGGTAAAGCTAGGGGACCCATAGTATTTCCCCATGGTACCGCCATCTGGATGGGTGGAAAAAGAACACGGGATGGAAGTACAGCTCCACTAGCAAAAGCAAGGCACTACAAAGGGATGTGGAGGCTCCTTGTGAAAACCAGTTCTTTTGTGGAGGTGAGGCACTTCTGGCTGACCGATCAGATGAACTTAGTGATGAAAAGTGCATCGGTGTTATACTAAAGTTGTGCCTTTGAAGCAGATCAAAAGTAGGATCGACTTCTCCATGAGCTCTCCTACTATGAGTAAATGGTTCACCCGCCAACGTACCTTCCCGATCTACAATATTGTGGAGCAGATTTAAAAACTCTTTTTGGTTGTACTTGCTGATTTTTTAATTTTTCTGACAAAAATCAGCAGCATGTACTTTTCTGAATATTTAATTTTATCCTCTTTTGAAAACCGATTGCGGTTTATTGACAAAGAACAATGAGGATAAAATGATAGTGAAGCTTAGTAAGCTGATTTTCAGATCTAAAGTTGACTTTTTCAAAGAGTTTGAAAATTTTGGTAAACAGTCAAAAACTCAGATCTACGGAAAAATACATATTTTTATAAAAACTCAGCGAACTAAAGATCTCCAACTAGGCCAGATCTATGGATCTCAGAAGAAAATTTTCAATTTAGAGCACTTTTGCAAAATTTTGGATTTTGAACAAAAGTTAAAATTTGCAAACAGATAGTGATTTTTCTGATTTTTACTGATTTTCTATCATACCACCATCATAGATCGATAGATCTGCTCAATCCCAAAGTGAGTCGCCAAAATCATGGTTCAAAAATCACGCTTGGGTAGATTTATGGATGATGAGCGAGCGATGCAAAGCAGGCATAGGGCATAGCCCTCTTTGAGTCAAAGAAAGTGAAATTGGTTTATTGTTATTCTACCAAACAGGAATCTGCAAGTCTCACAATATTATGCCTTCGAGGGTTTGGGATCTCATCCCAAGAGGGGTGTTTCCAACCATGGAAAGAAAGGAATGAAAGAGAGAATGAAGAAAGATCAGTGTCCAAAGGGAGAAAAGAAATGAATTCCAAAGTAGAAAGGTCGAGGGTTTATGTTTTGGGATTGGTAGTAAACAAAGCCAAACCTACTTGATAAAAGAATAAAGCAATACTTGATGAATAAATGACAAAAAGTAGAGATAGATTCAACAGTAATAAATGAATAGATCTCGATATAAGAAAGATCAAATGCCCATAACACACATATTCAACACAAAGTCTTAATATTTGCATTAATATCTTCTTCATTAAAAAGTACAAAGCCTTTTCTCTCACTTCTATTTTTCATCTAAAAGATATCCACACTCCGAATACAACAAGTATTCAAGTATATATAGAAGAGAGAAGAAAAGAAGACAAAAGCAAACAAACCACTTAATTACAAAATATCTTACAAAGTCATTTGTTGACTTTTGACAACTTTAGTGGATGACATCATCCCATGGTGCAACATGGATGATGTCATCGCTTGTGTCAACAAATTTTGGATAATTTACAAGGAGAAAGTTGCGAAGAAGGAAACTATTCGCCGTCATCCCGCGATTGGAAGGGGGTATCTCCCGCTTTTACTTCTCGGGCGACGAGATGTGGAATCGGCACTGGTACTCCATGAACTTGCTGATCATGGGTTGAAGTTGATCCTCGGAAGGATCCTTGTGTCTATCGCTGATAGCTTCGCAGGTCTCCCGCTCATCTATGAGCTTTTCCAGGAGTTTGGAATAATCATTCTCTGCCTCTATCAGGTACCTAATGAAGTCATGACACGCCAACCGTTATTGATGGATTCGGTGGATTCGGTGTCGAACGTGACCTCTGCCCCGCCCCCTCGTGAAACAATCTCCTCAAGATCTGAATAGTTTCCTCCACCTTCCTTAAGGTGAAAGAAGAAGTGAGCAACCCCGGAGACATTCTGAGAACAATCTGTTCCATTTGATGCATCGCATCCAGGGCTACCTCCTTTACTTTGTCGATCTTCTCAGACAAACTCCAGCCTGATCCACCCGATAATCCGAGTAGAAAGGATTTTTTTGAGGGCTCTGGGTGTCCAAAGATGCCAAAATTGACTAGATCATCAACTCAATAGTGAGCATTTTCTCGAAGGTCTCGTGTTACATCCTCGTCATGATCAAGCTCTTCTGAGATGGGTCCTCGCTATCGCACCTGGAGTTCTCTCGCTCATTTGATTGATATTCTCGTACAAATCGGTGAACTTAGTGATAACTCCCTCACTTTCCTTGAGGATTTGGCTCCTCCAGTGGAAACTATCATGCCCTACTTGCTGATTTTAGCATATTCATTGATCTTATCCTGGCTCAGAGGCTCAGGAGTTTCGGTGGCAGTTGTAGGAGGCGCACTGCCCATTTTCTACAAGGCGTGGAGAAGATGTTTATTTTGCTCCTTTAGCAGCCTTTTCTCTTCCTTTACTTCTTGGAGTTTCTTGCAAAGGGCGTCAACTACAGATAGGGCCTCTCCTTGCAGGATTTTTGAAGATGTCCCCATCGTGACTTGAGTCACTATGTAATCTGTCAGAGACAGATCCTTCTTATCCTTCAAAGGATTGGGGTATGCAGTCTGCATCACTCTCTCCCCGATGCACTCTGAGAGAAGCGGGTTATCGGTTTTTGCTTCTTGATCCATTTTGATGGGATGACAGAGAAGTCCATCGGGGTGATGGGAAATTTCCTCTTCTGTTGACTCAGGTGCTGGGAGACCCAGGCTGGACTTATGGGAGAAGGACCGGAAATAGAGAAGGGGCAGCTACAGATAGTAGAAGGGAAAACATGGAGACATTCGGAGGCGGCATGGAGAGGGAAGCCGAGGAAGTGCTCATGGGAGGAAGAAATACTCGTGGGGGGAGGAAGACATAGAATGGAAGGGAGCTCCAGAGATGAGGGAAGAAATGGAGGGGACAGTCTCATGAGAGAAGAGAAGATGGATGAGGAAGAAGGGGGAACAAAGGGAAGACAGGGGAGAGGACATGACCAAAGGAATAGGTCACTTGGGTCACTCGAGGAGGGGAAGGAAGAGAGGAGAAGGGACAGAAGGGACCTCAATAGTTATAGTAGTGGTGACATCCTGAGTGGATGTGCCTATCGAAACATCTTCCCTGCTTCTTCTTCTAAGCTTTCCGGAGTTACAACCCGTTCTGTGAAGTGGAAGGAGGACTCTCAGTGAGCTTCCTCTCGGGTGGAGCCGGATTCACCTCTTTACCTTCTCCTTTCCCCTTTGGCTGCTGTTTTGCCCGAGGAGGTGCGTTGCCTAACGGAGATGTGGTGAAATCAACTCCGAGGTAGATGAGACCGTTCATTCTGCACCAATGCTCTGTTCTTCGCAGAGTTTCTTTAACCCTTTCTTCTATCATTTGGTGTGCTTTGGTCCTGTCAATCGCAGCAAACGTCCAGTCATCTCCACCTGTATCAAGATACACTTGATCAACTTCTTGCTCAGTAGTTTGATAGCCTTTTGGGATGATGGCCACACCGTACTGGATGATTTCGCCAAGGCTAAGCGGGAATGATCCTTCCTCCTGAGCTCGACCTCATGATATATGTCGATATAAATGTCTTCGATCTGAGGGATGTGGATCGGATCGAGCTTGGCCCTGGGGAGACAATTCCTTGGGTCGAAGGTGGGCCTGGCCGGGAAGTTGTGCTTTTGATTCAGCAATTCTAACTCGCAAACATGTCCTTTTCAGGGGTGAGAGAGACACGATACCCGCCCACCGTGAGAGGGAAAGAGTTCCACCCTTCTTTCTCTTGAGACACTTCTCATGGTAGGTGATAAGCTGTCTCGATAGCTTCAACAGGATCAACTTGGGACCGGCATATCTTGGCAATTTAGTTGGTTCCCCCAAGAATTTAACTACCCTCGGATAAGTAAAGGTGGGGAATTGAGTGAACAGGCCCCCATTTCTCTCGTAGCTGCCACGATGCTCTTGGTCAGTATGAACGTGAGTCATATTCAGCCTTAAAAGGTAGATGATGCCATAGAAGAAGGCATCGTTGATCTTTGTGAATCTGGGAATACTATTTTCCAGCCTTCAGCCTTTTGATAGTATTCATATATCTTAAGTCAGGCCAAACCCCGCACCGCATTAGAGTTGATAGTCTCTTTCTCAAGCTGCAACATAGACTACGTAGGAGTTCATATAAAACCTCCCGCCAGTGGTGAGTTGTTGGAGCTGCTCCGATATTGTGCCGCTTATGATCTCCGCCCCACTCAAAGCATTGATATGGCACATTTTTGTTCATCGCTTCTAGGTATCGCAAAGATCCACTTGTGAAAGTAGTGGGCATCAGAAGTCCAAACACTCGCTCAGAACGTGATTGTATCATTGAGTTCCTCTCAAAAGTCACTCACGATGAATGACTTGTGGCCACCGAGTCACCACCTTTTTTTTCTTTAGGTATACTTCGCTCATCATTTCGCATGCACTAATCTTCATTGTCATCCCAAGTCTTGATGCAATCTTCTTGGCTTACGGCCACAAAGTGTTGGTGATGAGGAATGCCGAGCATTATTTCAAAGTGGCGGGTAGTGAGGTTGATTATGACCTCACCTTCTCACTATGGACACATCTTGTGTCTTTGTTGTAGCATCGTCTTACTACCATCATAAATTCATTGTTCACAAAGCACTTACAGGATCCCACAAAGAAAATGTAGCGCACTGCCCATCAGTTTGTCCATCCATGGACTTCTTGTGACCCTCTGGGTTCTGGCCCAGAAATCCTCCATATCAATATGACCTAGTTCCGAGTCTCTGATGTCTAGGTCACACTCTGCTTGGGACTCGGGCATCCTGACCCTCTGATACTTGTACTTCATTTCTTCTTCTGTGAGCTTGGCTTTACCCTTAGATTTGGTAGGTTTCTTGCTTGATGTTGACATATGTAACTCTGAACTTAGTTTCTGATCTGCAAGAATAAGAAGTGAAACCCAATGCAAGAAAGTCATATTAGCTATTTGATCTTCCATTAAAGCATCAACAGAAGAAAGAGTTAGTGATTTTAAGGCCTCAGGGCGCAGGGCGCATGAATACTGCAGGTTACAGGGCTAAATAATAAGGCACACAGGAAAGGGATGCTGCAAGGGATAAATCAGTGCCAAAGGGCATGGTGCATGGACACTGCAAATTGCATTTTTTGTTGTTGTAAGCATAAGTGCGCCTGCGCCATATGTATACATTTTATAAAGGGTGTGGATATTTTTCATGTTACACGGGTGCAGGATGTGCCAAAGGGCGTGAGCTTAATGCGTGTAACATCATTTTTCATGCACCATAGGGGAACTTGGCGCGGCGCATGGAAGGTCTACACAACATGATGTTGTTGTAACAATGGATGCGCCTGCGCCAATTTAACAGTTGTACTTGGCACATATAAATTTAATGTTGCATACATGCAGGGTGCACCAAAGGGCGCATGGTTTTGTAATGTTGCACGCAAGTTTGGTGCACCAAGAGGGCATAGGGAAAGTGGTTGTAACAAGCGAAGGAAGTGCACCTTGAGGGCACATCTATTCTTTATGTAACAGGTAGGGGATATGCACCATTGGCACCACTGTATATTATGTTGCATGGGTGACAGATGCTCCAAAAGAGGAAAAATTATAGTCTTTCTTTGAACCTTTGATTCTTTCTCTGAGGTGCTCACATGTTGATAAGCTTCTTTTTAAGGGTACCTTGGGTGATGAAGAGGCTTAAACAAAGAGTTTTCAAGCAATCATTTCAGGACAGAGTTTCCCCTACTAGCAGATCTGGAAAGAGGGGGAAAAAGCATGGGGAAGAATAGAGAAAAACAACAAGGGGGGGAGTTCATGATTGGCATATCTTTCTAATCACACAAACATGCAAGCAGATCTTTCTAATCACACAAAACACCAAAATACACAAAAGCACAGAGGACCTCTTACTGTGATTATATAATAGAGAAATATGAAACCGGTCCATGACGTGATTCGAAAACGACAGGCAAGGTGCGCACATGTGCACAGAGAGAAAATCACATGATTGTGCTCGATGAAAATGACAGTGTAGATGCACCTATATATAGGCGAGGTGGTAATAAATGCTCCACCAACTTTTTCAAATGGCGCATGAAAAGCACTCCGATAACGGAAAGCATGCGCCCTTTGGCGCATCAAAACACTTGCAAACACGAAGTTATGTGCGCCTTTGGCACACCGAAAGTGATGTTGACACAAGAATATGTGTGCCCTTGGTGCACCAAAAAGTGGTGCAACAAAAGTATTGTTGACATGAAGGCGCATGTGCCTTGGCACAACATAGTGAGGCGCATCAAAAGGTGTGTTGACACTTCAAACCGTGCGCCAAAGGATTAAAGGGGGCACACCAAAACTTGATGTTGCATAGACATTATGTGCGCCCGACCAAAAAAGACCAAAATGGATAAGTTCAGAAAACTAGATTTCCCGGGAAGGGATTTTGCAATGTTCTCGAACGCAAGGAGTCCCCCGACGAGGGACCGAACCAAACTTCAGAGGGTTATTTGTAGAAATTGCCCTTGCCAATTTTACGGATAAAAGACTTGCATGTCCTCCGTCATGCACTTATTTGTCTTCATGTTCAATAATGCATCCAACTACTTCTTGTTTGGTATGATGGTTGTACTCACTTATATTTCTTCTCCGAATGTGGGAATCCCATTCCTAGCTTACTATAACCCCCTTTGATATTACATCTCTGAAAATTTCTCTCGGGTCATTTCTTATTCCTCCACAACTACCTTCTTCTTTCCCTTAACTTCTACCTGTAGTTTCCTTCTTTGGTGCCATTTATATGCTATAATCCTCCGAAAATACTCATCTTTTGACTTCCTCGCAACATATAAATCAAACCCTAGCTCAAATCTACGTGTCCTAGTGGAAATCACGTGGCCTAGCTCATTTGTAGAACGCATCTCGCTTTGCTCAAACCCTTCTCATGTGGGAATGCAATCTTCTTCATCCTTCACAAACATCCTTTCATGTTTGGTTTCACACTCTTCACACCTCAACATGATTGCTTGGATCTTCGCACTTAGCTCTTTTCAAATTATCTTAATCGTAATGGTAAGAATGAACTCGCATCCCATCCTTATATAGATTTTCAAATTTTTGATGCATTTATTACTCCTTCACCTACCCAATGTCCTCTCATTTATTGACCAATTTCATTCATTACGTGTGGTACATCTTCATGCCCTAGCTATAACCTTCTAGTGCACCTTCCTACCCTTTGGTCATAGAATTCTCTTTAACGCGCTTCTCGCGCCCAAGTACTTATTCACCGCACCTTCCACTGGTAGTTGTTATGGCCTCCGCTTACCTCACATTATACTATCCCTTCATTCATCTCCATATTTGGTCACTTTTTAGAAGCAATATTTTAACTTGAATAGCACCCGAATGACACCCGTAGTAGTTTATTCTTTTCACCTTTCAATTCCAATAGTCTTGTACCTAGATATCAACAACCACCCCACACTAAAAGTATGTGTAGTCCTCTACGCATAAAAATGCTTTAGATAGTAATTAGCTTCACGCGCAAAAACTTATTACATAAGAACAACAACAAAATGTACAAAGCATAGTGACAAAGAAGGAAATACATAAAAGAAATACATAATTGAAATCCTAATCTAAATGGCAACACTGCCTTATTACAAACACCAAGAAGACTTATTTATAGTAGGGCTTCAGCCTACTCCCATTAAAGTAACCGGGTAGTACATGTTCCATCAAGTGCTTCTAATTGGAAAGTGCTTGTTTTAAGGATGTAAGTGATAACATATGGCCCCAACCAATGTACCTTAAGTTTTCTTGGATGGTGCAAGAACTTAGAGTCATAGAGAAGCACCATTTTTCCAATCTCAAACTTCTTATCCCTTATGTTTCTATGTCATGCCATGATTTCTACCTGGCCTTTTCTTTCTTCTAACTCCAACGTGCTATGGCTCATCACTCATCTAGCTTGATCATCTTTTCAATCTATTCTTCTAAATATTTCTCATCAGCTAGACCTCTAGTGTGCGCGATACACAAAGAAGGTAACATGAATTCCATAGGAAGAATGGATTCTGTGCCAAACACTAATTGAAATGGTGTGGCTTGTTCAACCTCTTATAAGTTGTTCTATATGCCCAAAGTATAGTAGACACTTTATCATCCCAATCCTTTCTTCCAACATCAAATTTTTTTGTCAAGGTCTGGCTCAAAATCTTGTTGAAAGCCTCAATAGTTCCATTTTCCTGAGGATGGTAAGGTGTAGTCTTATGGTGCGCAACCATAAACTCATCTAATAATATCTTGATTGTCTCATTAAAAAAATGTGTGCCCCTATCACTTTTCAAACTTAAAGGACATCCATACCTTGTAAGAAAATTTCCCATAGAAACCTAGTTGTTGTAGCTAGTCGTACAATCCTTTGTAGGTGTTGCTTTTACCCACCTTGTGAGATAATTTGTGCAAGTAATGATGTAGCGTGATCTAGTCCTATGCACAACTAGTGAAATAGGTCCTACAAAGTCAATAGCCCATTTCTCAAATGGTTCTACACTAGAAATAGGTCTTAAAGGCATCTCATCTCTTTTCCCTAGTTTTCCTAGACACTAACAATGATCACATGCCTTGCAATATGCCTTACAATCTTTATACAGGGTCTCCCACCATAATCCAATGAGTAGGATCTTCACATAGTAACATCACCTCGCATAGTGGCCACCTACAATACCACCATGAGCCTCCTCCATAATATTTGTGCACATGCTCCAACACACAATGACACAATACTTCATCTCTTGCCTAACTTGTATAGGTCACCGTTGATCAACATAAAAGGTGTTGTGCATATAGCAAGTTTGTTTCTTTCTAAGGCCTTCATTCCTTTTGGTGCCACACCAGTCCATAGAAAGATAGCAATGTCCTCTAATTCTGATGGTGCACGTTGTAACCTATATAACTATGCATCTGGCATGGTTTCCTCAATTGTCGAGCTTCCTCTCCTGAATGTATTCTAGACAAGTGGTTTGGTCCAGAATTACTTTTCCCTAGTTTTACCACAACTATGAAATCAAATTCTTGAAATAATAGTACCCATCTACATATGTGCCCCTGTAAAATGGGCTTGTTTACCAAAATAATTCAATGCCATGTGATCTGTATAGAATAAAAATGGTGTAGCTAGCAGATACTTTCGTTAAACTTGTGTAATGCATAGATCATCGACAAAGCTTTGCGTGTATGTAGTTGTGTAATTCTATTATGCAAGAGTCAACTTTCTACTAGCAAAAATAGATAGGATGATCTATAATACCTTCTCTAGGTTGAGCTAACACCACACCAATGGCCATGCCAGAGGTGTCCACATGTACATGAAATGGTTGATCCCATGAAGGAAAATGTATACATAATAGGCGGTAGTAAGTTTCTCTTTCAATATCTCAAATGCATGCTTCGTGCAGTTCTCCCAATAAAATGTACCTTTTCCTTTCAGTAACTCCTCCAAAGGTGTGGAAACTTTGGCATATCCCTTTATGAATTTTCTATAATACCTTGTGTGACCCAAGAATCCATGCACCTCATTGACTTGGTAGGCATGCTTCTAGGCCTAGAATGACTACAACCTTAGCTAGATCAACTAAAGCAAACCCTCCTTACAGATTATGTGACCTAACAATATTCCAAATGGTGTAGAAAATATGCACTTCTTGATGTTCAAAGAGATACTCAACTGTTTGCATCGTTCAAACATTAAGCACAAATTTTCACAGTGATCCTTAACAAGCCCATATATTGTCCAATCATCTAAATAAACCTGCAAGAAGTTGTGAATAAAATCTTTGAATGCCTAAACCACTATCCATGAGAATACAACAGGTGCATTCTTTAGTCCAAAGGGCATCACAATATAGGAAAAAATGCCCCATTCAGTAGTAAAAGTTGTCTTTTCCTAATCCTCTGGGAAATCCTAACCTGATGATACCCAAAAAAACCCATCTGTAAATGAATAGATTTCACACCCTGCCATGCCTTCTAGTATTTCCTCAGTGAATGGCATAGGAAATGGGTCTGTCACACATGTAACATTCAGCTCCCTATAATCCACACAGATTCTAATCCATCCATCCTTTTTGATACTGATCACCATTGGACTAACCCATTCTACTCATCTAGGGGTCAAATGATTCCTGACTTCAACATTTTATCAATCTCTTCTTTTACCTTTTCACACAAGTTAGGGTTCATTCTATAAGGTCTCTTTCTAACTAGGTGCACACCTTCTTTAAGCTTTATCTTCATCTCCCCTAGTGATTCATGCATGCCTTTAAGTTCATGATACCCCGAGGAACAAGTCTTGATAATCCCGTAATAACTCAATAATTTTAGCCACTTCCGAGTCTGACCAATAGTCTCCAATTATGGCCTCCTTAGGCTCAACTTCTAACCCTATATTTACTTTACTTTTTCTTCATTGGTTCATGATATGCGTGTGTATCCTTATCTGCACTGTCCAAGACCTCACACATTCCTTGTGAATGATCGACATCCAGATTTTCAACTTCCTCATCATCCACTATGTAGACCATCTTTCCTTTTTCTTTCTCAAGGCAAGCACGTTCTAGTAGTATGGAGTCCATGTTTTCTTCTTCTTCAAAATGCGCTCTCGAATCTGTTTCACCAAATAATGCCTGAATAAGCTCTTCCACCATTGCACTATCCCCCATAGTTAAGCACTTGACAAATTTTAATGCCTCTTCTACTAGAGGTTTGGATGAGAAGTAGTCAAAGGTCTGGATCATTCCTACAATCAAATTCTACCAATTTCTAGTTTCTCTATGTAACTCTGCATATACATACCAAGCATGTGTGCATCCTTGTAGGGTGGAATATAATTTATGCACCTAGAGTGAAGGTGGTAATGCTTCCTGTCCCACTTTGTCCAGAGTCTCTCACACTGTTGGATGTGATGTTGAACTAGTTGATTACCATGATAAGTGTAGATCTACATAGGTGCATTGCTCCTAGAAGAACCGAGTAGATAGATGATCCTGATTTCATTCCATTCCATAAGATTATCTCTGTGAACCACCCACCAACACTACTTTGTCCCACATGTAGGGTATATGCTAACATGTTCCTTCTCTAAACTTGATTTGTCCACTATGCTTCCATGGCTTGCAAGAATACTAGAAGATCTTCTACCCCAGTATACCAAGGTATTGAGCTACCTATTCATTGAACCGAGTGAAGTCCATTTTTTTGTGCAATCGCTTCTTACCTCGCGCCCTACTAGTTCATAAGTACCATGAGCCCAATTATCACAAGTAAATACTTGTAGTATCACTAATAGATTGAGAGTCTTCCCATTGAAGGATGCCCTCCTTTGATGGCTCAATGACCTCTAGGGTCTTGAATAACATGCACATAAATTCTATTTTAAGTCCTCTTCACTCAAAGGCTCAACATACGGTGTAGATTTTCCATCTGTTAAGGGATTACAACTCGTTCCTCCTTGTTTTCAAAACTGATGTATCCTTTGTTGAACCTTAAATCAACATTATTTACATAACACCAAGGGCCCAAGTAAAGCTGGAAAGTTATCTGCTTCCACGAGTGCTAATACCTCAAAATCTCTAGTGAATTTGGCCCCTTGTATTGTTATAGATGCATCCTTCAAAACTCCTATGGGAGTGGCCTTAGTCCTATTTGCCATAAACAACACATTAGATGATGGTTGTAATGGAGGTCTCCCCATTTTCACCCATGCATCTAATGTAAGAACATTTACTTCCACACTTGTATCAATCAAGATATTGCTCAAAAGCCATCCATCCACAACAACATTCAGAGTAATCTCCTTATCGTAGTCAATGCTATCGGGGGAATATTTGCATGCAGGATCTATCATTCATTCTCATTACTTGTGCGTGAGTGTTCCCTTCAACCAATTCCCTAATAATGGAATAATATTCTCCTGGTGCAACATTTTGACATACTTATTTTATGTCATCCATCTCAAATGGGGCCTCCCACTTCCTTCTTTTGTTCTATCTTCCATGATTGCTCTTTCAGACACTATATTTCACCTTGAATATTTTTGAGGACCTCCATGGTCTCTTGATAGACCTCCTTCTGATGAGTAGGATCTGGGTACCTTGCATGCAAAACTTCCTCCTTAATGATTGTAGGATTCTACTGCAACACCTCTTTTATGCATGTGCACTTCAGCTCGTGTGGTAATTTTCATGGTGAAAGCCTCAGGTTCTGGTGATAACTTGGGCATCCATTGATTTTCCACCACGTTGGATTCTAACCATCCATGCGCCTTTGTTCTCCTACTTATGTTGCTTACTAAGATGCTCATACAAGTTTGGGCACTCCTCATAGCTATGATTCTTTCATAGAAAAGAACATGTAATATTCTGGGGACATTCATGCCTATAGTGGTCAGGAGACCCACATGTATAACACGTTCCATGAGGAAACTCACCTCTTCCTCCACCATGGCCTCATCCTCCATATCCACCTTGATAACCACATCCTCTTCCATGACCTCCCTCAAAATGCCCCTCATTCTTGTCATAGCGTGCTTGACTATGATCCAATCCTGGTGCTCATTCTTGTTTTTAGAATTATCCATTACACTTGTCTATCATACACCAATGTCTATGGCATCATGGATCTGACCGATCAATCTACAATCTTTCATATCATGGGTCATGGACCGGAAAATTTTACAATAGCAGGATACATTCTTCCTTATCACGTGATAAACAAAGGAAAAATGGCTAGCATCATGATTCAAATGATAGATCTCATAGTCTAACAACAATGAACGTATGGATCTATGGGGGAAACTATCCTTGGTGTGACCTTCCACTTCACAATTTGTACACCAAATCCTTGAGCGTGTTTCATGGGCTGAATTTTTGATAGTTTCTCTAACTACTTTTCCATAGCTACAATCTATGCCTCTAAGAATGGGCTAACACCAATTTCAATACTCCCAACTACCTCAATACACAAGATGCCTCCAATGCCTCATGTGATCAGTGTATGTCTTATGTGACAACACCCTTCTAAATGGTGTAATCAATCCTCTAACGAACCATTGTGCATGTGGCTTGCATGAATATCATAAGAGAGCTTAGATAGAAGCATTTTAAATGGGCATCATACTCACGTACACTCTCAGTAGTGCCTTGTTTGATATCCTTGAGTGTGCTTATACTCTTCTGCTCAAATTTGGGATATATAACTCTTTTAAGAAAGCATCCTTCAATGTTGCATAATCCACGCAAGTTTGATCAGGGTCAAACTTCCTATACCAACTATGTGCACGTCCCTATAATGTGGTAGAAAATTGGCTTTCCTTGCACTCTAAAGCCATGATCCCTTTTATGTGCCATAATATTTCACACATGTGCACATGTTCAACAACATCTTCTATGCCTCTATACTCCAGAGATGAAGAGACATCTCCATGTAAATATTATGTGGTTAATGTGGACCTTGCCCACCTGATCTAGAACCTCCTATGTTTCCCATCTCTCCAAGAACCACCGAGATCCACCATAACTTGAGCTACCTATGCCTTCATCCTCCCACCTTGTAGCTGGAATAGGACCTGAAGACATGTACTCCTTATGCTCCCAACAAAATTAGAACTATACTTGACCCACGCAACCCCAGAAGTAGTTCCTCTCCCAAAAGTTAATCCAACATTCTGGCACTCACTTGTATTTGGACAATACACACGAAAAATGTACACCCAAATAATAATGAATTCATCTTCCTACCATTGATGTACTTTCTTTTACTTACTCCTACTCTCCACTTCCCAAACTAGCTTGTTGACTACTTGTTATACTAGATGTTGGAAAACCAAGCACAAGGGCTAGGTTATCAAGTGGATTCGAGATGCATGCCCATGGCCCTAGGTCATCTCTCATTGGTGCGGTCCTTCTATGTGAGGCTAAGGAGGGTTCCCTATCATGTTTTCCCCAAATGGGGAGTTCTGAGGCTCAGATTCCATGTCTTCTACGTGAATTCAAATCCTTCCCGAACCATCTCTTCTCCACAACACCATCTGTCTCACAATTCCACATTTCTTCTCTATCTCCCTCTCATGCACACCCTCATTATACTTAAGCCACCTTTCTTCCCTCTACCTTTCTGCCGCTAAGTCTCACCATCTTTCACCAATCTTGTTCCTGCCCCGCGCATGGTGGGGTTTAGTTAGCCATAGGTTTGTCTTCCAAATTCAAAGTTACCATCAAGATCTTGATCACCAGTGGAATGCCTTGTAAATAAGTTCCTCTGGGATATCGTAAAAATAGAATTCAGCTACCTCTGACAAGAATACGTAGAAATTGAATATTCCAAGATATAACTATTTAAAACACCATGGTACCATGTATCCACAACTGCAAGTCCAAATCAAATCAGCATCATAAAGGGCTTGAAATTATTCCTACGTCCAAATAAGTGTACGATATCTCTAGTTCCATTTAGAACATATGCAACCAACCACTATACAGCTCTAGAAAAATAGCAAAGAAGATCTCATACAAACTTTCATACAAATTTTGTTCCACCCAAGTGCGTGCGTTAAACTTAGATCTAGTGTTGAACCTCCATGCATATTCTTCTTCCAGGTCATGTATCCACTCCTCAACACTTTCTAGAGTTCAACTAGTATGTCTTCATTATGAACCATCCTGAAACAATTGAAAAGAGGTCCCGAAATGGAACCAATGATGCAGCCTAGAATTCACCAATAAGACCCCAGGCGCAATGACACATCACTCAGCCTAGACTAAGCACTCACCCAAAGTGTGCAAAGGTATCAAGTCCCTCTTTAGGGTTGTTGTTGTAGGATGTTAGCATGATGAAGACTTAATACATGTAGTTCCATTATTAATACATCATTCTACAGAAGCATGCCAGATCTATTTCTAAAGGGGAACAAAATTAAGTATTAACCATGATGAAATCAAGAACATACTAGATCCAAATACACACAGAACTAACACTTAGATTCAGCCAATATCCTCCATTATATTAAATATGAAATTACACAAAATATTCTTATAGTAATGGCATTCTATGCCCACACACACATATTTGATACAAGTAGTCTTCACACACACACACACACATACATACATATATCTATATCTCTCTACTCATCCATGTATATCTCTAATACACACAGCACTACATATTTATAAGGGTGGGAATTTCCCTTCACCACTTATCCAATCCCAAAATAGGTCACATGCTATTATTATCTACACACATCATTTAAATTCATAGTCCCACATGTAAGTGTGCTAACAATAGTCTTCCTTTAGTTAACTAATAATGAAAAACCTATTCTTAGTCCACATTCCATACAAATTGCTTTATAGTTGATCCTCCAAAATAGCCAATGCGATCTTGCAATTATGAAAATATTTACAAATCTCAATAGATTCATATATAAAATCTCTAATGGTCCAACTAGGAGGTTGATTTTGATTTAAGAGATTTATAATGTTTAAAGAGTCTCCTTCAATTATAATATTTTAAATATTACAATCTCTTACAAGCCTTATCCCCCATAATGCTGCCAAAGCTTCAACATAATGATTTGTCTGATGACCCATATTTCCTGCAAAAGCAACAAAAAAACATCCTTTGTGATATCTAATCACCCCACCTCCTCCTGAAGCTCCAGGATTTCCTTTGGAAGCTCCATCAAAATTCAATTTATACCATGAGGTGGGTGGCAATCCAATGCATTGATTATCTCGTCAATGAAGTTGTTATTCTTAATCAATTTTGTCGAGATCAATCCTCCAAGAAGAAAGAATGTGTTCCTCTTCCTTGAGATATAATCTATTATTTGGAGGCCTAAACATTTCAATGTTATCCTTGACATTAATGAAAATTTCTTTAAAAATATTTGTACAAACCCATCTTCTATTCCCCGAAGATAACATCATTTATTGCTTCCACAATCTCTATATGGTATGAGGAAGAACCAAATTCCATAATCTCCTTATCATGCAATGTTTATATTGTTATAGAGTTGTTATACAACTGATATTGGATTTACATATGAAAGTGGTGGTTAAAACCACTCACAAATATTGGGGTGAGTTGTAATGGGAGGTTTATTATTTTAGAGGAAACACTCCTCTATTTATTTTTATGTATTAGTTTGATTAAATAACATAGCAAGATATTATTTGGTGTGTAAATCTATTTCGCCACATTATATCCGGCCCTGGTCTCAAGTGCCCAGTGAAGTGTCGAAGTGCATATGTGCCTATTTTTTTTTTTGGGTGCTAGTGTCTATACCATGCTAAGTAAGGACCCTAGTTTTAGTTTGATCCCTTTACGAGACTATAGATTATGTTGTCTCGTGTTTTACCGTAAGTGAACCGTGACGGTAGACTACTAAACTATGATCGTAACTTCATGAATGGGGTAGCTATTTCACCCAATAAATGCCCCTTGTTTGGGGTGCATGTGACATTACTAGGAGGATGTAGCCCAAAATAAGACCCCATGCTAAACTAAATATTGGTATATATGAGGGGATGTGCTTGGTAAAACCAAGGCACATGTAAATAGTGGCTAGGAAATAAGTGTTAGTGCAAAAACATGTATATATAAATTAGTGTAAGTTAAGAAGCAAGAAGACAATGTAGACCACAAAAAGTGGGTTGCAAAAATGTAAATCACTCATGATGTTGCAAGACAATCGAGGCCACAAAGTGGCTGAAAGCATACAATGTGTAAAAATACAAAGTATAGGGAAAATCCCACAAATAATAGAAAACAACGGAAAACAAGAGTAAGCAAACATTAGATAACCATGGAGGTAAGTAAACCTACAAAGAAAATGTTGCACATGAAGAAGCCATTGGCATATTAGAAAGATAAAAAGTATTTCAAAGCATGTATAATTTGATATAGTAATGTACAATGAAAAATGAAACAATAGCACACATAGTGTACGAAAGTGTATTCCCCTAAGAGCCACTACGAGACTAGTATGACGTACTACACCAAACATCCATCCTGTGTATATTGATTTGTTTAGAGTATAATCACAAATAGAAAACAAGTGATCACGCATGTGTGTATGATAAATATAATTAAATACTAAGTATATAACTATCATGCGTAATAAAGTGTACATGTAAGAATAAGAAAGCAAGAGTAAATGTGACCAAGATATACGCAGATGTTGTGGATTAGATGGAATGGAATGCAATGCAATGTAAGCATGATAGGGGAAACATACCCCCTTGAGTATGGTTGTATGCAAAAGTGAAATAAGGTTCATTTATATAAGACCCTCGGTAGTTAAGAATGAATCATAGAGTAAGATTGCATCATCGAAATTGTCCTGAGTGATGTGTATGTAAGTGATAAATATTCAAATATTAGAGCGCTAAGAATAAATTGAGAGTGATGTCATTTTATGTGAAATATTTACTAAAGCGTAGCATGTGGGAAGGTGTGAATGAGAATATAGAATGATTGATTATGTATCATAGATCATAGAATGTGTGAATAAGATGCTATAAAGTTTTGTGTGTGTAGTGTGGAGCGTAAATTTCATTATGTGATAGCTAGAAGAATTGATTAATTGTAAAGACCAAACGTATAATGATGTAAATTTTATGAGGTGAGGTTTAATTTATATTTAGACCCTCAATAGTCAAGTATTAACCATTGAAATAGAGTGTGTCATTAGGTGGTGAGATGTGTGCTTGAAATATTTGGTCATGGGATGTGGAGGAGAATAGCATGATTCCTAAGTATATTGTTCTATAAAGATGTAGATTGAAAAGCTAGTAGTGTGTTATAGGAGGATATGACACTAAGATGTGCTATAAATGCACCAAGTGTAGATATGTGTAGTGTGCAATGCCAAATGTATAGAATGTGTAGGTGTGGGAAACGTAAAGTGCATATGATGCATAATAGAAGTAAGAAGATGATGTCAAAGATGTGTGTAGTGTAAAATGAGTAGGTGTAGAAATAAAAAAGTATGTATAATGTGTAATAGTTGGTGTGAATAAAATATGTAGAAAGAAAATAATTAATTTGTAGTAAGAAGAAGGTTACTCAGAATATGAAATGTGCAGAGTGTGAGGTTCATGTGTTAGTATGCCCTCAACAAGTTAAGCATGAACCCTAGCACAAGAGTGTGTTATAGGGTATAACAATATAATTAGTGTATCAAATTTTATTTGATGAATTTATATAGATGTGAAGTAGGATGTATGAATTGTGATGATTGAAATGAGAGATACATGATGATGTTAGAAGGAGGAATAGTAAATGTGGTGCCCCCTAGTGCATAAGAGATGGAGATCTATGTTGTGATGCTAAGGGATTGATGTAAGGAGTAGTTTCTTTGAAAACGTTATTGGAAGCTGAAGTGGTGATGGTGGAGGAGCATTGCAAGATGGTGAATTATTTGATAAAAATGTGGTGGCCAAGTTGAACTGAGATTTAGAGGAGGTTGCTTAGATTGACTTGGTAATACTGTAGATGACTTAGTAGGAGGAGGTGATGGAGAATGAACCTTGAGAAGATTTTTCTTATATTGACTTGGTAATGTTGTAGATAACTTGAGTGGAGGATTTGGACCATCCTTAAGAGGAGGTTTTGTAGCTGGTAATTGACTAGTTTAAGAAGGCACAATAGGATTGATAACATGATGTTCACTAGACATAGACGAATCAGATTTAGGAACCCATTGAGATGTAACAAGTGGAGAGGACCATGTAAAAAATGTTAGTGAGTGAATGCACAAAGCCTTAACAATCAAGATGCTTGATTTTTGTCATAGGCATAAAAGTCATTGTAATTATGTCCATTGATTTGATTATAAGTGCGGTATGGATGGCCTTGATATTTTGCAAGTCATAAGGAGCATAACTTTGAGTAGATGGTAAAGTGATCAATTGATGACTAAGGAACTTAGTATTTCATGATACTTAGTATTGTGATCAAATGTGAGAGGCTCACAGTAATGGTATGAATTGAGGCTCACCGATATGACCACATCTAGAAGACATAGAATGGGGATGGGATGTAGAAGGAGAACACACATGATCTTGAGAAGCATATTTAAGATTTTGGATTTCAGATTTAAGAGATATGATCATGGATTCAATAGCCTAAAATTTGTAGTAAAATGAAAAATGAAAATCTGGAATTAACTCCAATATGGGTTGGTGGATGAAGGATCACAAAGGATAGTATCGCAAGATAAATGAGTGAAAACTAAGACTTATTTTATGTGGAAAAGTATCTTTAGGAAGAGACATGGAGTATAAATATATTTTTAGAACAAGCTAGAAATTTAGATGAATTTTAAGTAAATAAGATAAAGAAACTTGAAAAACTTTACGACCCATGGTATAAGAAATATGGGGATTGAATCGAGATACTGTTGAGATGGGTTCACCAAATGATTAAGAAAATATTGAAATAAATAAACGTTGACCTCGTTATGTAACATCATTGAATATATGCAATGAAAGTACATATATGACCTAAGTAATAAGAGAAGTAAATGAAAACCTTAATTGTAACGAAGTATTATAATATTTAGTTGAAAATGAACCTAGAAAAGTGCATGGGTGCAAGAGAGGAGTAGGAGTGGGACTAGGTGTTTGGGCTGGTATTGGGGTGCCTGTATGCTGGATCCCTTCTTAGAACCTGGAGTCTGGGCGAGCTCTAGAGATGATTTTTACACACGGTCACTAGATGATCTGAAACCCACACTGTCTATCACTATAATGTCACACAAATCCCACATATGTCATTGATAACGTGTAATAAACATATTACCTAAAAAACCCTTAAAAGAACATCAGATCCTAAAACAAAATATGAAAAACAATGGGTCATAATGTCCTTATCTATCAAACAAGTGATATTAAGACAAAGCACTCCACTACATCTCAAAACCAATGTAGTTCTGTGTGTGTGTGTGTGTGGGGGTGTGTGTGTAATCATGTCCTAGGTGGCTCTTGTGTGTGTTACACTTGATAGTGAGAAAATTAGTTTGATGTAAAAAGATGTAACAAATGTGTACATGGAACAAAATAAACTTCCTCTCTATGTGTGTGACAAAAAATCCATCCCTTCTCCCTTTTATGATATTAAATAGATGCAATGGTGCTCTTAGATGCTTGTGAGATGCAACTCTACGTATCGATATTAGATGCTTAGAGCCCAGGTCTGTTGGCATGTAGGCATAATAGTTGTTTTTATTGATGAAAAACCACATTAATAACAAATTGTATGTTTTAGGATGATGTCATGATGATTGTTTAAAGTGCTAACATGATGGTTTAGATATCTAGCAATTCTACACAAAGATTCAATGATGCATGCTTGCTCTGTAGCAAGTCTATACAGGTGCTTACGTGATGTTGATTGACAATATGAGCTTCTTGGTGGCTTGGGAAGCATTTTGAAATTATTCATAACAGGTTTTGAGGATGACCGAGAACACACGGTAGTGGAATAGTGCGGTACAAGTAGTTCACCATGTTATAGGTACTAATTAAGCGAGAAGGTGTGCTAGATATGAGGCATGACAGAGTGCATTGGAGACATTTGAGCTCATAGAAGCATTAAATAAGGTATATCATGGCATATGAGGTATGTTTGGGTCATTTTCAAAGGTTACTTGATGAGTTATTGCATTATTTTAGTTGGCCCTAGTTGTTACGGGTAGAATCCTTAAGGTAAGGCTATGAAAATGAGATTGGATGGAAATATTGGGCTATTTTTTTACAATTATAATTATTTTATATGTTATAGGGATTATTTCTTATGCTCTTAAAAAATTTCAAGTTCCCATGATGATTATTTTTCCAGTTATGTCAGTTTTTGGTGAGACATGGTGAAAAACAATGCAAAATCCAGCTCAAGTGCAACTTCAGATGCTCATTGTGAATAATGTGCTTTGCATGGGACCTTGTGGATTTTAGGATTCTTTTAAAGTGATTTGATAATTTTTGACAAAAATATTGAGGTTTTTGATATTCTAGTTTTTATGAACGAATGTTAAGAAGGCAAAAGGTCAAAACCTTAGTTAAACCCTAAACTAAGAGTAGTTGTCGAGAAGATGAATTATGACATAATTTTTATTTCTTACTCAAATATGATAATTGTATGTTTATATTACTCTAATATATTTATATAAATGTAAATTTGAGGTCATGGTGATGAGTGGGACTTAGTTTAGAAACAACAGCTTTCGATGATTTTCAATTTAAGGAGAAAGTTACAAAATGATGTATGAACTAAATTACCATTATTTGTTTAATGTGTTTTTAATAGATATAAATGGATATTTCAGATCAATTTCATGAATTTTCAAGAGGTTTTGAGTCTCAAATAGGTTGACTAGTCAAAGGGAAATTTTGGGATCTCAAATAAGCGAGGTTTAGTGTTATAGCCATATCTTAAGTTACAGGATGATTCCTCGGATAATTAAAGTTGGAAACATTATTCAGAGATATTTCAAGTTATATATGTATTTCATGATTATAAGTTCATAGGAAAGGTTTTATAGGGCATTATTTGAGTAAGAAGGTTTTTATAGTTCGGACAAGAACTATGTTTTGTGAAATTTTGACATTGTTTGAAGCATGAGATGGAGTGCGTGATGATTTATATCATATAGAATTTTAATATGGATTAATTTGGAATCCAATTAATCCATTTATAGTTATTTAATGCAAGTATAATTTTTTTAGAACTAACCTTTGGAAAAATAATTTTTGGCAAGTTGATTTGGTGAAGGAAAATCTTGTTGTGGTTTGAAGTAAAGGATGTTTCATGACTTATAACATTCTTAGAAGTTTTATAAAGGTTATGAAATTTATTTTTAGTGGTTACATGGAATGTTTTCGTCTAGTATGAGTGATTTGGTGATTATAAGAAGTTTCGAGGGTCTTTGAAGGGTAATGAAACAATTGTTTTGAGAATTGCAAAGAGAACTGGGCCCAATAAATGAAATAATTTTATTGGTTGATATTAATTGTGACCATGTATGAATTTTTAATGATTTTTACTCATTTTTAAGGGTTAATGGGTCATGTAAAATTATGGTACTCATGTTAGGAATTGTGCCCATGGAGTTTTGAGCCATTTTTGGCACATGAAATGAGGATTTTGGCTAGGCCAACCTAATTAGGACATATGTAGATTTTATATTTCAAATTTTAATTTTTCCTTGATGTATTGGTCAAACCAATTGGAGGGAAAATTTTGGGGCTAAGTTTGAGATATGAAATGCATATAAAAACATGTTTTGGGTGCTTTTATTGACTAGTGGAGTGTGTGCAAGGTGGAGTGACCTAGGTGAAGTGTGATTGCAAGTTTTTGAGCATGAATTGGATCTGTTTTTTTAAAGAAAAATTAGAGAAAATGAGAGAATGTTTTGATGAAGTTTAGAGTGATTATGGAGCTTTTTTGTGAAGATTTTTCACCTAGGGTTTGAGTGAAGGAAAATGAGCTGAAAATTGGATCTCCATCAGTTATGGCAGAAAAAAATCAGATATCAAAACATCATAATGTGGTTGAGTGGGTGCTTGATCATCATGTGGGGTTGTAGCTTCCTTGTGGAGTTAGTGATTCACAAATTTAGGGGTTGGTGCTCCTTGTAGGGTTGGTTCTCTACTAAACTAGGGATTGGTGCTCCTTGTGGGGTTGGTGCCTCACTAAATTAAAAAATATCAATATAAATTGTTTTTAGTGGGTTTTTTCCCTTGAGGGTTTCACACTTATATCTTATGTTCTTATGGTGTTCTTGAGATTTCATGGTTTCATGCATTATTGATAGTTTATGGTATGCACACATTAAAAGTTGTGTGGTCATTTGAATAAAGTAATTTGAGTTTTAGATTTAAAAGTTTAATTAATTTTTTAATAAGGAGTGATTCACCCCCTTAGTCCACCGTGATTCTAACAATTGGTATTAGGGAAGGTCTTTTATAGAAGTTTGACATCTTGAAAAGAGATCCTTGAAGTATGAAATGGCAGAAACATTGTGGTTGGAAAGCCACCAATGTTTTAAGTCGTGAATTACTACTTCTAGAAATTAAGAATGAATAACTTCATCATGGCACAAGGTTTTGATGTTTGGGCAGTAGTTGAAAATGCTTATAATCCTCCTGCCACTTCTCCAAGGACTGAAAAAGAGAAGGTTGATTATACCAACAACTCAAAGGCTTTCAATGCCATTCTAAGTGGACTTGGAGAATAAGAAATGGGTAAGATAATGCATTGCAAGAATGAAAAGGAGGCATGGGACAAACTTGAAGTTCTCTATGAAGGTGACTCAAAGGTAAAAATTGTAAAACTTTAAAATTTTAGAAATCAGTTTGAAATTCTAAAAATGAATGAAAATGAGGCTATTATTACATCTTCTTAGAGTTGAAAAAATTGTGAATAACATGAAAGGATTAGGTGAAGAAGTAAAAGAAGAAATTGTAGTTCAAAATGTTCTAAGGTCCTTATCCTCTAAGTTTGATTCTAAAGTGTCTGTTATAGAAGAAGCTAAAGATCTAACCACTTTTACATTGGATGAGTTGCATGGTACTTTGACTTCTTAGGAGATCAAGGTAGGTGAATCAAAATCAGAAAAGAAGGAGATTTATTTAAAATCTGAAATGAATACAAACGACAAAGAGGTAAATAAGGTTGAAACCACCCTAGATATTGAAGATGAAGAGCTTTTTGTTATGTTAGCCAAAAGAATGAAGAAAGGATCTAGTAAGTATAAAGGTAAACTCCCTTTAAAATGTTTCATTTGTGGTGGAGTAGGTAATTTTGAGGTTAAGTGTCCTCATAGGAATGAGAAATAAAATTATGATGATGAAGTTCAAGAGGAAGAACCCAAGATGAAGAACTACAAGTTTAACAATTTTTTAAGAATCCTAATTACAAAAAGGAGAAAATAAGTTTTTACTCAAATCAAGATGATGATTTTTCAGATGCTAGTAGTGGTGTATCAGATTCTGAATCTAAAAATGAGTATGAAATATTAGGTAATGAATATTTGTTCATGACTAAAGAAGCTATGAGATCTTCAGGTGATGGTTCTTCTCTTCTAGGTGATTTCATTTCTGGTTATGGTAACTTTTATGATAATGAGTGTGAAGAGGACATAGGTGATATTGAAAGTATAAAAAGGGAACTTGAGCAAGATAAAAAAGAGAATCAAAAGATAACTTTGTAGATTAAGGAAAATGAAAATTAGTTTCATAAGATGGATGAACAATATGTGATTGATTCCATGAAGCTAGTTTAGGAAATGAACTGTTATAAGATAGTGTACGCTTTCTTGTCGCTAACCTACAGGATAAGGATAATTTGTGTACCAAATATGAGCAATATATAGAGTTTTTGAGGCTTGAGATACTAGAGATCAGTAAGAAGACTATGTCCTTCCAAAATTTTGAGAGGATTACTAAAGAGATAGATAACCTACTTATCAAACAAAGGGATACAAACGATAGGACTAGTTTGGGATTCAAACAAGAGTCTAATGACAAAGAAGTTGAGCTAGAAGCTGGTATTCTGAGCAAGGAATCATAGAAACTCACCTGTGAAAGAGGAAAGGAAGGTGACTCCTATCAAGAACAATTAAAGACCAAGGTTCATTAGACAACCCAAAGCTTCAAGGTATGAAAGAACTTTCAATGGTCATTGTTTTACTTGTAATACTTTTGGTCATAGATCTAAAGAGTGTAGAAGATATCCTAGAAATGATCATCTTTGGAGAGACAGTAGGAGTGAGTTTTCCAAGAGGATAGTGTGTTATAATTGTAATGAACAAGGAAACACTTTGTTAGGTTCATTTGCATGATAGATCTAATAAAAATGAAGGGTTAACAAGAAATAACTAATGTAATAAGATTGGTCATGTGGTAAAGGATTGTTTCCAAGTTGTATTAGGTTCAATAAGAGGTTACTTAAGTACTAGAGTGAAAAATGTTGGTGTTTAGAAGGATAGAATGCATGGATATACCCTCATAAGAGTTTGGAAACCCAAGAGAGATAATGGTGTGTCCTCAAATGAAAAATTTGGTGAAATAAGGAGTGAACCTCATTGCTCAAAATAGAGGAGGGAAGATGCAAATATTTTTCATGTGCTCAAGGAGGCTTAGGACATCTTCAAGACCTTTTTAGGTCTCCATGGATCATGTATACCTTCACTATGCTACTTGAAAGTATATCATTGAAAATTAAGCATTTAGGTGAGGGGTAGTTGTGTTTCATCTCTAAAAATTCAAAGTATGAGTGTACTTGCTCCTCTCAGTCCTATCTTTTCCATTTTGATGGTTCTTGTGTGATTGTCATGTTATTTTGTCTTGCGTTATGAGTTGAAGTTTATAGTAGCTTAAGTGGTTTGATCTTAAGATTTAATGATGTTTATTTCATCTATGACGAGTCCTATATGGTCTAGATTCATCTTGGCATGTGCATTTAAGAGTCTATAAGGTATCATTTGTCTTGGTTTCATAAATCATGTGATTTGGATGTATATATGTTAGTATTGGTTATATCACTTGTCAAGATAATGTAGTATTTTCCATAAGATGTTTTTAGTAGAGTTTTCAAGATCCTCAAATGGTCCTTATGGTTGTGTCTTAATTTCCTTCATGTGGGATAGGTCACTAGTCTTGTAATTGCATAGAAAAAGATGTTTATCATTCAAATCGGGGTGTTACCGGTCCTTAAGGGTCCAGTTTGAGTATGAATCTTTCAAAGTATTTTGTGTTCCTAAATATTTTTCTCAAGTATCCACAACTTGTTGAAGTATCCAAATGGTGTTCTTGAATATTCTCAAAGGTGATCAAGTCCAACTTGATCATCCGGTCCCTAGAACGGTGACTGAGATATTGGTACAATCAAGAATGCACAATTTTAGGGTTTCTCAAGCAAATGAGGGTTATAGGTATACATCATGGGGATTCATGATATCTACATGTTGAAGAAGGTATTATTCATGTTTGAATGTTTCATTATAATGTTATGGAGATTTCTTGAAGAAGAAAAGAGTAATTACATAGGAAAAGGGTACTTCACTGTCTTTAACTATGTTGTCTAAGTCCTTAAGAGCAAAGATGCAAGGAAACTCAAGTTTGAGTGCTCAAATTAAAGAATTTTGGATTGAAAATTTTGAACTTTCATAAATACTAATGTGGCTAATGGTTGAAGTTGATTTTGAGCTCAAGGTATGCATACGATTCTAAATGTGAATGAAAAAGTTGTAGACACCAAAATTGGGTCACACTCCCTTGCCCCCTTTCGAATAACCAACTTAAACACATTCACGTAACCATGACCCTTATCCCCAAAATTAATATTAATTTAATTATTTATAATTAAATTAATACCCATCCTCACCCTATTTATTAATTTAATTTAGTTACTTTAATTAAATGGATGCACACCTCACCTAGACACCTCACCATAGACCTATTCATAACATGTTTCCATAAATGAATAAGACTTGGTTCAACCCTAAAAATCAAGGCCTATTATTCCTCTAACCACCTTCCCACTCATAAAAACATAATGTCCATTATGATCCATGAATAAATGGACAGACTTGGCCCAAATGATTATGAGATTTGTCATTTTTAGTAAACCTAGGGAATCCCACCTTAACCGATCTTTGGTCATCCTCAAAATGATGTCGTACAACCAGGAACCATCGTTAGTTACCATTTATTCACTTTGGTAAACTTTTTTTTTATCAACAAATTCAGAGATTAGAGAAAGAGAAGAGAGATGCATGTAAGTAGAACCGAGCCTTTTCGTACCTATAGACATCCATATACAACACTAGGATAGATCCGTGAGGTAATGCACTCATGGTAACAATCTAGGAAGCACCACTACAGACCAAGCTACATCCCACCAATCCATCATCACCATCACATAGCCATTGGACTTGCAACACCAGTAAGTAAATTTATCACCTGTGTTATTTTAGCCTTGCCCTGTTTTAAAGGTTTTGTCACCTTTGTTGTCATTTCCTACTTGCATTCCCTTTTCCCCACTATTCCTCTTTTGTAAACCCAACCATTCCTCCATCCACATAATAAAAACTACATATACCCGACCCCTACATATTTCTAAGTGTTCCTAAGATCCCCATAAACCTCATTATGCCCTCTGTCATCTCTGCATGACCTCAGCTCAAACCCCACTAACAAATCTTATTGAGTCTTATGAGTCCACCTCTCTGACCGACACTAGTTACCATGTACGATGAAAATGAACATGTGATATTCAACCACACTCAACCCCCGAGGTCTTATCTGAGCAGTTGATGTTTGAATGTGTGTGGCTAACTATAGGAGGATCATTGACTAAGATCTGGTAGTGTGATCTCCTGGTAGTTAAAGTGGAAAATGAGAGATTTAGAGGCTATGAATGGGTAGTGTAAATTCCCTATGGTTTGTTTACCTAACTTGGATCTAAGTGCTAAACTAGTTTGAAGTGTCCATGTAAACTAAATGAAATTAATAATCTATGCTACTACTGAAAGGAAACTAATCTAAACAAATCACAAAACTGAAATATTACAATCACAAACAACAATTTGCTTCTATTCTAAATAATTAAAATATTTCTACACTAAAACTAAACAAACGAGATAACCCGATGTGGTTATTCACTTGTGCTAAGTGTATGGAAACTAAACTAACTTAAAATAAGAAATTTTCCAAATGATCTATGATGTGTAGACAACCTCCTACAGATATTCTCTCCTTTAGATCCACAGGGATGGGAAGAAGAGGATCTGTCACCGGGGATTGCTATGAAATATTCAAACCCTCTTGGAAATTAACTAACTACTTGCAAATGAAAAGAAATTGATTTCTACTCTATTTGATATGATATAACAATGATAAATTATAAGAATGAAGGAAATAAAACAACAAATCCAACCTGGAATTCATAGAACAGAGGTAAATCCAGTTGTGTAGTAATTTGTCCCCTCAGTTTGTCCCTTCTTTCTTTGTGTGTCCATATGAGTCCAAGGGATTGGGAATGTAAGAACATCAATAGGAGGATGGCGCTTGAGAAATGGCAGCCTAGTATAAATGCAGGTAGAAGAGAGATAACACAAGATATCAGAGCTTGGCTATGTAATTCCTAGCAAGATCGTAGCAACAATACAATGCAAGATATACAAAATTCTCAGACCTTTTGCTTGAATACAAGAATGGAATATATAGGAATGGATGCTAGGAGGTTACTTCATGTACAAGGAAAGAAGAGGTAGTTCTAACTCATTAAATCTTATTTAAAATAGAAGGATCAAGGAGAACCAAGTAATCAAAGCTAATTTTAGACAATTCAGCTCACGGATGCATGCAAAAAGAAAAATTAAGTGAACCATCACATGTTTAAAACATGTGTGAAGAATATGGAAAAGTGGGGATGACCGCCACCCTATGTAGGGTGGCAGGTTTTAGACCGCTTCCTGGTGGCGGTCCTAGCACTGAAGGCCAAAACAAACATAGAAAGAGGCGGGGAGATGGAAAAATGCATGGAAAATTTAAGCAAGGTTATCTAGGCTAAAACTATACATTGTGAATGGGTTTTGGAGCTTGAACACCTTCTTGAAAGGATTTTGAATCATCATTGGGGATTCTTGTAACCATTTTCCCGATAATGTAGCACATGTAATTTTGGGTGCATACATATTACCCCCTCGGAGAAGTTTTTATCCATGAAAATGCTTAAAACGTAGATTCCAAGTATGGCGTTCCCAAAATGGGAGTTAGAAGTTATACCTGACACACCCATGTGTCAAAATTTCACCGCCCAAAATCCCGCTACTTGTAAGAGAAAAGAAGAATCAATGTAGATAGATCAAATATTGAAAAATAAACACTAAATTAAAATGACAAGAGTACTTACCATCTGTGTGGGGATGTAGAAATATACCTACGCCAACACTCCATCCCTGTGAACACATGCACTCAAAACAAAGTTATAACAACACACACACACACACACACACACACACACACACACACACACACACACACACACATACATATATATATACTCACTTTCAAATTCATTTGTGCATACCGACTTGGTGATTTTTGAGCTCTGGGCCCATGGTGACCATTTTTTTTTTTAGTATGGTTGAATTAGAATGGATTTGGGGATGGTATTTTACATTAGGCTTGGCCTTTTTGTTTGAATACTTTTGAGAAGAACTCATAAGAAATTCTTAACTAGAGTAGTCATAAGGGGCCTCAAAGAGGTGGATAGGTAGAGTGCCTTTATTGCTTAGTCTCCATTTTGTGAGGCATATATGATGTTTTTGGTATTTCATGCTCATTGTGAGTGTTTTGACCACACCTAGTGTGTGATGGCATCGTACAAAACTATGACACACCATGATATGTACATATATCTCTTTTTGGATCAGTTATTCCTTGTATAGAGTTGACTTACATTGATGATTTGATTCACGTGTGTACTCTTAGCTGTTTAGAATTTATGATTTTCTATGCTTTTCAAAATGTATGCAATGGATGTGAAATGATAACAAAATGATTTATTTTTTTATTTCATAATGTTGATATATGATGATGCAAGCACAATGTGATGTTTGAATTTTAGTTTCTTTAAGCAATCTTTGATACCTCATATTGTCTTGGAAAAACATGGTGATAAAATGATATGATAAGAAGATGTACTTGCCCAATCCTGACCCCACGAAACTAGTAGGATGTGAGGGTTCAACACCAATAGCCATAAAGGGCACAAGTTGTAAAAATTTTCTGAATGGTAATGATGAGGGAAAGACAATGGTTTGATAGGACCAAATTGGGACACTACAACCTCACTCTACTCAAGTTGCTTCATAGTTTATAATGTGAATTGCTTTCCAGTTTATCTAGACTTAGATCCATAGATGGCCACTTGGTTGACAAAATCTAGTTTTGAGGTTTTAAACTCTTTTGGAATTTTGGACATCTAACTCACTTTGTTTTTGAATTGTGATTTCACAACATTTGAACGAATTATTTGTAACTTTGAAGTTTATAAAGAGATCCCCTACACCTTGCCCCATGTACCAGTAGGAAGCATGGGCTCATCACCATGGACAAGGAATAGGCAAGTAAGGGAATTTCTCTTCTTTCCCAACCCAACATCACCAAGTAAGAGATGCAGGGCTCAACATTGAAGGTTGGTAAGGAAAAGAAATGTGTAAATTTTTTTAATGTGGATTTGCATTTGACTTACTCATCTAGGAATTTTTTTAGTATGTTCTTATTTCAAAAGAGATTTTATGGGATAGATGTGACACCATGAAGATTCTAGAACAAAATATAGATAAAGACACCTAATCTAGAAAGAGACTATAAGTAGAACCAAGTATGTAGGCCTTGGTATGATCATGGTCAAAACTTTGTCTTATCTTGTTTGAACTAATGAAATGATTTGAAAACAATTGATGATACCATGAAAATTTGAAGAGACATGATTTGAATGTTTTGCCAATGTTTTCAGAAGTTTTTAGGAATTTCTATAAGAATAAGTCCCTTGATCACAAATTTATGAAATGAACTAGTGAATGAAAATGCAATGTAGATGCAATAATGTACATATGAAAATGTAGGTGAAACTACATGTCATGATGCCTAAGGTGAAGAAATTTGACGAATATCAAATTATTCACCCCTAAAAGTACATAACGGAGAACCATTATCCTCAAAAAAATTGTTCTCTTGACAAGGGCCTACCATTCTGGGTTTATATTTATAACCCTTGCCCAGAAGTGTATATGTCCAATCATTAAAATCATTTTTTTGAAAGAGGTGTTCATGCACCTCTTTGTCACATTCTTGAGACATGGTGTGTGGGTGAGCATGACTATGTTGCTTGGCCTTGTCTCCTATGTAGAGCATTGTGTTTACTTATAACACTTGTTGAATGATGAGGCCTTGCCCCATGGATATGGAAAGCTTAGCTTCAGAAACACATGGGTTGAAACCATGGTTTAGAATAGAACAACCCTCAGAGATGGTTTTTATGGGCATCATTTCAATCTCAAATTTCCCTTCTTTGTTATTAATTCTATCATGTTTACACCTAAACCTAGGTCATCGAGATGGAAGAGATGCTAAACCAAGAAGACTACCCATCCCCTGTGGTTCAAATGGGAGGAAGATCGGATTGTCACTCTCTAAGAGTTTCATAATTCCCACTGTGGTTTTAGTGGACACTATTTCCATAGATATTGATTTACCCTTATCTATTTTTTCCACCTCAAATGTTTTTGGGTTAATGAATTCAACCTTTGGAATGTTTGGGGTGACCGAGACTAACTCTTTTGTTGGAGGTGGTTTATAGATTGATTTGTAGGAATCATATGCTCCATATGGAATCCTTTCTTATTCTTGAGGTTTTCTAAGTGTATATCGAAGGACTTAGGATCCCATTAAGCAATGAAGACCTTCCCCAAATGGAAGAATCTAAACTCCTGGAACAGGTAGAGGGATAGCCTTCATTTGATGAATCCAAGGTCTCTTGAGGATCATGTTATAAATTTTTTCACTGTCGATAATGTAAAACTCCATCAAGATGGTTTTTGGAACAAGTATGATTGGAAGAACTATGGTTCCAATAGAGGTAGCTTTAAGACTGCATCATACCAAATAACATGTTTCTTATAGAGGAGTAATTTATCTCTCCATATCCCAAATTCTGTAAGAAAAAGAGAAGGGAACCACATTTATAGCAGCCCCATCATCAATCATGGCTCTCTTAATGTAATTGTTGTAAACCCAAAATTGTAAAAATAAGGCAGGATCCCTCTTTTCGGGTGATTTCAACTTCGAGATGGCATCTTTTCTATATTAAAAAAAGCCATTATCCCTATCGCTTTGTCCCGGAGGATGTATGTCAAATTCAATATGATTTATTTGAGTACTAGGAGGTGGCGTAACATGGATTAGATGACCAAGACCTAGTGCATTGAGAAATGTAGAGCGATGCATGTAGGTGAATTCTTCAACAAATCTAGGAATGAAATGTGAGAAAATGTCTTGTTCAAATATGATATTAAATCATAGGCTCCTACTAGTTTTACAATTATAGGAACATCATCTTGTGGGAAGGAAAGATCGGGTAGGGGTTGTGAAACATACTCCTTCATCCAAGTTGTTGCATTAATTTCACACTCAACCTCTAGCTCAACTAATCCCAAGATTTTTGTATTATCATTTGAACCAAGGTTAGGAGTGACCCGAGAGTTATTGGAAGTTGAGGCTTCATGGTCATTATTTCCTATAGGAATGCCTTTGTTTGTGTTTTGTGAATTCACCTTGAAATTTTTAGGATGTGTAGGGAGTGGATCTTGAAATATGCTCACATTAGCATTCTGAGGAGCTATAGGTCATGTATAGTCAGATTGTGAGTCTCGTTTCAGATTTTCTAGGAACATGTCTACAAAGAGTTGCCTTTAGTTTTCGGGAAGTCTTTGTAGAAACTTGTTGCAATCATCGACAAAGTTTTATTGTCATGACCTCGAACCTTATGGAAACCACAATATAGGTTAGGGTCATAATCTCTTGGTCTTTGATAAGCATATTGTTGTTGTTGATTATAACCTTGATTGTAGTTTTGAAATTGATTGTTATAACCATGATTCATTGCCCCTTGGCTAGAGTTTTGATATTGGTTTGGGCCTTGGGTTTGATTTTGTTTTTACAGTGGATGATTTACATTGACCGTGTTGACAAAAGACATAGTGCTAGGGCTTATTTGATTTCCCAAGTTTTTGTTATTATTAGTGTTTCCATTGTTTGGAAAACCAATGTTCTTGGCTTGATCAATAGCACCATTCATGGTAGCACCATGATTGCGATTCACACCTTTAGGTCCTTGGTTGTTGCACCATTGTTTTGATAATTTGCATTATTTTGATTTGGGGATACCAATTTCCCATTGGGACCATAGGTCTTACACCCACTATCTTTATAGAGACTTTTTCATTCCAAAGCGCTCCTCCCAAAAAGTTCCTCATAACTATAGAGAGGAAACTTTTGAACCTCTCTTCTAGTCTCTCGATTGAGTGGATGAAGGAAAAGATCGCAAAGTTCCATCTAGTCCATGTTGGGTGCACTTGTAGAGGAATAAAGAACTTGATGCCATCTTTAGATGAAATGAGTAGAAGATTCATTTTACTCCTGTCTAATATACAGAAACTCCCTAATCCTTATACGAAATAACTTTTTCATGTCAAATTCTTTGACAAACTCGAAACAATTGTTTAAAGGAATGCATATAAGCTTATAGAATACAGATAATACCAATCCAATGCGATTCCTTTAAGATTATTTGGAAATATCTTAGCCACTACAGGATCCCAAGGAAGCAATTCCCTAACAAATAGTGTAGGCCTTAATATGAGCGTTCAGGTCTCCTTCTCCCTTAAATTTTGGAAGATCCAGAAATGGGTGCAAAAGCATGACACCACGTATGGTGAAGTCAAGAGGCTCCTTTAAGTACTCAACGTATGTACCCATTGTGTAAGATTCCATCATTGAAGATCCTTGATGAGGAGGTAGAGGAGGAGGATTTGGATAAGCTGCATTATAAGTGTTGACAGGAACATATGGGGTCCCTTGATATGGCATGTAGGGAGCAAGAATGGTATATGGGTCCATCTGGGGGTTTTTTGAATACATATGCATATAAGGTGGGATAGTACTAGGATATGGACTAGTAGGCATAAAACCAGGGAATGTCACATTTCTGTTGTGGTGGCATTCAAGAATGCACTTTCAAAAATCCTTGCGTAGGATAAGCTTGAGAAAGATGAGGACCCATCCCTAATGTTTTTAACCCTATGAGAAGATAACTTAGATTTGAATGATTCGGATAACCTTGTTGTACATGATATTGCATTGGTTTCTCATTAGAAGGGATGTATCCTTTGTTGTCAACTGGATACCCTCATGTTCTTCTTCTCTTTGTATTTTTGGTTGTGAAGTCTTTAAACTTTCTAGTTCTCTAATCCTCCCACTAAATTAGAAATGAGATCATTGGGAGAGGAGTGACTCCCTGTCGGGGTTCCTATGGCATAGGGTTTGATTGAGTAGGCTCATGATACCCTGTCATGAATTGTTCAGTGTTATAATTCTTGTCTTCCTTAGAAGTAATAATCTTAGGATAGGTATTCGAAATATTAGAGGTTGAATCCTTCATTCTATCCAAAGACTCATCTATCTGATGAAGAGGATTAGCTATTCATGTAAATATATCATCCTTTGTTGATTGCATGGAAATGTGAGGTCTTGACAAGACTCTATGGTAAGAACCTGTTCCATTTGTGATAAAAACATGGTTTGCATTGGGTTGACCGTATTGCATGTCTAATGGTTGATCAACCTCCTCCATCCTTACATAGCTAATGGGGTTTGAAGTGTAACTAGGGGAGGTTTGGATGTTTCTTGTGTAATTGTCACCCCACCTTGAAAGAGAAGGGGATTGTTATGGTTGAACGTTGGTGTAATATCTATCGAGCCAAATGGTCCACAAAAATATATCCAGAGACATGTTTTAGAAAGTATAAAATACCTACCAAAATAGGGGAAGAAATGGAGAGGTGAGGTAATAACAATAAAGGAAACAAGAAGGAATTAATCCTTCACGTTGGGTTCACCAATTTGTACGGATGAAAATGAACACATGATATTCAACCACACTCGACCCCGAGGTCATGCCAGAGCAGCCCAATGTTTGAATGTGTGTGGCTAACTATAGGAGGATCATTGACTAAGATCTGGTAGTGTGATTTCCTAGTAGTTGAATTGGAAAAGGGGATATTTAGAGGCTATGAATGGGTAGCGTAAATTCCCTATGGTTTTTTTACCTAACTTGGATCTAAGTGCTAAACTAGTTTGAAGTGTCCATGTAAACTGAATGAAATTAACAATCTATGCTACTGTTGAAAGGAAACTAATCTAAACAAATAAAAAAATTGAAATATTACAATCACGAACAACATTTTGCTTCTATGCTAAATAATTAAAATATTTCTACACAAGCGAGATAAAATGGTGTGGTTATTCACCTATGTTGAGTGTATGGAAACTAAAATATTTTAAAACAAGAAATTATCTATGATGTTTAGACAACCTCCTCGTGCATATATTCTCTCCTTCGATCCACAGGATAGGAAGAAGAGGATCCATCACCGGGATTGCTATGAAATATTCAAACCCTCTTGAAATTAACTCACTACTTGAAACCGATAATAAATTGATTTCTACTCTATTTGCTATGATGTAACAATGGTAAATTATAAGAATGAAGGAAATCAAACAACAAATACAACCTAGAATTCATAGAAATCAGAGGTAAATCTAGTCGTAGTAGTAATCTTCCCATCGCCTTATCCCTTCTTTCTCTGTGTTCCCATATGAGTCCAAGGGATTGGGAATGCAAGAACAATAGTAGGAGGATGGCACTTGAGCAATGGTAGCTTGATGGTAGTCTAGATGCAATACAGGTAGAAGAGAGATATCACAAGTGATTAGAGCTTGGCTATGCAATTCCTAGCAAGATCGTAACAACAATAAAATGCAAGATACACAAAATTCTCATGCCTTTTGCTTGAATACAAGCATGGAATATATAGGAATGGAGGATAGGAGGTTCCTTCATGCACAAGGAATGAAGAGGCAATTACAACTAATTAAATCTTATTTAAAATAGAAGGAGAAAGGAGAACCAAACAATCAAATCTAATTTAAGAAAATTCAGCTCATTGATGCATGCAAAAATCAAAATTAAGTGAACCGTCGCATGTTTAAAACATGCGTGAAGAATCTAGAAAAATTAGGTAGGACCCCACCCAGCAGGGGTGGCGGTCCCCGGCACCGAAGGCCAAAATAATCACGAGAAAGAGGTAGGAGATGGAAAAATGCATGGAAAAGTTAAGTAAGGCTATCTAGGCTACAAATATACACTGCAAATGGGTTTTGGATCTTGAACACCTTCTTGAAAGGATTTTGAATCATCATTGGGGATTCTTGTAACCGTTTTCCCAAAAATGTAGCACATGTAATTTTGGGTGCGTATAAATAGCGATTCGATAATCAGCTGTCGATTCGCCTAACTCGATCAGTCATAACTTGACTGATGCCGGTCTTTGTGTCTACTAACATTGTGTAAATCAGCAACCACATACCTACCCAGCACAACCCACGTACCTTACTCAACCCTCGCTAAGACCCCATCATGACCTACGACCACCCGAATAGCCTATAACTTGACGTAAAGACCTTGACCCACATAGTTTTTAGTATTTAATTTGATTGACGATGATAGTGATCCGAGGTACCCAAATTAGAATACTAGCACTAGATTCATTTATGTATGCATTTTAGTTACTTCATAATTTTTTTAATAAAACAAAGGGTTGAAAGCCTTCTGGAAGTATCAAACTTCTTGGATCTAGCATACACTAGGCATTCCACCGTCATATATTATTTAACTTTTCTTTGGTGTTCTTGTTTTCTATTTCAAGTAGTTCCTCCCACCAAAAGGAAGCTCTCACAACAAGATCGATTAAGTAACTACATTAAATTAATATATAGGGTGAGGATGGGTATTAATTTAATTGTAAATAATTTAATTACTATTAATTAAAAAAGGGGACCAAGGGGAGTGTGACCCAATTTTGGTGTCTACATTTTTCCCGTTTTTGTCATGTGTCTTTTATTGGTAAGCAACACCGACAAAAAATAGGAAATGGTTGTGTCAGTGTAAGTGAAGGTGGTATTTCCCCAAGCATGGGTGAAGGTAACCCCCTCAAACTAGGAACGGATGATGTGAGAGACTAAGCAAAGTGAGTGGTTTGATAGAATGAGGTGGTGGGAAAATGAAGATCAATGTGCGCATTGGGTAAAGGTAAAAGGTCAAATTGGGTAAACAGTAAATGGGCTAGGGTCGAAGGTAGTGGCGGTTGAGCGTACGCACACATTGGAAATTGCAGCACGGAGTTGAGAACTAGTTCATAATGTATAATGATGAGGGTTTACCTCTAATAACCCCAACTCTTAGTTTCTTCATGTTTTTTCATAATATTGAAGATGTATTATCAGTTTAAGGAGTCCACTAAATATGTATGTTGTTCTTCTTATACTAATGCATGGTTGAGAAGAAATTCAAACTATGTTTCTCCATAGATAATGTAAGAATGATGTATTTCACTATACATTGACATGTTTGAAGGCTTAATAATAAATATGTTGATGCTTCATTTTTTTTCTTTGTGAATTTTGGTTCTTTAAGGAACCATTGAGATATTTCAAATGACTTGGGAGTGATCTTACCATTCAAATTCAAATGAAAAAATCATGTGTAGGTTGATTGTTTCTCACATGAGGAAATGAAGACCTACACAGTCTAGAATGGAAGAGTTGTTAGCTCTTGATGTATGTGAAACATTTTACAAAAATAAATTATGATGTGCATATCCTTATGGTGCCTTCAATGTGTGTCAATATTTTAAAGAGCCAATATACTATTGATATCGGTGAATGCATGTCAGATGGACCAAATGTTGTTTCAAGAAGAGAGTGAATACCTATACGTGTCTCGGTGTTTTGAAGTGTAAACATTTTGTGATCAAAGTGCTATAAAGTGTTTCTCAATTAGAAATTTCACCTTGAAATGTATATTCTCTCATCAATTTATTGACTTGTATGTGTTGTAATTGAAGGACCGATATGAGCTTTTGAATACCCCTTTGAGTACTCCATGAAGAAGAGATGATCACCTATAGGTATGAAAGGAAAATTTGTACTTTGAAAAGGTATGAAATTGTAACACCCTCGACAAATGTTATATTCCTCTTTTGCAGTTCAAGTGTTGACATGTGATTTTCTAGATAAAGATGTGTTCTTTTGACTGTTGAAGATCATGCTTGATAAGGATAAATCATTTCTGTTCTTAAAAATCATTAGACTAAAATCGTATGGTTATCAAGAATTCATTTTCACTATGGAAAGGTGAGTTGCAATCTGGCTTTAAGAGTTACAGACTTATCCTTTCTTCTGACTCATCAATTTCAGTGATCCAAGGAATATTTCAAATCTTCTTCATAGACTGAATGGTAAATTGACATTCAGTAGTTTGAGGGACATAGAGGACTGAACTTTGTATGTTACAAATTATTTGGTCTTATGTGAATATGTTTTCATTCAGCTTGTATGTTTGTGCTCGGGTCTTTGGTGATTGATCTTAGCAGGACATTAAGGATGTAAGAAAAATTCAATTTATTTCATGACAGAGGAGGAGTTCGAGTCCTAAAACCTAAGGATTATCCTAACAGTAATCCTAAGCTAGGTAAGAACACCTATGTTCTAGCTACGTTTACTCATTTGGATTTTATTCTAACCTAAGCCTCTTATTCTATTTTTTTGGGTTGGCGTCCTAACCTAAGCATTGTGCTAAATGAATAAGGGAAGGATTACTAAAGTAATGTTAGGCTATTTTTAACTAATACCTAATACTAAATGGTTATGAATTGAATCTAACCTAAGGTGGGAATTACTATTGGAAAATGTTTTAAGACCTAAGGTGGTAATTGCTAGGCTAACCTAAGTTTTATGGGATCCATCCTAAACTATTAAAAGGGAACCTAAGGGTCACATGTCTCAAAGGCGACGGTTCCAATGGCATTTAAGTGAGTTGATAGGGTTTAATGGATAGTGGTACTACCAGTTTTGGTAGGGGCTAGTTAACTTTAGTGGAGGCATACGTGGAAGCTCCACTAAAGATGGAATTGCATGTTTGGATGGAATTGGCATTCACCAGATTTAGGAGGCGGTGGCAAGGAAAGATAAGCGGGAAATTTGGAATTAATTACATTGATGGGCCTTGGTTTTTGTGTGCAAACCGTCTTGGAAACTTGGAAGGTGGGTTTGTAGGAGGTTATTTGGTTTTGCATGCATTGCGGATTTTGCTCTGCATGGAGCTATCTGGTTCTTCGAACCAGCAGTTCGACCTTCACTTCAAAGCTATTTTTGGTTTCTACGGTCTATTTTTGATCAAAGGAAAGTATGTGAGAAATAAGAAGAAAATATGTTTGATTGTTGATCTTTTGTGGAGGAGAAAAAGAGTTGGAAGCTCGGTTGGAAGTCTCCTTCAATTTGGCAGAAGCATTATCAGGAATGATAGGCTCTAACCATTAAGATTCTTTGCTTTCTTCTAAATGATTCATTAGAACAACTCTGCTCTCATGAGATTCATGTTTGACTGGTTATTTTCTTGCTGGGTTTAATGAATATCTAGTGATGTTTGGATATGATTCCATGGCAAAAATAATGTTGTTTTGGAAACTCTTTGTGTGCAAGTTCTATGACAGATGCATCCAAGCTTGTATGTAAAACTTATTTCTATAGCTTTGTTTTTCATTCTAGAACTTGTATTTGAGGTTGTTATGCTTTGAATTGACCTTCGTTGCGATATAGGGTTTTAAAATTTATGGGAACTGCATACTGACGGAAAAGTGACAAACGAGCGTGGGAATCTATGAGTAACTTTTCCTCGCACCCGACCTCCCGAGGTTGTGCCGAGACAGCCGGTGGGGATGGAATATGTGTGGGATGTAGACAAGATAGTTAGGCAATCTTATGTCTTCAACACCTACTAGTGAAACTCAGAATCTAAGGTAAAGAAGGCCCTCCTAACCTAAACTAGTGCGATAAATCAATCGCCAAGGATGATTGTCAAGGCTCCAATCAATAGCAAGATCTGGTGTAATTCGGTCTATTGGTTGTGGGATACATGGAAAATGACCGGTATAGTTTCGTGTATGTCTCCGAGATAGGGTCATGGGGTAGATGATGGGTACAAAGGATCCTCTTTGTGTCACAGTGATTATCCGGCCTAGTCCAAATTCCTTAGCTATATTAGTTCGCTACGTCTAACAAGGATAACTATTCGATGATGATAGGTGGAAGTGGAGTAGATCTAAATACTAATGTGTGTAAGCCGAGGCGTCAACGTCAACGACGATTGACTCGTAGACTCATCGGGTTGAGGGATTTGTGGGTCACAACAAAGAGATTCATGGTTATTGTGAACTCGTTATGGCCATGTGTGGAATCAGTCCCTAATCCCTAGTATCCAATAGTCATATGTTTTCTCGGCCTCTATATTTAGAATTAACAATTGTGCGATCTTTTCGAGTACCTGCGGGTGTAACCCGAATGCTTAGGTTAGTATCTATGTCCGTGAAAGTATCTCCCAAGCGCTTCTAGCTATGGGACCAAAGGATCACAACCAAACGCTTTATCTCTTTCAAGCCCTTCTACGGTCATGCGGATATTTTTCTAGGGTAATCTGTAGTTTGGCTGATTTGACCAAAACGTGTGTGCTTGGTCGTCTTCTATGTTTAACCCTCTCAACTGTGAGCTGATCTCAGTAAGTCTGTTGTTGTTCTAAGACTTAGATTCTAAGATTCTCGATCTATGTCAACTATTGTTGTAATAAGATTGGGCTGAGGAACGATTGGTTCAAATACGTATTCTCTGGGCTCTCTAGGTCCCGTGATTGTCATACAAAAGAAGTGATACAAATCTAACTAATGACAGAATAATTTAACTGTGTAAGATATGTCTATTTATATTCCTAAATCTGATAATTATGGATAAACTACTAAACAGAATTTAAAGAGCAATTATCTAATATATCTAAAATGACAACTAAACTAATAATGCAATTTAAAACAAACAAAGCAACCGAGTATAGCTACTTGTCTTGTGCAATTTGTAGATCTATTCTAAATAACCTGATAACTGATCTACTCTATTTGAAAGACTTTCGATCCTACCTCAGAAGTGAGGAATGAATCATAGTTTCTCAGAAACTATCAATCCTCACAGCTTCCCTGGCAATATCGAAAGTGAAACTAGCTAAAATGAAATGATTGACTACTTTATTTGATATGTTTTAACTAGAACTTTGAAAGCTTGAACCTGGATTTTGTAGAATAATGGCGAATCCAATGGTGTGTGTGGCTTTGTCCCTCGGTGATCTCCTCGCTCCTTTGTGTTCACGTAGACCTAGAAAAGCGTGTAATGCTAGCATCAACAATGATAGATATTGGCACAAAGGACAAATTTAGAATGCAGACTGAATACAATGCGAGTAGGAGAGGGATAGCGCAAGAGTACAGAGCTTGGCTTATGTAATTCCTAGTGGGATTTATCATGAGTCATGCAATACAAAAATGTCCAAACTCTAAACTATCCTGTTTGACCAGAACAAAACTCAGTAACTTTAATGGCTTCCTACCGAAAATTAAACTGTTTCTACCTTAATGTATTTCATGAAGTAATGATAGCACTTGCACAAGATGGATATGTGGCTTTCTAACAACAAAATAACACACTAGCTAAGGATGCAATGAACAAAATTATGAATCCTAGACAAAATTCAAAGACTAAGCTATCATTGAAATGAGAAATCATGAGGCAAATTTGAGGGGAAATTTACTTGAGTACAAGCCAACTATTTATAGCATTTCATTCACCCAAAGGTAAAAACCAAATTGATCACTTAAACCATAAACAATGTAAAAAAAAACTATTCTAGGGAACCAGAATCATCAATGTAAGCCAAAGGCGGTGAAAAAAGATGGTAAACGTTGAATTTTTACGTGAGTCACGTTAAAAGAGGATTTTGGAAAATGCGTGAAGGACGGAGCTTCCCGAGCACGGTGGTGGTTACGGGACCGCCACCCTGCTCTGGGCGCCGGTCAGGTCACGAGACCCACCCTTGCAGGCGGATTTGTAATCAAGACCTAAACGCAAAGAAAAAGGGGAGAAGAGAAAAAAAGCACGCAGGGCTAAGTGGGACATGTGGGATGTTAACGCATATTTAGAGATATATTCTAGATCCCGAACACCTTACGAGGAGACCCAGTATCATCATCATTGGGGCATGTGTTACATTGTTCCAGGTGGTGCAAAGACCCTACAATTTTGGGTACGCAAAGATAGAACCTTGAGTTCGTTTGATTTTTTTGGGCTTCGTGTTTTGATATAAGCTTGTGTTGGAGCTTCGTGTTGTTTGGAACTAGTGTTTGGAAAACTTATGCAATGTTGAGTTGTTGCTTGAAGTTCGTATTTGGCACTGTACTCGTATTATATTACTTGTGAAGTTCTGAACTTTTGTGTGAAGCTCGTGTTCGACACTGTACTCTTATTTGACACTTGAGTGTTATGAGATTTTATTTGGATCGATGTATTCGATTATGTTCTGGTATTTTTGTGTTGGGTTATTCTTGTATTAAAATTTTAAAGCTTATAATTCTTTTATTGAACAACTTACTCACCAGAAAACTGGGTGATAGCTTGACTGAGTCGTTTTGTAATCTCTTCAAGATATGGAGTTGGAAACGTCTTGTTTAAAAGAATGTGGTACTTCTGTTTTATGACTGTATCATCTTCTCTGAGATGGTAATGGCATGAGATTTGGGGGTGTTCTTTCCCCTTTGTTTTGAGGAAACCCGCGTTCTGGGTTGATTGTTTTGTTTGAAACTAAGTCTCCTCTGTCAAAATTTTGTGGTTGTGAAAGTATTGTTTCGGATTTCTGTTTCAGTTGCTTTAGAGATAAGAATGAGACATCTTCTGACTTAGATGTTTTGGGTTCTTGCTCTCTCTTCTGATTCTTTAAAATAATTTTGGGTCTCAGTGGAAGGTTGAGTTATTACCCTTGTGCACTGAATTTATATGGGAAGGATACTTTCTCCGTTCAGTTGTTTTGTGCATAGTTATTTTGAATCACAAACTACATACTCTTTGTAATAAGTTGTGAAGCATTTGTGAGTCTTCAGTCTTGAGTTCGTGGATAATTCTGAACTTGTTAGTTTACTATTTCGAGATTCTATTCTTGTTGGATACAACGAATGAGTCCTTGGAATTCTTTTAAAGAGAGAAAATATATATTCTCTTGGGATCAGTATGTTATTTTTGGAACTGTAATATGTTTTTCATTCTGATTTGATTTGAAACTGGAAATTCATTTGTTTAGTTTAATGAAATGATTGATTATTTGGACCTTTCCAAATAGAGATTCCTTTTCTCTATCTTTTGGATAAGCACATTGATTGAACTTCTCGCACTCGATTCTCTTATGAGATGGTGATTTATTTATGGCTTGTTGGTCTACTTTGTTCGAATCATTTGTTGTAATGATGTAGAAAGATAGTAGCTAAGTCGGTTCTGCTGATAAGTGAATGCATACTTGTTTGATCGACTGTTGTTGACTAAGCCTTGCTTTATTTGGATGGATAGGAGTAGGTTTTGTCTCTTGTACTCTATCTTTTTGGGTGAACTCAAGTAGAGATTAACTCATGTATGGGACTACTTGATTTGTGAACATTGGTTTCAGATCTTTGATTGATAATTTCTAACATGCAGAAGTAGAATTAGAATTGCAGTTAGACTGTTTTGATTTTCTATACCTTCTTGGATGGTTATGAAATTCTGTTTAGAGGTATATCTTAAATGTTGAATTTATAAGATTGTTATCCCGAAAGGAAATAGATAATTCATGTTATGAACCTGATCTACTTTTTGGATGTTATGAGTTTGGGTATGGTACGTACTGGTTCTTCTTATTCCTTGCTTAAGATTTAGATGAATCATCCTAGAATGAACCATGCTGTAAACACTTCTTTTGTCTTATATAAAAGATAAATTTCATATTCTATTAGGATAGAATTATGAAATAATGGGATGGCAAGATCTATTGTTTGTTTAAAAATTATTGATATGATCAATTGAACTTTAAGTTTTCAGGCAGATGTTGTGGATTACATTCTGCTCTTCTCTTAAAATCGGATCTAGATTTATTATTGTACTTCTTTTCTGTTTGGTATCACTTATGCTTATTGTATGATATATTAATTATATCATTAAATAAATGTTGCTTTAATGAAATAATTAGTGGAATGCACTTCATTTTAATGCTTAGTGTTTATCATGCTCGGCCATTAACTGACCCGCTAGCAATTTTTATAGATGGACATCGTAAGTGATAAAAGAAGGAAAAAACTTATATGATGCATTGGTTGATATAAGTCTGATTCTTTGTAAAGAATTCTAAATCATTCTTTAGTTGTATTGAAAAAGAAAAGTTGTATACTTTTTAGAATGAAGGTTGTTATTATGCAGTATGCCTAAAGTGCATAGTCTTGTAAATTTATAAGTTTATAATGATGAATTACGAGTTGTGATTTATTTGCATTGGTTGTGTAAATTATCTCGTACTTTAATGAAGGAGATGGAAGTTCTATCTTGTTGATATTATTCATATTATATTATGCTTATCTTGTTATCCTTTGATATGATGTGTATTATGGGAATTAGTTCAATTTCCCTTATAATGATGCAACTTGTTAAGTTGCATATGATGATGTGTATTATCTAAACAATTTAACATAGTAATGTGATGTGTAATGAACATGCAGTAAGAACTATGGATATTGTGAATGATAAACCCTAACACTTAATCATGTAGAGGAAGAATCTTCCTCTCTCAAATGAATGTAAACCAAAAAGGATTGGAGATATGATTATTAATCATTAGACTTCATTTTGTATGAAGTCTACTTTAGTTGGACCTATGTGGTTGTTAAACCTTCCTAAATGTTAAAATACATTTTATTGGAAACTTATGATATTGTTGTCCTGTTTTGGTTAACTGCTTGTTAAACTAAGTAAACGAACATTAAAAGCAATCATAAGTTAAGGAAGTTCTTCAATGACTAAATGAATCAAATTTAGAAAAGAACTTATGGAGTGTTGGATTAGGGTTTAGCAGGGTTGTTATAATCAAGGCATAATCCAAATTAACAATGTATTAATAACCTCCTAGGGGTATGTACATCTCGATGAGGCATTTTCTGTAGGATGTTGGCACACGCCAACTGTAGGGATGTACTTTCAAGAAGACTTGGGTCTTCTTGAGAATACAACATTGCAGTTGACATGTGGCAACACCCTTTTGCATTGATCATCTAGATCTACACACAAATAAGGACTTGAACTTAGTTTCTCTCTAGGTCAAGTTAGTGGCATGTTAGGATAGGTAGTAGCTTTCAATGGCTCAGGGTACATTGGCACATCTGGTTGACTTAGGTCAATCGAGTATGCCCATATACCCTAAGTTATGAGAGTCTTCCTATAATAATTTATGTTTTTAACTAGGGCTAGGGTTAAACCTTGGACAAGTGGACTGACGGTAATCAGTAAAGACCATTCTTGATAACAGAGGAGTGAGGTGAAGGACGTATTCTAAAATGATGAGTATGCCATCCAGGAATAGTGACATACATAGTATGTTGAAAATCTTTGGCCAAAGTATTGCAAGCTGTTGGTTGCGTTGTCCTATGTCACCAAGTTTAAAGCAACGTGATATCAGATGAATATTAGTAACAAATATTTAGATATGTTCTTTAAATAGATCACTCAGTACCCGGTTTAGGGTAGGAAAACCAAGTATACGAAGTAAATGATAAGTATTCAATACTTAAAGTTAACATAAATAGATTGGTAGATCACCAAGTTAAGAAATAAATAGATCGGTAGATCACCGAGTTATGAAATAAATAGATCGGTAGATCACCGAGTTATGAAATGAATAGATCGGTGGATCACCGAGTCATTTACAACTGCATATGGTTATCTGTTTGAGATTGATTGGCATGGAATGTTTGTTCTAAATAATGCTTTATTTAGAACAGAGAACATTATGTAAAAAAATTCCCTTGTTTCTAAAGTCTTAAAATGGGAATGTTATGACATGCTTGTTCGAGCTAATACTTGATTGAAAGAAATGTTTTATTTAATTTCTTATGAATAAGTATTGTGAAAAGTGCATGGTAAAGAGTCCTAATGTTTGACAAGACAAGAAAACTAAGTTTTATACCAAATTAGCCACCTATAGGCCTTGTAAGTGTTGTGTTTTGCATATTGATAGTGTATTGAACTCAAGTGATGGTGATTTAGTATTTTATTGGAATTAATTCATGGTGCAAGAGTGTGTTTATGACATGAAATGATGTTGATTGATTCAATTCATTGAGCCTTTACCTTCAAGTAAGACTCGGGACAGGGGTACAATATACTAAGATAGATTATATGATAGGTAAGAAGGTGTAATTGGCCTTTAAAAGATAGGGGAGCATGAATTAGTTGTTAATACCAATGGTTATAGGTGCATTAGGTGCTATAAGACATGTTATTTTCTCTCAAACATTGTGATGTGATGAATTTTATGACCTCGGTCTTCTAACTCGTGATGTAGTGTTGTTGTAGCAACAAATTTGTTGCTCAAGTCATGTGACTCAACCGAAAGAGACAAGGGAAGTACTTATTTATCCTTACATGGAAGTGAAATGTTGTTCTCAAGGCTAGACAAGGTGAGAAAATAATGATTAACTCTTGTTCATTCTTGTGAAGGTATGTTTTCCTTATCCTAGCTGAATAAGTTTGTTAAAGACTGAAAATGTTGTTTTAGGACTATTATAAGTTGTAAAGTTGATTTAAAGGCATGTGAACTAGGCTAGTAGCTCAAATTTGTGCCAAGGAGCTAGAAGTAGAGGCTTGAATCCTAGGGGGAGTGGTTATTGCATGGGTCTAATCTTGGTTGAACTATAGAGCATGTTTAAAATGGCTTAAAATGCACCGAAAGGTTTGTTAAGGGTTGTTGGTGACTTGAATGGTATGAAAAGAAAAAGTATACCTTGATATGCATGATTTAGGCCTAGAAATAATAGATCCTTGTTAACAATGATGAAGGAATGTTAAAGCATGGTGGAGCTTTAGTTGCATGTTGAAACTTGTCATTTTTCCTCTAATAAGTCTGTTTAGGGACATGTGCTCTTGAAATAATATGAAGAGTATGAATATGACTTAAATTGTATGAGTTATGCATAGATATGTGGGTTCATTGACAAGAAAGGTGGTGTAATGATGCAAAATGGTTATTAAAACAATGTTGGCATGGATCGATCTTGTATGCCTTAGATTTCTGGTTGTTATAGTGGTTCAAGGACATAAAAATAAGGTTATAGGAAAAATAGTGTTTTTGGCATGCCTAGAGATAAAACGAGGTGTTATATACTCCCAATAAGGTATAATTATGTTTTTCATGATTTACTCGATGATGCTCGAGATGTTGGAAGTGATTTTTCTAGGGTGAGCATGTTGCTTTCATGCATAAAAGGAAGGAAATAATCAAATTTTGGAGATAATAAAAAGAAGAGGCTTGGTTGAGATCTTTGGTGGATGTTTCCAACCAAAAGAATAAGGTATGGAGCTTAAAAGGTACTGAACATAACTCGCATGTAATCCTTTGTCATTAATGTAAAAAAGGGGATAAGTTTAGGGTGTTTTCCATTAATGAAAAAGGGGGAGATTGTTGGCATGTAGGCCTAATAGGTGTTGTCATTGATGCAAAACCACATTAATTACAAACTCAATGTTATAGGATGAAGTCATGATGATTGTTTGAAGTGATAACATGATGAATAGATAAATAGAAATTGCTACAGGAGATTTAGTGATGCATGCTCACTCTAGCAAGCCCATAAAGGTGTTTAGGTGATGTTTCTTGATAGTATGACCATCGTTGCTGGCAGGGAAGCATATTGACATGATGTATATTAGGTTTTGAGGATTCTTGAGTACACACACAAGTGGAATAGTACAGTACATGTAATTCACCATGTTACAAGTACTCATTGGGAGAATATATGCTAGCTAGGAGGTGTGACAAAGTGCATTGGACCCATTTGAGCTCATGGAAACATGAAATAAGGTATATGATGGAATATGAGGTAAGTTTGGGTCATTTGTAGAGTTTAATTGATGAGTTACAACATTATTTGAGTTAGCCATAGTTGTTAAAGGTAGAATCCTTAAGGTAAGGCTATCAAAATGAGATAGGTTGGAAATATTGGGTTATGGTGTTATAATTTTGATGATTGGATATGGTATAGGTTTTGGTGAGACAGTGAAAAAACAATACAAAATCTAGCTTGAAGTGCAACTTCGATGGTCGTAGAATCATTTTATTTACATGGGACCTTGTGGATTTTAGGGATGATTATAAATTTATTTTATAAATTTTCACAAAAATAATGTGGTTTTTTGATAGTTTGGTTTTTATGAATGAATGTTAAGAGGACAAAGAGGTCAAAACCCTAGTTAAACCCTAACTAGGAGCAATTGTTAGAAGAAGGTGAATTATGACCTAGTTTTGATTGATTCATAAAATGTGATGATTTTATGTTTTATAGGACTTTGGTAGGTTTTTATAAATGTAAGTTTTAACTCATGGTGATGAGTGGACCCCACCTAAAAATAACAGCTTTTAATGATTTTTAGTTTAAGGTGAAACTTGCAATATGAGGTATGAACTGAATTGTCATTATGTGATGAATGTGAGTTTTTTATATATTTATATGGGGTTTTTAAGATCAATTTCATGAAGTTTCATGAGGTTTCTCGCTCAAATTAGTTGACTGGTCAAAGGGCGTGTTGGGATCTCAAATACCGGGGTTCAATGTTAGTGCCATATAGTGAGTTATAAGATGATTCCTCGATGATTCAAGTTAAGGTAGAAAAATGATTCATATATATTTTTAGTGATAAATGGATTGTCTCATGATGAGGTCATATGTCGTGATTCTAGGTAATTCTTTGAGATAGAAGGTTTTTAGTAGTTCAAGACATGATCCGTCTGTTGTGCAAGTTTAACATTGTTTTAAGCATGAGATGGATTGGGTGATGATTAATATTACCCTGGAATGTGAATATGGATGAATTTGGAATCAAATGAATCCTCAGTATAGGTATTTAATGAATGTAGGTATTATTTTATGAGCTAACCTTTGTGTTGTCATGCAAATGTACAACAAGGAAATTGGAAGTTTTTCAAACACGACAATTGTACCCTCTACCGAATTTTTCATGTTTTATCATTCCTAGGCACCCCAAGTCAAATCATTCTGGTCACCCCTTATTTGATGTCAAATTTGTCCCCTAGGTGATTTAGGAAATTCTATTCATTCCTAAGGTGATTTTAGGGAGTTCTGAAGAGATGTTATCTTTTGGCAGTATTGGGAAGGGCTATTGTTGGCCTTCCCAGACTAGATCAAACACTGGAGTGGAACGAAAGGTAAAAATTGAACATGGATGTGAATTTAAGACCTTAAAACATCATGGAAATTAATTTGGAAGGGTTGGGGATGTTTTGAAAGACTTAGGGCAAGTCTAAGTAAAAAAAAAAGAGTCACAAGTCTAAGCAATACACAAGCCTAAAACAACTACTGGCTTCAAGAAGATTCGAGAGCTCCAGTGGAGTTAGGAGTAAAAAAACATCTCCAAAAAGAGGATTGCAAATACCTACATGATAGTAAAATAATATTTTTCACAAAACATTGGTGCATATGATTGGTAGGAAGTTTTTCTTAGGCACAAGTGGAGTCTCAAATACAAACTCCGTGGTTTTTGGGATCATATGGTTGAATAAAGACATGAATTTCACACCATTAGCTTGAAAATTACATTTATAGTTAGGATCACATAAACGTTTACCAAGAAATTCCACCGGGAGATCAAGTTATCATCGCTCCAAGTTACCCTCAAAGGCGCTTCAGACTTAGTCATTTTTCAGAGGACGCGTGTCGCACCAGTGATCCCGGAGGGATTTCATGTCCTTGAAGTCCCTAAGGTTAGGTACAAAAACCATTGAAAAATGTTCCCATCCCCCATGTGACCTCTTGGACCCTAATGTGACCTCCAAAATTGACAGTTCAACCCCAGTGCATTTTGAAGCATCTATTCCCTACCGCCGGATCAAGCACAACGAGTCACTCTAGACCACTGCAAACTAATGTCCCTTATTTCCCTAAGATAAATGGAATTAGGCCTTTAAAATGTTCCTAGCCCCTATGGGGAGTATTTTGACATCCACATGATCGACTTTCATCCCCTAGGTACATTTTTGGAGCATTCATTCCTTGTCGTTTGGATTAAGCGCCACGTGTTAGCTCCAGGACAACCATGGAAACTGATGTACCATATGTCCTTGAGGTGAGGGAAATCATACATGAAAAATGTGCTCATCCCCCTATGGGGAGCCTTTTGGACATCCATGTGACTCCGCTTTCACCTCCCAAAGGTGCTTTAAAGCGCTTTTCTCACCTTCATTCCCCATCGTCAGTCGGATCGCTGCCATGTGTCGTCCTCTTAACCACCATGGAATTTGATGTCCCTAACTTCCATAAGGTCAAGTAAATAAAAATGAAAAAGTGCACCCAAGATTATCCCTCCATGCATTCAAAATTTGAAAAATCTAATTGCCGCTCAATGCTTCTAGCTACTTCCACTCCGCGTGCACAGATAAACTTCATCCTTCCTCTTCACTTTGCTTCCATCACTCTACCATTACAAAGAAATTAGAAAACATCAACCAAGGAACTTAAATACCTTTTCCATGGTGATACACATGTATCAAAAGGAATTCTCATCAAGCTAAGAAGGAGAAACAAAGAACAACAAAGAATAAAATAGTACAATCTTCATAACCAAAAATGGAAATATGAACAAATATTACAAACCGGTGTATGAATCAAAGAACCATTTATTTCTGTTTTCTCCTCTATCCAAGACCATAAAAAAATAACCTCAAACTCTCATATCATTTGACATAGCATCCACAATGAAGAAATCTCTTTTCCATCTCAATGAAAAAAGAAGTGGGATTTCCCGTAAAACTAGTTGTCGAATTGAAGTAAGATTACATGTGAAGCACTAGAAGAAAAACCCACATAAAAAATATAATTTTATTCACAAATAAAGGATAAAACTATACTTTTAATTTTGAGGTCCATTAATCGATGTCACATCTAGAAGCAATCATCAGTCCGAAAATTGAAACTTTAAAATCTTCTAGACTATTAAACAAGTAGGCCCAAAATTTTAGAGGGGTGATATTGGGAAAAAAACCATATCAAAAAACTTTGTTGCATGTCAATCTGACCTCCAAAATCCAACTTATAAAAATAGCAGTCTACTACATAGGACTGCTATTTTGTGAAAGTCATCGATGTAAGGACTTGCGAAGGAGGTGAAGACATTAGTGGTGCACTATAGCTAAGAATTCACCGTAACGAGAATTTTTGGCACTTACTAAAAATAGAAAGTGGGCCCACAAGCACCTTATAAAAATAGAAATTTAATCCGAAAGGAACTAGGAACGCAGGAGAAAGAGGAACAATGAAGGAAAAAACAATACAATCTCCATAGCCAAAAATGGAAATATGAACAAAGCTTGCAAACTAGTATATGAATCAATGAACCGCTTGTTGCTATTTTTCCTATATCCAAGACCATAAAAACATAACCTCAAATTATCCTCTCATGTGATAGAGCATCCACAATGAAGAAATCTCCTTTCCATCTCAACGAAGAAAGAAGTGGGATTTCCCATCAAATCAGTTCACTAATGAAGTAAGATCACACGTGAAGCACTAAAAGAAAAAACCCACATAAAAAAATATAATTTTATTTACAAATGGAGGAGAAAACCAAACCTACAATTTTGAGGTCCATTAATGGTTGCCGCATCTAGAAGCATTACCAGGTTTGAAAATTGAAACTTTAAAATCTCCTGGACTATTAAGTGGGCAGGCCTGAAATTTTAGAGGGGTGATATTGGGAAAAAACCCATATCAAAAACATTTTTGTGTGTCAATCCGACCTCTAGAAGCCAACTTTCTAAAAATAGTAGGTCTACTACATAGGGACTGCTATTTTGGGAAATTCATCGATAGAAGGACCTGCGAAGGAGGCAAAGACATTGGGGTGCACTACAACTGAGAATTCACCAGAATGGGAATTTTTGGCACTTACTAAAAATAGAAATTGGGCCCATGAGAACCTTCTAAAAATAGAAATTTTATTCGGAAGGAATGAAGAATGTAAGTAGAAAGAGGAATCAAGGTCACAACACTTAGTAGAAGTTCCAGGGACTTGATTTTTCACACTTACTAAAAATAGTAAGTTTTTTTTTCTAAGGGAGACATGAAGCCAAAGTGGATGGGTTAGAAGTTGACACATCCCTTTGCATGCGAGTATGATGTGATAGATAACAATGTCTTATACATGGACCTAAATGACCTTAAGAATCGTATGGCCTCTAAGAAACGAAGGAGGATCAAGACCAAATATTCACAAGTGGCTTTTTCATCACTATAGGACACCTGTGGATCGTGTAGAGTCTCGAGCTAGTCCTAGCCTGCTCTTTCCACTACAATCTTGAGACACAAACCATCTAAGATAACAATGGTACAACAATGTCACCACCAGCCCTATGACCATTTCAGTCTTTCTGTAGATAACAACATCCCCCAACATGGTTGTCATCTCAAAGGAAAGAGTCGTGCATGATTGGGAAACAATGGATTCATATGTCCAAGGAGTAACACTCGACTCATGGTTGAAAATGGGAAGAAATCCTTCCAGGATGCCCAAGAATCTACCAAGGTGTGAGTTCTCGAGAAGGGTATTTCAATGTCATCACTCTCCTCAATAGAGTTATGGGAAAAGAAAGCACAAGATATTTCTAGGACTGGATGGGCCTTTTCATCTTGACATTGATAGAAGGGAAGCAGAGAATTGACTAGGGAAGATCATCAACGATAATCTCCATCTGAAAATAGCTCCAAGTTCCCATGACAAAGAAGTTCCACATGAATTCTTACCTAGTTTATCTCCTCACAAGCTCGAGATCATTCAAGGGATTGGCTCTCATGTAGAACATTGCTTCTAAGGTACCTGCATTCGAGAAAATTCCACAGTTGGTAATGGAGGAGAGAAACATGAATTTCACCCATGTGAACGATGCATTCACCATGTACGTGGTTCGAATATTAGAAGGGGATCTTGAAGCTAGGATGTCACCAAAAGTGGCATCCTTGATTAAGGAATATAACTCATACTTCATACAATTCTCAACATTCTCCTACATATGAGTCGCTGGCTTCAACCAAGCTCCACTGAAACTACCTAAGTACCTCAATGACCAGATTTTATTGTTTGAGATCTATAGATAGATCACTCTGTAAATAACAAGCTCAAGTAGGACAAAAAATTTGATTTTGTTCCCTATATCTCTAGGGTAGTTCACATGCAAAATATCAAATGACGATCTCACCCGGAGGCCACTTTCGCACACCTGACTTTGTATTCCTACATCGTCAGGCCCAACTTTGACATCCGAGAAGATCCCAACTTATTATATGTCCCACAATTATAACATGATCCACAATTCTAGGACTACTAGGAAAATTGTATTGACGAGTTCAAAGTATGTGAAAAGGACCACATGAGGATGACAATCGGTGAGATGAGGAAATTCAAGTTCTCTTGGTACAAAGACATCTTGCATGATGATGTGATAGAGATGTATGATCCTAAGTATGAAGTAGTCAAGATATCTCCAATAACCTATATCAACTAGCATGTTTGTGAATCAGAGATATATTGGAGCAGACTAAAAAGGTGGTGAGGAGAATGAGGAACTAGTTTTAGAAGAAGAGGACTATGATCATTTAGTCACAAGGAATTTCTCCAAGCCAGAAGCAAGATTCACATCATTCATCTTCAAAATTAGTAGAGGTGAATTCCAGATCTAAACACTTTGGAGCGAGCTCAAAAAGGAAGGTCAAGGAATCGTAAGCTTCTCCCCATGAGAAGACACCCAAGAAAGTCAAGGAAGGAGAAGGTTCATTGGTATTTTCATAAGAGGAAGACATGATCACAATGATTCAACCAGAAAATCCAAAGAGCAAATGCATAGGTGAATGATGAATACATGGTTCATGATCTAGTCTTTGAACCATTACAATAGGTCTCACCTCTTTTTGACACCAACTCCTCTCATTCAAGACTTTCCCCCTCCCTCAGAATAAAGAATGGTTGGTTTACCCATCATCGATCCTGAATCCAATGAGATGTTTCCATGGATGTGGGAAATGGTCACACCCAAAACTCATACTTGTGTAATAAGTAGCAACCCTTGATCTATCATCGATTATCTCATTGGATAAAGGAAAAATGTCAAGAAAGATTGCACATACAACATCACGATTCTACAATGGGGATACTTTTAATCACTACATAAAATTAGTTTGACCAAAATTAATCAAGCCACTTGATGAGATGATCATTATCCAAAATTCACCCCCCAGGGTAATTTTGATAACATGCATCAGAAAATTCAAGTCCCAGGTTGAAAAGAGAAAGTTCTGAGAAAAGGTGAAAGGCTACAAAAGGAACAAGCTTGGGCCAGAAAAAATCATGAAAAATGGCTAAGTCCTAGTCTTCGCAACAGTCGGGACATGAGGGACGTCGAGGCGCGAATCGGCCGAAAGATCGCCAGGCGGTCTGCAGAGCACAAGGAACATCCGGGCCGTCGGGACGCATGGGATGTGGAAAGCCGGTTCGGCCGAAGAAGAAGAAAATCGACTAACTGCTGAGCAAAACAGTTTGGGACATTCGGGCCGTGGGAACGCGAACCGGCCGAATCGGGCGAACCGAAGAATTTGTCCTAGACAGTCCGGGACAATTGGAACAGATGTATGCAAACCGGAATCGGGTGAATCGGAAGTTTTTGTCCCAAGTAGCACTGGGACAAGTGGGACAGAGGGACGCGGAAGGCGCGGATAGCTGAAAAGCTGAGAACCAACCAAATCATGACACGTGTCACAAGGAGAAAAGTCCAAAAGTCAAAGGGGAATTTTTGAAGGAAAAGCCGAGCCAATAAAAGGAAGACACGTGTCCAATGAAATAGGGAAGGAGAGATAATTACACGACCAATCAATGCATGCCATGTGTCATCCAGTGGCGAGAGCGTGGAAGAAATTTAAAAATCTGTTTTCACCTGTTTTGTGCCCTAGATCTTCAGATCGACATATCTTTCGATCCAGAGCTCGGATTTGCACGTTCTTTATATCAACGGAAAGCTTATGAAATTCTCTACGTGTTTCTAGGGGTCAATCTTGCATTTTGGTTTGGTTTGGAGAGAGAAAAATGAGAAACATTTCTGACACGTGATAATAGACAGAGTGACGCGTTTCAAATACCAGCTTTAATGCAATGGCAGACATTCGCCCGCTTCTACTAGACAAACAAATTGCTTTTGCCATGATTCACCACTTCGCCATAATGAGATGATTTAAAATACAACCTGGGAGTGGTTGGGGTAGATTCAAATTTCTTCTCTCTTCCCTCTCTCATTCTTCCTATATATTGTAAAGAGGGGCTTCTTTCAAAAAATAATAATAATAATAATTACAAGTTGTTCATCTTTTTGCTCTTGCCCTCCCTTCTTTTTCTTCTCCAAGGTTGAAAATGGAGTTCAAACCTCCTCCCTTGCTCTCGTAATGGTGTTTTTCCTTTTACTATTGAAATGATGTTCTCAGGCAAACTTCCGGAGCAACAAAAATGTGTTTTGTGATGCATCCGTCCATCCTTACTCGCTCCTTTGCTTGTTTTCTTCTTGCCTCTCTTCATTGTAGGTATTTGTGCATGTTCGATGTTCATTACAGGTCCGGGCTGTGTTCACGGAGATTTGGGGCATTTTCTGTGTGAAATCTATCTTTGGGCCTGTGATGCATCTCGTCCATCCTTCCCATTGCTCACCTCTCCTTGTCCCGCAAGCGGCTTGATAGATGTTCAACATTCTCCTTCTCTCGGTGTATCACCGTTTTAGTGTAGGATTTTGTTGTTTTTCCTTTTTCTCTCTCTGTCTCTGCTCCTTGGCATGGTTAGATTAGGTTTAGATTAGCTTGCTGCACCGGAATAGCTTGTAAGGGTAGTTTAGGAGCAGAACCAACCTTCTCTAGAGATTCCTCTCTCGGTTTTACAAGTCCCACGCTTGGAGAGGGTTTCCATGTTGTGCAATCACACCGGATGTTAGAGTGATCAACTTAGAAGCCCGATCCGCATCTAGGGGTGCCGTGAGTCTCAACAACAATGACACTAGCCAACTTCAAGATGAGCATGATCCAATTGGGACAATCTACTCATGAGGGATAATTATACATATATCAACAATCTTCTCTCGCTCGCATAGTGGAAAGGAATAAAGAATATAAAGAGAATATTGAGGTACTAGAGGAACAAGTATAAAATATTTAAGCTTATGTGTAACACCTGGTGGAACTAATCACTACAACCCTTCCTATCAAGAAAGTGGTGACCATCAATAGCTTCAATCCGTAATCCATCGAAGAATGCAGGAGCTCACGATATAGGGGTGAGTGAACAATGAATGGAGTGACTTAATCTCAAGTAAAGGGAATCCAATTCTCTCGAGAGGTATTCAAGATCTTTGCGTACATGTGTGCGATGGAAAACATAACCCGAGCACTCAAAGATGATGTGGGGAAAGAAAGATATTATTGGGAACCTTTGGGACTAGTAGTGAGTGAGATGAGCAACAACCATCGTAAGAATTTGATTGATAGGAAGGTCTTTGAAACTCCTGTAGAAGACTTGACACGTGTATGGACGAGGACTTGGCAACCAGATTTGAAGCAATCAATCTGACCTTCATAGAGCTAGAGGAGAAAGTAGAACAAGCATACAAGATGTAGGATAGTATAAATTAGAAAGATCAAAAACTTGGAGTACACTGTAATGAGTGAACATACAAAAATTGATGAGTTGATTGGCCCTTTTGAAGAATATGTTAAGAAAGGGGTGGGAAACCCATTTTCCTTCACCAAGAATACTCTTTACTTCTTCTTAGAGATTTGAGCCTTCATTTCACTTATCGCAGAAAAGCATTCATCATGGTTCGTAAAGTGCAAAGTCATCAACAATGTGACTGATGGATGGAATAAAACCTTGAGCTACATTCACATCCCTCATGCCGACAAAGTAGAACCAGTAGTAGCTTGTTTCAAACAAGATCTTGGAAAGATAGAAGCCTTCTCAGGATCACAAAGTGGAGAGAAGTCAGAGAGCGGAGCCAAGTCCACCACAATAGCTCATCCTTCAGCATAATTCTTCTTCTTCTTCTTCTTACTCTTCTTTCTCTCTCTTCTCTTCTCATACAACACTCTCTCTCCTCAATGTTATATTTTGCATTGAGGGTTGCACTCTTTAATAAGACTTAAGTGACTTTAGAAATATAATGTAGCATTAAGTCACTTTGCTATTATAAAAGGGAATTAAATATTTAAAGTGGAATATGATCAATCTTAAGTCATATTAAGGTATTCGAAAAGTCACCAGGAAGATGAAGAGTTGCCTATTTTTCTATAAATTCTAGCAACCTCCTCATTTGATATTCTTCTAAAACTTCTTATATATTGGAGTTGTTTTTTTGAATTCATGAGAGATATATATTTATGAAGAGAGAAAGGGATAATAATTTTCTTCTATTTCTCCTACTAAAAATGTCTTCTACTTCCCACACTATGTACAAATTCTACTTGAGCTTCAATAAAGGAAGAAGGAATTTTAGCATCTTTACTTGAGGAGTTTATTGTTAATTTTTGTTAATTAAGCTCTATTTAGTCTTGTTGTTGTTTTTTAGATTTGTTTTCTTCTATAATCAAGTACATGTAATGAAAATTATGGCTATGTGTGTGCAAGTCGATGATTTTCTACTTAAAACATTAGTTTCTCCTTTCTAAATATTTTGACTCCCCTTCTCACCTTTGAAGTAAATTCTTCCATTGCGTAGATACGTGCAAGAATTTTCCCCAGGGTTAGTGGAGTGCGCCTATTGGATTTCCAAATGAAAGGAAACCAAGAAAAAGCTCACAAGTTACTTGCGCATGCATGTACGGTGGTAGTTGCACCCAGTTAAGAAGAGGGACTTAGAATCCTAAAGCATTTGCAAGATAGACACCAATTTGTCCCAAAAATTTTTATCATCAATAATTTATGGAGCCCACCATGGGGAAAATTTAGCATTTGCATCTACAATTGAATACAACCACGATGTCCGAAAAATACCAAAAAAATTTAAAAAGGAAAATTTATGGAATTTGAATAGTTATATGAGCCACATGTCTACAAACCATGGATATTCCAGAAATTGTCATATTGAAATACCTAAATTGCTCTTCCACATCCAAGAGGCTATCACTTCAGACTTGAGAGAAGCTATCTGGCATAACAGAAAAGTTTCAACCACTACTTCATTGCCACGAGAATTCTTGACCTTGAAGAAGAATGCACTGCTGAATTGGAGAGGCAAAGACAAATTCTAGCACCACAAAGAAGAGCATATATTTCCAAGCTAGCGGATAGAAGATACACCTAGCAATAGAGACAAGGAGGAAAACCAACCCTATTTTTGAAGAGCTTCAAAGAAGACAAGAGCTGCTCAAAATTTTGAGGTCTCCTTTTCATCAAGCAACTGGTCATGTTGGGAACCTGAGTGTTGCCAATCCTTTGGAAAGTGAATTTCCATACATCAACAAGAACCTTGAAGATTTCACTGATGTAGAGACTAAAGAAGAAGATAGAGAAAGAGAAGCAAGAGTGGAAGAGGAAATAAGAGCTCAACTCGAAGAAATTGAAAGACTTCAAGATGAGGTAGATGAAAGAGCAACAACAAAATTTGTAGCCTTAGCAAGGTTAGAACCTAAAAATAGAAATATAATGGGGGATTGTGAGTGTGATCATGATCGTGAGGCCCATAAGCCTAATGTACCTTGGGAAGAAACACCAGTCACTTTTTCTTTCTCAACGACTCCATGAGCTACCAAGGGGCTTAAGAAAAAACTTTCAAAATTCAAAGGGGATGGTTCTCAACTCCCCAAAGAACATGTAGTAGCGTTTATCACCACGTTTGTGGTGTATTAGGCATTGAGAACAAATATGTGTCATGAAAGGAACGATAAATATATCGTATAAAGCCAAGAACATAGATGCTAAGCAAACACCACAATTTATAAGATGAAATCAATTTGCCGAATAACTTTACATAAAACCTTTGTAAACAAATGAGCAACAATATCATATATTATTATGGAACTCAATGTAATACATTGAGAATGGGCCTTGCTTAAATAGGAAAGGAATAAAAATCTAAGAACCAAATCAAGGTCATATATCAAGCCATAAATCAAGGAAATAACTAGTCATCAAAGAACTAGTCAAGACAATAGATTTAAGAGATAACTAGACATCAAGGATCTAGTCAATACCATATATCAAGGAAAGAAATAGTCAATGCCATAGATCAAGGAAAGAAATATACCTAACAACTAGATAATATCTCATAATATCTAAATAAGATAAAAGAAATATCCACACACATAAGTGGGTGAGGATAAATACAATAAAGGTAAATAAAGTACCTAGTGAACATGAGCTAAGGTAAATACCTACTCTTATACCCCCTCAAGTGAAGCTAGGGGCTAAAATAGATGTGGCATGTCCACAGTATGAGTCCTGGCAACTAGGCCTGATGAGGTACTCATGTACAATAATTGGGAAAAAAGGGACACCATAAGGTACCCAAAACCAGTAACAACAAAGTAAAGAGAGTAAAGACCCGCTCCAAGGCATCCCAAGAAGCTTGGCTCAAAAACTCGTACAATGTTGAAGAAGTTTGGTGTGCACTGTGGTCTAAATCCACTTACTCGATCACAAAACTCAAAAACAACTGACACTGGGCTCCACCAAAATAGCTCCATACAAGGAGACTGTCAACGGAGTGATGTCAAAAGTGCAAAAAAACACCAAACATAATTCAATCAACTACTGCAAATAGGTGTGCCACAATCCAATAACAAAAACCAAAGCAAAAAGCCAAGGTAACAAGGCAAGGACACGAAACCCGAAGAAGCAGGATCAACACCACACCCTCCCATACTGCTGAATGGGTGGAGTGATGCTACAAATCTGTATGAGTTGTCAAAACAACTACTCGAACACTGAAAAACTAACACTAGGCTCCACTAGAATAGCTCCCCCACAAGAGAGACTGTCAACATGCCAAAAGTGTTGAAAATACATATACAAAATCTCTCAACAAACAAGAGAGATACACTACACCTGCTAAAGAAAAATGCTCAAAACAAGAAGCATCACAATGCATAAGGTATAGAAAGTGGAGCAAGAGGCCGAATGGTGGAGGAGCCATGCCTATAGAGTCCTCTCAATGAATTCCTATGTCGCCGCCATGAGTGATCAGATATCCACCCCAAATCAACATGGATGGATGAAGAAGATGCCTACATATGACTTGGTGCAAAATGCACAATGGGTGCATGCAAAAGAACATCAGAATGTGTGTCAGGTTGATCATGTCTGATATGAAATATCAGGTTTCTCAAGCTTGAGTGAAGGTGCAAAACTCATGTGTTGCTCATGATCCTTAGAAAGAGTCAAGTGAACAAAAAAATGAGCTCTATCAATGTGTGATCCCAATGAAGTATCTGCTCGAAAACCAATGTCACGACGAGAATTCCACTTAACATGTGGAATCGAGAAAAAATACTCTCTAAATGTCTCCCAATGACTCCACTAGTAAGACCCATATAAAGAAACATGCGAGAACCGAATGTAGTGGTATGCTTCTTAAAAAATCCATGCTCTAAGCAAGGTATAGGATACACAACATGTGGTAGCGTAATAGGCATAGATGTGGAAGAACATGCAGAATGAAACCTCATAGGTTTAGAAGCATCAAAAGTAGGTTCAAGGTCGAAGACCGGCAGATTAATGTCGGTGGGTACAAAAGCAACAACCGCAAGTGGACTAAGAACATGGATATGGTTGTCCTTAATATGATGGTGATGTTGTAGGCTAGCAAGTTTGTTCTATAGGGAGTGTATTATTGTATGCTTATTGTGAATGAGTGATTGTAGAAGAGAATTTCACTTCTTGAGTGATCTATTTTATCCCACAAATTTTACAATATCCGCTTGAAGTCCACATACTTCGAGAAAAAACATATCATTCTCAAAATCCATGATAGGTACAAATAAAACTCCTAAAAATTTAGGACGTTGGGCTTAGCCAAATTGTGTCCACAATTGATTACAACACTTCTCCATATTTGAAACTTTATAATTATAGTTCAAGTCTCAAAATAAACAACTCCAATGGAAATAGCACGAAAAAACAAGCACTTTAAAAAAATGGCACTCAAAACCGAGTTACCGATCAAAAGTTACCATCTTTTTAATATTTTGTCAGTAAAATGTTGTTGCCTTCACCACACAAATAAAATTAAAGAGGGCTGAAGTTAAGCACCTACTAGTAGGAATCACAAGTTTTAAGCCCTCATAGATCCCTCTCCACCATTAGTTCGAGCTTTTGGTGTGACGTAAAATCGTGTAGCTCGATACTGTGCAAGCTTAAGTGTGCTGCCCTAGAGTAGTTCTGGGATGGGTGACCTCCTGGGAAATTTCCAGTGTCACTTCCTCCTAATGCTGTTGGGCCTGATTGGGTGTATACCCGGCTCCATCGTGCGGAGGGTATTGGTGTAGCAACTAATTAACACGATGAGATCCCTCTCCACCATCAGTTCGAGCTTTTGGTGTGACGGTAAGTCATGTAGCTCGATACTGAGACGGCTTAAGCGCACTTTTGCCCCGCAGTAGTTTTAGGATGGGTGACCTCCCGGGAAATTCTGGTGTCACTTCCTCTTAATATGCCATTGGGCCTGATTTGGTGTATACCTGGCTCCATCGTGTGGGAGGGTATTGGCGTAGCAGCTGATTTAACACAATGAGATCCCTCTCCACCATAAGTTTGAGCTTTTGGTGTGATGGCAAGTCGTGTAGCTCTGATACCATGAAAGGAATGATAACCAGATCGTACCAAGCCAAGAACATAGATGCTAATCAAACACCATGATCTATAAGATGAAATCAATTTACCAAAATAACTTTACATAAAACCTTTGCAAACAAATGAGCAACAATATCATATATTATTATGGAACTCAATGTAATACATTAAGAATGGGCCTTGATTAAATAGGAAAGGAATAACAATCTAAGAACCAGTCAAGGTCATAGATCAAGCCATAAATCAAGGAAATAACTAGTCATCAAAGAACTAGTCAAGACCATAGATTTAGGAGAGAACTAGACATCAAGGATCTAGTCAATACCATAGATCAAGGAAAGAACTAGTCAATGCCATAGATCAAGGAAAGAACTATACCTAACAACTAGATAATATCTCCTAATATATAAATAAGATAAAAGAAATATCCACACACATAAGTGGGTGAGGATAAATACAATAAAAGTAAATAAAGTACACTGGGTGAACATGAGTTAAGGTAAATACCTAGTCTAACATGTCACCATCTTTTTGTGGATTCACTTATAGAAAAGGTTGCCGAATGGTTCTACATGCTACCCCGAGGTCTGTCACCTGTTGGGAAGATATAAGAAGTGAATTCGAACACAGGTTTAAGACCATGGAATATTATCAAGATCTCTTGGTCCAATTGGTACAAATGAAAAAATAAACCTCTCGAGTCAATGAGAGACTTCGTAACAAGATATAAAAGAGTGATAAGAAGAATCCTTAAGATGTGGTGCCTCCTAAAAATAATTTGAAGAGATTCTTCATCAGTGCCTTGCCATCAAAAGTAGGTTTCTTCCTTAGAAGAACCCAACCAAGAACATTGAGGGAAGCTCAAGACCATGTGATAGAGACCGATGATGATCTAATCATGTTTGGTAAGGTGAAAGGCCCAAATGGAAAGAAAAAGGTTAGAATTCAAGCTCAATCACCATGGACCCAATGTTCCAAAAAATGGCAAATGACTTGGTTGCCTTGAAGAAACAGTTGTCCCAGATCACAATGCGGAATGCTCCAAGGAAGCCAAATCCTCCCAATAGACCAAGGATTGCTCCACCTCCTTACTAGATTACTCTTAAAGCACCACCAGTCAATGCTACTTGTGACACCGAAGAACCAAAGGAGGAAGTGGAAATTGAAGAACCTAAAGAAGAAAATGTGGAGGACTATGAAAACTATCTTGAGGTTGAGGAAGTTGATGGTGATACACATAATGGCCTAATTGAGTATGTTGATGATGAAGATGATGATGATGAAGAAGCTCCAGTTTCTCATGTGAATTTTCACTCATGCACAATCCAAGAAAGGTGCTTCATCCTCAATGGTCATGGTAAAGGACAAGAAGAAGAAAGAAGATTCTCCTCCGAGGTCCCACAAAATAAAATCATCAGTAGAGGATCACCACTACCACCTTCGATGGAGTCGGCTAAAGAAAAAGTAGACCCACTTGGCTAGCAAGGATCATGCTGCCATACCAAGTAAGTCATCTAATCCTTCTCCCAGCTCAAAGGTTACTAAGAATAATTCTCCTTTAAATGTTGTTCCTAAAAAACATCTAAGGTGCCATCAAAACCTCGCATCCCCATCTCCTTCCAAGTCATTTACTGCACCCTTGAAGGATAATTCAACACCCAAAATAAAAAAACCTTCACCATGTAAATATTTCATCATTCCCGAACCTCTTCCTTTCCCACCATAACCCCATTTGACTTTTTGGAACACACAAGAAAACTAAAGTCCAACTCTCATAAATAGAATACCTACAAACTCATCCTACCCAATTTGATAGGTTCATTGATGTAGTCTATGGTGGTAATCCTATAACCTCATGTCCAAGTTCTAAAGGCTTACTCCCACACCATCCACACCACCTTCTCAAAACATGCTAGCCCTCAATGCCTCCAAAACCAACAAGGTTGAACCTTTCTACCTGTCACTTCTCATTAAAGGCTTCGAGCTAAATAATTGTATCATAGATTCTGAGCCTCGATAATGTGATGCTCATCAAAGTTACAAATGATCTTGGCCTCACCTTGACCTGGGAAAATGGCACCTTCTATTCAATGGAATCCAAACAAGTGCCATTGGTAGGAAGAATCAAAGATGCACATGTAGCATTAGCTGATTTTCCAAACAAGAAGGTGCTTCTAACCATCCTGGTGGTGGACATCCCAACCTCCTTTGGCATGCTATTGAGCCAAGATTTTGCAGAGACTTGGGTGGAGAAATAAAAATGGACTGGTCATCTACAACTATTCCAGTGAAAGGTGAGATGAAGAAGTTGCTTCCAAAGAAAAGATGAAGTTCACAATACACAAGTCTGATGATCCAAAGGCAAACATCCTTTTTCAAGATAATGGGCTAGGAAACTACTTCCTCACATCAAAAAATATGATAACTTTCCACTTCTTATGGAGGAGGAAGAAGATCAAGTTTGGATGATGGAATTTTATGGTAGTCATTCCAGTGTAGGTTTGGGAGCAGCGTAGTGTTGTACTCTCCTTCTGATGAATTATACCCATTTGCCTACAAGCTGCAATTTGATAATACAAATAACATGGCAGGAATATGAAGCTCTCCTCTTAGGCATGGGCATGGCTAAAGACATGGGAATCAAGAAGTTGAAATGCCAGGTGATGCAAAAGTGATAGTAAAGAAAGTTCAATAACAATATCAGTGAAAATCCAAGACTCCAACATTATAGAAATAGAGTATGGGACTACATTGAATCTTTTGATGCATTTTCCATTGAAGCTATCCCAAGGGAAAATAATGAAAAGGTTGATTCTCTTACAGTATCAGCTTCCCTAGTGACACCTCATCCTTCTTTTGGTAAAGACAAGGTGACCATAGAAATGGTATTCAGGCCTAGTGTACTAGATAATGCAAATCATTGGAAAGTCTTTAATGACGATAACTAGATTCTAGCATTTTTGGAACAAAGGGATAATTTCAATAATATCTTCTTTGAAGGAAGCAAAAATCCACACCGAGAAGTGGTAGCCAAGAAGAGAAAGAAGGAATTGAAGGTATTGATGATGAAGGAGTGATCAAATTGAAAGGGAACAAGATTCCCAAAGGCCTAGTTTCTTTGGAAGACCTCTTTGAAAACACATGAAAAATTCATTCAAGAGAAAGAAAAACAATCTTCTCGGTGCCCAGCTGATTTTGATAAGGAAAACATCGCACCCCAGAGGAGCCAAGGATGGTCAATATTGGAAAATGTTTCTCACTCGAGGAGAAGAGAAGGTTTGTTTCATTGCTCAAGAAATATTCAGATGTTTTGGCCTACTCTTATGATGAACTCAAATCCTTCCAACCAAGGAAATGCATCACTCAATTCCTTTGAAGCAAGATGCTAAGCCATTCAGAAGAAGAAAAGGCCATATAACCCAAAGATTTGATACCATCAAGGAGGAGGTAATGAAGATGCTCAATGCAAGAATCATCTTTCCCATCCACCATTCAACATGGGTGGCCAACATTGTGCCAGTGTAGAAGAAGAATGGCGAAATAAGAATATGTGTAGATTTCGCAACCTAAACCAGCATCATGAAAGATAATTATCCTCTCCCTATCATGGATCACATTTTACAAGTAGTCACTAGATCTGAAATGCTTTCATTTCTTGATGGATTCTCAGGATATAATCAAATCAAAGTGGCGGAGGAGGATCACACCAAGACAACCTTCACAACACCTTGGGGCACTTTTTCCTACAACAAAATGCCCTTCGGCCTAATCAATGCGGGAGCTACATTTCAAAGGGTGATGGATTTGGCATTCAAGGATTTAAAACATTGCATTTTCATATATCTTGATGATCTCACAATGTTTTCAAAGAAGAGGGGAGATCATATCCATCACTTAGAACAAGTACTTGTAAGGTGTAGAAAACATGGCATATCACTAAATCCAAAAAGTGCATTTTTGGAGTCACGAAGGCAAGTTACTGGGGCACATTGTGAAAAACATGGAGCACACATTGATCCTGAGAGAGTATGAGCCATTCAAGCACTATCTCTACCCACAAGCAAGAAAGGAGTTCATTCATTCTTCGAAAGGTGAATTTTCTTTGTCGCTTTGTTCCTGAGTTTGCTGAATTGACAAAGCACATCACCACCATGATGAAACCCATGAAAAATTCAAATGGAGCAATGAAGGGAAGGAAAATTTGAAGAGATCAAAAATCCATTTCTAAGGCTCTGACTCTTGTGTCTCCATATTTTAATAAAGAATTCATCATGTATTGTTATGCATCAGAACATACACTCTCCGTCATTTCTTGTTCAAAAAATGATGAAGGCATGGAAGCACCTATTGCTTTCATGAGTTTTCCATTGAAAAATCATGAACTAAACTACATCCAATTGAGAAGCATGCCTATGCAGTGGTTAAGGTATGTAAAAATTTCAGGTTTTACATCCTCAACTCTCATATGGTGGTGATGGTCCCCAACAGTGCAATCAAGTCCATCTTAACACAACAGGATCCTGGAGCTAAAAGAGGAAATTGGATTGCAAAGACTCAAGAATATGACTTGGAGATTCAACCCTCCAATCTGGTAAGGGGGAATGGTTTGTGTAGGTTGATTTTTGAGGATGAAACACTCAAATCTCAACATGGTGAAGAAAATTGTGCTTGCTCAACTTGTCCCAAAAAACAATCCACAAGTTCTCTTTGTAACCACTACTGATGAGTGGTATACTGATATTTCCTATTACTTAACTTATGGAGAATGCCTCCCATCTTGATTACAAACAAAGGAGAACACTCAAGCTAAAGGAAAAAAATTTTGTAATCTAGAATCACGCACTTTACAAGAGAGGTCTGATGGATGCTTCCTCAAGTGTGTAGATAAAGAGCAACAAGAAAAAATTGCTTAAAGCATACCATGACCAAGCATGTGGTGGACATTTTTCAGTGATGGTCACTACACACAAGATCCTCTCGAGGAAGGTATTATTGGCCCACCATCTTTGCACACTCAAGATTGGGTTTCCAAATGTGAAGCATGCCAACAATTTGTTGGGAGACCACAACTTTACACTGCTACTACCGGCCAGCTTGTTATCAAGAACCATTTTAGCAATGGGGGGCTAGAATTCATTGGCATTCTAAATCCACACTCAAGCGCAGGGCACACCTATGTGCTCACAATGATAGATTACTTCACCAAGTGGGTGGAAGCCATTCCAGCCAAGCAAGCCAATACCAAAACAATATGCAACTTCATCAAGGAGAATATCATAGTACATTTTGGAGTGCCACAAAGATTATAGTAGATAAACGCTACCTATTTCTCTTCAAGGGAGTTGACCAAGTTTTTCTATGGCTATGGAATCTCTCTATCTCATTCTTCTTACTACTATCCATAAGGAAATGGATAGGCCAAATCAAGCAACAAGAACATCGTGACCATTTTCCATCAAAGCTTGTAGATGAGAACCAAAGGAATTGGCACAAAAATTTTATACGATGCATTGTGGGCGGACATGATCACTCCCAAGAAGGCAAATAGGTATGTCACCATTCCAACTATTGTATGGAGTCAAAGTAGAAATCCCCTCACATCGAGATGCCAACTCTCAAGTTGCTACAGGGAATAGAAGATGGGTAGTACAAGGATTCCATTGACAAGAGAATCCTCTTTCTTGAGAAGCTAGAAGAAAATAGACTCCGAGTGGTGGACCGTATCAAAGAACACCAATTGAAAGTAAAGAAAATATTTGATAAGAAGGCCAAAGCGAGAGAATTCAAAGTTGGAGACTTCATCCTACTATGGGACAAGAGAAGGGAACCAAAAGGAAGCCATGGAAAGTTTGATTCATTATGGCTCGGCCCATTCCAGATTCATGAAGCTTGTGGTGAGAATGCTTTTCTACTCTCATATTTGGATGGAACGCCACTGAATTGCCTCACAGTGGGAAATACCTAAAATTGTATCATCAATGAAAGTGGGTTGTCCCCCACCTTGTACCATAGGTGATTTCTAGGTGTTTTTTTTTGTTGTTGTGTGTTTTTTTTTTGTGTGTGTGTGTTTCCTTTCCATTGTTTTTTTGTGTGTGTGTGTGTTTCCTTCTTCCAATCTTTCTTTCTAGAAGTTGTACATGACTCTCGCAAGGCCCAATGGATAAGGCACTAGTCAACAAATTATATGGTCTAAGATTGAGATTCTGATTCCCATGTCATGTCTTCACTACTCATTCCATGTCATGTCCCCAAGCTAGAGCCAACTTTGTTGTCATGTAAATGTGCAACAGGAAATTGAAGTTTCCAAGCATGACAACTATACCCCTATGCCAAAATTTTCATGTTTTATCATTCCTAGGCACCCCAAGTCAAATCCATCAGTCTGGTCACCCCTATTTGATGTCAAATTGGTCCCCTAGGTGATTTAGGAAATTCTATTCATTCCCCTAGGTGATTTTAGGAGTTCTAAAAGATGTTATCTTTTGGCAATATTGGGAAGGGCTATCATTGGCCTTCCCAGATCGGATCAAACCCTCGAGAGTGAAATGGAAGGGAAAAAATTCAACATGGAGGTGAATTGAAGACCTTAAAACATCATGGAAATTATTTTGGAAGGTTTGGGGAAGTTTGAAAGACTTGGGGCAGTCTGAGTAAAAATAGGGTTCACAAGCCTAGGTAGTACACAAGCCTAAAATAGTTGTTGGGCTTCAAAAGAAGATTTAGGAGCTCCAGATGGAGTTAGAAGTAAAAAAAAACATCTTCTAAAAAGAGGATTCCAATACCTACATGATGGTGAAATAATATTTTTCACAACACCTTGGCGCATAGGATTTGAAGGCAGTTTTTCTCAGGCACAAGTGGAGTCTCAAATCAAAATCTATTTTTTAGGGATCATATGGTTGAATCAAGACATGATACCCCCACCATTGGATCCAAAATTCCATTTCCAGTTAGGATCATATAAAATTTCACCAATAAATTCCACCGAGCTCAAGTTATCATCGTTCCAAGTTACCCTCTCAAAGGCAGTTCAGACTTAGTCATTTTTCGGGAGGACACGTGTCAAAGACCAGAGCCCGGTGGGATTTCATGGATTTCATGTCCCCGAAGTCCCGAGGTTCAGGTACACCAACCCTTGAAAAATTCACCCAGCCCCCATGTGACCTCTTGGACCCTCATGTGACCTCCAGACTTGACAGACTTCAAATGTGCCCTTTCAGACTTTCCCCTGTGTGCATTTTTTGAGCATCCATTCCCTACTCGTCAGATCAAGTGCCACGTGTCAAATCTCCGGACCACCATGGAAACTGATGTCCCTTATGTCCCTAAGGTGAGGGACATCAACATGAAAAATGTGCCCAGCCCCTATGGGGAGTCTTTTGACACCCATGTGACCGACTTTTAACCCCCAAGTGCATTTTTGGAGCATCCATTCCCTACCATCGGATCAAGCGCCACGTGTCAGCTCCAGACCACCATGGAAACTGATGTCCCTTATGTCCCTAAGGTGAGGGACATCAGACATGGAAAATGCACCCATCCCCTATGGGGAGTCTTTTGACATCCATGTGACCTACTTTAACTCCCAAAGTGCTTTAAAGCAGCTTTTCTCACCTTCATTCCCTACCGTCGATCGCCACCACATGTCATCCTCTTGACCACCATGGAATTTGATGTCCCTCACATCCCTAAGGTCAGGGACATCAAACATGAAAAAATTCACCCAAGCTTCTCCTCCATGCATTCCAAAATTTAAAAATCTAACTATCCACTCAAATGCTTCTAGTGCTTCCAATCTTCCAGTTCCACTCCATGCACATGACAAACAAACTTCATCCTTCCTCTACAACTTTCTTCCATCACTCCGCCATTGAAAAAAACTTAGAACACATCAACCAAGGAACTGAAATACCTTTCCCATGGTGATACACAGGTCTCAAAAGGAATTCTCATCAAGCTAAGAAGGAGAAACAAGAACAACGAAGAAGAAAACAATAAAATCTCCATAGCCAAAAATGGAAATATGAACAAATTCAAAAACCAAAGCATGAATCAATGAAACCATTTATTTTTTTTTTCCTCTATCCAAGACCATAAAAAACCTCAAAACTCTCCTCTCATGTGACAAGAGCATCCACAATGAAGAAATCCTTTCCGCTCAACGAAGAAAGAAGTGGGATTTCCCATCAAACCAGTTGTCGGATTGAAGTAAGATCACACGTGAAGCACCAAAAGAAAAAAACCCACATCAAAAATATAATTTTATTTACAAATGGAGGAGAAAACTAGACCTGTAATTTTGAGGTCCATTAATGGTTGTCCACATCTAGAAGCACTGCCAAGTCCAAAATTGAAACTTTAAAATCTCCTAGACTATTAAGCGGGTAGGCCCAAAATTTTAGAGGGGTGATATTGGGAAAAAAACCCATATCAAAAAAATTTTTTGTGTCAATCCACCTCCAAAAGCCAACTTTCTAAAAATAGCAAGTCTACTACATAGGACTACTATTTTGGGAAAGTCATCGATAGAAGAACCTACGAAGGAGGCGAAGACATTGGGGTGCACTACAACTGAGAATTCACTAGAATGGGAATTTTTGGCACTTACTAAAAATAGAAAGTGGGCCCATGAGCACCTTCTAAAAATAGAAAGTTGATCCAGAAGGAATGAGGAATGCAGGGAGAAAGAGGAATCAAGGTCACAACACTCAGTAGAAGTTCCAGGACTTGATTTTTCACACTTACTAAAAATAGTAAGTTGCTTTTTCTAAGGGAGACATGAAGCCAAGTGGATGGGTCAGAAGCTGACATAACCCTTCACCTATGAGTATGATGTGGAAGACAACGATGTCTTATACATGGACCTAAATGACCTTAAGACTCGCATGGCCTCCAAGGACCGAAGGAGGATTGAAGACCAGATATTCACAAGTGGCTTGTTCACCACTACAGGACACCCAATGTCTGTGTAGAGTCTCGAAGCTAGTCCTAGCCTACTCTTTCCACTACGAGCCCGAGACACGAACCATCCAAGCTAACAATGGTACAACAATGGTGGTCATCAGCCCTAGGACCATTTCAATCTCTCTATAGATACCGACATCCCCAACATGGTCATCATCTCAAAGGAAAGAGTCATGCATGATTGGGAAACAATGGATTCATATGTCCAAGGAGTAGTGCTCACTCATGGTTGAAAATGGGAAGAAAGCCTTCCAGATGCCCAAGAATCTACCAAGGTGTGAGTTCCAGAAGGGTATTCTGATGTCATCACTCTCCTCAATAGAGTTATGGGTGAAGCAAGCACAAGAGATTTCCAGACTGGATGGGCCTTTTCATCCTGACATTGATAGAAGGGAAGTAGAGAATTGACTGGGGAATCATCAGCGATAATCTCCATCTACAACTACTCCAAGTGCCCATGAAAAAGAAGTTCCACATGACTTCTTACCTAGTTTATCTCCTCGCAAGCTCAAGATCATTCAAGGATTGGCTCTCACAGAACATTTCTTCTAAGGTACCTACATTCGAGAAACTTCCACAGTTGGTAATGGAGGAGAGAAATAGGCATTTCACCCATGTGAATGATGTGTTCACCATGTACATGGTCCAAAGCTTAGAAGGGGATCTTGAAGCTAGGATGTCACCAAAAGTGGCATCCTTGATTAAGGAATATGGCTCATACTTCATACAATTCTCAACATTCTCCTACATACAAGTCACTGGCTTTGACCAAGCTCCACTGAAACTACCTAAGTACCTCAGTGACTAGATTGTATTGTTCGAGCTCTATAGGAAGATCACTCAAGTAAATAACAAGCTCAAAAGTAGGAGAAAGAAATTGATTTCATTCCCTATATCTCTAGGGAGTTCACGTGCAAAATCTCAAATGACGCATCTCACCTGAGGCCACTTTCACACATCTGACTTTACATTCCTACATCGCCAAGCCCAACTTTGACATCCGAGAAGATCCCAACTCATTCTATGTCCCAGAATTACAACATGAGCCACAAGTCGAGGACTACTGGGAAAACTATATTGATGAGTTCAAAGTACGTGAAAAGGACCACATGAGGATGACAATCAATGAGATGAGAAATTCAAGTTCTCTTGGTATGAAGACATCTTGCATGATGATGGGATAGAGATGTATGATCCTGAGTACGCAATGCAGTCAAGATGTCCCCAATGCCCCAAATCAACTAGCATGTTCATGTGAATCAGAGATATATTTGGAGTGGACTGAAAAGGTGGTGAGGAGAATGAGGAACTAGTTTTAGAAGAAGAGGACTATGATCATTCAATCACGAGGAATTTCTCCAAGCCAAAAGCAAGCTTCACATCATTCATCTTCAAAAGTAGTAGAGGTGACTTCCAGCTCTAAACACTCTGAGAGCAGCTCAAAAAGGAAGGTCATGGAATCGAAGCTTCTCCCCATGAGAAGACACCCAAGAAATTCAGGAAGGAGAAGGTTCATTGGCATCACCACAGGAGGAAGACGTGATCTCAGTGATGCAAATAAAAATCCAGTAGAAAATGCACAGGTGAATGATGAATACATGGTTCATGATCCAGTCTTTGAACCATTGCAAGAGGTCTTACCTCTTGTTGACACCAATGCCCCTCTCATTCAAGACTTTCCCCTCCTTCAGAACAAATAATGGTTGGTGTACCCATCATCGAGCCTGAATCCGATGAGATGTTTTTATGGATGCGGGAAATGGTCATCCCCGACACTCACACTATGCAACAAGTAGTGAGCCCCTGATCTATCAACAATTGTCTCATTGGCTAAAGGAAAAAGGTCAAGAAATATTACACATACAACATCACAATTCTATAGTGGGGGATAGATTGTAATCAATACATCAAAGTAGCTCAGCCAAAAGTAATCAAGCCACTGGATGAGATGACACCAGCCGACTACAAGATGAGCACAATCCAATTGGGACCAACTACTCATGAGGGAGATTTACACATATATCAACAATCTTCTACTCACATGGTGGCAAGGAATAAAGAATATAAAGAGAAGATTGAGGTACTAGAGGAACAAGTACAAACTCTTTCATCTTATGTGCAACACCTGGTGGAACCAAGCACTACAACACTTCCTATTGAGAAAGTGGCACCCATCAGTAGCTTTGATCTAGAATCCATCAGAAGAACGCATGAGCTCACGATGCAGGGGCGAGTGAATAATGAATGGATCGACTCAATCTCTCAAAAAAGGGAAGCCAACACTCCAAGAGGTATTCAAGATCTTTGCGTACATGTGCGCAACAACCAACAGAATGCAGAGCACTCAAAGAGGATGTGGGGAAAGAAAGAGATTACTGGGAACCTCTGGGACCAGTAGTGAGTGAGATGAGCAAAACACCCATCATCAGAGTTGATCGATAAGAAGGTTTTGAAACTCCTTGTAGAAGACTTGACACATGTATGGGTGAGGGCCTTGGAATCAGATTTGAAGCAATCAATCGGGCCTTCACAGAGCTAGAGGAGAAAGAAGAACAAGCATACAAGTTGCAGGATAGTATAAATCAAAAATTCAAAAACTTGGAGTACCTGCAATGAGTGAACATACAACTATTGATGATTTGATCAGGCCCTTTCAAGAATATGTCAAGAAAGGGGTGGGAAACCCATTTTCCTTCACTAAGGATACTCTCGACTTCTTCTCAGAGATCTGAGCCTCCATTGCACTTATCACAGAAAAGCATTCATCATGGTTCGGAAGTGCAAGGACATCAACAATGTGACCAATGGATGGACTGAAACCTTGAGCTGCATTCACATCCCTCATGCCAACAAAGTAGAACCAGCAAGTAGCTCATTTCAAACAAGAGCTTGGAAAGATAGAAGCCTTCTCAGGATCACAAAGTGGAGAGCAAGTCAGAGAGCAGGAGCCAAGTCCACCGCAAAGAACTCATCCTTCAACATAATTCTTCTTCTTCTTCTTCTTCTCTCTTCTCTCTCTCTCTCTCTCTCTCATACAACACTCTCTCTCCTCAATGTTATATTTTTGTGTTGAGGGTTGCACTTTTTAATATGACTTAAGTGACTTTAGAAATATAATGTAACTTTAAGTCACCTTGCTATTATAAAAGGGACTTAAATATTTAAAGTGGAATATGAACAATCTTAAGTCATATTAAGGTATTCAAAAGTCACCGGAAGATGAAGAGTTTCCTCTTCTTCTATAAATTGTAGCAAGCTCCTCATTTGAGCTTCTTCTAAAAAGTCTTCTGAAAATTCTTAGATGTTGGAGTTGTTTTTTGTGAATTCATGAGAGAGATATCCTTGTGAAGAGAGCAAGAGATAGCAAGTTTCTTCCATTTCTCCTACTAAAAATGTCTTCTACTTCCCACACTATGTACAAATTCTTCTTGAGCTTCAATAAAGGAAGAAGGAATTTTAGCCTCTTTGATTGAGGAGTTTATTGGTACTTTGTGTTCATTAAGCTCTATTTAGTCTTGTTGTTTTTCAGATTTGTTTTCTTCTAAATACAAGTGCATGTAATGAAACTTTTGGCTAGTGTGTGCAAGTCTCTGATTTTCTACTTGCAACATTAGTTTCTCCTTTCTAAATATTCTCACTCCCCTTAGAAAATTCTTCCCTTGCAGATACTTGTAAGAATTTTCCATACAGGGTTAGTGGAGTGCCCATGTTGGATCCCCTGGCCAAAAGGCCACCAGATAAAACTCACAATTTACTCACGCATGCACGTATGGTAGTTGCACCGTTAAGTAGAGGGACTTAGACTCCCAGAGCATTAGAAAGATAACCACCAATTTTTCCTCAAAAATTTTTCTCACCAATAATTTTTGGCACCCACCGTGGGGTAGATTTAGCAACATCTACACTGAATACGACCACAAGGTCTAAAAATACCAAAAAAATTTAGAAAATTCAAAATTCAAAAAAAGAAAATTTATGGAATTTGAATAGCTATATGAGCCACATGTCTACAAACCATGGATATTCTAGGAAATCCTCCTATTGAAATACCTGAATTTCTCTTCCACATCCAAGAGGATATCGCTTCAGATTTGAGAGAAGCTATCTGGCATAATAAGAAAAGTGTCAACCACTACTTCATTTCCACAAGAATTCTTGACCTTGAAGAAGAATGTGCTACTGAATTGAGAGACAAAGAAAATTCTAGCACCACAAAGAAGATCATAGATTTCAAGTGGCAAATAGAAGATACACTTGGAAATAGAGACAAGGAGGAAAAACTGACCCTATTTTTGAAGAGCTTCAAAGAAGGAAAGAGTTTCTTAGAATTCCAAGGTCTCCTTTTCATCAAACAACCGGTCACGTTGGGAACTTGAGTGTTGCCAATCCTTTGGACAATGAATTTCCATACATCAACAATAACCTTGAAGATTTCACTAACATAGAGACCAAAGAAGAAGCTAGAGAAAGAGAAGCAAGAGTGGAAGAGGAAATAAGATCTCAACTTGAAGAAATTGAAAGACTTCAAGCCGAGGTGGATGAAATAGCAAAGAAGAAACCACAACCTTAGCAAGGTTGGAAGATAGAAACATAAATAGAATGGGGGATCATGAGCATGATCATGATCGTGAGGCCCATAGGCCTAATGTACCATGGGGAGGAAACACCGGTCCACTTGCTCTTGCTCAACCACTCCATGAGCTACCAAGGGGCTCAAGAAAAAAATTTCCAAAATTCAAAGGGGATGGTTCTCAACTCCCTGAAAGAACATGTAGTAGCATTTATCACTACTTGTAGTGTATTGGGCGTTGAGGATGAAGATGTGTCAGTTTGGATTTTTGTGGAGTCACTTCAAGAAAAGGTTGTTGAATGGTTCTACATGCTACCCCTGAGGTCTATCACCTATTGGGAAGATATAAGAAGTGCATTCGAACATAGGTTCAAGACCATAGAATATTGTCAAGATATCTTGGTCCAATTGGTACAAATGAAAAAAGAAACCTTTGAGTCAATGAGAGACTTCGTAGCAAGATATAATAGAGTGATAAGAAGAATCCTTAAAGATGTGGTGCCTCCTAAAATAATCTGAAGAGATTCTTCATCAGTTCCTTTCCATCAGAAGTAGGTTTCTTCCTTAGAAGAACCCAACCAAGAACATTGAGGGAAGCACAATACCATTCACTAGAGACCGATGATGATCGAATCCTCGTATGGAAAGGTGAAAGGCACAAATGGAAAGAAAAATTCCCAGAATTCATCTTAGTCACCACAAAACCAATGTTCTAAAAAATGGCAAATGACTTGGTTTCCTTGAAGAAACATTTGTCCCAGATCACAATGTGAAATGATCCAAGGAAGCCAAATCCTCCCAATAGACCAAGGATTGCTCCACCTCCTCATCGGCTCGCTCTTGAAGCACCACCACAATGCCACTTGTGACACCAAAGAACTAGAGGAGGAAGCGGAAATTGAAGAACCTGAAGAAGAAAATGTGGAGGACTATGAAAACTATCTTGAGGTCGAGGAAGTTGATGGTGATACACATAATGGCATAATTGAGTACATTGATGATGAAGATGATGATGAAGAAGCTCCAAGTTTCTCATGTGTAGTTTTCACTCATGCATAGTCCAAGAAAGGTGCTTCATCCTCAATGGCCATGGTAAAGGACAATAAGAAGAAAGAATATTCTCCTCCGGAGGTCCCACAAAATAAAATCATCGGTAGAGGATAACCACTACCACCTTTGATGGAGTCGGCTAAAGAAAAAGTAGACCCACTAGCTAGCAAGGATCATGTTGCCATACCAAGTAAGTCATCTAATCCTTCTCCTAGCTCAAAGGTTACTAAGAATAATTCTCCTTCAATGTTGTTCCTATAAAAACATCTAAGGTGCCATCAAAACCTACATCCCCATCTCCTTCCAAGTTAGTTATTGCACCCTTGAAGGATAATTCAACACCCAAAACAAAAACCTTCACCATGTAAATCTTCCATCATTCCTAGAACCTCTTCCTCACCCACCATAACCCCATTTGAATTTGTGGAACACGCAAGCAAAACTAAAGTCCAAATCTCGGAAAATAGAATACCTACAAAATCATCCCGCCCAATTTGATAGGTTCATTGATGTAGTCCGTGGTAGTTATCCTATAATCTTGTGTCCAAGTTCAAAAGGCCTACTCCCCACACCATCCACACCACCTTCTCAAAACATGCTATCCCTTAGTGCCTCCAAAACCAACAGGGTTCAACCTTTCTACTGAAATTCTCATTAAAGGCTTCGAGCTAAATAATTGTATCATAGATTTCGAGCCTTGGATAATGTGATGCCCGTCAAAGTTATAAATTCTCTTGGCCTCACCTTGACCTAGGAAAATGGCACCTGCTATTCAATGGAATCCATTCAAGTTCCATTGGTAGGAAGAATAAAAATGAACAGCTTAGGATTAGCTCATTTTCCAAATAAGAATGTTCTTCCTCCACCATTCTCGGTGGTGGACATCCCACCTCCTTTGGCCCGCTTATTGAGCCAAATATTTTACAGAGACTTAGGTGGATAAATAAAAATGGACTGGTCATCTCAGCAACTATTCTAGTGAAAGGAGAGATAAAGAATTTTCTTCTAGTGAGAAAGATGAAGTTCACAGTACGCAAGTCTGATGATCCAAAGGCAAACATCCTTTTTCAAGATAGTGGGTGTTTCACCTTTTTCTTAGATCATTTCTTTGAAGTGTTGATTTCGAAACATATAGGGTAATGGGTGTAGGAGGAATACCTGCTCAAATTTCGGTTGATGGGTTATTACGTGCGTATGACTTTCGAATCCACAACTAATCGTGAGAGCTTCCTTTTGGCTAGGAGGAATTACCTCGTAATGAAAACAAGACCACCGAAGGAATTAAACAATATGGGTAGTGAACTACTTAGAGTATGCTAGATTTGGGAAGTGTGATACTTCCTAGATGGTTGTCATCCACCAACGTTTTAAACAATTTAATGCTAAAATGCTAAGCTAATTTAAATGATTTAGGTATCTCACTTAAAAACACAACAAGAAATAGATCTAATCTAACAGGCTAAGCTAGAATAGAATCCAAAGGTCGAATGATTGGTTCTGGGTCTCTAGCATGTCTAATAAAGGTCTCGGGTAGATCACAGTGAATGAGGGTGAGATAAAATTAGGTGGGTAGGTCTCTATTTAGGGTGTGTGGGCAAACACAAAGACTAGTGCCGGTCAAGGGTGACCGACGGCGACTAGGTATAATCAGTGCTTGAGTTCTATGAGATCTAGAAATGTCATAGAATAAGCTTTTGGTCTCCTTTTTGATTGCACAAAGGAATTTGGTTGGTTAGGATGAGGTATTGGATGACTGGAGTAGGATTTTGTGAGGTTTTAATGGGTATATGGAGGTGAAAATTTGGAGAAGGTCAATAGGGAGCGAGATAAACAATGGATGATAAAAATGATAATGAAATGAAATAACCAAGAAAGTATGATGTTGTACTTACTTAGATTCCATTCTTGAATGTCTATGTGTGAGGGATGGAGGTGCGATGATGGGGTTGAAGGTTGCAAGTGATCACCACCAAGGAAAGCTTCTGCGTGGGCCATATGTACACTCCTCTTTGATTAGATAGATCGATCATGGCTGGGATGACTGTAATGCGGGAAGATGCTCAATCTCCTTATTTGGATGTGAATTTTTGTTGGATTTGGCTCTCAAGATGCGTTATCTCTCTGAGATGTGTTCTTGCTCATAAAATTTTTCCCAATGTTTTTGCCAACTTCTAATTTCCAACCTTGAGAATAAGGTTTTTTTGGGGTTAAAAGGGTATCCGATGGTGGTCTGGCTTAACTGCGCAATGGTTAGGGGTAACCGACGTCGGTCAAGGTAGGATTTCCTAGGTTTACTAAACTAGGGAGATCCTCTTGATTTCCTTGGATCTCATGTCATTATCCCACATGGATTAGAATGGGAGATTCTTGTGAGCATGTAGGAATGTGGTTAGAGGGAATGTAGGCATTGATTTTTAGGGTTTGGGTAAGTCTTAGTTAGTTATGACAACTTACTAAGAACAGATTTTAGGTTGAGTTGGCTTGGTGAGGTGTCTAAGTGAACTGTATGTGTGGATATTATTTAAATAAGATATTTAAATAATAAATATAGTGAGGATAATGCATTAAATTAATTAAATTAATATTAGTGGGGTGAAGGGGGTCATGGCTAGGTAAATGTAATAAAGGGTGCTTATATGTCGAGGGACAAAAGGGGAGTGTGACCTAATTTTAGTGTCTACAAGTGGGCTAGGCAACTACTTCCTCACATCAAACAAATATGAGAAAATTTCACTTCTTATGGAGGAGGAAGAAGATAAAGTTTGGATGATGGAATTTAATGGTAGTCATTCCAAAGTGTAGGTTTGGGAGAAGGTGTAGTGTTGTAATCTCCCTTTGGTGAATTGTACCCATTTTCCTACAAGCTGCAATTTGATAATACAAATAACACGACAAAATATGAAGCTATCCTCTTAGGCATGGGCATGGCTGAAGACATGGGAATCAAGAAGATGAAATGCTGAGGTGATGCAGAAGTGATAGTAAAGCAAGTCCAACAACAATATCAAGTGAAAAATCCAAGACTCCGACATTATAGAAACAGAGTATGGGATTGCATTGAATCTTTTAATGCATTTTCCATTGAAGCTATCCCAAGGGAAAAGAATGAAAAGGATGATTCTCTTGCAGTATCAGCTTCCCTAGTGACACCTTATCCTTATTTTGGTAAATACAAGGTGACCATTGAAATGGTATTCAAGCCTAGTGTACCAGATAATGCAAATCATTGGCAAGTCTTTAATGATGATAACTAGATTCTAGCAAATTTTGAACAAAGGGATAATTTCAATAATCTCTTCTTTGAAGGAAGTAAAAATCCACACCGAGAAGCGGTAGCTGAAGAAGAGAAAGAAGGAATTGAAGGTATTGATGAAGAAGGAGTGATCAAATTGAAAGGGAACAAGATTCCTAAAGGCCTAGTTTCTCTGGAAGACCTCTTTGACAAACATGACAGATTCATTCAAGAGAAAGAAAAAAATATTCTCGGTGCCCAACTGATTTTGATAAGGAAAACATTGGCACCCTAGAGGAGCCAAGGATGGTCAATATTGGAAAATGTTGCTCGCCCGAGGAGAAGAGAAGGTTTGTTGCATTGCTCAAGAAATATTCAGATGTTTTGGCCTACTCTTATGATGAACTCAAATCCTTCCAACCGAAGGAAATGCATCACTCAATTCCTTTGAAGTAGGATGCTAAGCCATTCGGAAGAAGAAAAGAACATATAACCCAAGTATTGTGGATTTTGTAGTCATTTTTGCACCCACCAAAGAACAAGGGAATCCCATATGCACCAGCCTATCACCCAGTGGCGCTGGGCACTCACGCGAGGAACATACAGCGCCGAGTCTCTCTTTTATGTGAGTTAAGTGGGAATGCATCATCTATGATAGGAACTTAAAAAGAGTGAGTGGACATGAGACATACATTGATCATAGATCTTAGAACGGCTTATAGATCAACATAATCATTTTAGACAAAAGGATACTTAACAATTTATAGAACTGAACATAAAATGAAATGTATAGGAGTTTATATTCATTCATATAAAACATATGAAACATAACTACGCAGATATATGTATAAACTAGAGTTTATTATATTTATATTCCATCATATCCAACAACCTCATGACATGCATTAGATCCATTATAGAATATCACGGTATGGCGCAGATCAAGCCATACATCATAACTCGGATTAGAGTCCTCCTAACTATGAAAGGAAAATTTCATACCTAAAACTTTTGATACATCTTTCCCCTATAGATCATCTACCCAACCTAGTAGAGTTCCTCATAGCATTTCTACGAAATCCACTCTCTATTGATCTATATCTTAATTCCTCTACGGGCGGTTGTATTTATAGGCCTCTCCCGAACCGCAAACCCACCTTTCGAGGCTTTGAATATGTTGCCAAGTTTCCAAATGTGGTCCTCCATGGGAGCATGCTCCTTTAGGCCTAAGCTCTCCACTCCTTTCCATGATGGTCTTCTAGAAGCTTCCATTATAGGGCATATTCCTTCCTAGGCCAACCTATCGCCAGGCTAGCACCTTATCCACTCTACATGTGCAGTCGGGTCATGCTTTTCACATGTCCTTCCTGATATGCCAAATATGGCTAAGTATTGAAATCCTACTTTTCCTTACGCACGCACGCTACTTGTTCTATTAAACCCTCCTAGAACCCTATCCTGTGTTCTTTCTCCTTGTGTGCCCTTCTTTAACAAGGCCTTGTGTGCCCACGCGCCTTCTTGTATTTAGCTAATAAATCAGGTGTAGACACCTAAAATATGCTTACACTTAACATTTCCTCCCATTCAACCGATTGACGACACTTCGTTAATTCCCCTTCTTCACTTCATTCTCGGATGCCCATTCACGACACCTTCTTGGTCGTATTCCTCCTATAATCAACTTGTTTGACTAATATCTCTCTTATTAGCTAAACATTCCTCCTTTCCACCATTCAAAACCTCCTAGTCCTATTTAGACCACTTCTATTGGCTGTGTAGGCTATCTACCACCAAAATTGGTTATCCAGACCCCCTAGCTCTCAATGAGTCTCTAATCACTTGCTAATCAAGTTTAACTAGCCTAAACCCTAGTTAACTATCCTAAACCAAGCTTAAATAAGCCTAAAGCATGTTTATCCTAATCTAATCCTAAATTTATTTTTGAGATTTAGTCCCACATGCACCCAAATTCTAAATTCTTCCAAACCAAAAACTATAAATACAAGGCTAAGCCTACCCATTCAAAGACACAAATTTACATAAGCTAAAGCCAAAACAAGCCTAAGAAAGCTTAAGAGCTCATTTGCATTAGCCAAGCTAATAAGGAATTTGATCTTGGCTATCCTCCATTAAAATAACTTCATCTTGTACCCATGATAGGTTAGTAATGGAATAGATAAACTTGGCCATGTAGCCATTTAGTGAGATTCATTCACCCTCATGGAGTAAACAACAAAACTGATTGCTTAAGTCTTTAGTAGGCATATTTTTTTAACCTTTCAAGAATAGAGGTTAATGTCATTTGTTACATTTCTTTCTTGTTTCAAGTTTTAATACATCCAAATAGGATTCCTTTCTCATTTCTTATCATATGGTCCATTGAGGGTCTTTTGCACAAAGCTTTGGGGTTTGCCCCATATCTATAGCTCTTTACAAAATATTTCATTGAACACATCGTGGTCCCAACATCACCCCACACTACGCTTGTTCTCCACCCATGGAAACACGTCTTTAAATAATAACGATTACAAATGATTAAGGAAGAAATATTGATTTTGAAAAGAATAAGGAAAGAATAATTTGGAAATATGAAAAAATGGGGGAAGTGTTATATCTTGTTGTAATAGGAGAGGAAAATATTTCTTCAATTCTGGCCTCTAACTTATTCCAGGCATCAACTTCATTTTGTGCTCTTTGGTAGAGGTTACGACTAGGGCGCTTACCTCATCAAAACTCAGTCTGTCTCCTTGAGTATTCATTTCCTCAACCACCCCTTCCAGTTTCTTTCCCACATCCTCAAGCACATCCATCCCCTTTGTGATTTTTGGGTACAACCCTTTCAGTCGGTTCTTGACTGAACCTCGTAGGACTTCAATGGCTTTAGACTTCTTCTCAACCTCGGCTAAGATCCTATCCCACTCCGCTCTATTCCCTTTGTTCTTCTCTTGGAATTCTTTGAGCTCTACCTCGTGAGTGGTGAAAAGAATTCTCGCCACTCTATCCCTATCTACACAGTTGTCATATGCGGCCTTAAGCAACTTTGGTAGTAATTTTTACATCAGTAAGGACCTTGTTGTACTCTGTAAATTATTTCTATAACCTTCGCTTGTCTTCCCTTTCCAGGTGTGCTGATACTTCTTCCATGGACTCTAAGGCCAGTGGCTACCTCTCCATGGTGAGGATACATGTTAAGTCTTCTAGGCACTCCAGGGAAGATCCATACTTTTGCGTGGGTGGTGCTAGGTCTAGATGCTTCAAAACAATGGCATCTGTGATGGATTCTACCTTCTTGTATACCTCGTGCACCCTTGCCTTCTCTTCCCTTAGTTCACACTTTAGCTGCGTGTTGATTAGTTCCTCCTACTTTAAGTCCTTGGTCCTTTCTTCGAGCTCTTCTTCCCTCTTCTCTAGCTCTACCTCTAGGAATTTTACCCTGTCGTTCCTTCCAAATAACCTAGCTTCTAGTTCAATTGAGACCTTGTTCAACACATTACAGAAATTGTTCATCTGATAGCCACTGAGTGCTCACCAAGGGGTTATCTCCTTTTGACTCAGGAACCTTCATTATTTCCCCTTGGCTTACCTTGAATTTGGCTCGTCGATGTGGGACTCAATTTCCCAAGAAATCATTTTCCTCATCCAAGGGTATGCACCTTCCTCATCAAACGACTTCATAGCCAAGAGTTTCTCTGTTGGTACTGTGCTTTGGAAACACACGTGTAACACCTTGTTTGGATCATCAATATAGTCCATTCTTGGTCTCTAGATCTCCATGTACCTTCCTCTTGTGTGTGTGCCCTTAGGAATACATACCGTCAAATTGGGGCCTCCTCCTGTGTTTCCATGATCTTTTCCCATGATTTCTTCTTTATCTTCATTCATAACTATTTCAGTGATGTGCTCTAGCCGTTGTTATACTAAGGATTCAATGATTTTTGCGGCTTCTTTTTCCGCCACCTCGTTTATCTACTCCTGCATGAGGCTTGGAGTCTGATTTTTCATACTCACTTCTTCACTTCCTCCCTTATCTTGGGTGCCTTCCTCCTCCTGGCTACCCTTCCTTTGCACAAAGAGAAACTCATTTTCCTCTTCTCTTCCCTCTTCCTCTAAATCATGCACATCAAACACTAGTGGTTCTTGGGATCCTTTAGGTTCATCTTCTTCATCATCATCCCTCTCTCCTCTGTAGGCCTCCAAGCTCTCTGTGTCCTCCGAATCAGCCTCCTCCATCACCTTCTGTTTCTTCCTAACTAGGGATTCTAGTATAGGAGATTCATATTTTCTTCTTCCTCCTCTAGTGACTTCTCCTTTGTGATAGGATTTTCTTATTCTAGCACCTCATCTCTGATTGGGGACCTCTTCCTATGTGTGTAAGTGCTAGTTCTAGCGCTTGTCCCTAGGGCACCCACTTGTGGTGTACTTTGGACACTTGGTGCCTTCTTCCCTTGCACCTCTTCTTTTCCTTTATTTTTCGGCACGGGCTTCTTTCTTCCCATGGGGTCTTCAAGAATGGAGACATCACATTCAGTATGCGTCCTTCTCAAAACAATTTCTTATGCTTAGATATACCCTTGCCATGGTCTCTTCTATTATTGGAAAAGTTAGGGGCATTGTCATTTGAACTTCATGGGAGACATACCTTTCCATGTATGTCCATTTATTGGGATAAACAAGCTATCTCGCGTAGCTCCTTGTGGTCTTGATATACCTCACTAATGTCAAACCTTAGTCTTTTGGCCTCTTTGAACATGTTTACCCCTTCTTGGAAATATTGAGTGGTGAAGGATAAGGGGATTTTACACTAGGGGCCCATGTTTTCATCTGTCAATTTAAATATGCCAATGTAAAAATGTTGGTACACCACAAATTCAGCTTCTCCATCAATGAGCACTGGTAGCTACTCTGGGATCCTCCACTCTACCCCAAATGCATCCCTTAAGTTCTTATACCATTTTTCTAGGCGTGCCTTGTGAGCAGCCATCATGGTATCACAAGTGTACTTTGTGAATATTTTCACGGGTGAGGGTCTTCCTCCGTATATTCAGAAACAAATTTATCTCGCTGCATCCGGCACTCGATCTCTCGAAAACAAAATTATTAAGAGGACATTGTCAAAACGTATCTTGTCTCCTTCCTACACACTGAGAATAATTTCATCTACGATGAAGGCAGAAAAATTGTATATGGTGCCTTCTAAAATTTTTCTACACACATTTAACCAGGCCTTATTTACTTGTGTCCACCTTTCTTGGTCATTTAGATTTGTCACCAAGTTTGCATCCATTCTCATGACAGGTCTTAGATATCTCGTGATATCAAAGTATCATGACCCATTCTTATAATCATATGCAGCGACAAGTTCTTTGATGGCTTCCTTATCGCTCAAGTCATCATCTATAATTTCTCCTTCATAGATGAGGCCTGTGAATTTTGAAATTAGCTAAGGAGTTATGCACATCTTGTGCCCTGTGAAGTAAAAGTGATCCTCATGTATGTGTGACATCAACCATTGATAGAGGCACTCAGGTTTTCCAAAATAAGGTAACTCATAGAGTTGTAATAATCATGCCTTCTCCAACTTCACTTTTACCTCATCACTATAAATAGGCAAACCCTCTGGTGTCCTTTTGTTTGTTGGGTGCACTAAATCTAGCACCATTTCCTTTTCTGTCATGCTCGTGTGATGGTTGTAATCACTCACCATCATGTTTCTTGAGTGGGACTCCCATTCTTTCCCAAGAAAAACCCCATCTAGGTACTGCATCTCTACGTACCATTCTTCATTCATGCTTACAGGGGTTTCTAGTTGTTTTCCCTTTCCCTTTCCCTTGCCCTTCAGCTTCTTAGGTGATATAGCTGGTTTCTTACATGCCATGGTTTAGGTTATCTTAGCACTTCAAATTATCTTTCTTTCTCTGATTTTCTACCTCCTCTAGTCTCAGATGTCAAACTTGTGAAGAAACCCTTTTCATCCCATGGCCTAGCTGCCAAACCCTAACTAGAATAACCTCTTTCACAAGATAGGGTTTCTCCTCAATTCTTTTCTCTACGCCCGTGAAATTCTTTCCTTCTAGTTTGCAGATCAAATCTAGTCACTCAAGGTTAAATTTCTCAATTTTTTCTTCACACGGATCAACTCTGGAAACCCTATTTTACAAGAGCTCTTATTTCTTCGTATTCGCAAATGTTGATGATGAAGTTCTCGACCTTTTATTTTATAGTTTTTCCCATTTTTAGCATTAAATGCTACTTCACATACCACTATACTTCAACAATTATTGCATATTTTTCCACTAATCTAGATTCTAGCATCCCAACTCACATGTCTAACCTTGCATAGAAAATCCTACAACCTTCCTCAAGCGCACAACCAATCTATCTAAAAGAAGAATCTTATGTGCGTGTTACCGATTGCTAAAGGTACTTCTTCCATCCTCACAATTTTTTCTCTTGCCTACCTCGTGTTGTTTTTGTACTTCTTTCTTCCTTGTACATGGAACCAAAATGTAGCCTTATCCTGATACCAACCATCCTCGTTCACCTTTTCTCTTATGTACTTTCTTCCACATGGCCATTCAACCGGGCTTTCCAACACAATCCTTCTTGGTACTTCATACTTTTCACTTTCCTACATTATTCCACCCCACACTAAAATGATGTCCTCTACACATTCACAACCTTCAAAAAGTAAAGAGGTTACCAACGCCCAAGGTGCAACAAAAAACAACAACGAGAAAGGGAAACACAAGAAAAGAAAAATGCATTAAAGGAAATCCTAAACTATCTGGCAATACTACCTTATTACAAACACCAAGAAGACTTATTTATAGTAGGGCTTTAGCCTACTCCCATTGAAGTGTCTTGGCAATCTCATCCCATCCAGCGCTTGTAACTAGCACACACCTGAATCAAGGATGTATGAGATGATGTAGGGACCCAACCAATGGACTTTTAACTTCCTAGGATGGCGCAAAACTTGGAATCATATAGTAGCACCATCTACCCAACCTCAAAATTTTTGTTCTTAATGTGATGATCATGCCATGCCTTTTGTTTTACTTTTTTAGTCTTCTAGCTCCACCTAGTGAGTGATCGTATTTTGTCCAATTGCATTAACTTGTCAATTCTTTCTTCCGTGCTTGTTCATTGGCCAATCCTCTTACGCATGCTATACGTAGAGAAGGTAACATGAATTCAATTGGTAGGACATCCTCCATGCCAAACACTAATTGAAATAGTGTGGTCTTATTTAACCTCTTAGAGGTTGTCCTATATGCCCAAAGAATGGTGATACTTTGTTATCCTAGTCTTGTCTACCAATGTCACAAATTTTTGTTAGGGTATGACTTAGGATTTTGTTAAATACCTCCGCAGTTCCATTTTCTTGTGGATGGTAAGGGGTAGTCTCATTTAAGAAACGTGTACCCCTATCACTAGTCGACTCAAAGGGCATCCATACCTTGTAATAATGTTTTCCCATATAAATCTTGTCGTTGTAGCTGTTGTACAATCGTTGGTAGGTCTTTAGCTTCTACCCACCTTGTCAAATAATATGTGCAAGTGATTATATAACATGATCCATTCCTACGCGCGGGATGGTGCAATAGGGCCTATGAAGTCTATAGCCCACTTTTCGAATGGCTTGACACTGGGAATAGGGTGCAGAGGCATTTCATCTATTTGCCCTGGTTTTCCAATGCACTAACAATGGTCACACGCCTTACAATATTCCTTGTAGTCTTGATATAAGATCTCCCACCATAATTTAGCCATTCATATCTTACGTGTAGTGTCGTTGCCTGCACGTATAGTGCCCATCTGTACTACATCCATGTGCCTCTTCTATTATGGATAGGCACTCATGTTATAACACACACCTGCACAAAATCTCATCATGTACTAATTTTTATAAATCCCAACTAATCAACATGTAGGGCAAGTGTATAGCCCAACCGATTTTTATCCAATGCCTTCATTCCTTCCAAAGACTACACTGTCTTGAGAAATACTACAATATCTTCTAAGTCTGAGGGTGCATGCCATGACTAAATAGTTGTGCATCCAACATGGTATCCTCAATGCTTTGTGAGTCCTCCCCTAAATCGATTCTAGAAAAATGATAAGGTCGAGAATTATTTTTTCTTGGTTTTCTAACCACCATGTGAACTCCAATTCTTGGAAAATAGTACCCATCGACATATGTGCCCTTGTAGAACGGGCTTGTTCACTAAATATTTCAATGTCATATGGTCAGTGTAAAATATAAAAGGGGTTGCCAACAAATACTTTCTAAACTTGTGAAGTGCAGAGATCATCACACAATGCCTCGTGCTTAGTTGTAGTATAATTCTGCTCCACTTTATCAAATTATTGCTTGTAAAGCATAAAGAATAATCAACAATCCCTTCACTAGGATGTGCAATGATGCAGCCTAGTATTTTCAAGATAACACCCTAGTCGTCTTTGACACATCACTCACCCTAGGCCGAGCACTCACCCGAAGTGCACAAAGGTACCAGGTCCCTCTTTAGGGTTGTTGTAATAGGATGTTAACATGATGAAGGAAGAAACATATAGATTCATAACTAATCCATCATTCTATAATGCATGTTATCCTTAGATCTATGAAAGAATAGTAATCATGATTTAACCATTACCAAGCACTACTCAATTACACAGAATGACACTTAGATTCAACCAATATCTTCCATCTATTAGTAAATATAGAAGCTCCTTACAATATTTTCAATCTATATCAATGCGCGTATGGATCTGATACACACATTCATACATCTAGAATCATACATACACCACTCTCTATGATACACATATATCTACTATGCACCTAACATCATATATATAGGGTGGGGACTTGCCCTTCACTACTTAACTATTCCAGAAATAGGTCACATGCTATTGATAGCCACATGTCGTTTACAATCATAGCCACACATGCAAGTGCGCTATCTATAGTCCTCTTGTAGTTAACTGAAGTGTCAATTCTATTCTTAGCTTATCTCCATGCATAGATGCTTTGAACTGCTTCTCCAAATATAGACAATGCATGGCACGCGTGTCTATGAAATCGTTGATGTGGTCTCGCACGCCATATTTCAAAAATAGATCCTCATGCTCAAAATCAGCTAAGTCCTGAAATATGAACTTACCTTCAACATGCAAGTCCTTCCTATCCTTCTACGCCATTGGTTTCGAGACTTCTATCCTACGCGGACTCCTCATGTGATTTCGCAAGTATTCTTTGATCAACATTACCCCACACTAATCTCATTGTCATCCCGACAATGGGTATCTCCAAAAATTTAAAGGAAAGAATAACAATGAAAGAATAAGAATGAAAGAATGTGGATAAATAAATAATTTTTATGAGGTTATTTAGGAAACCTCCTCTATATTAGTTTGTAGTATCAGGTTTAGATACTCCTCTTTTATTGCGGCCTCCAAAACCTACCATTCAGTGAGTGCCTATTCTACTTTCTCTGGGATGTCCACAACAATGGATTCCAACTCATCCCTTACAATTTCTCCTTTCTCATTTTGCAGAACCAACACAACACTAGACATGGATGTCATTCTTCCTTCCAAAAGGTCCATCTTTTGTGCAATCAACTTTCCAAGCTCTTCTAACTGAGTCTTGTGTGGCTCTTGGGCTGCTATCAGGGCCTCGTGATTTTGTTTAACCATTGAAAACCTTTATCGTGGCCCAATGTCTCATCTTTCATTTCTTTCTAGACCTCATTATTCTCTTCCAAGGTCTTAATGTTGATAAGTACCTCTGGAGTTGTGCATTTGTTTAAAGCTCGGTCCTCTTTCTTCAATACTTCTTGTAATGCCCGCAACATCCCTTCATAAGATTTACTTTTTCTCATCACATATGCTTTCTCCCATTTGGTATCTTGTTCTAATATTTCTAGTGCTTGTATATGCAGAGTTTCATCTTGAGCACCAAGTCCACCAACTTTCCCACATAGCGTATCACTCAAGGAAATGTCTGTGGTGCCTTGGGTTCCAAGTGTGTCCTTTCTTTGATTACATTGTCCCCAATATCCTCTGCAATGCTTATTAACACTTCATTCTTCTTTTACATGAAGTCCCTTTCCGTGTGTTATGCACGCTATCTCGCATCATTTTTCTTAAACTCTTCACGCAGAGCTTTGATTGTGGCAGATTTGGCTAGTTTCTTCTAGCCACCTCAAAAACTTTCACCAGTGCATTGTTGACCTTCTCATTTGACATGATAGTAGGCTTTACTATCATGTGTCTAGCCTGAGGTGCCTTCTTCAGTCACCTTGAAATGCATGAATCTTCACACACATCAAAGTCAGGCTCATCCATGTGGGTATACATCAACCATGATAGTTGCTTTCTAGTGTGTGCATAGTCATCATATCTTCATCCATCAACTCCCAACCAAATAAATATTTCTACGCAATCGTGCTTTGGAAGTGGGTACAGAAAATATTTCCTACATCCTCTACATACCCCATGGCTAGTGGAATGTGCTCCCCACTTGTCCTTCTAGACCTTTGCTTCTTAGGAACTCTAGCCTCCAAATTTGGGACTTGCATCTCCATGTCTTGAATATCCTCTGTAGTTATTTCCTCTGGTCTTTTCTCTTCTTCTTCCTTCTCCTTTGATGCCTCACCCTATTCTTCTATGTGCTCTATAAGTGTAGGAGATGTAGGTGCGCTCTCCTCTGACTCTTCCCTCCTCATTCAACTTTAGCTTCCTCCTTCTCTACGTGGTCACTTCCTTTTGTGGGGAGATTTGAGGTGATTTGCGCATAGTGGTTGGATTAGCACCTTGGGTCCTTGTTCTCCTGAATACTCTTTTAAACCTATGCTCCCCTTAGACCCAAATTCATGTCCTCATTATCCCCCTCTTGTGGGTGAGGTGGTTTAACACTACACTCAACTTCATTCTCGACTTGTAGGATGTCTCCTACCCCTATTCTCCAAACCACCACTATCTTCGTGATCCTCCTCCTCCTCCTACACTTCAATTGGATCTATGGGCTTAGGCAACTTTGGGATGTTCTCCATTATATGCTTTCCGTTTGGTGACTTGAAGTGCAAACTCACCTTGCACATATTTGTTATTCTCCATTTTTGGCTTCAGCTATAGATACACCAATGTTGCCCCCACATCTTTACTGACCAAACTTATTGGTTTGATATTCAAAACCTATGAAATGATTCTCTCTCAGTATAAGTGCTTCTACCGGGATATACATACTTCTTCTGAATGTGTGGTAGTCATAGTCTACCTTATCTCGCATTAAAGATCAATCAACACATGTCCGTAAATCTATGAACAGATTCTTGAAACTACCTTATAGTGAATGTGTAAGGTAACTTGCACCAAGGTCTCTAGACTCCATCTTTCATTAGAAAGCACACAATGTAGAAATGCGAATATACAACAAACCAAACTTGTTTCATACCACTGTTGGTAGGTCCTTTGGGATTCACCACTCTTCCCCAAATGTTGCGCGGAGCCTGTCATACCACTTCTCTCCTCCCTTTTTTTTTACTTCGTCTGTCATAGCCTCCTAAAATAAGTACTTGCTAAATATTTCAATGGGAACTTGTTCTCCATTTAGTATTCCCATGTTTTTTCCTTTGGTCCATCTCGGTACTCCAATCTCCATGAAGACTAGTGATAGTAGAATAGCCCCAAACCTGATCTTCCCTCTTGTGTGTGCTTCTTCAACTATTTTCTATGTAATATAGCCTGCAATGTTGTAGATTGTCCCTTTTGACATCTTACATGCCACATGTAACCACATAGTGTTTACCTGTGACCACCTTTCATAATCATTTAACTTGGTAATAAGATGTGCTTGCAGCTTGTATAATTAGGCAGCTTTTCAATTTATCTATGTCCATTCCACACAGACCCTTTATTTATCCCAACTCCTATTTGGCCTTTACAATCACGGATTTATCTGCAAGGTCACCTTTTATATCTTCTCCTATGGCCTTCAAACTTGTAACTGATGAGACTAACGCAGATGAAATTCTAACTCTATGCCTTGCAAAGTAGAAGAAGTCTTCGTGTACCCTACTCATGAGCCACTGATACAAGGGCTCATACTTCCCAAATATGGAAGCTCATACAACTGATAGACCCCAATTCTCTTTAAAATATTTTCACCCACATCATCATATACTGGCATGTCATCTACCATGCACTTGTTTGTTCTAGCCATGAGCAAGGAATCAAGCTCCTTCTTATTCTCCGAAGTCCTGTGATTATATTCACTCACTTTTCTCTTTCTAATGGGTGAATCCCACTCTTGGTGATGATGACTCCTTCTGGGTATTACATTTTTGAAAAATGGCTTTCGGGTGCCATCTCTTCTTCCTCAATGACTACCTTCTTCTTTCCTTTTACCGCTGTTGTAGATGCCTTCTTTGGTGCCATTTCTACCTTGCAATTATCTCCTCTTCAACCCTACAACTCGCGAATCAAACCCTAGCTCAATTCAATTATGCCCTAGGTGGAAACTTCATAACCTAACTCTTTTCTATCTCCCTGCTTCACTCAAACCCTTCACCACCAAGGATGCAAGCTTCTTGTCACATAGATCTAGTTGTCACTCTTGGTTTCACACCCTTCGCACCTTAACTCGATCACTCGGCTCTTCACACTTGGCTCTTCTCTCAAATACTCTTAGTCACAATGGTAAAAATGAATCTGCATCCCATCCTTATATAAATTTTTCAAATGTTTATGCATTTATTGCTCCTCACCTACCAAATATATCTTTATTCATTAACCAAATTAATTCATTCCACATGGTACATCTTCACGCCCAGCTATAACCTTCTCCTGCGCCTTCCTACCCTCTGTCATAGACTTCTCTTCAAGTGCGTGCTCATGTGCCCGAGTACCTCATCATTGTACCTTCTCCCGTAGCTATCATCACCTCCACTTACCTTGCATTATATTCTTCTTTCATTTATCTCCATCCTTGGTCACTTTTGAGAAAAAATCTTCTTTTGACTTAAAGCACACCCATAACATCTTATTCCTTTCACCTTTCAAATCCCATTGTATTTTTCGACAACTACAACCACCCCACACGAAAAGTATGTGCAGTCCTTTTTGCATAAACATTATTCATATAGTAATTAACTTCAGAGCACAATGTAATGCCTGATTACTCAACCACTTGAGACCAAGAAACAACCTAGGGTTAGCTAGAAAATTATGGAATAATGTTTTTTTACTAAAAGTGTCTACAACTAAGTTGCAAGACATCAATTTACACTAATAGGTTCCAAACAATTCCTATTTACCAAAACACAAGTTTCCTTTATCAACCTATTTCATGTTCACATAGTTCCAATTTTAGGGTTACATATTTTGCTTAGGTTCTGGGAGCAATTTACCCCATGCCTGCTCTCTAACAGGCTTAGAACTTCAACTATATTTTTCTCTAGTAAACACTTCCAAAACTTTTCTTAAACCATTCCCAATGGATAAGAAATTATCTCACCTTTCGGTGATATAAAGAAGTCCTTATAACTCCTTACGGAACTCTAGTTATGAGAGGGTGGAGTTTCTAGGGTAAAATTTCCTAGAGGAGACATGGCAAAAAGGAGGGGAAAAGCGCCTTGGGTGGTTTGGAGGGTCACGGGCGGCATTGAGAATTTTTCCCAACACATGGTTCAAAGGATAAAAACTCTGCGCCCCCATGGCTCCCTAGGGGACACATGTCAGATCCTACGCCAAGCAGAGAAGGAAGATGGGAAAAGCAGCGGCGGGGTAATCTTGTGCTTTGCGCCTGACAAAGGAAAAAAAGGGGAGAAATGGGTGTGCGGGTCCGTGCACCCGCGAAAGGACAAGTCCAAAGGGGGAGGCGGGAGTCGGGCCGCGGGAGAAGTTAAGACTTTTCCCCAACACCAAAACCAAATAAAATTCAAGGGGGATTCCGCCCTACCCACCGCCACCCTAGAGTGCCACGTGACACGCCATTGTTTTCATTGGCCGACGGGGTCAAAAGGTAAATTTTTCCTAAAATTTTAAAAGAAGATAAGTTTGAAAGGGAAACACACTCCACCGTAGCCACGAGAGGACACATGTCACCTCCGATTAGATATGGACCGATAGAGGAAATGAAATTTTTTTCCTAAGGGTGAATCGACAGAAATTTTGGGTTGGAGACCCGCCAGGAAAATTTTCCCAAATTTTCCTGCCAAGGCACAAAAACTTCAAAGTGCCATAACTTGAGCTAGAAAGCTTAGTTTTGGGAAAACGAGGACTTTTCAAAAAGCTCTCGATGCCCTCTTTGCACAAGAAACATAAAATTTACATTTTGATAAGTTTTTAAGGGTCAATTTTGTAAAAATGATCTCATAGGATTTTAATTGGCAAACTGGCAATTTACAACTTCTCGTTTCGATTAAATTTGAACTCCTCCTTCACTCAACATGTCAAACAGACATGGAGGATCAGTCTAGGGAGGGTTTAGAATGTTTTAGTGAAGTCAATTTGTTCATTTATTCAAGTTTGCATTTTTCCAATAGTTGACGGGAAAAATGACCATGTAAGCTCCGATTTGAAATTCCTTGAGTTTTAGAGATTCATTCTTGACTGTTTTAGTGAATTTGGGTTCCTTAAGTCTTCCTAAGTATGAATTTCAAGTTTCATAACTTATTGTTGGAGTGTAAGACTCGAACTGCTCTTTTTTATTAAAATGTGCATTGCCAGATTTGAGTTTTAAAACAGTGAGTTGTTTCTTTTAATTTGAGTAACAATTTGGTCATTAGATGTATGCATAGTTTTCTAAATTTGTCCAATGCATTTGTTTGGTAAATCATCCATTCAATTCTAAATTAAGATGCATTTCTGATATCAATTTTAATATACATTTTACAAGCTTATCACACTGTCTTTCTTTCCCACACATTCCTTCTTTCTTTTCTTTTCAATCAACAATTAAATTTCAACAATAATTCAAATCTAATGTGCAGTACACTTTTGAGAAGGAATGAAATATTTCATTGTTCATTTGTTTTCAAATACAATGCATACAATAACAACACTATTTTCTTATTTCTCATTCAAACAGAATCTCATTCTTGGACAACAATTGAATCTAGTATACATTACAAGTTTGAATAGATATTGCAACTTTCATTTATCAACAATTACATCTTACAACTTTTCCTCTATTCATAATTCAATAACACTTTTACAACTGATCTCTTTTCCAATTTGAATTGGTATCAAATTTCAATTTACAAAGCATGGAATAACATTTACATTTTCTTTCCAAAATAAAACAAAGATCAAATATAATTATTCTTTACATTCTCAATTTCAATTTCATCTTCCATTCCGATTCAATAACTTCATATTACAAATACAATACATCTCATCCACTCAAGGTGGGAAAGGTTACATTAAATTACTCAAAGGGAGATGACCACAAACTCAAATTCTTTCTCCCAATAGCAGCATGCTGAATTCTTCTTCTTTGCAACTTTGATCACAACAAAGAAGGGGAAAGGCAACGCTCTCCACCCAACCAAGACATCCAATGAGAAAGGAGAAGTCATCCTTCCCCATTGGCCCCCGAGCCCCAACCATATTGAAATGGAGCATGAATATCAACACATGGAAGCATAGTCTTCTTTCACATACAAGAAACATTCACATTGCATACAACATTAATAAAATACATGGTCCAACAAGACAAAAGTTCCCATAGCATTTTCAAACATACACACAATACATAGGCTTGGTCCAAACAAGCCAACACGAGCAAGAACTATGACGAACTCCTTATGCCTCCCAATTTGGGCCGGGAATCCACCAAATGCATACCACCAATAATCATATCAACCCCATAAACCTTATATCTCCCAACCCCTCCTTATGCCCCCTCCCCCATAGTAAGAAATGCAAGCGCTTTCTTTTCCAAGGTGGATCCCAAACCAAAACTCCCTCCACATAAAACTGCTCCATTTACAATCCCTTATGCCCCTCCATACGAATGTTATGTTTGTGGAGCCTATTTGCATGTTAGAATTTGGTACACCTTCTATTTGTTACACTCGGGTATTTTACGGTGGTCCCGCTTCGCGGTGAGCGGGTCGAGGGGTTCGGGGCAAAGCCCCGAAGTAAATGTTAATGGGTGGTTTATTAACCCATGGGTAATGGGTAAATGTTATGGGCTATTTTGGGCCCATGGTTTTTTCGATTTTTTGCCCATTGTTTTGATACCCATGGTTTTTGCCCTTGGTTTTGATACCCATGGTTTTGTATCAAACTGCTTAAGAAATTGTCTATTTATATGGTCTTATGCATATGATACAAGCAAATGTATTGCAGATGTGTTTTGAATTCGGGTGTGAATTCTGTAGAGTTTGTTGAGCATAGCTCCAAACGGATCTGGGTATTGTATTGAGAGAGTGGAGGCTTGTAATAAAATATGAGCAAGTGATTCTTGGTGGACGTAGCCCAAATTGGGTGAACCACGTTAAATCTTATCTCTCTATGTTGTGTTATTTATTCTGCACTTTTATTTGAGATCTGTAATATTTTTTGCATATTAGTTTCTACTGTTGTGATTCTATAAGGGATTATTCCACATATTTTATCTCTTATTTCCTAACAATTGGTATCAGAGCCTGGTTTGGTTTGTTGAAGTGTTGAATCGCAGGGAAATTTTTTAGCTTGAGTGGGAGCTATGGAAGATGAAGGAAGATCTAGGGTTGATAAATTCAACGGGTAGAATTTCAATCTTTGGAAGATGCGAGATGGAAGATTGCCTTTATCGGAAGGATCTTTATACTCCGTTGTTTGAGAACCCTTGAGTATGACATATGCGAATGGGATTTCTTTGGATAGGAAGGAACTTGGCACAATCCGGTGTGTCTTGCATCTTCGGTATTATTTAATGTTTCAAAGGAAAAGACTACAAAAGATCTAATGGATGCATTAGGAAGTATGAAAAACTCTCTACCTCTAACAAGATATTTTTAATGAAAAAGTTGTTTAATATGAAGATGTATGAGAATAGTTCAGTAGCAGATCATTTAAATGATTTCAATATGGTTGTGAATATGCTAGCTTCGGTTACAATAGAATTTGATGAAGAAGTTAGGGCTTTATTAATTACATGCTCTTTACACGAGAGTTGGAATAGCACAGTAATGGCGGTAAGTCACTCGAGTTCCAGCTAACTCGAAGTTGAAGTTTGAGGATGTTGTAGGGGTGATTCTAAGTGAGGAAATGTGAAGAAAAATATCTAGGGAATCTTCTACTTCAGGAATGCTTTGGATGGAAACTAGAGGGAGACAAAATAGAGGAAACCGTGGAATATCAAAAGATTAGGCAAGGTCAAAATCTAAGAACAAGATTGTATCTTTGGAATTGTGGAAAGCTTGGGCATGTAAAGAAGGATTTGTTGGGAGCTTCGGATAAGAAGAAACAATAGGAAGAAAACAAGGAGGAAAATGTGGCATCGGGAATGTATGTCATGATACTTTGATTCTTTCTTTGCATAATATTACTGAATCTTGGGTTTTAGATTCAGGGGCTTCTTTTCATGCTACTCCACATAGGCATTATTTTGTTGATTATGTTCAAGGAGATTTTGGGCATGTTTTTCTTGGTGATGATGAGCCTTGCAGTATAGTTGGAAAAGGTTCTATTTAGGTTAAGATGTAGAATGGGAATACATGGCTATTGAAGGATGTCAAACATGTGCCTACATTAAGGAGAAATTTGATATCAGTGGGGCAATTAGGAAGTGATGGTTGTACTGTGATATTTATAGCTAACTCTTGGAAGGTTACTAAGGGTGCTCTTGTGGTGGCAAGAGGTAAGAAGGTTGGAACCTTGTATTTAACCACTGATAGTACTAATGATTGTAATCTTGTGGCTTCAGATGTAGATACAACATTATGGCACTATAGGCTTGGTCATATGAGCCATAAGGGCATGAACATCATAAAGAAGAATTTTCCTGGATATACGAAATAGGTTTGGAGTTACTGTGAGGACTGCATATATGGGAAACAGTAAGTGAGTAAGGTTTGTCAAGGTTGGACCTACAAAGAAAGAGAGTAAGTTAGAGCTGGTGCATTCGATGTGTGGGGCTAGCTCAAGTATCATCTCTTGGGGGTTCAATTTATTATGTTACTTTTATTGATGATGCAACAAGGAAAGTTTGGGTTTATTGTATTAGAAAAAAATCTGATGTATTTCACACTTTTGTTAAATGGAAAGCCTTGGTAGAGAATGAAACAGTCTTAAGCTAAAATATCTCAAGTCGAGATAATGGAGGGGAGTATTACGAAATGAATTTAATGATTAATGTTCTAAGAATGGAATCTGCGGGGAAAAATACGGTTCGGGAACTCCACAGCGTAGATGGGGTATCGAAAAGGATGAACAAAACAATAATGGAACGTGCTTTAGGAGCATGAGGTTACATACGGGATCGCCTCTTTCTTTTTGGGATGTGATGGTGAGCACAACGGTGTACTTGATAAACGAGAGGACCCTCAAGTGCCTTGGATGGAGGCATACCTAAGGAGGATTAGTATGATAAGAAATTTTATTGTTCATTTCTTAGAGTCTTTGGATGTGAGGTGTTTGTTCATATAGACAAGGATGATAGGACCAAAATAGAGGCTAAATCGAAAAATGTACTTTCATTGGTTATAGTGGTGATGACTTTGGATATAAATGTTGGAGTATTAAGGAAAAGAAAATCATTTGATCTATGGATATGGTCTTTAATGAGAAAGTCATGTATAAGCGTGATTGCGGGAAAATAGGGAAGAATCCAAGAAAGAATATGCGGTGGTAGAGGATCTTCCGAATGGGAAAGTGACACATGAATCAATTCGTGAATCCCCTCAACAGAATCCCAAACTCCTATATTGAGGAGGTCTTCTAGGGTAAGAAGATAACTCAATGTTTTTCCTTCTCTTTATTATTTATTACTCACTGATAGTGGAGAGCCAGAGAGCTTTGATGAAGCAATGTAGGTAGATGCCAGGAAGAAGTGGGAGCAAGCCATGGATGATGAGCATTAGGCTCTCATGGAGAACTAGACATGGGATTTGGTGAAGCTACCCGAAGGTAAAATAGCATTACTGAGAACAAGTGGGTGTTGATTCAAAGAAAAAGGAGGAAAGAAAAGATATAAGGTACGGTTGGTGGTCAGGGTTTGCATGAAACAAGGTATAGATTTTGATGAGATTTTTCTCCTGTAGTAAAAATGAATTCTATTAGAACTATTCTAGGAATAGTTGCGGAGAGGACTTGCACTTAGAACAACTTGATGTAAAGACTAAATTTCTCCATGGTGATTTGGAGGAGGAACTATATATGCAAAAAAGAACCGTGAGGGCTATAAGGTCAAAGGTAAAGAGGAGATGGTTTGCAAAACCGAATAAAAGCTTGTATGGCCTGAAACAAGCTCCACATCAATGGTATAAGAAGTTTGATAGCTTCATGATGGAGCAAGGTTATATCAGATGCCATTCTAACCATTGTGTGTATACAAAGAAATTTGAGGATGGAAGTTATATTATCCTGTGTTTGTATGTTGATGACATGTTGGTTACGAGGTAAAAACATGCAGGAAATAAAAGTACTCAAGAAGCAGCTAAGTGAATCCTTTGCTATGAAGGATTTGGGTGTAGCCAAACAAATCCTTGGTATGAGGATATCTCGGGATAGGAAGGAATGGAAGCTGACTTTATCTCAGGAAGAGTACATTAAGAAGGTCTTGGAGAGGTTTAATATGCAGTTGCTAAACCAGTTGGGACTCCTTTGGCAGGCCACTTCAAGTTATCAAAGGATCAGTGTCCCAAGACAGAGCAGGAAAGAAACTAGATGTCAAAGGTACCTTACTCATCAGTAGTTGGTAGTTTGATGTATGTTATGGTGTGCACTAGGCCTGATATTGCCCATGCAGTGGGAGCTATGAGTAGATTTATGAGTGATCTAGGTAAAGAGCATTGGCAAGCAAGTGGTGGATCTTTCGGTATTTGAGAGGGACCATGGGGATAGTTTTGTGCTACGGTGGATCCGACACCACTTTACGTGGTTATGTAGATTCGATATGGTGGAGATGTAGGCAGGCAGGAGGAGCACAACAGTTATATTTACACCGTAGGTGGGACAAAGGTAGTGAGATGGATTTCATGACACGAAGGCTGGTGGCTTTGTCAACCATGGAGGCTGAGTATGTTGCTGCCACAAGAGGCAAGCAAAGAGATGATTTTGCTACAACAATTGCTTGAGGAGTTGGGGCATAAGCAGGAGGAATGTAAGCTATATAGTGATAGTCAGAGTGCTATACACCTAGCTAAGAACTCTACTTTCCACTCTAGGATGAAGCATATACAGTTGAGATATCACTTCATCAGGACAACTTTGGAGGAAGATAAGTTGAAGTTGGAGAAGATTCATACCAGTCAGAATCCTGCAGACATGATGACCAAGGTGGTCACAAGGGATAAACTAAAGCTATGTTCATATTTGGTTGGCCTTCACAGATGACAGTGAAGGGTTGAGAAGCTTGCTCAGTGGAAATCAGTCTCCAAGTGGGAGATTGTTATGTTTGTGGAGCCTATTTGCATGTTAGAATGTGGTACACCTTCTATGTGTTACACTCGGGTATTTTTCGGGGTGAATCCCCCAAAGCAAATTTTCATGGGTGGTTTATTAACCCATGGGTAATGGGTAACCGTTATGGGCTATTTTTGGGCCCATGGTTTTTTCGATTTTTTGCCCATTTTTTGATACCCATGGTTTTATATCAAACTCGCTAAAGAAATTTTCTATTTATATGGTCTTATGCATATGATACAAGCGTATGTATTGCGAGATGTGTTTTGAATTCGGGTGTGAATTCTGTAGAGTTTGTTGTGCATAGCTCGAATGGATCTGGGTATTGTATTGAGAGAGTGGAGGCTTGTAATAAAATATGAGCAAGTGATTCTTGGTGGACGTAGCCCAAATTGGGTGAACCAGGGTTAAATCTTGTCTTTCGTGTTGTGTTATTTATTCTCGCACTTTTATTTGAGATCTGTAATATTTTTGCATATTAATTTCTCTGCTGGGATTCTATAAGGGATTATTCCTCATATTTTATCTCTTATTTCCTAACAATGAAATCCCCATAGCCTTTTCCTACACCATGCCCTAAGAATTCTACCCAACCAACCAAGAATACAAGACACATTCACCATTTAAACATGCATGCAAGAAAGAAAAAACAACATTTAAAAAGGGCAAGATCCTACCTCTCCATAATGGAGTTTGTTCCCAAAACAACAAGCTCTTCCAATGCTCAAAATGCAGTCCAAAACAACAACACCAAGCATGCAAATGAATTTCCAAACTCCCTCCACAATTAAGACTCCAAACAACAATAAAAATTTGACCCAAAGAGGAAGAACAAAGTTTCAACAACCTCCAAATGAGCAAGAAGCTTCACTTTTATAGGAAAGGAAAGAGAGAGGATGATGTGGATCCAAGTGGGATGCCACATCATTTTCCTCATCCCCAAGAGGAAATCAACATCAACCAACAAATCATAATAAATAAAAATAACAAAATGACTTCCACACTTCAAAACAACCCATACTCCAAAAAGGACTGAATTAAAATTATGTAACGGAAGTGCAATTAAAACTTACAAATGTCATTTCAAAATGTATTATAAATGCTTATATTTAACCTCCAAACCATAGGCATGGTTGGTGGATCATTTTAAGAGGTGTGGGACAAGTTTAACTTGTCCCACAAGCCTCCAAATTTGGCCTCCAAGGTCAAATTCGAATTTCATAAAAGATGGAGTGCTTGACCTTCCAAAATCTGCCTTACATACTCTTACAATTTCTTACACATTCTTACATGATAACTTACACACTCTTCCAACATTAATATCTAAGACAACAAATTTATTAATTACATTCCACATCCCAATTTAATTTAAATAAAATTTAACTATATGACTATCACATTAATCTACCACATTTAAATTAAATTACGCGAACGAACACATTACTAAATAAAATACATACAATATAAATAAAAAGGAACACATAAATAAAACACATATCCCATGGTCACATATAATGGAAATCCCCCATGGGAATTCCTAACATAACACAACACAAAAACTCATAACATAGTTGCCATGGTGACCTTGTTGATTTCACCCGGAATTTCAATATGGTTAGTCTCCAGTCCCCCGACGTTGTTGTGATTTTTAACCTGTAAAATGAAAATACCTCCTTCGGCCTCATGGCCATATTAGAATATCAAAAATGATATAAACAATATCTCAAAATCATCCAAACACACAGATCACAACAATATCAATAATTCCAACATTATTATTTTTAATTAAATAAATCAACTATATCATCATCAAAATCTACCATACCAGATCTACTCAAAATATCCAATATCATAATTCCAAATCAACATCTATAATATGTCTATGTAAAACATTATATCATCAACCACATATATAAAATGTCTCTAGTAATCATCATGCATAATTACTCGAACCTAGATCAATAATACCCCATGATCTAACATATAACCATCATACTGAAATAAAACATAATAGTGTCCATAATATGATCAATAGTATCAAAATCAGTATCTAAAAGTGTCAAAGGGAAGTGGGAAATACATCCCCATCCCCTTAGACTCAACTTCCTCCTGGTAGTCAACTGAACAAATGTGGAAACTACACTCGTAATACTGTGGCATCCTTCCAAGTGGCTGTAGTCTCATCATATCTATCCCACTGCACTGCACCTAATCAATCTCTCTTTCAGGCCTAGGGTCCTGTAATCTATGATATGTACAACCTCCACTATCACCTTCCCCGACCCTACACCTGAATGATTTCCATTCCAACACATGAGAAGGATCTGCAATGTACCTCCTAAGGACATAAACATGAAACACATCATGTACGTGAGACAAGATGGGTGGCAATGCTAGACGGTAAGCCAAAGGGCCGATACACTCCAAGATCTCAAAAGGACCAATGAATCGAGGAGCTAACTTAGAACCTTTTCCATAGTGGATAGGGCTCTTGTGTGGCCTAACATGAAGGAACACCTTCATGCCCACATCAAAACTATGATCAATCCTATGTTGATCCGCATACTTCTTTTGCCTATCCTGTGCCTCCTGCAATCTCTGCCTGATCAACACTACTCTTGCTCCATGTCCTACAAAAGAGCTGGTCCAAGAGATACTCTGTCCTCTAACCTATCCCAGCTAAGGGGTGTCCTACACTCTCTACCATATAATGCCTGAAAAGGATCCATGCCTATAGAACTCTGAAAACTATTATCAGTAGGCAAACTCCACTAATTATAGGTACTCCTCCCACTTAGATAGTTGATCCATCACATACATCCTAACTCCTCCCACTTAGATTGTTGATCCATCATGTACATCCTAAGCATATCCTCCAAAATCTGATTCACTCGATATATCCGTCCATCTGTCTCAGGTGATATGTTTGTCTTGAAGTTAATCCTCGTCTCAAGGACATCTTTGCATAGTAGTCCAAAAATGTGAAGTGTACAAAGGATCACGGTCACAAATGATCTTCCATGGGATCTGTGTAACTTTGACGATCTCATCCAAATATACTCATGCCACTGATCTAGTTGTATAAGTGGTCTTCACCAGAGAAAAGTGAGCCACTTTTGTCAATTTTTCAACCGTGACCATAATGGCATCATGCTGATATCTCGACATAGGTAGTCCCACAATGAAATCCATGGAAATGGTGTCCCACTTCCATTCCAGTATGGCATGAGGATAAAGAAGACCTACTTGATGTTGATGCTCGGCCTTAACCCTCTATCACTCTAAACATTGTGACACAAAGTGAGCCACGTCTCTCTGAAAGTCCTCTCCAGGTGATACAATTGTCACAAAGTGGCGTGCATCTTCTTCACCCCTGGATGGGCTGAATAGGGTGCACGATGTGCCTCTACCAAGATGCCCTACCTCAAGCCTCCGTCTCTGGGAACATATATCCAGCCTCTTTTTCCGAGAAGACTATCTACCTCTATAGAAAAACCATCAAACTTCCCCTCGAGGGTCTCGTGACTCTATCTCTTCTCGAGCCGCAATGTAGAAGGCTTTGTAAAGAGGAAGCCGTTGAAGATTCCTACTCCACAAATCTCGTGGCTCACTCGTAGTGGCCATATCCACACGTATCCATCTACCGAGAGTGTCTACTACCACATTCTCCTTCCCCTTCACATGCTCTATCTCCATGTCATACTCACAAAGCAATTCCATTCCACGCCGCTGACGAGTGTTTAGATTGGGTTGCGTGAAGAGGTGTGAAGACTCTAATGATCTGTCTTGAGTGTGAATCTCCATCCAAGAAGAAAATTCCTCCATCTAACCAAATCATTCACAACTACCACAAGCTCAAGATCATGGGTATGATAATTAAGCTTGTGATCCTTGAGTTTTCGAGACTCAAAATCTATAACCTGTCATCTTGCATCAACACACCTCAAGCCCCCGCTAAAGAAGCATCTTTGCAAATAAAAACTCACCCTGTGGATCCAACACTGCAAGAATGGGTGCTATAGTGAGGTACTCCTTCGAGTATCCTAAAGGCACCTTGCATCTGTCTATCCAAACAAACTTCTTCCCTTTCCTCTAAAGGGAAGTGATAGGGTGCGCAATCCGAGAGAAGTCCTGAAAAAATCTCTCAGTAGTATCCTGCTAAACCCATGAAGCCGTGCACCTCGAATTGTAGTGGGTGCTTTGGCCAATCCATAATTGATCTAATCTTAGAAGGATCGAATGTGATACCTTCCTATAAATAATATGACCCAAATCGCACCTTTGTGCGGAAGAAAGCACACTTCTCCAAGTTCCCGTAAAGTTGCTTCTCACGAAGACACTAGAGAACCTATCGAAGGTGCCCCTCGTGCTCCTCACATGTACGTGAGTATATCAATATGTCATCAAGGAAGATGAGCATGAAGCGATCTAAAAATGTTCTGAATACCCCATTCATCAAACTCATAAACACCACGGAGGCATTTGTCAAACCAAAAGGCACCACTGTGAACTCATAGTGCCCATACCTCATGCGGAAGGTGGTCTTATGAATGTCTACCTCCAAAATCCTCAACTGATGGTAGCCCAACTTGAGATCAATCTTAGAGAACACCATGGCTCCCTTCATCTGATCAAATAAGTCATCAATATGAGGAAGAGGGTAGCGATTCACGATCATCACTTTGTTTCTTGGCGATAATCAATACACAACCGTAATTATCTATCCTTATTATTCACAAAGATCATCGGTGCACCCCAATGGGATACACTAGGATGGATAAGGCCCTTCTCCAAGAGGCCCTCAAGATGTAACTTGAGCTCACGAGCTCCGAGGTGGTCATCCAATAAGGTTCCCGTGAGATAGGCTCTACTCGTGAACTAGGTCTATATGGAAATCAATCTCACGTGGGGTGGCATCCCCGGTAGCTCCCCGGAAAAACCTCGAAAACTCACTCAAGATGGGATGATTATCTAATGATGGTCCACTAGACCCATCCTCGACTTCACTAAGCGTAATAGCATACATCCGACAACCTCATCATACACACCGCTTAATAATGCATAGTGGAAATGGTGCGAATAGAAATGGGTCTCCCCGATCCCCAAGATCATTGACTCTATTCCCAAATCATTTACACAAGCTATAGTCATATGATAACAATCCATCCCGGCCCTATGTGTAGATAGCCAATCCATACCTAAAATGACTCCATACAAGCCCAAAGGAATAATACGGAGAGATCGAGGTAGTGGTGAAGGTCCCAAATCCACTACACACTCCTTAACTAAGGAGTCCACATAGATCTTGGCTCCAAAAGCCATCTCGACATCCCAACTAAGACCCTATCTAACTGCCACTAGCCTACATCACTCTACTAAAGATGGTGCAATAAGGGAATTAGAAGAACCAAAATCAAACAATACAAAGATAGGAATACCACCAATGCTACATGTGGTCTCAATGAGTATTAACTCTCGGTGCTCTGCACGGTGGTTCTCAACCACCGTATAGATCCCGTGGCTGCATCCCATGTCACCAATTGTTGGCTCAGAAACCGGTTGCTTACCCTTGTTAGGGTTTTGAGGGCAATCTCTCCAAAAATGTCTAGCTACTCCACATCCAAAGCAACCACCTGATCCTCTCCAAGGAATAACACCTCCAGTAGGTGCCCTAGAAGCCTGTGGTGTGGATCCTGATGATCCAGCTATGGTCTATTGTGGCCTCTGCTTGGTGAGCTCTAGCTGACTGAGCTCTAGGTCCACCCTGTGTCCTGATGGGACCCCTAGGAGGAGGCCCCATGCTCTCGACCTCTCTATGCATCAACTCTTTGTGGAGGTCTATATGGTGGGCAAGACTACTGTTGCTACTTGCTGCTATGGCCTAAAGGATGACTGTGTTGAATGCTGACCACCACAAGGGAGAGGTGCTAAACCTCTCGATCTACCATCCTACATCTGTTGAATGCGGCTCTTGACTCGGTCTCTAGCCTACTGGGTTTTACCCCGAGTCTCCTCTGTACAATATAGGCCTTCTCAATGGCCTCTGCTAAAGTCTATGGATAGTGAATCTGTACTGCACCTCCAATGTCCAAGTTCAGGCCCCAGATGAACCTATGAATCTACACCTGCTCATCCTGCATGTACTCTACATACTAAAGTAGATCTAGAAATCTACTCTCATACTCTCTACTTGAAAGGGTAGCACAGTCAAGGTCATGGAACTCAAATCGATCCTCTCTACTAGATGAACCTCCGTGATAGATATCTGCTCTTGAATCTCTCCTCAAATAGCTCCTAAGTCACTATCTCTTAATCTACATGGAGCTTCTTCTCCTCTATCCTCCACCATACTCCCCGCTCCATCCCTTAGTAGATGTATCACAACACAAGCTTTATTTAGAAAAAGGAAAAAGATTGAAACAACCACTCAAGCTCACTAGCCAAGCCTCTACCTCTAAATCCACCAGTATCACCTAAGTAATGTGAGGGCTTAAGCTTCCAGGATCTCCCCGATGTGATCTGCTTTGTGTGTTTTTCGGCCTCTGAGCCTCTCTGCAAGCTCATCCTTAAGCCTAGGGCTCAGAGCCTCTCTCTACGCTCTAGAAATCTATCACGCTATCTCCTAGGTGGTGAATCGCTCATCTTGACTCTGCGCATGGGAGTTCTCTCTTCTATGCTTCTTGCTGAGTTGAGGAGATACGACCCTCGATAGAAGGAGATCTATCATGACTAGCTATCTACCCTCCACCTAATCCTCTGCATAGAGTGGTATTAACATCCTAAAGTGCAGAGAATTTGAGGTAGAATGGCTGCTACACACCCGATCTCGGTGGTGGTGGTGGTGAATCTAAGTCTCTGTGAAGGTTCCTCTCACTCCGTCTGAGCCTCCTACATAGACCAAAGTGAGATTCAGTTCATTTGTTAAGTTATACAACTTCCATGTTTACTAAAACACACAAATTCTTGCTAAGTTGTTTTCTAGGTTTTTAGTGTGCTAGGTTTAAGTTTTCATGTCTCAAGTTTTCTAGTGTGCCCAATGGTCCAAGAATTTTAACCACTACTCGATACCAAACTATAATCCCCGATTACTCAACCACTTAAGACCAAGAAACAACCTAGGGTTAGCTAGAAAATTATGGAATAATTTTTTTGACTAAAAGTGTCTACAACTAAGTTGCAAGACATCAGTTTGCACTAACAGGTTCCAGAACAAATCCTATTTACCAAAACACAAGTTTCCTTTATTAACCTATTTCATGTTCACATAGTTCCAATTTTAGGGTTACATGTTTTACTTAGGTTCTGGGAGCAATTTACCCCCATGCCTGCTCTCTAATAGGCTCAGAACTTCAACTAGATTTTTCTCCTACTAAACACTTCCAAAATTTCCCTAAACCATTCCCAATGGATAGGAAATTTTCTCACCTTTCTGGTGATATAAATAAGTCCTTCTAACTCCTTATAGAACTCCAGTTATGAGTGGGCGGAGTTTCTAGGGTAAAATTTCCCTAGAGGGACACATGGCAAAAGGAGGGGAAAAGCGCCTTGGGCGGTTTGGCGGGTCGCGGGGCAGCACTGAGAATTTTTCCCAACGCATGGTTCAAAGGATAGAAACTCTCCATGCCCCCGCAGTCCTTGGGGACACGTGTCGGATCCTGTGCCAAGTAGAGAAGGAAGATGGGAAAAGCAGAGTGGCGGGGTAATTTTTCGCTTTGCGCCCACAAAGGAAAAAGGGGAGAAATGGGTGCGCGAGTCCGCACACCCATGAAAGGACAAGTCTGAAGGGGAGGCAGGGACTCGAGCTATGGGGAGAAGTTAAGAATTTTTCCCTAGCACCAAAACCAAATAAAATTCAAGGGGCTTCCGCCCTACCCGCCGCCACCCCAGAGTGCCACATGGCACGTTTTCATTGGTCGTAGGCGAGGCGAGGTCAAAAGGTAAATTTTCCCTAAAATTTTAAAAGAAGTTAAGTTTGAAAGGGAAACGTGCCTCCACCGTAGCCACGAAAGGACATGTGTCACCTCCGATTGGCTATGGGCCAGCGGAGGAAATGAAATTTTTTTCCCGAGCCAAATTTTTGAAAATTTTCCTAAGGGCAATTCGATGGGAAATTTTTGGGTTGCGGGCCCGCCAGGGAAAATTTTCCCAAATTTTCCCACCAAGGCACAAAAACTTCAAAGTGCCATAACTTGAGCTAGAAAGCTCGGTTTTGGGAGAACGAGGAATTTTGGAAAGCTTTCGATTCCCTCTTTATACAAAAGCATAAAATGTATATTTTGATAAGTTTTTAAGGGTTAATTTTGTAAAAATGATCTACGAGATTTTAAATGGCAAACCGGCAATTTACAACTTCTTGTTTTGATTAAATTTGAACTCCTTCTTCACTCAACATGTCAAATAGACATGGAGGTTCAGATAGGAGTGTTTAGAATGTTTTAGTGAATTCAATTTGTTCATTTATTTAAGTTTACATTTTTCCAACAGTTGACGAGAAAAATGATTGTGCAAAGCTCCGATTTGAAATTCCTTGAGTTTTAGAGATTCATTCTTGATTGTTTTAGTGAATTTGGGTTCCTTAAGTCTTCCTAAGTATGAATTTCAAGTTTCATAACTTATTACTAGGTGTAAGACCGAACTGCTCTTTTTTATTAAAATGTGCATTGCCAGATTTGAGTTTTAAAACAATGAGCTATTTCTTTTAATTTGAGTAACAATTTGGTCATTAGATGTATGCATAGTTTTCTAAATTTGTCCAATGCATTTGTTTGGTAAATCATCCATTCAATTCTAAATTAAGATGCATTTCTGATATCAATTTTAATATACATTTTACAAGCTTATCACACTATCTTTCTTTCCCACGCATTCCTTCTTTCTTTTCTTTTCAATCAACAATTAAATTTCAACAATAATTCAAATCTAATGTGCAGTACAATTTTGAGAAGGAATGAAATCTTTCATTGTTCATTTGTTTTCAAATACAATGCATACAATAACAACATTGTTTTCTTATTTCTCATTCAAACAGAATCTCATTCTTGGACAACAATTGAATCTAGTATACATTACAAGTTTGAATAGATATTGCAACTTTCATTTATCAACAATTACATCTTACAACTTTTCCTCTATTCATAATTCAATAACACTTTTACAACTGATCTCTTTTCCAATTTGAATTGGTATCAAATTTCAATTTACAAAGCATGGAATAACATTTACATTTTCTTTCCAAAATAAAACAGAGATCAAATATACTTCTTCTTTACATTCTCAATTTCAATTTCATCTTCCATTCCGATTCAATAACTTCACATTACAAATACAATACATCTCATCCACTCAAGGTGGGAAAGGTTACATTAAATTACTCAAAGGGAGATGACTGTCAAACTATGAAATTCTTTCTCCAAACAGCAGCATGTTAAATTCTTCTTCTTTGCAAATTTGATCACAACAAGGAAGGGGGAAAGGAAACGCTCTCCACCCAACCAAGACATCCAATGAGAAAGGAGAAGCCATCTTTCCCCATTGGCCCCGAGCCCCAACCATATTGAAATGGAGCATGAATATCAACACATGGCAACATAGGCTTCTTTCACATACAAGCAACATTCACATTGCATACAACATTAATAAAATACACAGTCCAACAAGACAACAGTTCCCAACTACATTTGCAAACATACACACAATACATAGGCTTGGTCCAAACAAGCCAACAAGAGCAAGAACTATGGGGAACTCCTTATGCCTCCCAAATTGGAATTGGGCATCCACAAAATGCATACCACCAATAAACATATCAACCCCATAAACCTTATATCTCACAACCCTCCTTATGCCCCTCAAAGTTTATCCCTTATGCCCCTCCCCCATAGTAAGAAATGCAAGCGAGTTTAATTTCCAGGTGGATCCCAAATCAAAACTCCCTCCACAATAAAAGCTGTTCCATTAGAAATTCCTTATGCCCCCATATGAAATCCCCATAGCATTCTCCTACACCATGCCCTAATCATTCTAAACAACCAGCCAAAAATACAAGACACATTCACCATTTAAACATGCATGCAGAAAGAAAAAAACAACATTTAAAAGGGAAAGATCCTAGCTCTCCGTAATGGAGTTTTTTTCCCAAAACAACAAGCTCTTCCAATGCTCAAAATGTAGTTCAAAACAAAAAAACCAAGCATGCAAATGAATTTCCAAACTCCTCCACAATTAAGACTTGAAAACAGCAATAAAACTTTGACCTAAAGAGGAAGAACAAAGTTTCAACAACCCCAAATGAGCAAGAAGCTTCACTTTTATAGGAAAGGGAAGAGAGAGGATGATGTGGATCCAAGTGGGATGCCACATTATTTTTCCTCATCCCCAAGAGGAATTCAACATCAACCAACAAATCACAATAAATAAAAATAACAAAATGACTTCCACACTTCAAAACAACCCATACTCTAAAAAGGACTGAATTAAAATTATGTAAGTTAAGTGCAATTAAAACTTACAAATTTCATTTCAAAATGCATTGTAAATGCCTATATTTAACCTCTAAACCATAGGCATGGTTTGTGGATCATTTAAGAGGTGTGGGACAAGTTTTAACTTGTCCCACAAGCCTCCAAATGGCCTCCAAGGTCAGATTTGAATTTCATAAAGGATGGAGTGCTTGACCTTCCAAAATCTGTCGTACATACTCTTACAATTTCTTACACATTCTTACATGATAGCTTACACACTCTTCCAACATTAATATATAAGACAAAAAATTTATTAATTGCATTCCACATCCCAATTTAATTTAAATAAAATTTAACTATATGACTATCACATTAATCTACCACATTTAAATTAAATTACAAGAAGGAACACATTACTAAATAAAATACATACAATAATAATAAAAATGAACACATAATTAAAACACATATCCCATGGTCACATATAATGGAAATCCCCCCATGGGAATTCCTAACATAACACAACACACAAACTCATAACATAGTTGCCATGGTGACCTTGTTGATTTCACCTAATTTCAATATGGTTAGTCTCCAGTCCCCGACATTGTTGTGATTTTTAACTTGTAAAATGTAAATACCTCCTTCAGCCTCATGGCCATATTAGAACATCCAAAATGATATAAACAATATCTCAAAATCATCCAAACACATAGATCACAACAATATCAATAATTCCAACATTATTATTTTTAATTAAATAAATCAACTATATCATCATCAAAATCTACCATACCAGATCTACTCAAAATATCCAATATCATAAGTCCAAATCAACATCTATAATATGTCCATGTCAAACAGTATATCATCAACCACATATAGAAAATGTCTCTAGTAATCATCATGCATAATAACTGAATCTAGATCAATAATAACCCATGATCTAACATCTAACCATCATACTGAAATAAAACATAATAGTGTCCATAATATGATCAATAGTATCAAAATCAGTATCTAAAAGTGTCAAAGGGAAGTGGGGACTACACACAAGCAAACTTATTACCAAAACAACAATTAAATTGATGAAAGCATAGTACAATGAAGGAAATACATTAAGGAAATACAAGATTGAAAACCCAAAATAAATGGCAATACTTCCTTACTACAAACACCAAGAAGACTTATTTATAGTAGGGCTTCGACCTACTCCCATTAAATTAATCGGGTAGTTGTGTTCCATCAAGTGCTTCTAACTAGTAAGCTTTGATTCAAATATAGAAGTGATAACATACAGCCCAAACAATTTACTTTGAGCTTTCTGGATGGGGCAAGAACTTTGGGTCATAAAGAAGTACCATTTGTCTAATCTCAAACTTCTTATCCCTTATGTTTTTGTCATGCCATGCCTTCTGCCTAGCCTTTTCCTACTTTTGAATCCATCGTGTTATGGCCTAGTGCTCATCCAGTTGAATCATCTTTTCAATACGTTCTTAAAGCCTTCTCATCAACTAGACCTCCATAAATGCGATGTGCAAAGAAGGTAACATAAATTCTATAGGAAGAGCATCTTCCATTCCAAACACCAAATGAAATGGTGTGGCTTTGTTCATTATCTTGTAAGTTGTTATATATTCCCAAAGAACAGCTAACACTTTGTCATCCCAATCATTTCTTCTAACATCACATATTTTTGTCAAAGTATGGCCCAAAATTTTGTTAAAAACCTCAGCAGTTCCATTTTCACGAGGATAGTAAGGTGTAGTTTTATGGTGTGCAACTATAAACTCATATAATAGGATCCTAATTGTCTCTTTCGAAATTGTGTACCTCTATCAATTGTCAAGATTAAAGGACACCCATATCGTGTAAGAACAATCTCCCATATAAACCTAGCTATTGTAGCTATCGTCTGATGTTGGTAGGTCTTTGCTTTTGCCCAATGTGTGAGATAATCTATACAAGTAATGATATAATATGATCTAGTCCTACGCGTGGTGGTGAAATAGGTCCTAAAAAATCAATGGCCCATTTCTCAAATTGTTTCTGCACTAATAATTGGTCTCAAAGGAATCTCATCTCTTTGCCCTAGTTTTCCTAGGTGCTGAAAATGATCACATGCCTTACAATAATCTTTACAATCTTTATATAGTGTCTCCCACCATAATCCAACAATTAGGATCTTCCGGGAAGTTGCATCACCTGCATAATGGCCTCTTGTAATACCACCATGAGCTTCTTCCATGATATCCTTGTGCTCATGCTCTAACACATAACAACGTAATACTTCATCTCTACCTAGCTTGTAAAGGTCACCACTGATTAACATAAATGGTACCATACATATAGCAAGCTACTTATTTTCTAATGATTTCATTCCTTCTGGTGCCATACCTGTTCATAGAAAGACAACAATGTCTTCTAATTCCATGGGCACACGTTGTAACTTGTATAACTATGCATCGACATTGTTTCTTCAATTATCTGTGCATCCTCTCTTGAATTGATTCTAGATAAATGGTTTGGTCTAGAATTACTTTTCCTTGGCTTCACCACAACTGTGAAGTCAAACTCTTGATATAGGAGCAACCATTTGAATATGTGCCCTTGTAATACGGGCTTGTTTACAAGGTACTTCAATGCCATATGATCTATATAAAACACAAATGGTGTTGCTAACAAGTACTATTGAAACTTGTACAATGCGTAGATCATTGACAAAGCTTTGCACTCTGTAGTTGTATAATTCCTTTCAATGAGTCGACTTCCTACTAGCGAGAAAAATTGGACGATCTATAATACCCTCACCGAGTTGATCTAACATAGTGCCAATGTCCATACTAGAAGCATTCACATGTACATGCAATGGCTTATCCCATGAGGAAAGCACATAATGGGTGCGGTAGTAAGTTTCTCTTTTAATATCTCAAACACGCACTGTTGTGGTTCTCCCCAATAAAATGTACCTTTCACCTTAGGTAATTCTTCCAAGAGTGTAGCAATTATGGCATACCCTTTGATGAATTTTGTATAATATCATGTATGGCCTAAAAATCTACGCACCTCACTTTGGTGACCGTAGGCGCTTCCCGGGCCTAAAATGACTGAACCTTGGCTTGATCAACTAGGAAACCTTCCTTGTAGATTATATGTCCTAACCATATCTCAAATGGCGTAGAAAATATGCACTTCTTGATGTTTAAAGAGATACTCAATTGTCTCGCATCATTCAAACATTAAGTGAAGATTGTCACAATGATCTTTCATAAGCCCATATCTTTGTCGAATAATCTAGGTAGACCTATAAGAATTTGTGAATAAAATCCTTGAATGCTTGAACAACTATGCGTGAGAATACGGTAGGTGTATTTTTTTCAATCTAAAGGGCATCATAGTTTAGGAAAACTGTCCCATTCGATGTAGTAAATGTTGTCTTTTCTTGATCCTCCTAAGTGATCCTAACCTGATGATACCAGTAAAATACATCTATGAAAGAATATATTTCGTGCCCTGCAACTCCTAGTGTTTCCTTAGTGAATGGCATAGGGAATGGATCTATGACACATGTAGCATTCATCTCCCTGTAGTCCATACATATCCTAATATGTCTGTCCTTCTTGATATTGATCACCATTGGGCTACCCCATTCTGACTCATCAAGGGGCTTGATAATTCCATATTTCAACATTTTATCAATTTCTTCTTTCACCTTTTCACGCAAATTAGGATTCATTCTGTAAGGTCTCTTTCTAATTGGTCATGCACCATCCTTAAGTTTGATCTTCATTTTCCCAATTTATTCATGCACACCTTTAAGTTCATGATATCCTCTTGGGAATAAGTCCGGATAATCCTTAAGTAACTCGATGATCATTTCTACCTCCAAGTCTAACTAGTAATCTCCAATTATGGCCTCCTTAGGTTCATCCTCTGAACCTATATTCACCTTCGTTGTCTTCATGGGTTCATGGTAGGCACGTGCTTCCTTTTATACACTATCCAAGACGTCATGCACCCCTACGTGAATGTTCAATATCTAGGTTCTCAACTTCCTCGTCATCCGAACATAAACAATTTTTCCATTCTCTTTCTTAAGGCAAGCACGTTCAAGTAGTATGGAGTGCATTTCTTCTTCCTTTTCAAAACATGCTCGAAGTCTGTCTCACTAAACAATTCCTGAATATGCTCTTATGCTTTTGCACTATCCCCCATAGTTAATCACTTGATAAATTTTAATGCCTCTACTACATGAGGTTTAGTCAAGAAGTAATCAAACATCCGGATCATACACGTAGTCAAATATTGTTAGTTCTTAGTTTCCCTATGTAGTTTTGCATATACATACCAAGCACATGCGCATCCTTGGAGTGTGGAATACAATCTATACACCTAGAGTGAAGGTGGTAATGCTTCTGTCCTACTATCCGGAGTCTCTCACACTGCCGAAGGTGGTGCTTTGAATAGGTTGATAACCATTATAAGTGTAGATTTGCGTAGGTGCATTGATCCTTATAAACCTAGTAGACACAAATGCTATTCCAATCTCTTCCCGGTGTATAAGGTTATCTCTCTCAACTACCCACCAAAGCACGTTGTTGTCCCACATAGTCTATATACTAACATATCTCTCCTTGTAACTTGATCTACCCATTGTGTTTCCATGACCTTCAAAAAGGTAGGAAGATATTCTTTCCACGTATATATAGCAAGGTATTGTGCTACCTATTTATCGAATTGAATGAAATTCATTCTTACACGCAACCAAAATTTTCACCTCTCATCCGACTAATTCATATATACCATGAGCCTAATTGTCACAAGAAATACTCATAGTATCACTAATAGAATGAGAATCCTCCCACTATAGGATGCCTTCTTTTGATGGCTCATTGACCTCTGAGGTCCTGAATAGCGCGTACATAAACTCTGTTTAAATCCTTCTCACTTAGAGGCTCAACATATGGTGTAGACTTTCCATCATCACAAAGGTGTCACAACCTTATCCTCCTCGTTTTCAAAGCCGACATACCCCGTATTGAATCTCAAGTCGGTTTATTTGCATAACACCAAGGAATCCAAACAAGGGTGGAAAATTATCTACTTCAGCAAGTGCTAATAACTCAAAATTCCGATTGAACTTGGCCCCTTATATAATGATAGATGCATCTTTCAAAACTCCTATGGGCATGGCCTTAGTCGCGGTTTTCCATAGATAACACATTAGATGATGATTGCAATGGAGGCCTCCCATTTGCACTCATGCATCTAATGTCGACATTACTTCTGCACTTGTATCGATCAATATGTTGCTCAACAACCACCCATCCACAACAACATTTAGAGTAATTTCTTTATCATAGTCAATGCTATCAGGGGGAATATTTGCATGCAGAATCTATCGTCCGGTCTCAAGACTTACGTGTAGAGTGTTCCCTTTCAACCAACTTCCCAATAGTGGAATAATGTTCTCCTAGCACAACATCTTGCACACCTCCCGCAGATCATCAATATCAATTTGGACTATCTCTGATGCTTTCTTCTACTCCTTTAGGTATTGTATCTCACCTTGAAGATTCCTTAGCACTTCCATGGTATCCTGGTAAACTTCCTTTTGATGAGTAGGATCTGGGTACCTCACATGCAAAACCTCCTCCTTGGTAATTGTAGGCTTCTAGTGCAATGCCTCTCTTGACAACTTTAACACTTGTATTAATCTTCACTTCATCAATGCCTCAAGGCCTTCATTACCTTGGTCATCCATTGATCTTCTACCACGCGCTAGATTCTAACCATCTCGGAACCTTTATTTTATTACTTATGCTACTTACTCAAATGCTCATATAATTCCGGCACTCTTCATAGCTATGGCTCTTTCCGCAGAAAGAACATGCAATATTCTGAGGACATTCATGCCTATAGTGGTAAGGAGATCCACACGTATAACATGTTCCATGAGGGAACTCTCCTCTTCCTCCACCTCGGCCTCATCCTCCATATCCACCATGATATCCACGTCCCCTTCCACGACCTCCTTCAAAATGCCCCTCATTCCTATCATAGCGCATTTGATTATGATCCTAATCTTGGTGCTCATTCCTACCCTTAGAATTATCTTATACTTGTCTATCGTACTCCAATGTCTATAGCATCCTGGATCTAACCAATCAACTGAAAATCCTTAGTATCATGGGTCGTGGACCTGTAAATCTTGCAAAAGCAAGATACATTCTTCCTTATCATGCACTATAACAAAGGACAATGACTCGCATCATGATTCAAATGGAAAATCTCACAGTCTAGTAGTAATGAGCGTACAAATATGCGAGGAAACTATCCTTGGTGTGACCTTCCACTTCACAATCTATACACCAAATTCTTGAGTGCATTTCATGGGTTGAATTTCTTGTGACTTCTCTAACTTTGCTTTTCCATAGCTACAATCTATGCTTCTAGAAATGGGCTAACACTAGTGTCATTATTCCCAACCCCCTCAAGATGTAAAGCTTCTTCCAAGTGCTTCATACATGATCTGTGTATGTCTTATGTGACAACGCCCTTCTAAAAGGTGTAATAAATCCTGCAACAAACCATTGTGCATGCTAGCTAGTGTGAATATCATATGACAACTTAGATAGAAGTGTCTTAAAACAAGCATCATACTCATGTACACTCTCAGTAGTGCCTTGCTTGATATATTTGAGCGCACTTATACTCTTCTGCTCAAACTCAAGGATATGGAACTCTTTCAAGAAAACATTTCTCAGTGCTACATAATCCATGCAAGTTTGATTAGGGTCAAACTTCCTATACTGGTGTGTGCGCGCCCTATAATGTAGTGGCGAATTGACTTGCCTTTCACTCAAGCAGTTTTAATCCCTTTAGTGCACCACAAGATTTCACACATATGCACATGTTTGGAAGAATCCTCTATACCTCTATACTCTAGGAGATGAAGAGACATCTCCATATAGATATTATGTGGTTTCCATGCGGACCTTGATCACCTAATCTAGAACCTCCTATGTTCCCTCTTCCTCCGTAGACAACCGAGATCCACTAGAACTAGAACCACCTATACCACACAGATCCACCACCTATATTTGGAATAGGACTGTAGATGTACTCCCATGTGCTCACGATAGCGTTACTTATCTGAGAACACCTACATTCTCGTGTGGATGATGCACCTAAGAATGATCCTCCAAATGACATTGAATTCATTTGTCCTACCATTGATGTACTTGATCCTTGACTTAATCACGATTTCCTACTTCCCAAGTTAGTTAGTTTGTTACTTGTCATACTATATCTTGAAAAACCAAGCGCAAAGGCTAGGTCACTAGGTGGATTAAGATGCATGTCTGCGTGGCCCAAGTAGTCTCTGCTAGTACACTTCCTTGTGAGGTCGAGAAGGGATCTCCTTCATATTTTAAAAGATGGGGAGTTCTTGATGCCACTGTTCCATGTATTCTACATGAGTGTAAATCCTTTAGGAGCCATCTTCCTCCTCCATATAATACTCTCTAATGGAACACCGCTTCTCTATCTACCTCTCATGTGCCTCATTATACTTAAGTTGCCTTTCCTCTCTTTGTTTCTCTGCTACTAGGTCTGCCATCTTAAACCAAACTGTACCTACCTTCATGTGTGGTGAAGTTTAGTTAGTCATCGGTTTACTCTCCGAGGTTCAAAGTTACCATTAATATCTTGATTACCAATGGAATACCTTGCAAATATGTTCCTCTTAGATACCACAAAAACTAGAATTCAGCTACCTCAGGCAAGAGTACATCGAAAATGAATATTCTAGAATATAACTGTTTAGAACACCATGAAACCACATATCCACTACATGAGTCCATATTAGATCAGCATCATAGAGGGCTTGAAATTATTCTGTGTCCGAGAAAAGTGCGTGATACCTCCAATTCTACTAGGATGCATAAGCGATGAAGCCACTCATATAGTTTTATTGGAAAGATAGTGAAAAATCTCTCATATAAGCTATCATATAGGTTATGTTCTACCCAAGTGCGTGTATTAAACTCAGATCCACTGCTAAACCATCATGTATATTCTTCCTCTATATCATGTATCCATTCCTGAATACTTGCTAGAGTTAACCGGTATGTCTTCATCATGAACCATCCTAAAAACAACTGAAAAAGAGGTCCGGCAATGGAACCAATGATGCAGCCTAGAATTTGTAAGATAACACCCTAGTCACGTTGGCACATCACTCATCTTAGGCCGAGTGCTCACCTGGAGTGCGCAAAGTACCAGAGTCCCTCTTTAGGGTTGTTATAACAAGATGTTAACATGATGAAGGAAGAAACATATAGATTCATAACTAATCCATCATTCTATAATGCATGTTATCCTCAGATCTATGAAAGAACATTAATCATGATTTAACCATTAACATGCACTACTCAATTATGCAGAATGACACTTAGATTCAGCTAATATCTTCCATCTATTAGTAAATATAGAAGCTCCTTACAGTATTGTCAATCTATATCAATGCACGTATGGATATGATACACATTCATACATCTAGAATCATACATACACCACTCTCTGTGATACACATATATCTACTATGCACCTAATATCATATATATAGGGTGGGGACTTCTTGTTCACCACTTAACTATTCCATAGATAGGTCACATGCTATTGATAGCCACACATGCAAGTGCGCTATCTATAGTCCTCTTGTAGTTAACTGAAGTGTCAATTCTATTCTTAGCTTGTCTCCATGCATAGACACTTTGAATTGCTTCTCAAATATATATAATGTATGGCGCGTGTGTCTCGGCATCCTTGATGTGGTCTGCATGCCATCTTCCAAAAATAAATCCTCATGCTCAAAATCATCTAAGTCCTAAAATTTGAATGTGTCTTCCTTGCACGCGGTCCTTCCTGTACTTCCACGCCCTTGTCTCTAGGACTTCTATCCGCGTAGATTCCTCATGTGAGTTTACACAAGTATTCTTTGATCAACATGTAAGTACTACTCAATGGTGGTTCTGAGGCGTCAACATGAACATGGAATGGCTTATCCCAAGAGGGGAATCATAGTATGGGTGTAGTAATAAGCCTATCCTTTAAAGTGGCAAATGCCTTCTATTGTGTCTCTCCCCATGGAAGGCACTTTTGTGTATAAGTAAATCTTCTAAAGGCATGACGTCTTGGTGTATCCCTTGATGAAATTTTTGTAGTAACCCATGTGTCCAAGGAATCCATGCCAGTGTGCTTTGACTAGTAGGATCCCCCAATCCCATAATTACCACAACTTTAGAGGGATCTACTAGTAAGCCCCCTACATATGATGTGCCCCATAATGTTCCAAATGGGGTATCAAATACACATTTCTTAATGTTGAGGGATATCCTCAATTGCAGACACCTTTCAAACATTAACCTTAAGTTGTCACAATAGTCCTCACTAACCCTTATATTGTCAAATCATCTAGGTAAACTTGAAAAAAATATGGATGAAGTGTTGAAAAGCTTGCACCTGACACACAAAAGAACACAACGGTGCATTATTCAACCCAAAAGGCATGAATGTATAGGAAAAAATTCCCCACTCAATGGTGAAAGTCATCTTTCTCTGGTCCTCCTTCACAATCCTTACCTGGTGATAGCCCAAGAATCCATCTGTGAAAGAGTAGACCTTGCATCCTACCACTCCCTCTAAGATTTCTTCAGTAAATGGGGTTGGGAAAGGATCAATGACACACACTACATTCAGGTCCCTGTAATCAACACATATCCTTATCCTCATGTCCTTCTTGATACTAATCACCATTAGACTTATCTATTCTAACTCTTCTTCGCCTCAATGATACAGAGCTATCATTTTGTCTATCTCCTCCTTGACCTTTATGAACTAATTGGAACTCATCTGGTATGGCCCCTTCCTAATTGGGCATGCACCTTCCTTTAGCTTTATACTCATCTCCCCGAAGGAATGGTGGACACCTTTAAGTTCATGGTATCCATGTGGAAAAAAATATTGGAATTCATGTAACGAGATCAATGATTTTAGAGAATTCTTTCTCAGTGATAGTCGATAATGATTTTCTCCTTGGGTTTTGTTTTTGATCGATGTTAACCTTTTTAATCTTTAGACGTTCATGGTATGTGTGTGCCCATTCATTAGCACTATCTATGACTTCGTGTGTCCTATAGAATGGTTAACATCTAAGCTTTCCGCCTCTTCCCCATCAATAAAATATATCATCTTCCCCTTTTCTTTCTCTATACACTCGTGCTCAAGATGTATCTCTTTTGTTTCTTCTTCCTTAAAGCACACCTCCATGTCGGAGTTCACCTAGTGGTTCTTGTATTAAGTCTTCTACCATAGAATTATCCCCTTTTGTAAGGCATTTGACTACCCTCGCAACACGTTATGTATTGATGGCTTTGTAATCGATACTCAAATGTCTAATTGAGATCAGCCACCAATTCTTTCCAATTACTAGTTTGATGGCGTAACTCTAGGTGGATGTACCATTGCGTGTGCACAACCTTACGAGGTGGAATAAAACTTGTGAACCCATAATGAAGGTGGCATGTTACATGCTTCCCATCTACGTTGTTTCACATGCTTGGATATGGAAGGAAGCAATCTCTTTACCATGGTAGTTCTTTATATCCATGGGCATGTTTCTCTGTAAAACCTTATGGAGAAGGAAATTCTCCTCTGCGCCATTCTAAGAGGTTTTCCCGATGTGTTTCCCACCATTACACAACAATTACGAGTAGGTTTTAATTGAGAATTTCTCTTCTTTCCTTTTCATTTCTCCATTGGGCCTCCATTTCTTGCAAGAAATCTTCTGGATTATCCCCTCCCGAGTAACTTGGTAGTTTTCTCCCTCCTAGGTACCGGATTACACACGCCTTTGTCACCTTGGTTACCGATCCCCTTAAATACCGCTTTGATCAACTCATAGGTCTCATGTATCCAATTTTCACACACCATGCTTTTGATATCACTCGTAGACCGGGAATCCTCAAAGCTGGATAACTCCTTTGGTAGGGTGAATTATCTCGGGATCCCCGATTGAGCACACGTATATTCTATCAAGGACTTATTTTCCCAATGGCTCTGTGTAGGGAATTGAATTCCCATCTGTCAAGGATGATCACCTAGTTTTCCTTGTTTTTGAAGCTGATATATTCTTTATTAAAGCTTATGTCGGCATTATTCTTGTAACACCATGGGCACCCAAGTAATCTTTGGGAAGTTATCCACCTTGGCGAGTGCCAAATCTCAAAGTCCCAGATAAACTTGGACCCTTGGATGGTGATAGCCACATCATTTAAAACACCAATGGGCATTTCCTTCATCTTATTCACCATATACATAAATTTAAAGATGGCTGTAATTCAGGCCTTCCCATCGATGCCAAGCATCTACGGTAAGAACATTTACTTCTTCTCCCATGTTGATGAGGATATTTCTCGGGATCCATCCATCAACAATGCATTCGAGTAATCTCTTTTTCATATTCAAGGATTTGTGGAGAAAGGTTTGTGTGTAAAACATGTCTCTCGCACTATGCTTGATCGTGGTACCTTCTCCCTCAGCCATTCTCCCAGTAAGGGAATAATATTCTCTTGCCTCAACATTTTACATACTTCTTTGACCTCATCCAGGTCACTTCTTGGAACCTCATTATCCTTCTGTTGCCCCACCTACCTTGATTTCTCCTTGAGACACTTGTATCTCCCCTTGTAAACTCCTAATCACATCCATAGTCTCTTAGTATACCTCTTTTTGATGGGAAGGGTTTGGGTACTTTCCATGTGGTACCTCTTCTCTGGAAACCAATGTCCTTAGTCTGGGCATCTCTTTAGCGTGCATGGCCTCTGCAAAGAAGCATTATCACCCAGTATAGGTTCTAGCTCTAACTCACACGCCACTCTTGGCATCCATTGTGAATCGGCCCTTTTTACACTTACCATAACAGCACCCTTATCTTTCCAGTGCTGTTGGTTCATATGCTCATATAGTTCTAGACACTCTTCATACTTGTGCTTCTTTCCACACCATGAGCATTGTAATAGATCAAGACACTCTTGTTTATAATTTTTGTGGATCCAAAATTATAACATGTTCCTCATGGGAACTCACTTCTTCCTCCTCCATAGTTACCATGACCATGGAATCCTCCACAAGAATTTATTCCATACGTGCCTCCATCCGTGTGTCCTTCATAATGGCATTCATCTTCCTTGGACTACTTTGGAAAGGCTAGTTTGGTGCACACCATGATCAATGACCTCATGGATATAGTCAATAAGCCTATAATCCTAAGTATCATGGGTTGTAGAGGTGAAAATATTATAGTAGCAAGACACAATCTTCCAAATTACGTACCATCAACAAAGGACATCTACTCACATCATGGTCCCCACAACAAATCTCACGGTGTCTTTGCTACAACGTGTACTATCTTCCAGGGGAAACTATCCTTGGCATGTCCCTCTACTTAAAAATACATACACCACATTCCATTGCACATATCATGAGCTGAGTTTGCAGATAAAATTTCTAGCTTCTTAGCCATAGTAGTAATTTGAGCTTCCAGAACAAACTAACACCAGATATCAATGCTTAATAGCTTCATCACGCAGAGAAACTTCCAACACCTTGCATGGTTCGTGAAAGTATTATGAGATAATTCTCTTCTAAATGGTGTTATCAACCCTCCAACAAACCATTGAGCATGTTGTGAAGGGTGAATGTCATAGGAAAATTTTGACAGAGAGTCTTACACCATGCGTCATACACCCTCACACTCTCTGCCATTCCCTATTAAATCTCCTTGAGGCGCTGATGCTCTTCTTTCAAACTCAAGGATGTGGAATTCATCTAGGATTACATTTTCAATGTGGTGTAATATACCACCATCGATGGGGTCATACTTCTATACCAGCTATGCGCGCACCCTTGTAACATCATTACAAATTGACAGGCCTTCTACTCAGGTTGTGATCCCCTTCGGGCACCATAGCAATTCACACTTTTAAACATGCTCTGTAACATCCTCTATGTCATGGTATTCGGAAAGTGTAAAGACATTTCAAAGATTACTTAAGGAGGTGGTTGAGGCCCCTGTCCACATGGTCTAGATCCTTGGTTTCCCCGTGTTTCCTTCGGTGTTTCCTCCGCATATCCACTAGATCCACCAGTCTTGTGCCTCCCGATCCATCAACTCCACTTGTAGATCCTCCTATAGACAATAATGGGCCTGAAGTGGTCACACCTAGCATCCCCAACATCTCATTAAATTGTGCACCAATGGTTTGTGAGATCATTCCCTACTTAGATGTATGCCCCGCGCCACTCCTAACATGTTACCCAAACCTTGTGTATTTTCTCCTTGTCTGAAAATTCCTCCAAACACTGGAATAGAGTGTGCAACCATAGAAGTTCCCAATGAGAAATTATACCTCCTAGGTGTCAATCAGTCACTCCCACCAATACCAACTATGTTATCAACACTCCTTTGATTTGGAAAACCAAGTGCCAAGGTTTGGTCACTAGGTGGGTTAAGATGTGTGCCAATGAATCTTCTCTCTCCACATGATGAAATCTCCTCGGAAGCTGAATGGGTCTCTCTCCGTGCCTTTTGAGATGGGGTAGCACTGAGACTACTCGGGTTCCACATCCTCTGCATGAAGATCAAGTCCTTCCCATAATGTCGCCTCCAAATATCCATCACACTTGCAACCTCGCATTTTCTAGCAATCTCCCTTTCACGTGCTTCACTATACTTGAGTCATCTCTCCTCCCTTTATTTCTTAGTCACAATATCTACCATCTTCCTCCACCCTAGCTTCCTCACCCAACACTCAGGAAGGTTTATCCACCATTAGAATTGCCTCTAAACTCAAGGTAACGATCCGGATCTTCATTTCCAAAGGAGTAACACATATAAATGATCCTCCGGGCTCCCATAGAAGCTTGAACTCGAGAAAATTATGGACAAGAATATGTAGAAATAACGTACTCCAAAGTGTAGCTAGCTAGTAATCCTTTCTACCAATTATCAATAGAACGAGTCCACATTAGATCGCATCTTATAGCCTATGGTACTCTTCTTGGGTCCACACACGTGATCTATAACACCAAACAGATGCGGATGCATATGTTAAGAGCCATTCATACAACTCTATTGGGAAGCAATAGAATAAATTTTCATACAACTCATGGTAGAGGTTATATTCTACCCATCTGCATGCATCGAAATCAGACCCGAGTGTTGAATCTTTAAACAAATTCTTCCTCTATGCTTTTGAACCATGATTCAACACTTTCCAGAGTTAGGTGTTCTATCATCACTCATTGCATAGATCATGATGTATTATATTTCCCACTACAACTTTGGAAAGAGGTCCGGAAATGGAACTAAGATGTAGTCAGTTTTACACCCACCAAAGAACAAGGGAATCCCATGCATGTTAGCCTATCACCCGGGCGGCGTTGGGTGCTCACTCGAAGCATGTGCAGGAGCTAAGTCTCTCTTATATGTGAGTTAAGTGGGAAGCATCATCTATGATAGGAACTTAAAAAGAGTGAGTGGACACAAGACATAAATTCATCATAGAGCTCGGAGAATGATTCTAGATCAATGCAATCATTTCAGCCAAAAGGATACTTAACAATTTATAGAACTAGAACAAAATAGGAATTGTATAGGAGTTTATATTCATTCGTATAACACATATGAAACAAAACTATGTAGATATATGTATAAACCAAAGTCTATTATATTTATATTCCATCATATCTGAAAACCTCATCACATGCATTAGATCCATTATAGAATATCACAATATGGAAGACCGAAGTCATACATCATAACTAGATTAGAGTCCTCCTAAACATGAAAGGAAAATTTCATACCCAAACCTTTTGATACATCCTTCCCCTATAGGTCATCTACCCAACCCAATAGAGTTCCTCATGCATTTACGCATAGCTCTACTCTCTATTGATCTATATCTCAATTCCTCTGGTGGGCACTTGTATTTATAGGCCTCTTGAACTACCAACCCACCTTTCTAAGGCTTCAAATCTATCACCAAGTGTCCAAATGTGGTCCTCCATGGGAGCATGCTCCTTTAGGCTTGAGCTCTCCACTCCTTTCCATGATGGTCTTCTAGAAGCTTCCATCATAGGGCATATTCCTTCCTAGGCCAACCTATTGCCAGGATGGCACCTTATCCACTCTGCATGCACATTTGGGTCATGCTTTTCATGTGTCTTTCCTGATATGCCAAATATGGATAAGTCTCGAAATCCTTCTTTGCCTTGCACGCGTGCTACTTGTTCTATTAAACCCTCCTAGAACCCTATCTTGTGTACTTTCTCCTTGCATGCCCTTATTTAACAAGGCCTTGCACTCCCACTCACCTTCTTGTATTTAGCCAATAAATCAGTACCAATAGATTCCATCAAGGAGGAGGTAATTAAGATGCTTAATGTAAGAATCATCTTTCCCATCCACCATTCAACATGGGTGGCCAACATTGTTTTCGTGTGGAAGAATAATGATGAAATAAGAATATGTGTAGATTTATGTAACTTCGAACCGGGCATCACCGAAAGAAAATTATCTTCTCCCTATCACGGATCACATTTTGGCGATCATTTGGATCATTATCCAAAATGAGCCCCACGCTTATTTTGGCTAATTTGCCTTCATTATTTCCTTCCTTGTGCTTGACTTCAATTTTCATAGATTTCGATCCTTGAAAATTTTCTAGGTATTGCTTCATTAGATAGAGAATTTTCTCCCCTTTCTAGAAAGGTAAGGAATTCCTCCTAACTCCTTGTATTTTTTGAGATATGGCTCGGTGGAGTTTGGAGGGGAAATTTTCCCAAGGCGGGCCCGCGGGAAAACATTTGGCACTTAGCCTTTTGGCTAAAAAATGCAAAGGGAAATATTCACCAAAAATCCCACAAGGAGATGAGAAGGTACCACATGTCTTGTTAGCGGCGGGCATTGGAGGAACTTGAAGTTTTTCACCTTTTGGTTAAAGTGCGTCAAAGGCAAAAATAGAGTGAAATCCCGCCGAGTAATGAGATGATGCCACGTGTCCATGTGTGCGTTTGGGATTCGGACCAGCGAGAATGATTTTTGGTTTTCCAAAACTAAAAAGGGCACAAAGGTGAAAATTTGAGGTGCATCCCCACCAAGCAACAAAGGGCGCCATGTGTCTCGAGCGACAGGACCACGAGTTTTTTTGGAAAATTTTCCAAAGTGGCAAAAGGGGCAAAGTGTTATTTTGAAGCCTATGACCCCATCGATGAACTAGGCAATGCCACGTGTCTCGAGTAGTGGAGGCTTGGATTTTTTTGGGGAATTTTTCCAAAAGGGAAAAATTTTAAGTTTGACCCCAGAATTTTCCAATTTTGACTTGTTTTTACCGTTTTGCCCTAAATCTTGAGGGGGCCATATCTTTCAAAGCAGAGATCAATTTTTTCATGATTTTGTGTCATTGGAAAGCCGGTGAAATCCTCTACATGATGGACTATTCAATTTTTATTTTTGATGGAGATTTGTGGGATAAAATAGAGAAAATGTCTATGGCATGTAAAAACACGAAAATGACCCCAACCACCAAAATTAATGAAGTATGGGCCTCTTTCTTGCTCTGCGAAGAAATGTACATGAAGTATTGGTTTTTTATGGGAACACATCATTTTGTAGGCCAATTAGACGGATTTGTCGGTGGTTGGAGTTTCAAATTGATTTGCCCCATGTGTTTTCCACATTTCTTTCTTTTGTTTTGATCGATCAAAAGCCGCTTTTGGCTCATTTGTAAAAGGTTGTTCATCCTTTCTGCTCTGCCCTCCCTTTTTTTCTTCCCTAGGGTTGAAAATGGAGTTTAAACCTCCTCCCCAACTATGTAATGGTGTTTTTGCCTCTTACCCATGAAATGATGATTACTGTACAATTTCGGAGCAATAGAAAACATGTTTTGTGATGCATATGTCCATCCTTGCTCTTTTTTATTGTTTTCTTCTTGCCTCTCTTCATTGCAGGTATTTTTGCATGTTTGGATGTTCATTGTAGGTTTTGGAGCTGTGTTCATGGAGTTTTGGAACTTTTTTTGTGTGAAATCCATCCTTGGTTTTTATGCATTGTCCATCCTTTCCATTTATCACCTCTTCTTGTCCCATGGCGAGTTTGATAGATGTTCAACATTTTCCTTCTCTGGTGTATCACCGTTTTAGTGTAGGCTTTCATTTTCTACATTTTCTCTCTCTCTCTCCTTGGTCCCTTGGAAGTTAGATTAGGTTTAGGATTAGTTTTCCTGCACTAGAATAGCTTGTGGCAGGTAGTTTAGGAAGAGGAACCAGCCTTCTCTGGAGAGCTTTCCCATTTGCAAAGGTCCCACACTTTGGGAAAGCTCAATGTTGTGCATTCACACCAAATGACATTGCCTTAGAAAAGTAGATCCATAGGTCATTTTAAGAGTGCTATGAATTTGCACTAATAGGATCAAAATTCTTTCATTACTTGATGTATTCTCGGGGTATAACCAAATCAAAGTGGCGAGAGAAGATAACACCAAAACAACCTTCACATCACCTTGGGAAACTTTTGCCTATAGCAGAATGCCCTTCGGCCTAATCAATGCGGGAGCTACATTTCAAAGGGTGATGGATTTGGAATTCAAGGATTTAAAACATTGCATTTTCATATATCTTGATGATCTCATGGTGTTTTCAAAGAAGAGGGAGATCATATCCATCACTTAGAACAAGTACTTGTAAGGTGTAGAAAACATGACATATCACTAAATCCAAAAATTATATTTTTGGAGTCATGGAAGGTAAGTTATTGGGGCACATTGTGAACAAACATGGAGCACACATTGACCGTGAGAGATTATGAGACATTTAAGCACTATCTCTACCCACAAGAAAGAAAGGAGTTCATTCATTCTTCGGAAAGGTGAATTTTTTGTCACTTTTTTTCCCCGAGTTTGCTTGAATTGACAAAGCACATCACCACCATAATGAAACACCATGAAAAATTCAAATGGAGTGATGAAGGGAAGAAAACATTTGAAGAGATCAAAAATCCATTGTTAAGGCTCGACTCTTGTGTCTCAAGATTTTAATAAAGAACTCATCATGTATTGTTATGTATCGAACTAACACTCCCCGTCATTCCTGTTCGGAAAATGATGATGGCATGGAATCACTTATTTCTTTCATGAGTTTATCTATTGAAAAACATGAAATAAACTACATCCAATTGGAGAAGCATGCCTATGAAGTGGTTAAGGCATGTAAACAATTTCAGGTTTTACATCCTCAACTCTCATATGGTGGTGATGGTCCCTAACATTACAATGAAGTCCATCTTAACAAAAGCAGGATCTTAGAGCTAAAAGAGAAAAATTGAAATAGGGTTTAAAACCCATGGCGAGGATCACGAGGGATGACGTGCACATCAAAATACATGCGAATGGTAGTGTGAAGAGATCTCGGGAGAAGTGAGCATCGGCCGAATGTGCATGCAAAGATTTGAAACATGGGCAGAACCTAGTTAAGCCATAAAACTCTCCTCTATCTCATAGATCAAATGGGGTGTACATATAAGAGGTGTTGAGTAACCCCCAGTGCTGTAATCATGACAACTCGAGTAGAGAGGGGAGTTACATTCCCGAGAATAGAAGTGTAACTCCCAATTACGCATATGATGCACATGACGCCTTGATGTGATGACGTGCGACACATTAACACATAAGGGAATCTCATAATGACCCCTAAATGACACATGGACCTACGATCTCACCTAAGTGAGATGACTCACCTAATGATGTGGAAAATACACACACCAACACCCCCTTCATCGTAACTTAGGATGAGGTGGCAAGTAAAAATGAGAAATGGGTCCCAACACAAAGCTTGATGAGGTACCCATGTACAAGAAAAGAAGTCCCAAGCAGTGAAAGAAAACCCAGTGGGAAAAACATCCACCACAAGAGAAAAACACACTCTTTAATCTAAGAAAGATGCAAAAATGGGTCCTAGCCATAGACAAGCTGTAAAAGGTACCCATGTACAAAGAGGTAATATCTCATAAAGAAGAAGAAGAGATAAGAAGAGGGAGACGAGAGGAATGCGAGAAGATGCCATGGATGGATCTGAAACTCTGTAGCTCTAGGAAGTCTCCCCGAAAGAATGTCGATGATGAGATCATCTACCTCTGGCGAAGAAGAGACACCTGAATGAATTGTGTGCTTGCCCTTAGGAAGGAAAAAAATGACTGTTGAAGTCCACCCACTCCTGAAAGGAAACTAAAGATAACAACACGAAGAACTCGAGTCTCGTGCCTGGAAGTGTGACATAGGTCTAGTGAGTGAGTGCGAGGAAGGAAGGTAATGCCACGTGTATAGAAGCGTCGAGTGTGAAGAGTAACACACATGTAGAAAGGATGTCCAAGTGATGTGAAGGGAACAAAACATTCTTCACAACAGAAAAGGGATCCATAGGTGAGGGTGGATCAATGAAGGTCTCTAGAAAAGTGGAAGTGGTAAGAATCCCAGAAGGGGCACTCCCAACAATGGAGATGATGAAATCCTCGAAACCCTGTAGATGGATGAGGGACCTGTAGTGCATCACAAGTAGACTCTGTGAAAAGATGACTAAGGTCAAGCAGATACTCGTCCCAATGAGGGCTCAACAAACAAAAGAACGATGTCAAATAGGTATGAGTCATCCAATGAAGGTAGAGGAGTGGAAGGGGCCTCACACACTAGAAGTGGAAAGGAGGCTGGTGTAATGATAGTGTGAGGCCGAGTATGAGACTGCTCATATACGATGAGATGTGGGGGTGACAACACTCATGCGGAATAGTGAGAGAAAGAGGAGAGAAGTCCTCTGTAATGCTCTTTGTATCGGAAGCTGGGTGCACAATCCTCATCATCGAGTAGAACCAAGTGAGCTCGTGTCAATGGAATTGTCATCACATGAAGAAATTGAGGAGACAATCAGAATCGGTAGTAGAAAAATGGAGGAATTATGTGAAGGGTATCCATACTAGGGATTGAAGAATGCTCCAGACACGATGAGGTGGATCTGAGTCTGCCACGTGAAACTAGAGAGAACGAGAGACATGCATCATCATGTGACCAAAGAAATGGTCACAAGTGTCAAGAAATTCCTCTAGGTGATGATGATCAGTGGGTGTAGGAACTAGCCCAAGTAAGAAGGGTGAAAGACCCTCATGAGCGAAGTAACGTTCCATGGAAGCATGCCAAGCTTGAATAGTTCCCTCTCCCCATGAGAAGTGGCAGATTTTGTAAGGCTATCCTATGACGCTCAAGTCTAGAAAGAGCACTCTCCATGATGAAAAATGAAAGATGCAAGGTGCACGAAAGCAAGACATCGGACTCGGCCGATAATGCATCATGTGTGAAAACCCAAGAGTACAAACAACCCCAGAATGTGGAACTTTATAAAAGTAGTGCATTTACAAAAATAATAATGCCATCATGTAATGTGCAAAAATCATGCTAACTTTGACCAAGAAGCACTCGAAAATGAGCAATGCGAGTCAAAATTTATAGCATTAAAACGATTCCCATAGCGATGGAAAAATGCACTAGATGTTGAAACACATTAAAAAGTGCATGAGGCTGGGTTCGAAGGGTATCGCATGGGTTCGTTGGAAACAACATGAAATTTTAACAGGGTTTGTTTTGACTATGAGAGGGTTAGCCTCCTGCTGAACCCCGAACCTCGCCCTCCATCTTCGACAAGCGTAGGAAGGCCAAATTACAAGCAAAATACAGCCAAAACCCAATTTTTTTACATGCCAATGAATAAATGTTTTTTTTTAATCACCTTAAAACTAAAACATTAAAAAAGAAGGTGATGGAGGGCCCACATGTTGTGTTGGAGGAGAGAAGTTGTGGAGGGTTGGTTGTTGATAGTTGAATTTAAGTGAGCTGACATTCCACATGGAGCAAGAGGAGCTGCGGTGTTAGTGGTAAGTTTCCACGAGCAAGTGAGAGTAGGTGGAGGTTCCAACACACATAGGTAAGTTTCCATGAGTAGAAAATGTGTGGTCCGGAAAAAAATGGCCAAGAAGTTTCAAATGCCGTTCAAATTGTTCCTTTGTCTCTATATGCTTGGGCACGGCGAGGAAGTCTTTGGAGGTGAAAACATAGGAGATGGAGCTCAGAAGATGCGTCCAAAATGTTTTCCAATGCATAAACGTTTTCCAATGCATAAATATTTTTCCAATGCAAAAGTAAAAAAAAAAGCATTTTTCTAATGCAAAGGAGGGCACGTGGGAGTTGTTGGAGCCTGGGAGGAATGCAACGAGCTTGGTGAATATCACGAGCAGCAAACAACAAACACAATGAGCTGAGTGCATGCATAGAAAGGGAATAATACAAGGCTAGTGACAACACGATCCAGTCAATGACATTGAACCCAAAGGCAATGTAAGCGAGCCACACAAAAACGCGTCCAAACCATGCGAAAAATGGATCTGCGCGAGCCTCGAAATGCAGCCTTAAAAGCGTAATATAGACCGAAATTAGCCCATGCGAAGGCTAGAAACCCAAATAACTCAAACACACGAACCAAGAAGGAACCATGGGTCCACACTAAGGCAAAAAACAATGCACAAGCAAGAGCATTCAACACGAGCCAAAGCACGAACAACCCCTTGACTATGTAAACCGCGAAAAACACCGTGGAAGAGCAAACCAACCAAATGGAGGTATGAACCCCAAAATCAGTGCAAGAAGAGCACAAATGGAATATCCATTATGACACACGCTGAAAAGAGATCACGAATATCACGCTTGGAAGCAAAAAAACATGCACGAAATGCCGAAAGTGCGCACGGATCCACAAGATCCACTATGATACCATGAAATATGGTTTAAAACCCTGAGCAAGGATCACGAGGGACGATGTGCACATCAACGAGACGTGTGAATGGCAAAGTGTGAAGAGATCTCGGGAGGAGCGAGCATCAACCAAATGTGCATGCAAAGATTTGAAACATGGGTAGAACTTGGTTAAGCCATAAAACTCTCCTCTATCTCATAGATCAAATGGGGTGTACATATAGGAGGTGTTGAGTAACCCCCAGTGCTGCAATCATGACAACTCAAGTAGAGAGGGGGAGTTACATTCCCATAATAGAAGTGTAACTCCCAATGACGCCGATGCACTTTGATGGACATGACGTGCTAATGTACTTGCGCGTAAGGGAATCTCATAATGACCCCTAAATTACACATGGACCTACGATCTCACCTAAGTGAGATGACTCACCTAATGATGTGGAAAATACACACACCAACACTCCCACTCCCCATCATTCTGTTCGAGAAAAATGATGACTCACCTAATGATGAGATGTATTGTTATGTATCGAACTAACACTCCACTGTCATTCCCGTTGAGAAAAATGATGATGGCATGGAATCACTTATTTCTTTCATGATTTTTCTGTTGAAAAACATGAACTAAACTACATCTAATTAGAGAAGCATGCCTATGAAGTGGTTAATCTGCAAACAATTTCAAGTTTTACATCCTCAACTCTCATATGGTGGTGATGGTCACTGACATGCAATGAAGTCCATCTTAACACAACAAGATCTTAGAGCTAAAAGAGAAAAATTGGATTAAAGACTCAAGAATATGAATTGGAGATTCAACCCTCCATTTGATAAGGGGAATGGTTTGTGCGGGTTGATTGTTGAGGATGAAACACTCAAAGCTCAACATGGTTCCATGAAGAAAATCGTGCTTTCTCAATTTTGTCCAAAACAATCCACAAGTTCTCTTTGTAACCACTACTAAATAGTGGTATACTAATATTGCCTATTAATTAACTTATGGATAATTCCCGACCATCTTGATTACAAACAAAGGAGAACACTCAAGCTGAAGGAAAAAAGTTTGTAATCTAGAATCACGTGCTTTACAAGAGAGCTTTGGATGGATGCTTCCTGGGTGTGTAGATAAAGAGAAACAAGAAAAAGCTGCTTAAAAAAGAATACTACGAACACACATGTGGTGGACATTTTTCATCGATGGTCACTGCACACAAGATCCTCTCGAGGAAGGTATTATTGGCCCACCATCTTTGGAAACACTCAAGATTGGGTTTCCAAGTGTGAAGCATGCCAAAAATTCATTGGGAGACCACAACTCCTTTCATTGACTTAGGCTAGGTTTTATCAAGAACCATTTCAGCGGTGGGGCTAGACGTCATTGGCATTCTAAATCCACACTTAAGTGCGGGGCACACCTATGTGCTCATGACGACAGATTACTTCACCAAGTGGGTGGAAGACATTTTGGCAAAGCAAGCCAATACCGAAAAAATATGTAAATTCATCAAGGAGAATATCATAAAGACGTTTGGGTGCCATAGAGATCTTAGAAGATAACGCTACCTATTTTTCTTTAAGGGAGTTGACCAAGTTTTGCTATGGATACAAAATATCTCTATCTCATTCTTCACTACTATCCACAAGGAAATGAACAAGTAGAATCAGCAAACAAGAACATCATGAGCATTTTCTGCAAGTTTGTAGATGAGAATCAAAGGAATTGGCACAAAATGTTGTACGATGCATTATAGTGAACATGATCACTCCCAAGAAGGAAATAGGTATGTCACCATTCCAACTCACAGTATAGAGTCTAAGAAGAAATCCACCTCATGATCAAGATGCCGATTTCAAGTTCCTATAGGAATAGAAGATGGGAAGTATAAGTGATTCCATTGACAAGAGAATCCTCTTTCTTAAGAAGCTAGAAGAAAATAGACTCGAGGTGGTGGACGTATCAAAGATCACCGGTTGAAAGTAAAGAAAATATTTTATAAGAAGGCCAAAGTGAGAGAATTCAAAGTTAGAGACTCCATCTTGCTATGAGACAATAGAAGGGAACCAAAAGGCATCCATAGAAATTTTGATATATTATGGATTCGTGAAGCTTGCAGCGATAAGTATTTTCTACTCTCATATTTGGATGGAACACTTGGAATTGCCTATTAGTGGGTAATACCTAAAATTGTATCATCATTGAAAGCAATTTTTCCCCGATTTGTACCATAGGTTATTTATAGGTGTTTTTTCCCTTTTTGTGTGTCGTGTGTTTCCTCTCCATCCGGTCTTGTGTGTGTGTGTTTCCTTCTTCCAATATTTCTCATAAAAAGTTGTACATGACTTCTGCAAAGCATAATGGATAAGGCCTTCGGTCAATGAATTATATAGTCTAAGATTGAGATTTTGGATTCCCATGTCATGTATTCACCGCACTCACCCATGTCATGTCCCCAAGATACATCCAACTTTTTTTCGTGCAAATGTGCAACAGGGAAATTGGACGTTTCCAAGCACGAAAATTGTACCCCTGTGCCAAATTTTTCATGTTTTATCATTCCTAGGCACCCTAGGTCAAATATTTCAATCTGGTCACCCCTTATTTGATGTCAAATTTGTCCCCTAGGTGATTTAGGAAATTCTATTCATTCCCCTAAGTGATTTTAGGGAGTTTTGAAGAGATGTTATCTTCTGGCAATATTGGAAAGGGTTGTCATTGGCCTTCTCAGGATTGGATCAAACCCCTTGGAGTGGAAAGGAAGGGAAAAATTCAACATGGAGGTGAATTTAAGACCTTAAAACATCATGGAAATTATTTTTGAAGGTTTGGGGAAGTTTTGAAAGACTTGGGGCAGTCTGAGTAAAAACAAGGTTCACAAGCCTAAAATAGATGTTGGGCTTTAGAAGAAGATTCCGAGAGCTCCAAATGGAGTTAGGAGTAAAAAAAACATCTCCAGAAAGATGATTACAATAAATACATGATGGTAAAATTATGTTTTTCAAAAAACCTTGGCACATAGGATTGGTAGGCACTTTTTCTCAGGCATAAGTGAAGTATCAAATACATAATCTGATTTTTAGGGATGATATGGTTGAATAAAGACATGAGACCTACACCATTGGCTCCAAAATTCTATTTCTAGTTAGGGTCATATAAAAATTTACCGATAAATTCCATTGGGAGCTCAAGTTATCATCATTCCAACTTACCCTCTCAAAGGTAGTTTAGGACTTAGTCATTTTTGGGAGGACACATGTAAGCACCGGGAGGTTGGTGGGATTTCATATCCCCGATTTCCCGAGGTCGGTACAAAAACCCTTGAAAAATGTTCCCATCCCCCATGTGACCTCTTGGACCCTCATGTGACCTTCAGACTTGATAGTTCAGCCCCGGGTGCATTTTTGGAGCATCCATTCCCTGCCATTGGATCAAGTGCCACGTGTCAGCTCCAGGACCACCATGGAAAATGATGTGCCTTATTTACCTAAGGTGAAGGACATCATGCCTTTAAAAATTCACCCAAACCCTATGGGGAGTCTTTTGGACACCCATGTGGCTGACTTTCAGCCCCCAGGTGCATTTTTGGAGCATTCATTCCACACATCATCGGATCAAGTGCCACATGTCGGCTCCAGGACCACCGTAGAAAAATGTCCCTTATGTCCCTAATTTGAGGACATTAGACATGGAAAAAATTTCCCATACCCCTATGGGGAGAAATTTTGACATCCATGTGACTTGCTTTCAGCTCCTATTGCTTTAAAGTAGCTTTTCTCACCTTCATTCCCTACCGTTGGATCGTCGCCACGTGTTGTACTCTTGACCACCGTGGAATTTGATGTCCCTCATGTCCTTGAGGTCAGGGACATCAAACATGAAAAATTTCACCCAAGATTCTCCCTCCATGCGTTCAAAATTTTAAAAATCTAACTATCGTTCAATACTTCTCTATGTTTCCAACCTGCTTCCCTCCTGTACACGAGAAAAACTTCATCCTTCCTCTGCAACTTGCTTCCATCACTCTGCCATTGCAAAAAACTCAGAACACATAAAACAAGGAACTGAAATACCTTTCCCATGGCAATACACAGGTATCTGAAGGAATTCTCATCAAGCTAAGAAGGAGAAACGAAGAACAACAAAGAAGAAAACAATACAATCTCCATAGCCAAAAAAGAAATACAAAAAGCTTGAAACCAAGGTGCATGAATCAATGAACCATTTGTTTCTATTTTTTCCTCTATCCAAGACCATCAAAAACATAACCTCAAACTCTCCTCTTGTGTGATTGAGCATCCACAACGAAGAAATCTCATTTCTAGCTCAACAAAGAAAGAAGTGGGATTTCCCCAAAACCATTGCGGATTGAAGTAATATCACACACAAAGCACTAGAATAAAAAAATCACATCAAAATATAATTTTCTTCAAAATGGAGGATAAAACCATACCTACAATTTTGAGGTCCATTAATGGTTGTTGTATCCGTAAGCAATCGCTAGGTTCAAAATTGAAACTTAAAAATCTCCTGGACTATGATGTGGGTAGGCCGAAAATTTCGAGGGGCGATATTGGGAAAAAAACTCATATAAATTTTTTTTTCAAGTGAATCTGACCTCCAGAAGCCAAATTTCTAAAAATAGTAGGTGTACTACATAGGGACTACTATTTTGGGAAAGTCATCGACAGAAGGACCTGCAAAGGAGGTGAAGGCATTGGGGGTTCACTACAACGAGAATTCACAAAAATAGACATTTTCAACACTTACTAAAAATAGAAAGTGGGCCCACAAGAACCTTCTAAAAATAGAAAGTTGATCCGAAAGGAACAAATCAAGGTCACAACACTTAGTAGAACTTCCAAGGCTTGATTTTACAAACTTTTTAAAAATGGTAAGTTGTGTTTTCTAAGGGAGACATGAAGCCAAAGTGGATGAGTCGGAAGTTGACACAACCCTTCATCTCATGAGTATGATGTGGAAGATAACGATGTCTTTACATGGAACTAAATGACCTTAAGACTCACATGGTCTCCAAGGACCGAAGGAGGATTGAAGACCAAATATTCACAAGTGGCTTGTTCACCATTATAGGAAACCTAGTTTCTTCACGAGTCTCTTAGATAGTCCTAGCCTGCTCTTTCCACTACAACCCCAAGACACAAACCATCCAAGCTGACAATGGTAAAAAATGGCAGTCATAATCCCTAGGACCATTTCAATCTCTCTACAGATACTGACATCCCCAACATGGTCGTCATCTCAAAGGAAAGAGTTGTGCATGATTGGGAAATAATGGATTCATATTTCCAAGGAGTAGACTCAGCTCATGGTTGAAAATGGGAAGAAAGCCTTCTAAGATTCCCAAGAATCTACCAAGGTGTGAGTTCTGAGAAGGTATTCTGATGTCATCACTCTCCTTAATAGAGTTATGGGAAAAGCAAGAATAAGATATTTCCAGGACTAGATGGGCCTTTTCATCCTGACATTGACAAAAGGGAAGCAAATAATTGACTGGGGGTAGATCATCAACAACAATATCCATCTCAGAACTACTCCAAGAGCACACAAAAATAATTTCCACATGACTTCTTACCTAGTTTATCTCCTCAAAACTTGAGATCATTCAAGGATTAAATCTCACACAAAATATTGCTTCTAAGGTACTGCATTCAAAAACTTCCACAGTTGGTAATGGAGGGGAGCAATAGGCATTTCACCCACATGAACAAAGTGTTAACCATGTATGTGGTCTAAAGCTTAGAAGGGGATATTAAAGCTAGGATGTCACCAATAGTGGCATCCTCAATTAAGGAATACGGATCGTACTTCCTATAATCTCAACATTCTCCTACATACGAGTCGTTGGCTTTGAGCAACCTTCACCGAAAATGCCTCAAGTACCTTAGTGATTATATTATATTTTTGAGCTCAGTAGGAAAATCACTCGTAAATGACAAGCTCGAAGTAGGAGAAAGAAACTGATTTCATTGCCTATATCTCTAGGGGAGTTCACGTGTAAAATCTCAAATGACGCATCTCACCTGGAGGCTATTTTTTCACACTGACTTTGCATTCCTACATTACTGTGCCCAAATTTAACATCCGAGAAGAGATCGACTCATTTTTGTCCCATAATTACAACATGAGCCGCAAGTTGAGGACTACTTTTGGGCAAATCAGTATTGATGAGTTTGAAGTACGTTAAAATGATCACATGAGTCTTGGTACGAAGACATATTGCATGATGATGGGATAGAGATGTACTGATCCATCGAGTACATAACACTCAAGATGTCCCTAATGCCCCAAATCAACTAGCATGTTTATGAATCAAGAGATATATTGGATTATATTGAAAAGGTGGTGTGGAGAATGAGGAACTAGTTTCAAAATAAGAGGAATATGATAATTTAGTCATGAGGAATTGGTTTCAATTGACATGTTCATGATCTAGTCTTCAACCATTACAATAGGTCTCACATCTTTTTGACTGACACCAACACCCCTCTCATTCAAGAATTGTCCCTCTCTCGTAACAAAGAATGGTTGGTGTACCCATCATTGATCCTGAATCCAATGAGATGTTTCCATGGATGTGGGAAATGGTCATCCCTGACACTCACAATGTGCAACAAGTAGCAGCCCTTGATCTATCAACGATTGTCTCATTGGCTAAAGAAAAAATGTCAAGAAATATTGCACATACAACATCATGATTCTATAGTGGGGAGATTAGTAATCGATGAGCATCAAGTAGCTTGGCCAAATTAATCAAGCCACCGAATGAGATGACACCAACCGACTACGAGATGAGCACGATCTAATTGGGACCAGCTACTCATGAGGGATACTTGCACATATATCAACAATCTTATGCTCACATGGTGGAAAGGAACAAAGAATATAAAGATAATATTGAGGTACTAGAGGAACAAGTATAAAATATTTCAGCTTATGTGCAACACTTGGTGGAACTAAGCACTACAACCCTTCCTATCAAGAAAGTGGCACCCATCAGTAGCTTCGATCCAGAATCCATCAGAAGAATGCAGAGCTCACACGATACGGGGTGAGAAAACAATGAATGGATCGACTTAATCTTCAAAAATGGAATCCAATGCTCCGAGAGGTAGTCAAGATCTTTTCGTACATGTGTGCACAACCAAAAGAATGTGAGCACTCAAAGAGGATGTGGGGAAAGAAAGAGATTACTAGGAACCTCTAGGACTAGTAGTGAGTGAGATGAGCAACACCCATCGTTAGAAGTTTATTAAAAAGAAGGCATTTTAAAATCCTACAAAAGACTTGACACGTGTATGGGTGAGGGCCTTAGAAATCAGATTTGAAGCAATCAATCGGGCCTTCACAGAGCTAGAGGAGAAATAAGAACAAACGTACAAGTTGTAGGATAGTATAAATTAGAAAGTTCAGAAACTTGGAGTACTTGCAATGAGTGAACATACAACTACTAATGAGTTGATCATCCCTTTTCGAATAATATGTCAAGAAATGGGTGGGAAACCCATTGTCCTTCACTAAGGATACTCTCAACTTCTTCTCAGAGATCCGAGCCTCCATTGCACTTATCGCAGAAAATCATTCATCATGGTTTGAAATTGCAAGGACAAAAGGTGACCAATGTATGGATTGAAACCTTAAGTCTGCATTTACATCCTTCATACTGAAAAGTAGAACTAGTGGTATCTAATTTCAAAAAGAGCGTAGAAAGATAAAATCCTTCTTAGGATCACATAGAGGAGATGAGTCAAAGAGTGGAGCCAAGTCCACCACAGCAGCTCATCCTTCGGCATAATTCTTCTTCTTCTTCTTCCTCTTCTTTCTCTCTCTCTTCTCTTCTCATACAACACTCTCTCTCCTCAATGTTATATTTTGCATTGAGGGTTGCACTTTAATATGACTTAAGTGACTTTATAAATATAATTTAACTTTAAGTGACCTTGCTAATATCAAAGGGACTTAAATATTTAAAGTGGAATATGAAAATTCTTAAGTCATATTAAGGTATTCAAATATTCACCAAGAAGATGAAGAGTTTCCTCTTCTTCTATAAATTGTAGCAAGCTCCTCATTTTAGCTTCTTCTAAAAATTATTCTAAAATTTCTTAGATGTTGAAGTTGTTTTTTGTGAATTCATGAGAGATATATCTTTGTGAAGAGAACAAGGATAACAAGTTTCTTCTATTTCTCATACTAAAAATGTCTTCTACTTCCCACACTATGTAAAAATTCTACTTGATCTTCAATAAAGGAAGAAGGAATTTTAGACTCAGGAGTTTATTGATACTCTGTGTTCATTAATCTCTATTTAGTCTTATTGTTGTTTTGCATATTTGTTTTCTTATATATTCAAGTGCATGTAATGAAACTTCGCGGCTGGTGTGTGCAAGTCTCTAATTTTCTACTTGCAAAAATTACTTTCTCCTTTCTAAATATTATCACTCCCTTTCTCTCCTTTGAAGAAAATTCTTCCCTTGTAGATACCTGTAAGCATTTTCTACAGGGTCAGTGGAGTGCCCCTGTTGGATGCTCGGCCGAAAGGCTACCAGGAAAAAACTCACAATTTACTCATGCATACATGTATAGTATATGCACCGAGTTAAGTAGAGGGACTTATACTCCCGCAGCATTGGAAAGATAACCACCAATTTTTCCTCGACAAATTTTATCGCCAACACTTTGGAAATAATGTTTTTGGTAGGTTGATTTAGTGAAGGAAAATCTTATTGTGGTTTGAAGTACATGATGTTTCTGACTTATAACATGATTATAAGTGTTATAAAAGTTATTAAATTTATTTGGATTAGTTACATGGAATTTTTTAATCTATTATGAGTTATTTGGTTATCAAATGACATTTCGAGGGTGTTGAAGGGTGCAGAAACAATTATTTTGAGAATCAGTAAAGGGAATTGGGCCCAAAATGAAATAATTTTTTTGGTTGATATTAATTGAGACCATGTATGAATTTATAATGATTTTTAACTCATATATAATGGTTCATGGGTCATGAAAAATTATAGTACTCATGTTAGGGCATTTTTAAGATTGTGCCCATGGGGTTTTGAGCCAATTTTGGGACATGAAATGAGGTTTTTGGATAGGCCAACCTAATTGGGTCATATGTAGATATTGTATTTAAAATTTTAAATGTTTCCTTGATGTATTAGTGGAACCGGTTGGAGGGAAAAAATTTTCCTAAGTTTGAGAGATGAAATGCATATAAAATGATTGTTTTGGGTGCTTTTATAGACTAATGGAGTGTGTGTAAGGTGGAGTGAACTAGGTGAAGTGTGATGGTAGGTAATTGAGAATGAATTGAGATGAAATTTTTTTATTGCATGTTAATTAAAATTAGAGAACATGAGAGAAAGGGTTTGATGAATTTTAGAGTGATTGTGGAGCTTGTTTTGTGAAGATTTGTCACCTAGGGTTTGAGTGAAGTAAAGTGAAATGGAAATTAGATATCCATTAGTTATGGAAAAAAAAATTAGAGATAAACACATCATAAGGTGGTTGAGTGGGCGACTTATCAACTTTGGGGTTGTATCCTCCTTGTGGAGTTGGTGCTTCCCAATTTATGGGTTGGTGTTCCTTATAGGTTTGGAGCTCCTTATGGGATTGGTGCCTCAATAAATTTCAAACATATCAATATAATATTGTGTTTCAATTTAATTTATTCCCCTTGAGGATTTACCACTTATATCTTGTGTTCTTATGATTTTCTTATGCTTTCATGGTTTCATGCATTATTGATGGTTTATGGTTGTAGACACCCAAAATTGGGTCACAACCATCTACACCCCTTTCAATTAACATATCCCCTTACCATGACCCCTTTCACACATTTTTATTAATATAATTATCAATATTAGGTTAATTACCACCTCACCCCTCCACCTCACCTCTCTACCTCACCTTAGACCCATTCCAAGGCCATTTAACACCTAAGGCTAAGTCATCACTCCCTTTACCACCTAAGATTGAGTCATCACTTCCCCTAACTAACTAAGACTCTTTCTAAACCTAATATTTATTTCCAACTACCTCTCCCATCAATTTCCCACATGTTTAAATGAGAATCAAGACTCTTAACCCATTTCCATTCTTGACCCATGCCAAAAAGGGAAGAAACAAACTATTTTGAGAAAATTTGACTATTTTTCCTTAACTAGAGCCTATTTTTCATCGGTAGAAGTTAGTCAAGAACTGCTAATGGTTCCTTTAAATAAATATTTTCAAATCTTTCCCTAGGTTCTTATTTTGGGTTGTTTTTTAGTTATTTTGTTCACATCTTTGGTATTCAATTTGTATTTGATGATACACTCAACACAAGAGCATCTACATCCTTCATAAGCAACCAACCTACTACTCCACAACCTCAAACCACTCATACGGAGAAGCATTCAAGATTTATTTCCACGAAACTTGATCTCATCCTGTCTCTCCTATGATCACCCAATAACCACTTCCATCTACCAATCTCCCCGATCTTCGCTAAGTATCTTAACCAAGTTGTTAGTTCTTGACTTTGGTCTTAGATCTCTTTTTTTTTTCTCGTTGTTTGGCTCCTTTTTCACCCGAATACCATCCGTCACCCATCTACCCAATACCTTACCAACTTGAACCTATATGTTCTTTTTTTTACCACTCCTTTTACCCCTATTGTACCTTCACCTAAATCCCTATACCCTATCCAAGACCTGTAAATCCCCTTTTCAATCACAAAGAGCCCAAACTAACATCCTTTCTTGCCTTAACACCTAATTAACACTAGAATGATTAGTTAGCCTCACCGATCCCAACTAGAACCCGTGACCGACATCATTTACCTAACTAACATCAGTCCCTATGTCTGATATTTTCTCCCAAAACTAGAAAGCTCATTCACCCATGAAAAAATCCTCAAAACCTCCCATAACTTCACCCATGCCTCCATACTACCCCCCCTGCCTCACCCGCACTTGATACCCACCACCTTCTTTAAATTCATTCTCATCTTCACTATTTAGATTGGATTTGAACTATTATGTTTGTGTGAGATACCTCAATTATACAACTACAATAGCAATCTCTATTTCATGTTCTTATCAATATTTAATTTATTTTAAAACCTGGATTGATAGCCTTCTAGGAAGCACCCCACTTCCCGATCTGGCTCCCACTAGGTAATCCACCAACCTATGATTTTAATTCAATCTTATGGTCTTTTGTTTCCTTTTAGGTAGTCCTTTATAGACAAAAATGAGTGCTCTATAATTATCCTGGTCTTCAATAGTGCACAACCTCTTAACGACCTCCAAGTATTCCTCACATACCCAACCTTAAACCTTATATATTTTTTCATATGGTACTCTTAGATGGTTAAACATTTTGGCATGCTTGGTGGGACCCTCATCATTTTTGGGTTCCTTATATTCATTTAGGATTACATTTCGATTTTTTCCTTTCTAAAATATTCACTAAATATCTCCTTGGTAAAATTATTTTCTTCTATTTTCTCTAAAGTTACATTTCATTTGGTGTAAATTAAAATGAATCATTCTTTCTTCTTTCTTTCTTGCATTAGTGAAATTCATACTCTATTCATATTCACTATTGCTTTCATCCAATCTCAATCTTTCGATTTGGGTTTAAAATTGTGGCATCAGCATCATGTGTATTCTTGTATTTAGCTCACATAGACTAATTAGCAATTAAATATAATAGAGATCATGACTAGATGATTATTAGGAGCAATTAATTATAGAATGTGGTACCCCAAAAGTAGTGACTTTAGCATAAAGGCATATATAGATGTTGATTGGGAAGGAAGTATTGATGACATGTAGAGTAAAAGTGGTAGATCATTCTTTGTTGAAATTTTCTAGTATCCTAGTTGAACAAGAAGTAATCATCAGTGGAAATTTCAACATGTGAAGAAAAATATATTATCAAGGAATTGTGTTGTTCTTAAACTCTTTGGATTAAGAAGAAACTGGAAGACTACAAGGTAACATCGATAGTCCAATTCGTTTACTTTTTGATAGAACAAGTGATATAAGTGTATCTAAGAACCCCAAGTGTTTCACTCAAAGACTAATCATATCCCAATTAGATATATTTTTTTTTGAGGGAGCAAGTGAGTGAAAAGAAATTATTCTTCATTATGTGAATACAAAAGAAGAAGTTGCTGATATAATGTCAAAGCCACTCCCAAAAAAACATTTGAGCATCTGTTGAATGAATTGGGGGTCATTCCTGATCCTACCAACAACTAGAAAGTAATGAGACAAGGAAAGGGATAATTATGATGTTTTATTGGCTCCAAATCATTGCACCTGTGTATTTGTCCAAGGTTGAGCTAGTTTTTTAGATCATGTAGACAATTAGAAATAATTTGTATCATCAACTAAAGGAGAGAAATGTCATGGGTCATAGGGACTAACTTGCGAGACATAAAGAAACAAGTATGGAAAATCCTATTTAATCAATAAAAAAACATAATCCAAAGGGGGATTCATGAAGTCAAATCATATATGAAGTGTTTGCAATCTCTATCAATTGGTATAAAGTGTAAAAGTGTGAGCAGTGGGTTATGCGGCCCTTTGTCATTCTTTATCAAAGGGGGAGAAGTTTACATCGAAAACCAACTAGTAATATAAAAAAAGGGGGAAAGATCAGATAAGAAACACAAGGTTTCCATCAATAGTTGATCTGAAACCCCACTTTCTATCACTATAATGTTGCATAACTCCCACAGGATGTTCTTTGATAACTTACAATAAAGTTGTCTCCCTGCAAAACCCTTAAAAGAACATCATATCCTAAAAAATAAATATGAAAAATGAGGGGTCAGAATTTCCTTAACTATCAAACAAGTGATATTATAAATAAACACTCCACTACATCTTAGACCCAATGTAGTTGTATGTATGTGTGTGTGTATGGAATCATATCCTAGGTGGCTCTTGTGTGTGTTACACTTAATAACGAGAAAAGTAGCTAGATGTAAAAATATGTAATGATGTGTGCACGAAACAAAATAAACTTCCCCCTGTGCAGTGATACAAAAACCATCCCTTCTCCCTTATATGATACTAAATAGATGCAATGGTGCTCTTAGATGTTTGTGAGATGTAACCTTAGGTGTCAATATTAGATGCTTAGAGCCGGTCTATTGGCATGTGGGCCTCGATAGGTGTTGTTATTTATGCGAACCACATTAATGACAAATTGGATGTTGTAGGATGATGTCATGATGATTGTTTAAAGTGCTAACATAATGGTTCAGATATCTAGCAAGTGGCTACAGGAGATTCAAGAATATTTGCTTACTTCTAACAAGCCTATCACATGGTACCTAGGTGATGTTGATTGACATTATGAGATTCTTGGTGGTTTGGGAAACATTTTTAAATGATTCATGAAGGTTTGGAGGATTCTTGAGAACACACAGTGAGTGGAATAGTGTAGGTACGGTAGTTCACCGTGTTATAGGTACTCATTGGGAGAAGGTGTGTTAGCTATGAGGCATGACAGAGTGCATTGAGACATTTGAGCTCATGGAAGCATGAAATTAAGTATATCATGGCATATGAGTTATTTTTGGGTCATTTACTGCAGAGGTTACTTAATGAGTTACTTCTGCATTATTTTAGTTAGCTCGAGGTGCTGCTGGTAGAATCCTTAAGGTAAGGCTATGAAAATGAGATAGGATGGAAATAATGGGCCATGTTGTTAAAATTATGATGTTTTTAGATGTTATAGGGATGTGTTATTATGATATTAGAAATATTTCAGGTGCTCGTGATAGTTATTTTTCCAAAAGCTTATGTCAGGTTTTGGTGAGACATGGGCCGAAAAACAATGTAAAATCCACTCGAAGTGCAACTTTAGATGCTTTTATTAATAATGTTCTTTCGTATGGGACCTTATGGATTTTATTTATTATTATAAGGTGAGTTTATAATGTTTGACAAAAATAATGAGGATTTTTGATATTCAGGTTTTTATGAACAAATGTTAAGAAGGTAAAGAGGTCAAAAACTCTAGTTAAACCCTAGCTAGGAGTAGTTGTCAAAACAAGGTGAATTATGACCTAATTTTAATTTATTAATCAAATATGATGATTGGATGTTTATAGTACTCTAATATATTTCTATAAAAGTAATTTTGAGGTCATGGTGATGAGTGACCCCACATGATAACAACATTTTTTGAGGATTTTTAGTTTAAGGAGAAAGTTACAAAATGAGGTATGACCTAACTTGCCATTATGCGATTAATGTGAGTTTTTATAGATATACATTGATATTCTAGATCAAGTTCATGAATTTTGAAGAGGTTTTGAGGCTCAAATAGATTGACTAGTCAAAGGGAAATTTTAGGATCTCAAATAGCAGGGTTTAATGTTATAGCCATATATTGAGTTATAGGATGATTCTTTAGATAATTCAAGTTGTGTTAGAAATATTATTCAAAGATATTTCCGATTATTTGAGCAAGAAGGTTTTTATAGTTTAAGATAGGAACTATGTTTTGTGAAATTTTGACATTGTTTGAAGCATGAGATAGATTGGGTGATGCTTCATATCACCTAGAATTTGAATATGGATGAATTTTTTATCCATTGAATCCATTTATAGGTATTTAATGCATGTATAAATTGTTTTATGAGCTAACCTTTGGAAACAAAACTTTTGGCAGGTTGATTTTGTGAAGGAAAATCTTGTTGTGGTTTGAAGTAAAGGATGTTTCATGACTTATAACATGATTAGAAGTGTTATAAATGATATGAAATTTATTTTGAGTGGTTATATAGCATGTTCTCATCTAGTATGAGTGATTTGGTGATTAGAATAAGTTTCTAGGGTGCTAAAGGGTGCATGAAACAACTATTTTGAGAATTGTAAAGGAATCGGGCCCAGTAAATGAAATAATTTGATTTGTTGATATTAATTGTGACCATGTATGAATTTTTAATATTTTTTACTCATATGTAATGGTTCATGGGTCACGTAAAAATATGGTACTCATCTTATAACATTTTAAAGATTGTGCCCATGGGGTTTGAGCCATTTTTGGCACATGAAATGAGGTTTTTGGCTATGCCAAACTAATTGGGACATATGTAGCTGTTGTATTTCAAATTTAAATTTTTTTCTTGAACCAATTAGAGGGAAAATTTTGGGCCTAAGTTTGAGAGATGAAATGCATATAAAAACATGTTTTCGGTGCTTTTATTGACTAGTGGAGTGCATGCGAAGGTGGAGCGACCAAGGTGAAGTGTGATCGAAGGTTTTGAGCATGAATTATAGTTGAAACAAAGTTTAAGAAAAATCAAAGAAAATGAGAGCAAGGGTTTGATGAATTTTAGAGTGATTGTGGAGATTATTTTGTAAAGATTTGTCACCTAGGGTTTGAGTGAAGGAAAATGTGTTGGAAATTAGATCTCCATCAATTGTGGAAGAAAATATAAGATATCAACACATCATAAGGTGGTTTACTGGGTACTTGATCATCTTGGGGGGTTGTAGCTTCCTGGTTGAGTTGGTACTTCACAAATTTAGGGATTGGTGCTCCTTGTAGGGTCAGTGCATACTAATCTAGGGTTATTGCTCCTTGTGGGGTCTATAACTCACTAAATTTAAAACATATCAATATAAAATTATTTTTTTGTGGGTTTTTTTCTCCTTGAGGGTTTCCCACTTATATCTTATGTTCTTATAGTGTTTTTGAGATTTCATGGTTTCATGCATTTTTGATGGTTTATCGTATGCACACATTAAAAGTGGAATAAGTGAATATTATGGTTGTTTGAATAAAGTAATTTGAGTTTTAGATCTGAAATTTTAATTAAATGTTTTTATAAGGAGTGATTCACCCCCTCGGTCCATTGTGCTTCCAACATTGGTATCAAAGCAGTCCTTTTGAAGAAGTTTGACATCTTGAAAGGAGATCCTTGAAGCACAAAATGACAGGATACACTATGGTTAGAAAGCCACCAATGTTTTATGGCATGGATTACTACTTCTGAAATTAAGAATGAATAACTTCATCATGGCACAAGGTTTTGATGTTAGGGTAGTAGTTGAAAATCATTATAATCCTCCTACCACTTCCCAAGGACTAAAAAAGTGAAGGTTGATTATACCAACAACTCAAAGGATTTCAGTGTCATTCTAAGTGGACTTGGAGAATCAGAAATGGGTAAGATAATGCATTGCAAGAATGCAAAGGAGGCATGGAAAACTTTAAGTTCTCTATGAAGGTGACTCAAAGGTAAAAATTGCAAAACTTCAAACTTTTAGAAATCAGTTTGAAAGTCTAAAAATGAATGATAATGAGGCTATTGTTGCATATCTTCTTAGAGTTGAAAAAATTGTGAATAACATGAAAGGATTAGGTGAATAATTAAAAGAAGAAGTTTTAGTTCAAAATGTTCTAAGGTCTTTATCCTCTAAGTTTGATTCTAAAGTGTCTGCTATAGAAGAAGCTAAAGATCTAACCAATTTTACATTGGATGAGTTGTATGGTACTTTGACTGCTTATGAAATGAGGATAGGTGACTCAAAATCAGCCAAGAAGGAGATTGCTTTCAAATCTGAAATGAAGACAAAGGAAAAGGAGGTAAAGAAGGTTGAAACCACTCTAGAGATTGAAGATGAAGAGATTTTTGCTATGTTAGCCAAAAGAATGAAACAAGGTTTTGGTAAGTATAAAGGTAAACTCCCTTTCAAATGTTTCACTTATGGAGGAGTAGGTCATTTTTTTGCTAAGTGTCCTCATAGGCATGAGAAAGAAAATGATGATGATGAAGGTCAAGAGGAAGAACCCAAGAAGAAGAACTACAAGTTTGGAAAAGGTAAGTATTTTTTAAAAGCCTTATTACAAAAAAAAAGAATATTTTTTTACTCAAATCAAGATGATGATTTTTCATATGCAAGTAGTGGTGTATCGATTCAATATGAAAATGAGTATGAGAGATTAGGTAATGAATCTTTGTTCATGACTAAAGAAGCTATGAGATCTTCAGGTGATGGTTCTTCTCTTCTAGGTGATTTCATTTCTGGTTATGGTAACTTTTCTGATAATGAGTGTGAAGAGGACATAGGTGATCTTGAAATTATTAAAAGGGAACTTGAGAAAGCTGAAAAAGAGAATCAAAAACTGACTTTTCAGATTAAGGAATATGAAAATCAGTTTCATAAGATGGATGAGAAATATGTGATTGAGTCCACAAAGCTAATTGAGGAAAACAAAGTGCTAGAGGATAAGGTAAAGTTTCTTGTCTCTAACCTACAAGATAAGGATAATTTGTGCACCAAATATGAGTAAGAAATAAATGTTTTGAGGGATAAGCTACTAGTAATCATTAAGAAGACTATGTCCCTATAAAATTTTGAGAAGATTACTAAAAATATAGATAACCTACTTATAAAAACAATGGATACAGATGATAGGACTAGTTTGGGCTTCAAACAAGAGTCTAAGGACAAAGAAGTTGAGATAGAAGCTGGTATTTCAAGAAAGGAATCAGATAAACTCACTGTGAAAGAGGAAAGGAAGGTGAATCCTATCAAGAATAATGAAAGACCAAGGTCCATTAGATAACCCCAAGCTTCAAGGTATGAAAGAACTTTCAATGGTCATTGTTTTACTTGTAATGCTTTTGGTCATAAATCTAAAGAGTGTAGAAGATATCCTAGAAATGATCATCCTTGGAGAGACAATAGGAGTGATTTTTCCAAGAGGATAGTATGTTATAATTGTAATGAACAAGGACAAACTACTAGGTTTTATTTGCATGATAGACCTAGTCAAAATGAAGGGCTAACAATAAATAACTCAGCTTACGTGCTACTAATGTACTAAGATTGGTCATGTGGAAAAGGCTTGTTTCCAAGTTGTATCAGTTCAATATGAGGTTACTTACGTCTTAGAATGCAAAATTTTGGTGTTCAAAGGGCTAGAATGCATGAGTATGCCCCTAGAAGAGTTTGGGAACCTAAGAGAGATAATGGTGTGTCCTCAAATGAAAAATTTGGTGAAATAATGAGTAAACCTCAATGCTCATACTAGAAGAGGAAGATGGAAATATTTTACAGGTGCCCAAGAAGGCTTGGGACATCTTCAAGACCTTATTTTAGGTCTTCATGGATCATGTATACCTTCACTATGCTTCTTGAAGGTATACCATTGCAAATGAAGCATCTAGGTTAGGGGGCACTGTTTGTTTCATCTCTAAAAGTCAAAGTATGAGTGTACTTGCTCCTCTCATTCCTATCTTTTCCATTTTGATGGTTTTGTATGATTTTCATGTTATTTTGTCTTGCATTTATGAGTTGAAGTTTCTAGTAGCTTAAGTGGTATGTTCTTAAGCTCTAATGATGTGTATTTCATCTATGGTGAGTCCTATATGGTCTAGATTCATCCTGACATGTCCCTTTAAGAGTCTATAAGGTGTCAATGGTCTTGGTTTCATAATCATGTCATTTGGATGCATATATGTTAGTATTGGTTATACCACTTGTCTCGTAATGTATTATATTCCATAAGATGTTTTTAGTAGAGTTGTACAAGAGCCTTAAATTTTCCTCAGGTTATGTATTAATGTCCTTCATGTGTGAGAGGTCACTAGTCTTGTAATTTCATAGAAAAAGATCTCTATCATTCAAATCAGGGGTGTTACCATTCCTTAAGGGCCTCGTGGTTGATTCTTAGTCTTCAAAATCTCTTGTGTTCCTAAATGGTGTTTCTCGTATCCACAACTTGTTTAAGTTTCTAAATGGTGTTCTCAAGATGCTCAAAGGTGATCAAGTCCAAATAGATCAGTTTGATCTAGGGTTTTTTTAGTGGCAAATATTCGTAATATGGTGAATATTTCATTTTTGAAAATTTTGAAAAGGTGAATTTTCCGCACAGTCGGTGACTATTTGCCTAAAAATTACAATTTAATTTTTTTAGGGGTTGGATTCACCTACCCTTGAAAATATCCCCTATAAAATCCTAGATTATTTGCTAGGTAGAACACTACTAACTCACTCATACCACCTAGGGGCATATGTATTATCAAGTATAGTAAATACACAACAGGATTGTGGAGGCTACATGCGCACGACAGAGAGTTTGTTGACACGTGACAAGGAGAGTTTATTGACACACAAGAGGAGGTCGAGGCTGCGTACATGCGAAAGAGAGTTTTTGATGCATGAGATAGAGTTTTTTTGACGCATGATTAAGGATGGAGACTGCAGATGTGTGACAGAGAGTTTGTTGATGCGCAACAAGGAGATTTTGTTGACGCATTTACGACAAGAGGGACTCGAGGGTGCAGATGCATGACAGAGAGTTTGTTGACACATGACAAGAGGGTAGAGGCTACAGATGTGTGACAGAGAGTTTGTTGATGTGTGAAACAAATATTTTTTTGACGAGTGACAAGAGGGTTAAGGCTATAGACGCTGGACATGAGATTTGTTGTCATGTGACAAAAAAATTATTTTCACGTGAAAACAAACCTCCTGTTGCATGTTAGTAAGGTTGTTGTTGCATGAAAAAAACCTTACCGACACATGATAGGAGGTTTTCTATTACACGACAAAAAAATTTTATCGCATGCCAAGAAATCTCTTTGTCAAGCATCTACAACCATTCTCTCACACCACTTGAAAATCAGTGAAAATTTTGCATACAAACCCCAAAAAATTTCCTTTCCCATGAAACCAGCTCTATGGATATTCTCTAAGGATTTTCCACCTTTGATTTCTAAGAGGTCTCTTAAAATAAACCCTAGTTTGATCCCTAGAAAGGTGACTCAGATATTTTCATAGTTAAGAGTGCACAATTTTAAGTTTTTCAAGTAATGAGGGGTTATAGGTATGCATCACGGGATTCATGATATCTACATGTCAAGAAGGTATTATTTATGTTGTGTAGCCACCTACTGCACTGTAAGTGTTGTGTTTTTACATATTGATAGTTTATTGAACTCAAGTGATGGTGATTTAGTCTTTTATTGGAATTCATTCATGGTGCAAGAGTGTGTTTATGACTTGAAATGGTGTTGATTGACTAAATTTGTTGAGCCTTTACCTTCAAGTAAGACTCAAAAAGGGGTACAATATACTAAGACAGAGTATATGACAAGTAAGAAGGTGTAATTGGACTATAAAAGACACGGGAGCATGAATTAGTTGTTAATACCAATGGTTGTAGGTGCATTAGGTTCTACAAGACATGTTATTTTCTCTCAAACATGGTGATGTGATGAATTTGATGACCTCAGTCTTCTAACTGTGATGGAATGTTGTTGTAGCAAGAAATTTGTTGCTCAAGGTATGACTCACTCAAAGAGACAAGGGAAGTACTTATTTATCCTTTCATGGAAGTGAAATATTGTTCTCAAGGCTAGCCAAGGTGAGAAAATGGTGTTTAGTATCTTGTTCATGCTTGTGAATGTATTTTTTCCTTATCCCAATTGAATAAGTCCATTAAAGACTAAAACTATTGTTTGGGACTAGTATAAGTTGTAAAGTTGATTTCAAGGCATGTGAACTAGGCTAGTAGCTCAAATTTGTGCCAAGGAGCTATAAGAATAGGACTAAATTGTAATGGGAGTGGTTTTTGCAAGGGTATAATCCTAGTTGACCTATAGGATCATGTCAAAATGGCCTAAAATGTACTAAAATGTTCATAAGGGTCATTGGTGACTAATGGTATGAAAAGAAAAATTATGCCTTGATATGCATGATTTAGGCCTATAAATCATAGATCCTTGTTTAGAATGATGAATAAATGTTAAATCATGGTTGACCTTTAGTTGCATGTCAAAACATGTCATTTTTCCTCTAAGAAGTTTTTTTAGGGACATGTGCTCTTGAGATAGTATGAAGAGTATGAATATGCCTTAAATTGTATGAGTTATGCCTAGATATGTTCTGCTCATTGACAAGAAAGGAGGTATAATGATGCAACATGGTTATTAAAACAATTATGGATGGATCGTGAGCTTGTATGCCTCAGATTTCTAGTTGCTATATGTGGTTTCAAGAAGGCAAAAATAGGGTTATAGGAAAAATTAGTGTTTTTGGCATGCCTAGGAGATGAAATGAGGTGTTATATGCTCCCAATAAGGTATAATTATGTTTTTCATGGTTTACTAATGATGTTTAGATTTTGGAAGTGCTTTTTCCAGTATGAAGCATGTTGCTTTCATGCATGAAAGGAAGGCAAGAATAAAATTTTAGAGAAAATAAAAAGAAGATGCTTGATTGAGGTCTTTGGTGGATGTTTCCAACTAAAAGATGAAGGTATGAATATTAAAAAGGTACTAAAGGTAAGCTACATGGAAGCCTTTGTCATTAATGTAAAAAGGGGGAGAAGTTTAGGGTGTTTTCCATTAATGACAAAGGGGGAGATTGTTGGCATGTAGGCCTAAAAGGTGTTGTCATTGATACAAAACCACATTAATGAAAAATGGATGTTGTAGGATGATGTCATGATGTTGTTTGAAGTGCTAACATGATGGTTCATATATCTAGTAGCTGTTACATGGAGATTCAATGATGTATGCTTGCTCTAGCAAGCCCATACATGTGTATAGCTGATGTTTCTCGATGATGAGATTCTTGGTCATTTGGGAAGCATATTGACATGATGCATAATAGGTTTTTATGATTCTTGAGTACACACAACAGTGGAACAATATAGGTACATGTAGTTCACCATGTTATAGGTACTCATTAGGAGAGAAGGTATGCTAGCTAGGAGTCAGAACAAGAGTGCATTGGAGCCATTTGAGCTCATGGAAACATGAAATAAGGTATATGATGGAATATGAGGTATGTTGGGGTCATTTGTAGAGGTTACTTGTAATACCCCAAAAATATAGTCAATAATTTAACAAGATCATCATCTTTGACCGATCTTGACATCAAGCGGAAGAGGAGCAAGTGTTTTCAATAAAGGTTAAGAAAACAAGACAAAGGGAATGATATGGTAAGTAAAGAATGATATCCATCTTGTGATTATCTAAACTAAGAGTGTTGTTGCTAATTAATGCCTTAGAACAATATTATTGTTATTGGCTTAAGCTTGTAAGCACTAAGTCAATAAGTCTCACGAAGTATTGTGAACGACTTACGGTCAAAATTCTTTGTTATATGATAAACATTAGTGCAAATCAATCTTGGCCATGATATTACATTAGGCCTGGTCTATATATTTCTAAAACTATTATACATATTTGTGAGATAATGTATCATTGTGACAACTTTAGAAGGTGATGTGATTTAAACATCAGAGTCGAGTGGAGGGATTCACTTAACCCATATTATTGATTAATCACTTTGTAGATTGGTTGACATGAGCTTGTAAATTCGGGGTCGAGATGTTAATTTTGGGACCTTTTGAATTATTGAAATTGATTGTGTGGTTTGCATGTGATCCTTTTGGGGTGTCGAGGTTGGTGGATAACGATTAAACGACCAGAAATGGTAGAACCAAACCACTATGTGTATGATCATTGCTAACTTAAAGAAGGTCAAGGGCCATAAGAGACTTGCCACATAAGTAAAATTATGTATTTTAATCCTATGGACTTTGGGAAGTATGGGGAATTTAAATAATAATGATAAGGCCATGCATGTTTAAATTAAGATATTATAACGTGGTTTTATATTATATTGTAATTCATTCTTTCCAAAGGTCATTCGACCTATGTGATTGAAAGTAATTAAGTGAATGATATTTAGAAAATTTCATGGAAAAGTTAAATGAGGTTTAAACTACAGATAGCCCACCAATTTTGGAGGATAGTTGAAGGGTGGTGGTAGTTGGATGAGTCACTAGTGTGGTACTCCAACATTTAACACCATTAAATTATGCATTTAATATTTACGGAAATCTGTAAAGCTCCCTAAGGAAGCGAATTGCATGCAACTTCTTCATTTGGTTTTGTTGATGAAATTAGGGAAAAAATCCACTTCTGGTATCTGTGCATGGCAAGAAAACTATGAGTTCATATCGCTATTTTAAGAAGAGGAAGTTTGTTTTTATGGGTAAATTTATAAATCGGGAGACACCATTTTGTATGACCTGTAAAGAAGGTCGGAATTGTTGCTAGTTTGAGCCGATACCTTGAATCCATAATCTCTCTATCACTCAGAATACTTATCGGGAAAGATTTTGAAGGATGTAGGAAGTGAATTTGTAGGCAAGAAATGTTCTTATCTCCTTTATCTTTTTATTTTATCAGATGTTAGAATGAATACATATTTGTAATTTTTATGAACTAAGAATAAGTGGGTTTGAGATGGTTGGAGGTGGTTGCTTTTATACTTTGTTGTCCTGTGAAAAGAAATGGTAAAACAATATGAATGTTGAACCTGGGTTTTAATATTTTAACTTCACTACTGCTCAAATCGTGTTACTTTTTGAGACTTGAAATGAACAAAATTTGTTTGCATTTTGTCGAAGGGTTTAACCCAGAGGATAATGGGTTTCTGTTCAAATAATTTAATATTATGCAGAATCGAATTTGAATTCTTGGGTTTTCTTTTACCTGCCCGAATCCTGATATTGGATCTAGTAATAGACCAACTGTTGATAATGGTGTTTATTCTTTTACTTCTAGTCTGTGATTAACGTCTGTTGAAAATGGAGAGGTAATTGGGTTTGTGCTCAGGGCTGAGCTGGTGATATCTAGTTGTTGTTTCTATCTCAGGCATAGGATATATTAATAGTCTACTTTTATCCCCATCGAGTTGACTGTTAGTGAGTCAAGATTCTGCTAGGTTTGAGGACTTGCTAGTTTGCCAATGTAATCTTTTACCCTTGATGGGTCTGCAAGAAAATTTTATTCCTCACTCTCTCTTTCCCTAAAGTAAACATAGGTATTAACCTTTATGACATGGCTCAGTTTGAATGGTGTTTTGTGAGCTAATAACACTTCATGTTATTCTAGCATGATATGTTGAACCATGTAGCTCTTAGAGAGGTTAATGGGAAGTAGCAGGGATTACTCCTGGTTTTGTTGTAGATGAGTGGTAACAACGGCTGAGTTGCAGAATATATGTATCATAATCTGTCACCATCTAGCCATGAGTAGGTTGTAAGCTCATCCTGAATATTCCTTTTCTTAGGATATTGAAAGTTCCTTCAGTCGATGTAAATAATTGTTGAGTTGTTGAGCCTTCGGCTCACTCTATTTTAAGGAGTTTAATTATTTACTATCTTCCTTAGAAGTTGTCTAAACTAGTTTTGAACTGATACTAGAGAACAACAGATGAATTTGGGGATTGGTTTTCGAAGGGCTGAGCCTAACTGATCTTCTACCGAGTACGGAAAACCATTCTTCTCCCTTCAGGAAGCTATTCGGTTCAGATGTTATAATATTTCTATAACCAGTCACTTACTTGAGGAAATCTCAATTGGAGCTTAGGATTTGATGGATAATGATTAAAAGAGTTTGACTGTTTTATGTTTACTAGAAAGACTGAAAAGTCTAATTGAAACCAAGAGGTCTTGGTTGGTCGACACCTTGGTTATGTTTGTAAAGTTATTGCTGCTCCATTTATAAGATGCAATAATGGAACTAAAACTTAGTTTTGTTTCCATTCTTTAAATTGATTTTTAAAGAAGTTTCCAATAATTATATTATGTGGAGTATATGTAACTGATTGAATCTCTATAGGACAATTAAATCAGGTGTAACATATCTCCATTATTGAGGAGTAATATGTGCTAGTCATTGAGACAAATTTGGGGAGTTTAGACTCTTTACGTATGCATAAATAAGCTTTGGAATGGTTGTGCCTTCGGATTCTTATTACAGCTGAATATAGTAAGACATAATTTGAGGTGATGTGTTTTATTAAAGAAGGTATAACACAGTATAAATAGAAAACAAAGTCTATATTCCCTCGACTCCTTTAAGTTATTACAAGACGTAAATTGAGTTGTATATATATCATTCCTTCTTAGGATACTAATGGATAATGCGAATATGTTGTATTATGTAGCTATGAGATATAAACGCCATGTGTATTAACCGGATCTATTTGATGGATATGTTGATATTGACGAAACTCGGTTGGTTTCATTCCTGTAGCTTGATTACCTTATGTGTCCAAGGTTACTACTTGTTTTAATTGCTTGAGCAGCAACAATAGTTATAGCAATTTCTAGTTATGAATGAGATGGTATAAATACTTACCACGATTTGTAAGAGTTTGATACTCTATAAAACCTCTGTGGAATTCGGTTGTAATTATAATAACATGTGGTATTAATTAGTTGATGGTCATTTCTTGACATTAACATATTTACTAGGCATTACTTCAATTTAAATAAGAGAAGTGCTGATGAGACTTTTTCATGGAGGAATACTGGAAAAAGGTAAAAAGAGTTGTATTTAATGTTTGTAAAGCAAGTTAATTAAATATGATGTTTGTTGCATTACATGGTTAAATTGTAAGAATGAGATTATTATTACAGTATATATTCATTCTAATATGTAATGACATAAATTGATAAATGGGATAAAGGACTTTTCTTTCTCGCTTCAATCGAATTGACCTTGCCTAACCATCACAGAAAGCGAGAAAACAAACAGGAGGAAAGTAAAGAAATTCTTTGGTTATCTAATTAAACTATATGCTTACTTTTAAAGGATAAAGTGGCAGTCAATTATGAATTGAGACATTCTTAATTATGTCAAGGAAGTTATTTTTGCCTTTGAGAAAATATTTTATTGTAAAAATCTACTGGGTACATTGATGATATATTGTGACATGGTAAAGATTCCATATATATTTGGTCAATAAATACCTGCTTCATATTGTTGAAGAATGTTGATGCCTCTCTGCAATCTCTGTAATACATTCTACTATGTTGTAGTAGTGTTAGTATAAGAATGGCTTTATACTTGTGATATTTTATGAAAATTGGATCATTGGACGAATGTAATGGAGGGTTGTTGTAACTCTGTGTTAGAAATAAAACAACTATCTTATGGACTAGGTGAACCTAGTAAGTTCAATGGATGAGTTGTGAAGTTATAAATCATTAATATAATGGATAGGTTAATGAAATACACTATGGAGTAGTGTTGATGAATTCTTTAATCTAAACTGATTAACTTATGGGAAATTAATATTATTGTTAGCAAGAGGTTGTGATTCCTCACAAGACTAGTTAAAGGTCAAATGCTTGGTAGATGAGAAATCATCTATGTATGAATCTTGATGTATATGCTTATGTATACATACTTAAGGAATATTCTTTTAGTAAAGTTTGAGTAACTATACTAGAGATAAATTAATATGATGAATCTTCTAGATGATAAGATAAGGTTCAACATATAAGGGTTATGTCTTTTAACTTGTTGATGTTCCTTTTGGGCAGCACTTAAACCTTTAAGGAAATTAAGTTGAAATACTTTGTAAACTAACCCAACTCCCGTAACATGATGGGGAGTTCAACATAATACTTCAAGGTGAAATACTAAAGGATATTAGAACACGGATGTTCTTTGATGCTTTAGGAACTGTCTTTCCATAAATGGGGAAAATGAAATATAAAATCTATCGATTACCATCATTCAAAATATATGATGTGATGAACGTTTATGATGGAGTTACTCCAACTAACAAGATGTAATGAAGATAATTCATTAATATTCAGGTTGAACATAAATGCTAAAAGGGCCCATAGGATATGGGATATAGTTGGCATAGAATTGTATGGGAGATGATTAAATCTCAGAATACTAAACCTCTATGAAACCATGGGTATGATGCCCAATGCAAATAATGAGATTGTTTATGGGAACATATAGATTGTGCTCAATTTGAGTACTTGCCATCATATTCATTATGGAAGTTTGGTGTCTACGCTCCTAAAATTTGTGAGTTAAACCGACTGACATGATTAAGATATGATGGTGTGGTCATATGAAGGTTAGCATCGATCCGATAGCTGGAATTATTGGAATGTATTTTGGATGCCAAGGAAAATTGGTATAAGGATCTAGGAAAAATGATTATACTGCCAAGGTGATTGTAACCATGCAAATAAACCTAAGTTAGGGTTCGGCATTATTTTAGAAGTTCTCAAGAGGATTTGGAATAGTACTGAAACAAGAACCTTAAAATGATTAAGATTTATATATTTATATATATATATATAGATAAATCAGACCTAGCTAGTATAAATGTTGAAGTAAAACTGAATAACATGATTCTATTAATATAGCATAAGTGTTATTGAAAGGAGGGTAATGGGAATGACTCCGTATGTCCTCAATGATGAGTGAATTATGTAGCTTGCATGATTTCTTATGGGAGTAAGAATAACATTAGTGGTTATTACTCCTTGATAATGTAAGTCATTATATATATTCGGTAGAATTTGAACCACTAATAACAACAGGATTGGGAATTTAGGTCTAAAGATTGATCTATCTTATATCTGAAATAGATAGGAAGAAATGAGTATTTTTGGAACTACATTTAACCTATCGTGATACTATGGGATAGGACTCTAGATACTCTTCACTAAGTGATGAAGACGTAGGAACTAGAGCAATCTATCATGTTTAATTTATTAAGATACCATGTTCCATTTTAGGAATCTTGATAGGTCAACTCACTACCACCATTACGTGGTCATATCCATTTAATGACATTGGTTGTTATTTGAATACTGCCACATAACAACTTTACTGAGTTTCCTTATCAAGATCTTAAAATGTGGTTTGGTATTGCTTAAGTACAAGCTTGTTAAAGTTATAAGGGTAGATGAAACCCCACAAGTCAGGTACCCGATGTCAACATATGAGGGCTACGGGAAGGGAAGCAATACCTAGTAATTATGTGAATTGTTACAAAGACATTTACTTTCCTATAGGCATTATAGGATGACATCAAGGTATAACTACATGTAGGTTAATCCGGACTTGTACCTCAGACAGACTTATAGTCACATGCATCAATGACTACAAATCCATATAATCTGAACAAGTGAATAAGGTGAGATTACAAGATTCTAATGGTGAGTGTACCATCATGGAATCAAGCATGACATACATGACTCGTAAACCTCAGTGCAAGGTAGTGTAACTGCTGATTACATTGTCAAGATTTTACCATTATCTAAGCCGTGAGATGCCTCATGGGATTTCATAGGTGGAACCTGTGTACACACTTAGGGGTTATCACTTATATATAATATCCTATTAAATGAGAACCAAAGGGATACATTTTATTTATGGCTTGTAAAGAGCATTGAGGGAGAACGGGTAAAGTTCAAGATTCTCTTATATAGATGCACATGGTTCATAATAGTTATCGTAAATGGATTGTATTAAAACTTATGTTGGATTTAAATATATGGGCATTTAAATCAGATACATAAGGTAAGATAAAATAATCATAAAATAAAAATATCTAATATTGAAGTGCAAAAAGTGGATGTTACATTACTTGATGAGTTACTACATTATTTGAGTTGTCCCTAGTTGTTAAAGGTAGAATCCTTAAGGTAAGGCTATGCAATGAGATAGGATGGAAATATTGGGATATGGTGTTATAATTTTGATGATTTGAGATGTTATATTTATGGGTGATAATTCTATCGAGAAAATTTTAGGTGCCCATGATGAGTATTTTTTCAGCTATGTCGTTTTTGTGAGATAAGGTGAAAAACAATGCAAAAATCCAACTCAAAGTGCAACTTCAGATGCTCATTGTGAATAATTTTATTTGCATGCTACCTTGTGGATTTTAGCGATGATTATAAGGTTATTTAATAAGGTGTCACAAAAATAATTAGGTTTTTATGAATGAATGTTAAGAAGGCAAAGAGGTCAAAAACCCTAGTTAAACCCTAGCTAGGAGTAGTTGTAAGAAGAAGGTGAATTGTGACCCAATTTTTTGATTGATTCATAAAATTTGATGATTTTATGTTGTATAGGACTCTGAGATATTTCTAGAAATGTAATTTTTAGGTCATGGTGATGAGTGGGCCCCACCTTAAAAAAACATTTTTGATGATTTTCAGTTTAAGGTTAAAGTTGCAATATGAGGTATGAACTAAATTATACTTATGTTATGAATGTGATTTTCTATAGATTTATATGGATTTTTCAGATCAATTTCATGCAGTTTCATGAGGTTTTGAGACTCAAACAAGTTGACTGGTCAAAGGGTAGTTTTGGGCTCTTAAATAGGAGCATTCAAAGTGTTTTGGCCATATCATGAGCTAAAGAATTATTCCTCGATGGTCCAAGTTAAGGTGGAAAAAGGATTCATATATATTTTTAATGATATATGGATTTCCTCATGATGAGGTCATATGGAAGAGATTATAGGGAATTCTTTGAGAAATAATGTTTTTGTAGTTCGTGACATGATCTGTTTGTTGTGTAAGTTTTACATTATTTTAAGCATGAGATGGATTGGGTAATGATTAATATTACCTAGAATGTGAATAATGATTAATTGAGAATAAAATTAATCCATGTATAGGTATTTAATTCATGTAGGTATTATTTTATGAGCTAACCTTTGGAAAATACATTTTTGCAAAGTTGATTTCATCAAGGAAACTCTTGTTGTGGTTTGAAGTAAAAGATGTTTCATGAATTATAACATGATTATAAGTGTTAAAAATGTTACTAAATTTATTTGGAGTGGTTACATGGAATATTTTAATCTATTTTTAGTGATTTGGTGATCAAATGACATTTCCAGTGTCTTTGAAGGGTGCAGGAAACAACTTGTTTTGAGAATTGCAAAGGGAACTGGGCCTAGTAAATGAAATAATTTGATTGGTTGATATTAATTGCGACCATGTATGAATGTTTAATGATGTTTTACTCATATTTAATGGTTCATGGGTCATGAAAAAGTATGGTACTCATGTTAGGTAATTTTTAAGATTGTGCCCATGGGGTTTTGAGCCATTTTTGGCACATGAAATGAGGTTTTTGGATAGGCTGACCTAATTGGGTCATATGTAGATGTTGTATTTAAAATTTTAAATGTTTCCTTTATGTATTGGTGGAACCAATTGGAGGTAAAATTTTGGGCCTAAGTTTGAGAGATGAAATTCATATAAATAGCATGTTTTGGGTGGTTTTATAGACTAGTGGATTGTGTGCAAAGTGGAATGACCTAGGTGAAGTGTGATTGTAGGTTTTTGAGCATAAATTGGATATGAAATAAGTTTTTTAAATTTTAATTAAAATTAGAAAATATGAGAGAAATGGTTTGATGAATTTTAGAGTGATTGTGGCAAATTTATTTTGTGAAATTTTGTCACCTTGGGTTTGAGTGAAGCAACATGAGATGAAAATTGGATCTCCATCAGTTATGATAGAAAAATTAGAGATAAACACATCATAAGGTGGTTGAGTGGGTGATTTATCATTTTGGGGGTTGATCCTCCTTGTGGAGTTGGTGCTTCACAAATTTAGGGGTTGTGCTCCTCAGTGGGGTTTGGTGCCTCACTAAATTTGAAACATATCAATATAATATTATGTTTCAATGGAATTTATTCCCTTGTAGGATTTACCACTTATATATTGTGTTCTTATGGTTTTCTTATGATTTCATTGTTTCATACACTATTGATGGTTTATGGTTGTAAACAACCAAAATTGGGTCATGACCATCTAAACCCCTTTTAATTAACATACCCTCTTACCATGACCCTTTCACACATTTTTATTAATATGACTATCAATATTAGGTTAATCACCACCTCACCTTGGACCCATTCCAAGGTTATTTAACATCGAAGGCTAAGTCATCACTCCTTCACCACCTAAGACCGAGTCATTACTTCCTTATAACTAACTAAGACTCTTTCTAAACCTAATATTTATTTCCAAGTGCCTATCTCATAAATTTACCACATGTTTGAATGAGAATCAAGACTCTTGGCCCATTTCCATTCTTGACCCATGCCAAAAAGGGAAGAAACAAGCTATTTTGAATAAATTTGACTATTTCTCCCTAACTACAACCTCGTTATTCCTCGGTCGACGTTAGTCGAGGAACCACTAATGTTTCCTTTTAATAAGGATTTTAACCTCTTTCGTGGGTTATTATTTTGGGTTGGATTTTTAGTTATTCGGTTCACATATTTGGCATTTGATTGGGATTTGATGATACACTCAAAGACAAGAGCATCTACATCCTTCATCAATGACCAACTTATCGCTCCACACCTCGAACCAATCACATGGAGAGGCACTCAAGACTTATTTCCATGACATCGGATCTCATCCCGTCTCTCCTATGAGCACCCACCAACCACCACCATCTACCAATCTCTATATCTTCAGATAAGTATCTTAACCAGGTTGTTAGTTCTTAACTTTGGTCTTAGATCTCTTATTGTCTTCTATTGTATGGCTCTTTTCTCACCTGAATACCATCCATCACCCATCTACCCAATACCCTACCACGATTCTTCTCACCACTCCTTTACTCCTCTCAGACCTTCACCTAAATCCCTATACCCTATCTAAGACCTCAAAATCCCCTTTTCAATCACAAAGAGCCCAAACCAACCTCCTTTCTTGCCTTGGCACCTAATTAACACTAGCATGATCGGTTAGCCAACCGATCCCAACTAAAACCCGTGACCAACATCATTTACCTTAATAACATCGGTCTCTATGTCCGATATTTTCTCCCAAACTAGAAATCTCATTCACCCACCCAAAACTCCTCAAAACCTCCCATAACTTCACCCCGTGCCTCCATACTATCCTGCCTCACTTGAGACCTTAATACCCACGTAGTCTTTAAATTCATTCTCATGTTCACTCTAAGATTAGATTTGAAATATTATGTTTGTTTGAGATACCTAAATTATACAACTATAGTAGGAATCTCTATTTCATGTTCTTATCAAGATTTAATTTATTTTAAAACTGGATTGATAGCCTTCAGGAAGAACCATACTTCCCAAATCTAGATCTCGCTAGAAAATCCACCAATCTATGATTTAATTCTATCTTGTGGTCTTGTGTTTATTTTTAGGTAGTCCTTCCTAGACAAAACCAGTTCTATACAATCGTCCTGGTCTTCAATGGTGTATAACCTCTTCACGACCTCTAGGTATTCCTCACATACCCAACCTTCGACCTTAAACATTTTTTCATATGGTACTCCTATGTGGTGAAACATTTTCACATTCCCAAAGTGGGACCCTCATCATTTGTGGGTTCCATATATTCATTTAAGATTGCATTTTTGATTGTTTTCTTTAAAAATATTCACTAAATATCTCCTTGGTAACATTATTTCTTCAATTTTCTCTAAAGTTACATTTTATTTAGTGAAAATTAAAATGAACCATTCTTTCTTCTTTCTTGCTTGCATTAGTGAAATTCGTACTCTATTCCTATTCACTATTACTTTCATCCAATCTCAATATTTCGATTTGGGTTTAAAATTATTGCATTACATCCTGTGTATTCTTGCATTTAGCTCACATAGTCTAATTAACAATCAAATATAAAGGAGGTCATGACCATTTGATGATTATGTAATTAAGCACATGTCAATTTTTGCACACACTTTTCCAAATCACTCAAACAAACATCACATTTATTTAACATTCCCAAATCCCGTGAAGAAGCTTATCAAGGATTCAACACCCGTTGAAAGTGTGCCACGACTTGTGTTCTCGTGGATTTTCATATTAGATCTTAGACCTCAAGTACTTTGAAAGGTATATCAAATACGCCCCCATAAAAACATTCCTAAAACTATTAGATTCTAGGTATCTTATATCCACTCCTTTCTATATATTCATAGTCACCCTAAGGATTAAGCCATCAAAACACTAAAATCTTATTCCTAGGATGACATGTTTATTAGATTTTTCTTGTTAGATTTGTTAATTTCTTTATTTTATTATGCTATTTGAGGTTTGAGATCGTATTTCATCACTTTTATTTCTTTTTTCACACGCTATGACAACCAAGTGATTTCTTGTTTTGTGAGTGTGTTAGATTGGAATTGATATGCACAATCCATTTTTCATCTTCTTTTGACCAAAATATTGCTTAGAATTTCAAATTTCTTAAGTTTAGATCTAATCTTCCATACTAGCATCATTTTAGCAGGTGACATCAGGTCATTTCCTCTTATGAGAACCAGCTTCACTAACTATCGGTATCACTGTGTTTTTTATTTTCGTTAAAAACAATGAGATAATTTCACCTTCCATACATTTTCCAAAAGTCTATTTCTAAGTTTTTGTCATTTTTTACAGATCTCGACTACTTGTTTTTCATCCTTTTGTATGGTTTGGACTTGTCAATAGACATGATTTCTTACTTTCCACACAAGTTGTATACCTTTGCCTTCTATCCCTTCGTTGCCTTCCATTTCATCTCCAATGGATCCTAATTCTTCTACGAACATACCCATAGGTGATGAGGAATTCACTATATTCCTTGATCATAACACCAAGGCCTTACAACATTACCTTACTACTTCTTCCACCCATGACTCATCAGGTCAGCCCCTTTATGGAATGCCCACTTCCATGCCTACCATTTCTACCATCTCTTCCATATCGGGAATGCTAATGTGGCCACCAAAACTACTCTAGCATTAACTAATCCCATTTTAAAACCACCTACTTCTTACATAACCTCTATGTCTATGACATCTTCTCTTCCATCGAAATCTATAGTACCCATATCCACTACACATATTATATCATCATCAGTAACTTATGTACCTATTCTTACATAATTTTCAGTTGCATGTACCTCTTCCAATCCATTTCAAAATTTGGTGGTCCCTATTCCCAAAATCTTCCCCTCGTCACCACGAGGATCTCTACAAAAGAACCTCCCACTTCAATTGCATATTTGGGCTATATGCCTTCCTCGTCTTCTACTTCCTATATAACTATATCTCAATTCACATACTCGACACCACCACATACATGTATGATTTTTATGACCCAACCATCTTATCAAGTCCCTTATACCTAAGCGAGCATCCCTTAATCAAAAATACAATAGATATCATTAAAATGATGATGGATAAAATACATATGCTTGAGGCCTCAATTTCTAGGTCCTGTAATGTCTTAACATATGATGAGATTTGTAATGAACCCATCCATCCCTATATACCTATTCATCTATATCCTACGCAATGGGAACTACCTAAATTCAATCGCTTAAATATTAAGGAGGACCCACAACAAAACTTGCGTTCATTTAGACACGTTTGTTACCTAATAGGCCATGATGATGCCTTTCTCCTTCGTACCTTTCCCATGTCCCTGTCAAGACCCACCTTAGATTGGTATAGTTCTTTTCCTAAACACTCAATCTTTTCCTTTAATCAATTAGTGTAAACCTTTCTTGATCACTTTTCAATAAATATTTCTAAAATGTCTCTATCACATATTTATATTCTATTTTTCAATATGACGATGAGTCTATTGTTGATTTCATCGCATGGTGGAAAATCCTAATCAATCAGCCTTTCCTTCTCTCTCCCACATCTTGAGCTCATAGATTTGTTTACAAGGGTGTGTGTCTAACACATTTCCTCAAATATTCAGGTTCAAACATTTCATACGTTTGATGAGGATTTTACCATGTCTAAGTAGCTAGAATCCGCACTCTCGAAAAGATAAACTAAAATTGTGTAACAAAAATGCTGCCTTTAAATCAAATGAGTCTTCTTCCAAACCACCCAACAACCATCCCAAGATAAAAGGATATGCTAATGTGGTAGTTCTAAAATTTGGCCCTTCTCATCTAGCTAATCAACCTAAACCTCCTTCCAATCTCTCACCGGTGAAAAATTTTCAATATCGGTATGAAAAAAAGAGTTACACTCCCATTGGGAGCCTTATTCTTCTCAGTATTGGAAAAATGGTTAAAGGCTAGAGCCATCACTCTTCCTCCCATCAAACCACATACTAGTTTTGATCCTTCTCACCCCACACCAGCTTGGTATAAGGAAAATGACTTCTATAATTACCACCGTAAGAGGACATAATGATGCAAATTGTAAAACCTTTAAAAACATTGTGTAAGGAATGTTAAATAGTGGTGATCTCATCCTTGAAAAACCTAATGCGCCTACTAATAAAAACTTGGATGTTTTCGAAAACCTTTTCCTATTTATGCCCCATCATCAACTCACACCGTGAGATTTCTAAAGAAGAAATCAATGTATATGTGATTCATACACAGTTTCAATACAACATCCGATTCTTCTATCCAGTCTTCTCCTATGACATCTATTGAGGAAATATTCATGTGAACTCCTCTACCCATAGAGGATCCCACCTCACCTATTCCTTTACCCATAGAGGAACCCACCTCACTTGTTCCTTTACCCATAAAGGAACCCACCTTACCTATTCCTTTACCTCTAGAGGATCCCACCTCACCTATTCCTTTACCCATATATAAACCAATATTACTTGTTCCTTTACCAATGGAGGAACTAACCTTACTTATTCTTCTAACTATAGAATAACTCACCTTATTATCCTCTCTACCCGTAGAGGAGTCCACATTACCTACTTTTGCTTCTCCTCAAATCATAAAGGATCCAATTTTATACACTCTTCTTATTAGTGATACCTCTCCAAAGTTCTTCAAATATTCCATCACTCTTCTTACCTCACTCTTAACTACTTGATCAAAGGATAAGAATTTCCCTATCTCGCATGCCTCAGATCTCTTCATGGGATTTAACACCAAGTCATCATCCTCTTCATCTACTCCAAAACCATTCTCTCATTTGGTTAACCACTTGGAGTACGTTGATTACACTACCCTCTGAGGACACCTTAGAATCCCTATTTCCACACAAATACAGATGCCCTCCCCTGATACCTCGACCATATATCAAAATATCTTCAAAGTGACTAAGGATATTACACATGAACCACTTGTATTAGCCCCCTTAATCACCATCCCTCCACCGAGGCCTCCATCTACTCAAAACCTACTACCACCTTAGGGGTTTTACTAGTACCAAGTCTGTTACACCCCCTTGTGAAGCTAGACTTTTCAACTTCTTCACCACCAATCAAAAAATATACTCGACACGTAGTAGTAAGACCTAACCTCTTATGGATCAAACCCTAGTATATCCCACACCTTCTCACTCACCTTTGCCTCGATGTCGATATTGGGCCCACATCCTTCAACCTTGGTTAACTTACCCCTTTACTAAGAAAATCCTAAAGTATGATAACCTATATCCTTTCCTTTACCTCTCGTTCTTCCAACACATTCTTCTCTACCTTTAACATCACTCTTTCCAAAACCCACACTTTAACCTTGGCTTACTTAGATACCTACACCTTCTAAGTCTCCTTCATCCTCACACGTTGTTCCTTCTCCTTTACCCCAAGGTGCAACCTAAACCCCGACTGTCACTACCCACCAAAAATGTGGTTACACTAGCACGACCTCTCACCTCACCCCCTTAAAAAGTTTTCCTACCCATTTGCCCAAGACAACCTTAACTTCTCATTGTTATCCTTTAGTAGGATCCTACTCTAAAATTCTTTGTTGGTTGTTAGAGACATCTTCTATAGCACTTCTACCTATAAATCCTTATGATCCTCTCAAACCTAAACCAATAGGTTTTGATGGAAAAAACATTTGTGATTATCATCGCTCACCAAGGCATGATGTCGAGATTTGTAAGTCTCTTAAAACCATTATCCTTTAGCTTTGCGATTGTGATGGTCTCTTCAAAGAAGATGATCTGCTTGGAGGAGGATTCTATTCTTGCTTCACCCATCACTAATCAACCTAGCACCAAACCCATTTTACAACCTTTTCCTTCACATCTACTTAGGGATGAAGGTAAGTCTAAATGACCCTTGTTTCCTCCTCCTATCTTTGAAATTAATATGGTGTGAGTAGCCACTTAGTCACAACACGTGAAAGACAAAGGAAAGGAAAATTTAGTAACCCTTCTAGTTTTCCTCCACCTTCTATTACACTTGTACTTCCCCCAAGATAACCATCCTTAGGTCAACACCACCTACTTCTTTTGGGGTTACACATCATTCAATGATCAAACAACTTCACCAATCCCGTTGAATATGTATTTATATGAATTGATTCAAACCTCTGATTCTCATCATCAGGACCTCATTGAGGTCTTGCAATCCATTGAGGTTCCACCCAATGAAACTTCACTTGTCATCGCCTTCATTACCCCTCATCAGATTGCTTCCATTAATTTCTCTAAATAAGATATTTCCCCTTCACAACCTAATGATCATGATCCCTCTCTTTTCATCTCCACTTACATTAATGATATTCACATTAAACATGTTATGATTAATGGGGGTGTTAGAATCAACATCATCTCTTCTCATGTCTACGAAAAGATAGGCATACTTTCTAATTGTATGTATATTAACCCCTGTCATACTTTGATCTTTTAATGATGCCATGACCACTACCCTTGCACCGTTTTCCTCCACATCCACATGGGTCCCCGAATTATTCCCAAAATCTTCTACATTCTCGAAGGAGAGTTCTAGTATAACATTTTTCTAGGCTATCCCTGGATTCACACCATGGGTTGTGTACTTCTATCCTTCACCGTTGCCTCAAATTTGAATATGAACAGAACATTACACCATTCGAGCAGATCCCTCCCCTTAAAAACTTGTAACATGACTTACCATCCAAATGATTTCCTAATCCAAATTAAGGCATCTACCACATCTATCATATCTACCAATTTTTCCACTTCAACTTCCTCATCTAGACTTGATTTATTAATCTCAATCGAGACATCTTCCACACCTACCACTTATGTCGCTTCACTTTCCTCATTTATCCCAACCGCCAACCCTCATATTCTACCCTCTACTTGTGCCCCATCTTCTTAAGATTTAGATAGATCATCTATACCTTCTACCCAAGTACCAACCACAGACCCCTTTGTAGGTATTTTCAACATCTTTCACTCGAGAATACCACCTCCTCAAAGATTGACATATTCCATACTCCTCAAGAAAAAATACACCAACACCCATGTTACGATCATTGATACGATAGGTCATACCATATAGCCCTCCCCACCTTCACACCAACCTAACCTATGGGGGGCTTGACACTTCCTCTTATTCTATTGAACCTCCCTTCCAAACTAGACATTTTTCATCCGACTTCTCCTACCTCACCAAATACAGACTTCTCACTTAATTTTATTCACCGTTGCACTGGAAAGGATTTGGATTTGGTCGATATGAAAAATTTCATCAAATTTTCATGGATTACACCACTAGGGAACACAACAACCATTTTGGTCTTGTATTTCCTAGGCAACCTCCTCCTAAGAAGGCTGAATCATCCTCGTAGAATATGAAAATCCTTCCCCATATTCCTTACCTATAAATTTGACTTCTCTCATGGAGTCTCTAATCCCAAATCCATTCTTCCTAACAATTTTTTCATGAACACCATTTCCTTGGGACCTTTGACCTATCAATGTGATTGTGAGGTTTCATCTTCTCTTCTTCTTTATTCTGACATGTTGGATGATGATACACCTTCTATAAATGTCATTCAATATTAGGATGATGATTCTATCTTGGCCTATTCAAGTGTGGAGGATTCTTATATTCAAAGTTCAGTTACCCTCCTCTGACACATAATCATGTTGAAGGAATCTACCATAGAAATCAACATTCACACTCAAGATGAACCAAAAATTCTAAATATATTTCAATATTTAGAATCCATGAAGCAAGAGTCTTTGACCTCTTTTCTTCACGATCATAACAAGGAATGTTAGGAATAAAACTTAATTTAAACCATCATTAGTTGATATTTGAATAAATGTAATAAGTTAAAGTATTTAATTTAAATGCTTTAAACTTATGTCAATAGGTATTAGTTATCCTTAGTTGTTAGTTAACTAAGTGATAGAGTTCTCATCCCAATGTTTGTGGGATCATGTTTTATCTTGCATATTTGTTTCTAGATGATTTTCATGAGGGAAAATAGGGGCTGTTAGGGGCAATATGTTATTTCTACATATTTTCTTAGATTAGGTGATTTGTTTCCATATATTGTGGATGAGATAGAAGTTGTCCAATATCTATAAATATTGCAGCTCTCTCATTTGTTTTGTAATGCTTGATTTTGATATTAATAAAATACACAAGCACCATCTTGTTTCTGTGTAAAGCTTCTATGTCAAATATTGTTTTCAAGTATTCATTGTCAAGAATGCATTTACTTGGTCTTATAGTGATATGTCGGTTATTAACCATAATATCATGCTTCACAATATCATAACTAACACTTGATGCCAAACCCGTGAAATAGAATCTACGTAAAATGCATCCTCACATTTCTCTTCTTGTGAAAGAATAACTTCAGTGCCTTCTCTTTGTTTCCTTCATCTTACCTATTGACTATCCACAATGGGTCTCTAACATTGTTCCTATCATGAAAGCGACTGGGGGACTTCATATTTGCACTAAATTTTGTGACCTTAACCTTTCCTGTCTAAAAGATGACTTTCCTCTACCAAGCATTGACCAACTAGTTGATCTTATAACCGGCCATGAGATGTTATCTCTTATGGATGGGTTTTTGGTTATAATCAAATATTACTCACCCAGTAATATCAACACAAAACTACCTTCATCACCCCTTGGGGACCTTATGATATCATGTCATGCCCTTTGGCTTGAAAAATGCAAGTGCTACTCATTAGTGCACTATGACTTACATCTTCCATGACATCTTGCACAACATATTGGAAGACTACGTCGATGACCTTCTTGGTAAGTCCAAGTGTTACATCGAACACCTAGTTGTTTTTAAATTTATCTTTTACTTATCCAATATTGTGTTCTCCTTCAACCAAAGAAGTGTGTTTTCACAGTTCTCTCAAGTAAGCTCCTTGGTTTCATTGTCTCTTTGTGGGGTATCGAAGTTGATCTTGCTAAGATCAAGGAAATTCTTGACATGCCTCCACCTACTAACCTTCATCAACTTCATAGCTTGCAAGGAAAATTACAATCCATTCAACACTTCATCTCTCAACTTTCAAACCAATGCCAACCATTTCACCACCTCCTTAAAAGGACATTTCTTTCCATTGAATGATGAATGTCACAAAGCCTTTGAAGCATTAAAGAACTACCTTCTTCAGCCACCTGTGCTCATTCCACCTAAAGATGATCAACCTTTTTACCTTTACATTTCTACTACTAATCATTCCTTGGGTGCCATACTTGGTTATCCTCATGAGCAAGATAGGGAACAAATTGTATAGGAAACATCATTCTCGTGTAGGTGAAAGCCGATACTAAAAGCCACCAACAAATTCAAATTATGGAGGGCTTAGGACCTCAGATGCAGAGAGGTATCTATGGGTGCATAGAAGATAGATATGTGATAAAATAAATTAGATCTGTGATAATATATGCAAAATAGAAACATATATGATTAGATAACAATACGCGGGGGTTTCCCAAACAATATCCCGGTTCCAAGAGGATGTTAACTCCCTTGGAGGATGTCAACCCCTGTGTCTAGAAAGATAGAAATAAATGATGAACAGTAGATAAAATGTAAAAATAATGAAATACAAAATGCCAAGTAACTAAAATGACAAGGGGACTTAGCTTGTGCTCTTATATGGAGATGAAATGGGCATCATGATGGTAAGATGATGAACAATGTGTTATGTTTGTGGAGCCTATTTTTATGTTAGAGTGTGGTACACCTTCTATGTGTTACACTCGGGTATTTTTACAGTGGTCCCGCTCGCCGGTGAGCGGGTCAGGGGGGTTCGAGGTGAAGCCCCAAGAAAATTTTCATGGGTGGTTTATTAACCCATGGGTAATGGGTAACCGTTTGGGCTATTTTTGGGCCCATGGTTTTTCGGTACCCATTGTTTTGATACCCACGGTTTTTTTGCCCATGGTTTTGATACCCACGGTTCTTGCCCATGGTTTTGATACCCACGGTTTTGTATCAAACTACTTAAGCAATTGTCTATTTATATGGTCTTATGCATATGATACATAGACATGCAAATGTATTGTAGATGTGTTTTGAATTCAGTGTGAATTTCAGAGTTTGTTGAGCATAGCTCCAAATGTATCCGGGTATTGTTTTGAGAGAGTGAGGCTTGTAGATAAAATCGAGCAAGTGATTCTTGGTGGACGTAGCCCAAATTAGGTGAACCACGTTAAATATTGTCTCTCTGTGTTGTGTTATTTATTCTACACTTTTATTTGAGATCTGTAATATTTTCTACATATTAGTTTCTCATGTTGCTATTTTGTAAGGGATTATTCCACATATTTTATCTCTTGTTTCCTAACAATTGGTATCAAATCCTGGTTTAGTTTGCTCAAGTGTTGAATCACAGGAAAGTTTTATCTTGAGTGGGATCTATGACAGATGATGGAAGATCTAGGGTTGATAAATTCAATGGGAAAATTTTTAGTCTTTGGTAGATGCAGATGAAAGATTACCTTTATTAGAAGGATCTTTATACTCCACTGCCTCTAAGAAGGTGAATAAACCCTCGATTATGACAGATGTGGAATGGGATTTGTTGATCGGAAGGCACTTGGAACGATCCAAATGGTGTCTTGCATCTTTGGTATTATTTAATGTTTCAAAGGAAAAGACTACAAAAGAACTCGATGGAATTATTAGGAAGTTGTATGAAAAACCCTCTCGCCTCTAATAAGATATTTTAAATGAAAAAGTTGTTTAATATGAAGATGTCTGAGAATAGTTCAAGAGTAGAAGATCATTTAAATTATTTCAATATGGTTGTGAATATGCTAGCTTCGCTACATAATAGAATTTGATGAAGAAGTTAGGTATTTTTTTAATTCTGTGCTTTTACCTAAAAGTTGGAATAGCTTTCCCAGTAATGGTGGTAAGCAATTCAGATTCTAGTTAACTCAAAGTTAAAGTTTGAGGATGTTGTAGGGGTGATTCTAAGTGAGGAAATGTGAAGAAAAAGCTTTGGGAATCTTCTACTTTAGGGAATTATTTGATGGGAAACTAGAGGGAGACAAGAATAGATGAAACCATGAAAAATTGAAATATCAGGAAAGGTCAAAATCCAAGAGCAAGATTGTATTTTGGAACCGTGGGAAAGTCTCAGCATGAAAAGAAGGAATGTTGGGAGCTTCGGGACAAGAAGAAACAATAGGAAGAAAACAAGGTGGTAAATGTGGCATCGGGTAATGTATTCTAGGACACTTTGATTCTTTCTTTACATAATATTACCGAATCTTGGGTTTTAGATTTAGGGGCTTCTTTTCATACTACTCCACATAGGCATTATTTTGTTGATTATGTTCAAGGAGATTTTGGGCATGTTTTTCTTGGTGATGATGAGCCTTGCATGTATAGTTGGAAAAGGTTCTATTCAGGTTAAGATGCAGAATGGGAATACATGGCTATTGAAGGATGTCAGACATGTGCATACATTAAGGAGAAATTTGATATCGGTGGGGCAATTGGGAAGTGATGGTTGTACTGTGATATTTACAACTAACTCTTGGAAGGTTACTAAGGGTGCTCTTGTGGTGGCAAGAGGTAAGAAGGTTGGAACCTTGTATTTAACCACCGATAGTACTAATGATTTTAATCTTGTTATGGCACTATAGAATCACCATATGATCCATAAGGGCATGGACATCATAAAGAAGAATTTACCTAGATATACGAAAAGCAGTTTGGAGTTTTGTGAGGACTACATATATGGGAAATGAAGCGAGTAAGGTTTCTCAAGGTTGGACCTACAAAGAAAGAGAGTAAGTTAGAGCTGGTGCATTCGATGTGTGGGGCCACTGTATCATCTCTTGGGGTTCAAGTTATTATGTTACTTTTATTGATGATGCAACAAGGAAAGTTTGGGTTTATTGTATTAGAAACAAATATGATGTATTTGACACTTTTTTAAATGGAAAGACTTGTAGAGAATGAAACAGGTATTAAGCTAAAATGTCTCAGTCGATAATGGAGGGGAGTATTGCAAGAATGAATTTAATTATTACTTCAATAAGAATGGAATCTACAGAAAAAGATGGTTCCAGAACTCCGCAGAGAAGAATGAGGTATCGTAAAAGGATGAACAGAATAATAATGGAACGTGCTAGGAGCATGAGGTTACATGTAGGACTTCCTCTTTCTTTTTGGGTAGAAAGCGAGTGAGCACCACTGTACTTGATAACAGAGGACCCTCAAGTGCCTTGATGGAGGCATACCCGAGGAGGCTTGGTATGGTAAGAAAGTTGATTATTCATTTCTTAGAGTCTTTGGATGTGAGGTGTTTGTTCATATAGACAAGGATGATAGGACCAAGCTAGAGGCTAAATCAAAAATTGTAATTTCATTGGCTATGGTGGTGATGACTTTGGATTTAAATGTTGGAGTATTACAGACAAGAAAATCATTCGGTCTAGGGATGTGGTCTCTAATGAGAAATTCATGTATAAGCAATAGTTGCAGGAAAACAGGAAGAATCCAAGAAATAATATGTAGTGGTAGAGGATCTTCCGGATGGGATAGTGACCCATGAATCGGTTCAGAACCGACTCAACAGAACCCCAAACTTCTACAAAGTGAGGAGGTCTTCTAGGTAAGAAAAGAACCCGAATGTTTTCTCCTTCTCTTTATTATTTTTTATCACCGATAATGGAGAGCTAGAGAGCTTTGATGAAGCAATGCAGGTAGATGCCGGTGAAGTGGCAGCAAGCCATGGATGAGGAGAATAAGTCTCTCATGGAGAACCAGACTTGGGATTTGGTGAAGCTACCGGAAAGGCAAAAGAGCATTGCAGAGACAAGTGGGTGTACAGAGTTAAAGATGAAGGAGGAAAGAAAATATATAAGGTCCGGTTGGTGGGGTTTGCATAGAAACAAGGTATAGATTTTGATGAGATCTTTTCTCCTATAGTAAAAATGACTTCTATTAGAACTGTTCTTGGAATAGTGGCAGTAGAAGACTTGCAATTAGAACAATTAGATGTAAAGATTGCATTTCTCCATGGTGATTTGGAGGAGGAACTATATATGCAGCAACCAGAGGGCTATGAGGTCAAAGGTAAAGAGGAGATGGTGTGTAAACTGAAGAAGAGCTTGTATGGCTTGAAACAAGCTCCACGTCAATGGTATAAAAATTTTGATAGCTTCATGATGGAGCAAGGTTATATTAGATGTCATTCTGACCATTGCATGTATACAAAGAAATTTGAGGATGGAAGTTATATTATCATGTGTTTGTATGTTGATGACATGTTGGTTGTAGGTAAAAACATGCAGGAAATAAAAGTACTCAAGAAACAACTAAGTGGATCCTTTGATATGAAGGATTTGGGGAAGCCAAAAAATCCTTGGTATGAGGATAACTCGGATAGGAAGGAACAGAAGCTGACTTTATCTCAGGAAGAGTACATTAAGAAGGTATTAGATAGGTTTAACATGTAGGATGCTAAACTAGTTAGGACTCCTTTGGTAGGCCATTTTAAGTTATCAAAGGAGTAGTGTCCCAAGACAGAGTAGGAAAGAAACCAAATGTCCAAGGTACCTTACTCATCAGTAGTTGGTAGTTTGATGTATGCTATGGTGTGCACTAGGCCTGATATTTCCCATGCAAAGTGGGAGAGCTGTGATTAGATTTATGAGTGATCCAAGTAAAGAGCATTAAAGCAAGCAAAGAAAGTGGATCCTTCGGGATTTGAGATGGACCATGGGGACAGCTTTTGCTACTCTGAGGGATCGACACCACTTTACATGGTTATGTAGATTCAGACATGGCTGGAGATGTAGACAGCAGGAGGAGCATGACAGGTTATATTTACACTTGTAGGTGGGACAACAGTGAGATGGATTTCACAACTACAGAAGCTGGTGGCTTTGTCAACCATAGAGGCTAAGTATGTTGCTACCACAGAGGCAAGAAAAGAGATGATTTGGTTACAACAATTGCTTGAGGAGTTGGGGCATAAGCAAGAGGAATGTAAGCTACATAGTGATAGTCAGAGTGTTATACACCTAGCTAAGAACTTTGCTTTCCACTCCAAGATGAAGCATATACAGTTGAGATATCACTTCATCAAGATAGCTTTGGAGGAAGATAAGTTAAAGTTGAAGAAGATTCATACTAGTCATAATCCTCAGACATGATGACCAAGGTGGTCACAAGGGATAAAAAAATCTATGTTTAGCTTTGGTTAGCCTTCACGGATGACAGTGAAGGGTTAAAAATCTTGCTCATGGGGAAATCGGTCTTCAAGTGGGAGATTGTTATGTTTGTGGAGCCTATTTTCATGTTAGAGTTTGGTACACCTTCTATGTGTTAAACTCGGGTATTTTTACAAATGGTCCCACTCGCGGTGAGCGGGAAAGTCAGGGGGGTTCGGGGTGAATCCCAAGTAAATTTTCATGGGTGGTTTATCAACCCATGGGTAATGGGTTACCATTATAGGTCATTTTGGGCCCATGGTTTTTCGGTTTTTTGACCCATTGTTTTGATACCCACAATTGTTTTGCCCATGGTTTTGATACCCACGGTTTTGTATCAAACTTCTTAAGAAATTATCTATTTATATGGTCTTATGCATATGATACATAGACATGCAAATGTATTGCAGATGTGTTTTGAATTCGGTGTGATTCTCAGAGAGTTTGTTGAGCATAGCTCTAAACGGATCTGGTATTGTTTTGAGAGAGTGGAGGCTTGTAATAAAATCTGAGTAAGTGATTCTTGGTGGACATAGCCCAAATTGGGTGAACCACGTTAAATATTGTCTCTCTGTGTTGTGTTATTTATTCTGCACTTTTATTTGAGATCTGTAATATTTTCTGCATATTAGTTTCTACTATTACGATTCTCGTAAGGGATTATTCCGCATATTTTATCTCTTATTTCCTAACACAATGGCAAATATTTCTCCCACAATCCTCACCTCTAACTTCTAATAATGGAAAAATGTTTTCCTTGACCTCAAACTTGCAGAACTTAATTAAGCACTTTCTTCTCCTCTCCTAAAAACTTCAGTAAGTAGAGATTTCATACATGATTCTTCCTCCTTTTTTCCCACCTTTTTTTTAAGAGGAAAGACACATAATTATATATTGAGGGGAGGTTAGATGGGGTTAATGGGTAACCAAGGTTTGATAAATTGACCCTGGTTCGGGTGAGTAAGGGGGGACATGATTTGACTAGGTGGGTGAGATAATAGATTTGATTTGATTGAGTGGGGTTCATGATTTGAATGGTGGGGGAAACAATTTGATTTATGATGTTAAAGAGATAAGGATGTGATAAGGAGAAGGGAGAATGATTGACATGGAGAATGATTGACATGGTTAGGTGAAATAATGCATCCCATTTTTTAATTTAGGAGTGGGGTGTCGATGGGTATATTATTGCCCATGAATTGAATAAATTTAGGATATGTGAGATAATGCCAAATTCTAATTATCAAATGGGTCCAAATGGATCCCATTTGATAATTAATTAATTAAAGGTCATTAAATAGATGGAATTTACTCAAATGTATGAAAACAAAAAGTGAGGCGGAAATTTGAATGAAGGAGAACGAATGCGGGATGAATGAGAGGAATTACATCAAAACTAGTGTCTACATTTTCCCCTTTTTGTTGAGTGGTTTGCGATAGTAAGCCACAATACAAAACCAAAAAGGGTTGGATGAAATATGTTTCTAAGAATTAATAAAGACATGACCAAAGGTAAGATGCCTCAAGAAAAAAAGGATCGCAATAACAATGAAACATATGGTGGTGACTCCAATATCACATCGGTAGAGGACAATTACAGTGATCTCAACAGAAACAAATGACAATGTTTTATGGACCAGTGAGTGGGTGGAGACCACTACAATATGGATGTAAACTATGATGACCAGTGGGTCATAGGAAAACATCAAAATATGCACAAATAATGTGAAGAGTATGTAAAATACTTCATACATGAGGAATCGGTAGAAAATCACGCATCCACAAAAGGGACGAGGATGAAAATAATGCCCCAGCACAAGGCATGATATAAAAGGTAGATATGTAAGTAACTATTCCTTAGGGGGAATAATCATAAATGGGAACATGATGAGAAGATAGGATAGAAGGGTGAGATAGAATTCCCTAAAAGGGTGATAAATACAATGGTAATCATGTTTCATAGGAAAGATGCATAATTGATGGAAAATTAAAGTGTACGTGACAAAGAAAAAGTAGTCCCAAGTTTTTGGTAAGTAGGATGAGAAGTCAAGATACTTTTGTGAAAAAAAAAAAAGCAAAGAAAAAATTCATGGAAGAGAACAAGATCGAGATAGGTGATGGCCATTTAGTTATCCTCCAAGACAAAAAAATTCAAAGGAAGATGTGAAGATATTCTTATAATGATGATGCCCTAGGAGGACTGATGAAGATAAAATATGTGTCGATTTCTCAAAAGAGAAGAGGAAAATGTTGCGAGAGAGAAGAACAAGAATGGGATGTAATGAAATGGATTGACGGTGGTACATAAATGGAGAAACACTTAAATTGATTTTAAATTCTAGGTGTGAGAGATGTGTTATAGGATGTAATAAGAAAGAGGAAAGGGAATGGAAAGGAGTGGTTGATTATGAGAAGATAAAGAAAGGTCATGGTGAAGGAAGCAGGGGTGTGGAATAGAGGGACGAAGATGAAGGAGGAGAAAAGAAGGAATGAAAGAGGAGGAAGAAGATAACAAAGAAGGATTATAGAGAAAGGGGGAAATGATGAAGGACAAGAAAGGAGAAGACAAGAAAATGATAGAGTAGAGGGTGAAATTATGAAAAAGGGAGAGAGTTATTTAAAATGAAAGGTGTGAAGGAGGGTGAAGCAGATGAAGGTAGAGAGGTAATGAAAAAAAAAAAGATGATAGAGAAAAGAAAATTGAAGGAACCAGATCATAGTGAGGAAATCCAAGGAAAATAATATGGAACTGACCACATGGAAATGCATGTGGATGGTGGGATGATAAAAAATATGGGACAACATTGAAGAGTTAGGTTATTGATGGGGAAGTAAGAAGGAAGTGTGAGGTAAAACAGGGAAGAAGACGATATAGAGGAAGTGAAATACGACAAGGATTAGAAAGGAGGAGAGGAAAATGGAGAAAATTATGTAGCATGAAGGGAACCAAGGATGAAGATATTTGATAAAGAGTGAGAAGCATAAGGAATGTAAAGAGAAGTTGGAGGGGAGGAATGACCAGATTGGAAAAGATGCAGAGATGCGTGAGATGAGGATAAGTTGATGACAAGAAAATAGAGAGAGGGTGTATGATGAAGACAATGAAAATCTATCGATTTACAAAATTCTGTCACTTTCTTTTTTCCCCGTGTTGTGCCTAGTTAATCTTTGTTGCCATTTTTAATCTGTTCCTGGGTCGTAGATCACTTATGGGTCCATGGTTTTCTCCTTGTTTCTTTGTTCCTCTAGAAAAGGTCTGTAATTTGGGTCTCCTGTTCTCTGTTCATCTAAAAACTTGGGTTCTCCCATGTTTTCCATTCTCCATGGTCGGGATTTGTTTTCTTTGTTGTTTCTACCCTAAATACTTGAAGAAAAATGAATGGATGTGTCTCTAAGATGGATGTATTTGAGCCTTGTAACACTTCTAAATTCTCTTTCCTTGGAGAAATTTTCATTTTCGGGCTCAAATGATCATTTTTCTATATTTTATAGTTTGAAGGTGTTTCTCCAGTCAAATTTACATCCTTACATCGACAGGGGACATGGCACCTTTTGGTTGGATGCGGCTCAGCTGGGTACTTCAAAATTTCTATGAATCACCTCAACTTAAAATGTGTCCACGTGGAGGAACGGCACTCATTTGAAGATCTACTTTTTGGTTTGGCCTTGAGTAGCACTAGGAGGACACATGGAGGTTTCCACTACTTTTTCCTAGACTTAGATAAATTTTATGCAACTAAAATAGTTTGGTAGAGAACAGGGACACGTGGCAAGCCCATGCTCACTCAGAGTCTTTTAAAGAAGTGCCAGAGGACACTTGGAGGCCTCCACTCACTTTACATTTTTCTTGGACTTTTCAATGGCCAAAGGAGACTGCCTCGAGCATGACACTTGGCACCTTCCACTGAGCTTCGAGCCTTCAAACAAATTTTTTTGTCGGCCAGGACACGTGGCGAGCCCACACTCATTCAAGGTCTCAATTTTTGGGGACCATCTCAAGGTGCGCCATAGTGACACGTGGTAGTTTGACAAGTCAAAAGGAGTGGGAAGCGGACATCGAGGGAAACTTAGAATTTTTTTCCTCTTATGCTCAAAAGGGTTAAGATATCAAAAATGGCCTCGCAAGCCCGATGGAAGAAAGGTCAAAGCTTGCTCTAGTCAATGGCGGAGGTGCGAGCCTTTGAGGAAATTTGGAAAATTTTCCCTTTGTGGGAAAAAGAGTTAAAAGTAAAAAAGGAAGTGTGGTTCCACTGGGACCCACATTGGAAACTTGAAGCGGAAGGGCGAGGCTGCGGGAAAACTTGGAAAATTTTCCTTTTCCAAAAAGAGGGTCAAATGGAAGAATTTATCCGGTTCCTTTGGGACCCACCTCAGGACACGTGTCAGGCTCATTTCTCAAGGGTAGAGATGTGGAACAAAATGTGAAATTTTTCCATTTTTCCAAAAGTTGTAAAAAGTTAGAGGAAACCCCCGGGTCTATTTTTAAGTTTGAATCTTCCACGTGGATGGCCCAAATTCAAAGTAAAGATCAACGGCAACTGAGAGTCTGAATCTGATTTTCCCCCCATTTTTACTAAAACATGCCTAGAAGTGTGAGTCTTCATGATTTCTTGGTATCTCCTACATGCCAAGCAGAGAGGGAGTTAATGTTGATATCTAAGTTTGGTGGGGAGATCTGAAGATGTCTTTTGCCATTAAAATGGTTTGACTATCATGCTCGATCAGATTTTCCATTTTTCTTCTCCCAAGCATGCAAGGAGCTAGATTTGATAGATTAGGGGTGAAGTGGTTGGCGAATTGAAGAAAGAGTGATCTACCAGAGGAAGGAGTTGAATGTGGGAGATATTCGATGAGATCTACCCCTCGAGCACCTGAACTTTTATAGATCTGATTCTGGGAATCGCGATCGTGATCATGGCAAGCACTGGTAGCACTCAAGGTCTATATTTTTGGGGGAAAGGGGCTCTATTATAAATGTTATAAATGGCACAAATTTTTTGTGCAAATGGTTGGAGTGTTAGGGGTCGGGACTGAATTTTCTAATAGAAAAAGGCTTGACATAAGCCCATCATTTTGAGAAGCCATTTGAGAAGCTTATATATCTCTTTTTATTAAATCTAATCATGTCAAGGTGGTTGCAAGTGTACAACCATTGACAAGCTCTGAGACTATTCTAGAAACTTTCCCCTGCTGATAGATTTAATCAAATTCAAGTTATTTTGTGTTGTCTTGAGAAAAATGTGTTTGTTTTATTTCTAAATGTATGTGAGTAGTTTTTCTTGTTTTTATTGCAATCTTGTATTAAAATCTGATTCAATCACATAGGCCTCAATCCTTGTGATATTTTAGTGGCATCTGCAATTTCATTTCTCATAAGAGCTTTCATCTGGGATTGGAATAAATGATTTAAAATCACTTTTCTTTCATCTATTGATAGAGATTGTCTGTAAGCCTCTAGGTGTACCTTAGGCATGATTTGACTCAGATCTTGATGCTTTGTTGGATTTTCTAACTCGAGCCTTCATGATAGAATCTCAAAGATTGTGTGAAAAGTGCTAATCTGGGCCTCCATTGAAGCACATATTCTAGTTAAAGAAACATTTTAGCTATTTTGTGGCATTCTGTTGGTTTAACCTTCCATTTTGTAAGATTCCTCAAGGATCTGGTGAATCAAGTTCATCCTGCCCCACCTCCCACCAAAAATTTATTCAAAAACAACCAATCCTACCCATACTACCCCTATTTTCCGTGTGCATACAAATGCATAATCTCTATTACCAAAACATGCAGAAGCAATCAAGGTCCCAAATGTCTTTAGTAACCTTTTCCTTGTTGTGAAAATATCTCCATGATCTGGAAGTGACAACTCGTGAGAGTCAGATTTGGTGTGTTGATCATATTTTCCCAAGGTCTTCTCTATAAAATTTATGCAAAAGAAGGATTTACCAACATTCTTCAATAACAGAGGTTACAAAATAGGTTCTCTTACCTTGGTTGAAAGGCACAACCTAAAATAGTTAGGATCAGATCACATCCTTTTAAGGTGCTACCCACCCCTTTCAAAACCTGAGTGCTAACAAGTCAGATAGATTGCTTCCCTAGCTACAAAATGACATACATGATTATCTATCTTCCTCTGAGTGTCCTATCAAATCCATGATGTTGCTTTCAATCTTTGAAGGAGATTAAATTTGGGTACCAACACACTTTATGTTGCCATTGCTGGGGATTGTTTAAGTTGTTGAGACCAATTTGTTGATTTGTTGTTATTTCATATCCATCTAGCCCATCAACAACATGCTTCTGGCATCATTTTTAGGGATTGTTTTGAATTATTGGGAACTAATTTACATTGTTGAAGACTGATTTGTTGATCTATTACTTGGTTCATGTTTTTTGGCCCATCAACACACTTTGTGCCATTACCGGGACTTACAACTCACATTTAGACCCTAGTAAAACACTTCTTGTATGCTCCAAGTGTTGTGTGTAGTTCTTTTAGTTTTCACACCTAGTGCACTAGCTTTCATTTGATAAATCTGGGTAAAGAAAGGTTAGAATCTTTCCATTTCTAGTTTCTAGCATTAATGACATTTGACATATCATATTTAGTGCATTTGCACAACTAGGTGGAAATCCTTAGTGGCAACTCCTGTTGATCTGATTTTTAATGAGTACTAGTGTCTTAAAACTCTATCAAAGTTAGATTTGTTACTAATATTGGCAAAGATGGAAGGAAGAAGATCTTTCTTTGCTAGGGATCCTACTAGGACATTGTTTCCAGAGCTAGGAAAAGAAAAATCAGAAGGAAGAAAATCCTGGAGAGTTGTGGGAGAACAATAGACAAGAAGAGGGATCTCCATTGATGAAAGTGATTAGCCTATCATTGAAGACTGCCATTCAAGTGACTCTGAATCAGGTAGCCTCTTTGTGGAATTGAATTCTCTAGCTGAGAAGGGCCTTCATTTGATTTTGAATGGTTTTCTTCACATTCTACACCTATCTTTTCTAAGGTTGATAGGGATTTCCAAGAGACAAGGCCTTTGGGGGGTATCCATTTTGAAAATTATACTCCTGTGTTCCAAGGACCCTCAACCCCTTATCAATTTGTCACCCCTCTAGGGTCACCTTCTCGAATCAACATGGCCCAGCCCCACCCAAGACCCCCTTTTGTTGTAAACACCTTTGGACCTATAAATTTTGTGGGAATGGTTGGATATCCAAATGCAGTGCCTCAAGATGTAAGGAACAAAATGCCAAAGTTCCAAGGAAACAATGCTATAACTGTGATCAACATCTAAAGCTTTTTATCAATATGATGGAAGATTTTGAGATTGAACATGAAGATGTATATATCAAGTTGTTTATCCATACCTTGGAAGAAGATGCTAGGGATTGGTATAAAGCATTTCTAGATAACTCTATTGATTCTTGGACTGAGATGAGTAATGCATTTAGATTGCAGTATGGTGATAGAACTAACCCTAGGTTTCTTTTGACATAATTTGAAAACATCAAAAAGAATCCTAATGAGTCAATACATGATTTCAACACAAGGTTTAATAAGACCTTGAGGAGATTTCCTGTTAGGATAAGGCCTTGTGATGAGTCATGTTTGATCAAATATTCTGATGCATTTGATAAAAAGGTTGCATATTACTTAAGAGACAAGAACCCCACAAATTTGAGGTAGGCCTTCACCATGGCTTTACAAATAGAGAACAACATCAAGGAAATTGGAAAGCCTCCAAAAAGGAGGGTGTAAAATTGATTAACCCAAAAACCTCAAACAAGTAAAGCTTCGATTTGGAGGAGGTTGTGAAAACTTTGGTAGGGGATGTCAAAGAAATTTCCTACAAACTAGCTCAGGATGAGAAAGGAATTGGGTAGAGCTCACAAGGTCAACACAAGCAACAAAGCCAAGACAGGTTTACAAATCACCAAATATCTGATGACAGAGGCAAAGGACCTGTTGGATTTGGAAATAGGTAGCCTCAAGGTAGGGAGAACAAATTGGTGCCTAATCCTTTTTCTCGAGTTGTTGTTGTGGAGGAGACAAATATCATTGATTGGTGTGACAAATGTTTCATGCCTCATGCTCCTTGTGAAGAAGATCAGCAAGAAGAAGAAGAAGTGATGAAATGATGATGATGTCTACATGATGGGTTATTCCACAAGCTTACAACAAGGGGAAACTTCAACTGAGGTGATAAGTGCCCGAGATTACGCTGCCACTTTTTGGGACTACATTCATAGGGTACCTATTCTTTCTCCCTCTCATACTTTAGAAGTAGATATTGTACATTATTTTGAATTTCCCAATAATGACTTTGAATATTTAAGGGATTTAATGATAAATAAGTATGATGGAGGAATTCCATCTGAGGAAGATAGACAGTTACTGATGAATGTTGTTGTTTCTCAAGAGAAGGAATATAACACAAGAAGTAAGGTTGTCAAAGGGACAGGGCCTCAAGCCAAGCCAAAATCTCCCTTACTTTCAAACATTCCTAAAGAGGCTCCTAAGAAAGATGCATCTCCCAAGAGCCCTATAGTTCCAAACAAAAATCATACCCCTACTCATGCCCAAGTTATCAAAAATCCTATACCACCTAATGAGTGTGTTGGCTTTCCTTCCAATACTACCTTGCCAAAGGAATGTCCCATATGATATTTCCCAAGTTTTAAGTCAAATCAAAGTCTTTGTTCCAATTGTTGAGTTTCTTAGGATTCTTGAGCACAAAAAGAGAGCATTTGAATACTTGGGATTGAAAGAAGAGAAGACTGCCCTAGGCAGAAATGTAAATATTGTGGAGACTCCTCCAATCATTCAAGAATTAGAGACACCACCAGCATTGGAGGAGCTAGATGAACCACCTAAGGTCTATTTGGGGACATCCTTGGTGGACTCTCAATGAATGTGGATCCATTCTTCACCACTTTGATCATTAAGGATAGACTATTGCACAACTGCATGTTTGACTCAAGGGCATCATGCAATGTCATGCCTTTGGAAGTCATGAATGAGCTAAATATCAAAGTGACAGCAAAGCATATGGGAAGTGCACTACCATGGATTCCAGAGAAGTTCCAGTAGTGGGATGTGTGAAGGGTTTGGTGGTGCAGCTTGCAGCTTACCTAGGTAAAAATTTAAAACTTGATGTTGTCATCATTGACTGCCCAACCAAGTGGGGCATGCTACTATCAAGAAAATGGGTTGCTAGTGTTGGTGGGAGTGTCCAAATGGATATGTCCTATGCCACCATTCCAATTGAAGGCAGCCTTGTCAGGTTGTATGGAGAAAAGAAAATGTTACATCTTATTGAGGATCCCAACAATGCATCCTATGAAGTATTGTACACAAATGTTGATGCTGACAACTTTGTAGGATTTGTTGATGGAAAGGAGCACAAGATTGAGAATGTAGGTGTCTTGAACAAGCGGGGCTCTCCTTGGACTCTATTGTTTGATGGAGCTTGCTCCAAGTTTGGGAATGGTGCTGGTGTTGTTCTACTTTCTCCTGGTCAGAAAAATTTGTTTTTTCCTTCAAACTCAACTTTGAGTGCACCAACAACATTGTTGAGTATGAGGCACTATTGTTGGGTTTAATAATTTCTTGGAAATATGGTATCAAGGACATCATTGTCAAAGGAGACTCATAATTAATTGTAAAACAAGTCGAAAATTGTATGCCACAAAGAATCAATGAATGAAATAATATAAACATGTAGTTTGGGATCTTCATTGAGATGTTTGATTCATTCAACATAGTGCATCATGATAGGAAATTCAATGACTTGGAGAAAAGCTTGCAGTGTTGGGGTCTCGGTTTGAACAATTGTACAATGTCCCCATATTGTGAATATGATGTTGAGGTATTGACAAGACCTTCTATCCCTGACAACATTAAACATTGGTAGGTTTTTGATGATGATGCTCAGATCAAAAGATTTGCAAAACAAGGGAGAGTTTTCTTGATCAATGCATTGATTTGGAGCCAATGGTATGTACAATAGAGGGAAAAGAAACCTTGTTTGGCAAGGGCATCATCCAACTAAAGACCAATACCATTCCTAGAGGGCTGGTTTCTCTTGAGTCCAATTTTGATAATGTTGATCACATTATTAATAGATGCATAACAACCTCAAGGGATATTGAGGAGCATGATCTTGGTACAAAGGAGAAGCCAAGGAAAATTTGGTTAGGTAGTAATCTCAGCAAGGAGGAGAAGCAATCATACATCCAATTGTTGAAAAAATACCAAGATTGCATGGCTTGGACCTATTCTGAACTAAAAGCATACAGAGAGGACCTGTTTCAACATGAGATTCCCTTGGAGTCTAATGCAAAGCCATTTAGGTAGAAGCAGAGGCCCATCAATCCACTCTTATCTCTCAAAATGCAAGAGGAACTAAAGAAATTGAGGGATGGAGGGATTATTCAGCCCACAAGGTATTCTTCTTGGGTTGCAAACCTAGTGCCAGTGAGAAAGAAGAATGGTGACATCAGGCTATGTGTAGATTTCAGAATCTAAAATAGAGCATCAATGAAGGATAATTATCCTTTACCAAATATGGAGAACATGCTGCAGTTAGTGACTAGTTCTGAGTTGCTTTCCACCTTGGATGGTTTCTCTGGTTATAACCAAGTTGTGGTGAAGGAATCAGAAAGGATCAAGATAACCTTTACTACTCCTTGGGGACCTATGTTTATGTCAAGATGCCCTTTGGTCTGATGAATGTTGAGCCACCTTTCAAAGAGCAATGGATGTTGCTTTTGCTAGTTACATCAATGAGTTTATTGTTGTCTACTAAGATGATGTGACTGTGTTTTCTAGAAAGAGAAGTGACCACTTGCTGCACTTGGAGAAGATGTTGATAAGATGTAGAGAATGTGGCATCTCACTCAATCCAAAGAAGTGCCATTTTGGAGTGCAGAAGGCAAAATTTGCTTGGTCACATTGTGTCACAAGAAGAGTGATGATTGATCCAGAAAGAGTAGAGGCCATCAAGCAAGGTCCCAATCCCAAGAACCAAGAAAGGAATTCAGTCCTTCTTTGGGTAAGATAAACTTCATCAGAAGATTCATATCAAACTTTGTTGAGTTGACCATTCCAATCACTTCCATGTGAAGAAAGACCAGGTCATCAAATGGGAGGAGGTTGCCATCCAAGCTTTCAATGGGATTAAAGAGGCACTAAAGCATGCACCTATTTTGGCAGCTCTAGACTATAAGAAACCTTTCCAACTATTTTCCTTTGCTTCAGAGAACACTATTGCTTCTTCTTCCTACTTGTAGAAAGATGATGAAGGGGCTGAGAGGCCAATTGCCTTCTTCAGTAAGGCCTTGTAGGGGGCTGAGCTGAAGTACACTATCATGGAAAAGTAGGCATTTTCCTTGGTAAAAGAAAAAAGGTTTTTAGACCTTACATTCTAAGTTCTAAAGTGGTTGCTTATGTTCCCCACACCATGGTGAAGGACATTTTTTCAGAGATGGAAGTCTCAAGAAAAAGATGTAGGTGGGTGAACAAGTTGCAAGAATATGATATGGATATCCAAACCACGAAGTTGGTGAGAGGTTTGGGCTTAGCTAAGCTTATGGCTGAGAGAAACTTGCAAACTATTGAGGTAAATGAGGTAGAAGAAGAAAGGGCAAGGTGTTTTTGAAAGGTTGATGAGTTTTGAGTGGTACAAGGATGTAATTTTCTATCTCAAACACTTATACTACCCTGAGTATTTAAGTAAGAACCAGAAAAGAGATCTTAAGTTGGCTTCCCAAAAATATGTCATCACTGATTATGGGTTAGCTTGGAAGAACCTAGAGGGAGTCCTCTTAAGGTGCATTACTGAAGAAGAAGCCCCAAGATAATTGTTGATCTCCATGGAGGAGTTTGTGGGGGCATTTTGCTGCAAGAGTAATAACACACAAGATCCTGAGGGCTGGTTATTGGTGGCCAACTCTCTTTAAGGATACAACTCTTTTGGTTAGAAGATGTGAGTTGTCAACGCTTCTCTGAAGACTGAAAGCTTCAGGCTCCCTTCCTTTATAGCCTATATCAATTGAAGCCCCATTCAAGCAATGGGGAATGGATTTCATTGGTGAGATTTCAGACCCTTCAAGTGCTGGCCATAAGTGGATTCTAGTAGCCACTGACTACTTCACCAAGTGGGTGGAGGCAATCCCCACCAAAAGAGCAACACACCAAATTGTCATGGATTTTCTATTGAACCATATCATCTGCAGGTTTGGGGTGCCAATCAAGATTGTTGTTAACAATGCCATGAGCTTTAGAGCTAAACCTTTGGTGGCAATGTGCAAAGAATATGGGATCAACCTAACATATGCCTCTAATTACAATCCCCAAGGAAATGGACAAGATGAGTCCAGTAATAAAAATTTGTGAAGATTATCATAAGAACATTGGAGCAGAACAAGAGAAAGTGGGGTGAATAGTTGAAGTTTGTTGTTTGGGCTGATAGGATCACTGCTAAAAGAGCCACTGAAAGAGTCCATTTGAGTTGGTATATGGGACTCAGGCCCTGCTGCCCTTCATATGCAACTATCTTCATATCAATTTATGCAACAACTGAAGATCAAGAGGTAAGTCCTTATGATGCTCGCATTAACCAGATTGTTGAGCTTGATGAAGAGAGGAGGGCATCCCACCAGAGGCATGTAAAGTTTAGAGAGCAAGGCTGAAGAAGTTATTTGACAAGAAGGTCACTCCCAGGCTTTCAACGTTGGAGATCTTGTGTTGCTATGGGATAACAGGCATGAAGATAAGGGCAAGCATGGCAAGTTTGACTCATTATGGATGGGCCCTTACTCCATTGATATCAGGATTGGTGAGCATACCTTCTTCCTCAAGGACTTAGATGGTGAACTGCTCAAATTTCCTATTAATGGTAGGCATTTGAAGCATTTCTTGGATTGATTCCCTAAATCAAGGCATAAAATCTTGTGTATAATGTATAGTTTGTTGTTTGTTTCTTGTCTTTTGTGTTTTTTGTTCATTCTGGTCCTCGGTGACCTATTTTTGTTGGTTTCTCTATTTCATTTTTTGGGGAGATGGCTCTGTTTCTCTACTCTGCAAATTGACTCCATTTCCCAATGGCTATTCTTAGCACTTGGTCTACCTTTGTTCTTGTGGCACTCACAGGAGTGCCCATCCCCAAGTCGGAGCCGATGTTGGTGCTCAAAATAGTCTCACCCCATTTTTCCTTTGAAAATCTATCGATTTACAGCCTCTGTCACTTTCTTTTTCCCGTGTTGTGCCTAGTTAATCTTTGTTTCCATTTTTAATTTGTTCTTGGGTCGTAGATCACTTATGGGTCCATGGTTTTCTCCTTATTTCTTTGTTCCTCTGGAAAAGGTCTGTAATTTGGGTCTCCCATTCTCTGTTCATCTAAAAACTCGGTTCTCCCATGTTTTCTATTCTCCATGGTCGATTTTGTTTTCCTTGTCATTTCTTCCTAAATACTTGAAGAAAATGAATGATGTGTCTCGATGGATGTATTTGAGCCTTGTAACATTTCTAAATTCTCTATCCTTGAGAAATTTTCATTTTCGGCTCAAATGATCATTTTTTTATATTTTACGGTTTGATGGTGTTTCTCCCAGTCAAATTTACATCCTTGCATCGATAGGGACATGGCACCTTTTGGTTGGATGTGGCTCGGCTGGGTACTTCAAAATTTCTATGAATCACCTCAACTTAAAAATGTCCACGTGGAGGAATGATGCTCATTTGAAGATCTACTTTTTGGTTTGGCCTTAGAGTAGCACCAGAGGACACGTGGAGGTTTCCGCTACTTTTCCCAGACTTAGATAAATTTTATGCAGCTAAAATAGTTTGGAAAGGGAGAATAGAACACGTGGCATGCCCCACTCACTCGGAGTATTTTAGTCTTTTAAAAGAAGCCCAGAGGACACTTGGAGGCCTCCACTCACTTTACATTTTTCTTGGACTTTTCAACGACCAAAGGAGACTACCCTGAGCATGACACTTGGCACCTTCCTGCTTCGAGCCTTCAAACAAATTTTTCTAGGCCAGGACACGTGGCGAGCCTACGCTCATTCAAGGTCTCAATTTTTGGGGACCATCTCAAGGTGCACCATAGTGACACATGGTAGTTTGACAAGTCAAAAGGAGTGGGGAAGCGACCATCGAGGGGCAACTTAGAATTTTTGCCTCTTATGCTCAAAAGGGTTAAGATATCAAAAATGGCCCACAAGCCCGATGGAAGAAAGGTCAAAGCTTGCTCCAATCAACGGCAGAGGTGCGGGCCTTCGAGGAAATTTGGAAATTTTTCCTTTGTGGGAAAAGAGTTAAAAGTAAAAAGGAAGCATGGTTCCATTGGGACCCACATTGGAAACTTGAAGCGGAAGGGCGAGTTATGGGGAAAACTTGGAAAATTTTCCTTTTCCAAAAAGAGGGTCAAATGGTAGAATTTATCCATGGTTCCTTTGGGACCCACCTCAGACACGTGTCAAGCTCATTTCTCGAGGGTGGAGATGGAACAAAATGTGAAATTTTTCCATTTTTCCAAAAGTTGTAAAAAGTCAGAGGAAACCCCGGGTCTGTTTTTAAGTTTGAATCTTCCACGTGGATGGCCCAAATTCAAAGTAAAGATCAATGGCAGCTGAGAGTCTAAATCTGATTTTCCCCCATTTTTACTAAAACACGCCTAGAAGTGTGAGTCTTCATGATTTCTTGGTATCTCCTACACGCCAAGTAGAGAGGGAGTTAATGTTGATATCTGAGTTTGGTGGGGAGATCTGAAGATGTCTTTCACCATTAAAATGGTCTAACTATCATGCTCGATCAAATTTTCCATTTTTCTTCTCCCAAGCACGCAAGGAGCCAAATTTGAAAAATTAGGGGTAAGTGGTTGGTGAATTGAAGAAAGAGTGATCTACTAGAGGAAGGAGTTGAATGTGGGAGATATTCAATGAGATCTTCCCCCTCGAGCACTTGGTAACTTTTTACATAGATCTGATTCTGGGAATCGTGATCATGATCATGGAAAGCACTGGTAGCACTCAAGGTCTAGATTTTTTGGGGAAAAGGGGCTCTATTGTAAATGTTATAAATGGCACAAATTTTTCATGCAAATGGTTGGAGTGTTAGGGGTCGGACTAAATTTTCTAATAGAAAAAATCTTACAGAGCCCATCATTTTGAGAATCCATTTGAGAAGCTTGTATATCTCTTTTGTATTAAATCTGATCATGTCAAGGTGGTTGCAAGTGTACAACCATTGAAAAGCTCTGAGACTATTCTAGAAACTTTCCCTTGCTGATAGATTTAATCAAATTTGAGTTATTCTAGTGTTGTCTTGAGCAAAATGTGTTTGTTTTATTTCTGAATGTATGCAAGTAGTTTTTCTTGTTTCTGTTGCAATCTTGTATTAAAATCTGATTCAATCACATAGGCCTCAATCCTTGTGACAATTTAGTGGCATCTACAATTTCATTTCTCATAAGAGCTTTCATCTGGGATTGGAATAAATGATTTAAAATCACTTTTCTTTCATCTGTTGAAAGATTGTCTGTAAGCCTCTGGGTGTACCTTAGGCATGATTTGACTCAGATCTTGATGCTTTGTTGGATTTTCTAACTCAAGCCTTCATGATAGAATCTCAAAGATTGTGTGAAAAAGTGCTAATCTAGGCCTCCATTGAAGCACATATTCTAGTTAAAGAAACATTTTAGCTATTATGTGGCATTCTGTTGGTTTAACCTTCCATTTTGTAAGATTCCTCAAGGATCTGGTGAATCAAGTTCATCCTGCCCCACCTCCCACCAAAAAATTTATTCAAAAACAACCAATCCTACCTGTACTACCCCTGTTTGTCCTGTGTGCATACAAATGCATAATCTTTGTTACCAAAACATGTAAAAGCAATCAGGGTCCCAAATGTCTTTAGTAACCTTTGCCTTGTTGTGAAAATATCTCCATGATCTAGAAGTGACAACTCGTGAGAGTCAGATTTGGTGTGTTGATCATATTTTCCCAAGGTCTTCTATAAAATTTATGTAAAAGAAGGATTTACATTGATTCTTCAATAACAAGAGGTTACAAAATAGGTTCTCTTACCTTGGTTGAAAGGCACAACCTAAAATAGTTAGGATCATATCACATCCTTTTAAGGTGCTACCCACCCCTTTCAAAACCTGAGTGCTAACAAGTTAGATAGATTGCTTCCCCGGACTACAAAATGACATACATGATTATCTATGGAGGGTGTCAAAGAGAAGGATCCAAGCTATGTAGAATGGGGATGAGTGATTTTAGGAGAAGTCCACCGATAATTATTAGTGTAGAAACAAAAGATGATGATGAAATAATGTTAGGAGATGAACAATGACAATGACGGGTAAGTATGGGGGTAGATATGTGGGAGAACTCTAGAAGATGGAGTGGAAAGAGTAAATAAAGGAGGGATAACAATGTGTGTGAAGATGAAGGTGAGGAGAGGATGCAGTGGATGAGAATGAATGAGATAAAGATGAAGAAATAAGACATGAAATGAATGGGGAAGAAATGGTTAAGTAATATTACCAAGCGAGGGATGATGGAGATGAACAAGGGGCAAGTATAAATTGGTGCTTGCGAAATGGAAGAGGAGGTGAGAGGATGTGATGATGTGATGATAGGGAATGACGAGAAAATGTAGATGGAGAGAATGTGGAGTGGTAGGCGATTGTATAATGATAGATCATCCTTAAGAGATATTAATAAGTAAGATCACCATACTGCATGAGGAGTTAAGTAAGATCACCAAACCGATAGTGACGATATGGAAGGAGAAAGATAACATTGTATTGGGTACATGTGTGGAATGGTTGGTTGGGCAAGATGATTATGATGAGAGACGAGATACAGAAGATGATGGAAATATGATGGGATGTGGAAGGGTCAGATGGAAAACCATTCTTAAGAGGGACTCTTAAGTAATATTTCCATGCGATGGGGATGGTTAAGTAGGATTGCCAAGCCAAAGAAGAAGAAGAATGATGAAAATACTGAGCGGTGTATACCAAAATGGAACAAGAGATGAAAGGAGGTGATATCAAGGTGATAACAAGGAAACAAAGGAGTGTGACATGAGTGGATGGAGGAACATATGTAGTGTATATGGAGAGTGTAAGGGAAATCCTTAATTAGGATGCCCACATGGTGGGAATGATGATGTAAGAGTGTCAAGTGAAAAGGAGGAGCGGAAAGATGTTTTTGGTGGTGATTATCATTTGCTGAAAGAGGAAATGGTGGAGAAGATTCTAAAGCGGGAGGATCCAAGGAAGAAGATATACCTTAACTAATATTCTCTGGTTGTATAGATGGTTAAGTTAGATTGTCAAACTAAAAGTAGAAGAATGAAAGGGGAACTCAAGATGAAAAACAAGTAGGATATATAACGTGGTGAAAGGGGAAAAAAGGTGAGAATGATGGTGTGGAGACAAATTTTGATGAGTGGAAATGGGGAGTGAAGAGAAATGGATCAAAGACATTGTTTAACATGTTGGGGGATAAGAAGTTGCGGATAATGAACTTTCCTCGAGAAGAATCCTCAAGTAGGATTCGTAAACTACTGAAAGAAAGGAACACGAGAACCGATGTCAAAAATAATGCACCATAATGAAGTTTCACTCTAATGGTAACGCCAAGATCCAATGTAATAATAAAGATTCGAACAATGGATAGAATATGCAAATAAGAAAATTGGTCTCGCATAAGTTCATAGATCAAAAAATGACATATAAATAGGGGTGTTGTGTAACCCCCATGCCTAAACAAGGAAAGAATATTAATGACACCACTAACGAATATGACGTGACTGACGCATATGACACCACTAAAGGAGTTACAATTCCAAATAAGAAATGTAACTCCTATGACACACCACGCAAATGACAATGAAAAATTCTATGAAAAAATCGATACTTGTCATTTAACTTCCTAATACCTATGACTCTCGCAAGGTGAGATGAATCACTAGGTGATGTGGATGATGACTAGGCATGTCACACACACCAACACCCCCTTCATCAAGCCAAGGAAGAGGTCATGGTAATCCAGAAATAGAAAAGAAGACTCCCCTAGACAACTAAGAAAGATGTGTCAATGGGGCCCGACAACTAAAGGCCTGATAAGGTGCCCATATACAAACAACATATTTCTAGAAAGAAGAAGAGGAGAAGAAGGAGGACTATATAGCCTAAAGAAGATGGGTAGCTACAACAAACCTCACCCCAAGAAGAGACCGCAAGTGAAGAAATTTCACCTCAGTGAAGGGCTTGGTGAATATGTCTGTAACCTGATCACTGTTTGAACATACTATATGTCGATGATGTTTTCATGTATCAGCTCCCATATGAAGTGCATGTGAATCTCAATGTGCTTCATCCACTGATGCTGAAATGGATTTCTAAAAATCGAGATAGTGCTCATGTTGTCACAATAGATAATGTAGGCCATTGAAATTGGATGCCAAACTCTCTCAAGATACCCCCGTAACCAAACAACTTCGTGGCAGCATTAACTACTCCTCTGTACTCTACTTCTATCAATGATATGGAAATGGTGTTCTGCTTCTTGCTGGACCAACTGATAGGACCTAAACCAAGAGTGAAACTGTAGCCTGAGGTAGACTTCCGATGATCTAGATCACCGGCCCAATCTGAGTCTGTAAATCCAACCAAGTCAATCTTAGTCCCTCCTAAGTAATGAATACCATCTGTGTGAGTGCCATGAACATAGTGAAGGATCCATTTTGGTGATTTTAAATGCAAATCATGAGGCTCCTACATAAATCTAGACACGATGCCGAAAACATATGATAGATCTGGTTGAGTGTGAGTAAGGTAGATCAAGCTCCCCACCAACTACCAATAAAGGGTACCATCAACCAAGGGGGAAGAGAAATCAAAACCAACTTGACCCCGAAAAGAAAAGGAGTAGGTGAGGACTTGCAATCAGACATGTGAAACCGAGAAAGAAAATCAAGAGAGTACTTAGGTTGCGAGATCATAATTCCCAAGTCAAATTGTGAAATCTAGATCCCAATAAAATAATGAAGCAATCCTAAGTCAGACATGGAGAACTTATTTTCCAAGGAGATATTCATAGAATCAATGATAGAAGAAGAGCTAGCTATGATAAAAAATCATCAACATAGAGAACACAAATAATCATGGAGTCATCCTATCATAGAATATACACATTTGGGTCGAGTGACACCGAGTGAACCCTGATGCAAGTAAAAAGGAGTCCATCTTGGTATACCAAGCCTGAGGGGCTTGTTTAAGGCCGTAGAGAGACTTATTTAACTTGAAAACAAGGGATGGATCATGGACATAACCTAGAGGTTGTTCCATATAGATCTCTTCCTCTAGGTCCCCATGAAGGAAGGCACTCTTAACGTCCATCTGGTGGACTTCCCATCTGTTAGCGGAAGTGATGGCAAGGGTTAGTCAAATGGAAGTCATCTTCGTAACTAGAGAAAAGGTTTATGAGTAATCAACCCTAACTACCTGGGAGAAACCCTTAGCTACAAGTCACGCTTTATACTTCTCGACTTCTCCATTGGCTCCATAATTTGTTCTGATATATCCACCTACACTCGAATAAATTTTCTTCCTTTTGGAAGATGGGTAAGATCCCAAGTGTCATTCTTTATGAGTGAGGAATACTCCTCATCCATGGCAGAATCCCACTGAATCCTAGAAGCTTCCCTGAAAGATGGGGATCAAAAATAGAGGTGAAGAAGGAGTGGGGTCCAAAGATACTCGAGTGAGTACATCTCTCACCTTAAGGATCTATAACTAAATCTCTAAGCACTCTGAAAAGTTTTCCCCGACCTACGAGATCCTAAAGGTTCAAGCTTAGAGTTATAATATTCTTCACTCGAGTGAGAAGGGACATAGTCCTCATCATCACTACTTTTAGAATTAGAAGACTCAAAATTTTGAGGATCGGGAGGAACTCGCTCAACAACATCATCATCTAATGAGTCAGAATCTAAATCAGTGGGAAAAAGGACCTTAGTGGAAGTAAAATTCAAGGATGACTCATCAAACTTCACACTCATCTCAATATAGATCTCATGGGTAGTAGGGTTCAATAATCGATATCCCTTCATGCCATTAGGATACTCGACAAAGATACAAGGTTTGGATTGTGGATCCAATGCCTTGTGTTTCTTCTTGGGAATATAATCCATAGCCTTGGATCCAAAGACTCGAAAGTTCTCAACATCAGGCTTGTGTCCAAACCAGGATTCAAAGGGTGTCATCCATGTTACGCCTTGTGTGGAACACGATTCTGAATTTAACAAGCACAATGAACTACTTCACCAAATACTACGGAGGAAGGGACTTTGAGTGAACCATACAAGTGGTCATCTCCTTTAAAGTTTAGTTCTTTCTTTCTGTAACTCCATTTTGGGAAGGGATGTAAGAATCAGTATATGGCGCAAATAAATCCCCTCGAAGTGCATAAATCCTCAAACCTATTTCTCACATACTCACCTCCATTTTTGGTTCAAAACCTTGATAGACCATTCTTCTTGTTTCTTAGCAAGATCCTTAAAGTTTTAAAATTCTCAAATACTTCAGACTTAAGCTTAAGAAAATATACCCAAGTATAACATAAAAAGTCATCAATGAAGGTTAGTATATATAGAACTCTAGTGAAAGAAGGAGATGGAAAGGGGCTAAAAACATCACTATGAACAAGATCTAAGGGAAAAGTAGCTCTCCAGGATAATCCCTTAAAAAAATTTAGGGTGCTTTCCAAGGGTGCAACCCTCACAAAGACCTTTAGAAAACTTAACTCATGGGGTAACCCGTTGACCATTTTGTTTTGGCTCAATTTTTCAAGGTAACGATAATTTAGATGCCCAAAACACTCATGTCATAGCTTGCTAACCTCATTTGCATGAGTGAGCAAGGCATTGGGCATCAAATCAGAAGAGAAGTGGGAAAAGGTATACAACCGTGAATGGTGATCCACCTTTCCCTCACCACAAAGGCATTCAAAGCTAATCTCATGAATGATCACCGAGTTAGGAACAAATTCCACTCCCTTTCCTTCACCAAGGTGGGTGATTTGGTAAACCAATAGGAGATTTGTAGAGATATTGGGAAAACTCAACACTTGGTTGAATGTTCCACCTTCTATCTCTACCGATCCACTACCAGAAACTGACACATGAGTGTCATCACCCAACGTGATTTGGGACATGCCACATGGTGTAATGATAGAGAATTCAACCTCTAAATAATTCATGTCGTGTGAGTCACCAGAATCAATAATCGAAGTTGATGATGGAGCTAATCTAGCTACAAGGGCCTTACCTTTCTTCTTTTCATTTTTAGACTCCTTTGCTTTAGAAGACTCGCCTTTCTGAGAATTTTGTTTAATGATTCAAGAAAACTTATTTTATCCTTCTCCGTAAAAATGAGTTAAGTGATCAATATGTTTCTAAAAAAATGATACTCATTGTGGCTAGAATTCTTACAATAGGAGCATTTAAAATTTTCCTTCTTCACTTTAGGCTTAGAAGTTAAAGTGTTAGTGTTGAGCTTAGCTTGGGGTTGGTTGGTCTTGGTTTCTTTCTTAGGTTGGTCCTTTGTTTCTTTCTTATTTTCATTTTTATTGCCATTATTCGCCACAAGAGCATGTGACTTGTATTTTAGAGTCCCCATTTGAATGAGTTTGTCCTGTTCTCGAATGAGTTGGGAAAAACACCGTCGAAGGAGGGTATTTTCCTAACACTACCCAAGGCAGATTTTTGGAATGGAAATTTGAAATGAAGATAGAGTATTCAGGACCTAACTTAGAAAGAATCGACAAGATCAATTGAGAGTCTTTCTTTTCCACTTTACATTCCTTTAGAAGTAGTCTAGTGTGGACAAACTTTGAGAAGAAGGCCTACAGGTTTTCAAAGTCACTAGGATTTAACCCTAGTAGTTCATTCTCTAACTCATGTGCTCTCATGTCATCTTGCTTCCCAAACATATCGTTGAGCATTTTCCACACTGCATCAAGAGTCAAGGAAGTTTCAATGTGGAAGAGCAAGTCGGGAGAGACGGACATACAGAGAAGACCTAAGGCTTCATCACAACGGTTGAACCACTTAGATTTTTTAGGTTCATCATTAGGTTTGGTCTCTAACCCCATGGTGACATGGTATAACCCTTTACTTCACAAACTAATATAATTTTAGATTTCCATTCGAATAAATTAAAAGGTGTGAGCATGGGTACTTTAGAGATATCCATAATGAAGAGATAGAACCAACGAAGGAAGAAGGAAGGAGAGAGAAAGGAAAAAACCACCCCAGAATAATATCACACCCCCTTGAGTTAGGCACTTTATAGTTTAGTGCGTTGATTACAATCGATGTGACTGTGTGTCAAGAACCAGCTGTCACTCACCTTGCAATCAACGTAATAATGCACAAGAGTGGAGACAACAATCAAGGTTATTGGGTGCAATAGTTCGACACCGTAAGCAAGCACAAGAATGAGTGAAAATAAGAAGGGGAAGAGAAAGCCTTATGAGAAATAGTGTCTCACATCGCATGAAATAATCCCTTTGCTATAAGACTATGGCGGACGCGCTCACAAGTCCACAAGCAATAAAAGGGATAGAACAAAGCTCAAGATGATTCGAAATGAGTTGAATTAAGCAATACAAAGACACCCCCCTAGAATGCAGCACTTTATAAAATAGTGCATTTATAAAATTGATAATCCCATCATCTAGAGTGTGAAAAAACATGCAACTTTGACTAAAGAAGTGCTCAAAACTCGAGCAATGAGTCAAAAGTTATAGCAAAAAACAATTCCCGCAACTAATGGAAAAATGCTAATAAGCCTGCAAACGGATTAAAAAAGTGCCCTAAATGCATGCAAAGGGTGTCATATGTATGCTCATTGGAAATGACATCAAATTTTAGATAGGGTTTGTTTTTATTGCGAGGGGGATTAGCCTCCTACCAACCCCAAACCTCACCCTCCATCTTCATCACTCAAAGGAAGGATATTAAAACAAGCAAAAACCCCAAAAAAAGGTTTATAATGCCAATTAAAAGTTTTACACCTTAAAATATTTAAAAGGAGATTGATTACCAATTAAAAAGAATGTTTAGGGGCCCACGTTGACCGAGCTAATGATACTAACCAAGCTGAGCTAGTGTTCCAAGGTAGGATCCACGTAAAAACGTTGCAGGATTGATTGTAGGCCATGTACCTAAGTTGAGTTGTTGGAAAACCACCAGTGGAAATGAATATCTCCAGCTAAGCCATGTGTTTGACTGCAACCACCAAGATTCTTACAGTGTAACCAACACCAAGCAGAGAAGGTGCAAAATGAGAGTGCGAGTATGGATCTTGGGTTGCATGGATTTCGAGGAAGGTGCCGAGAGATACGTCTGGAGTCTAACAAAGAAAATGTTGAGGCAATGAAGTTTGACTGAAGAATTTTGTGCCAAGTGAGACAGTGAATAGCTCAGAGAAATGGCAGAGAGGGCACAGGAGAACCAAGAAGGCAAGGGCACTGCCGACGACACAATGTAGCACCAACCAAACGTAGGGAGCACGAACCAGTCATAGCAATAGATCCACTTGGGAACGACCAGCCAAGAACAAGCTAAAACAAGAAAAAAAAGACTACAAAACCATAGAAGATCAACCATGAACTAAATGACCACACACGTAGAACCGATCACCAAAATAGGAGGCCGAGCCAAATGGTGGAGTCAGATGTAATACAAAGACCTGTAAAATAGTGATACAAGGTCCAAAAAACCATGGTGGAAATGATAACTGAGCCTATGGTCGTGGATCAAGCTACAATGTAAAAACCTGAGAATCTAATGTAAACGTTGAACCCAAGGCAATGTAGACAAGCCTATGAGAACCAAGGCATGAGGAGGTAATTCCGAATCATAAAGAGTGGAGGTTGAAACACGAGCCAAGCAGACCAAAGCACAAGAAATAACCAACCATGCAGAAAATGTCCATGCAATGGTAACCTCGAGACAACAATGAACCACAAGTCCATGCCAAAGCAAAAGTGAGCTCATGAGAATAGAAGCAATCACAAACTCAGCAACATGATAAAGCAAACCAACCAAATACCTCAAACTTGCAACTACTGAAACCTCAATACGAGGTGAGCAATATAATTCCAAAATAATAAAAAAACTTGCACGAGGAAATAAGAAGAAACCAGAAGTAATAAGCAACTTGATAAATGAAGAGTGCACATTTTACCAAAACCAGATCTGATACCATGAAAGAGGGATTCATAAGAACCGATGTCAAAAACAATGCACCACAACAAAGTTGCACTCCAATGGTAACGCTCAAGCTCCAACGTGATAATCAAGATTCGAACAATGGAAAGAATATGCAAATAAGAAAATAGGTCTGCTCATGGTCATAGATCAAAAAAAGGAAGTACAAATAGGGGTGTTGTGTAACCCCCATACTTAAACAAGGAAAGAATATCAATGACGCCACTGATGCATATGACGTGACTAACGATATGATGCCACTAAATGAAGAGTTACAATTCAAAATAAGGAATGTAACTCCTATGACGCAAATGACAATGACAGATTCTATGATAGAATTTGACTTCCTAAGACCTATGACTCTCGCAAGGTGAGATGACTCACCAGTGTGATGGATGATGACTAGGCATGTCACACACACCAACAACTACAACAACGATCAAGTAGAATTCACAAACTAAAAAGTGTATTTGCAAGCACATTCATGGATATTATGGATAGATATAGAATTCATAGTGTGAAATTTGATGTGATTTTGATAAAAGATGATCTTGATGAAATGAATGAAACATAGTTATAGCAAGGGCATATAGGGAAACTATGCTTCAAACTGGATTGGAGATAAACAAGAAAGGTTACCACTCAAGGCATTGCACTTGCAGCCAAAACACATAACCAACAATAGTTAGTTATACCAAAATACCATGAGGAAATATGGATGAAATATTCTCATAAACCTAATGTTGACATGACAAAGGATTTGAGATGTAACTTGTATGCGGGAAGAAGGTTCTCCAAAGGTGGTGTTCCTTATGCCTATGCCCCAGCTCTAGGAAAGGGAAATAACAATAGAAGAAAGTTGATCAAAGTGGGAAGCTTTCTGAATGCCATAAAAGAGTAGCCATCCTTCGAGGGTATGGTCTACTTTATACATAATATGGATGGTAATAATAATATATATGATAGCTTCCTTCAAGGATCGACCTATTGCTTTGATTTTGATTTGTATGCTTTTCCTTTTAGTTTCTTTTATTTTTACACGAACAACTATCCTTCAAGGATCAATCTATTTTTGATAACTTTGATTTTGCCTTTTGCATACATGAATTTTAGAGATCTAGGGAATAGCTAAGTAGACCACTTAGGAGGGGATGATGATCGTACAAGTGACATCCCATGGACCCTTTGCATGGCTCCAACAGGTGAATGAGAGGGTGATGGATGTAACAATCGTGGAGCTCTCACCAAATGGGAGAACTTATCCATAATGAATATGCTATGAGTAGAGTCGTGGTACTCATATTCAAGGTCATATCAAAGTAATGATGGTAGACCACATAATTCATATCATTACAATGATAGATGGAAGGGGCTAATGATGGAGGAGTGATCTAAGGATATAACTAAGTGTTCATTGGTAGATATGCTAATAGTATACTGGTCGCAAGTGCAATGCATTAAGAGGTTATGTCTCTAGTTTACCACCAAGAGAGGGAAGACATTAAGTTACGACAAGATGAGATGATAGTTTGTAAAGGATTAGATGTGATAGACAAGTGAGAAATAAAACTATGTCCTTAAGGAAGCAAAAATATGACCACTGACGGTGGATTTGGATGAAAATAAATGATGCCCCGAGAGAGACACAAATATGACAAGAAAAAATGGCCACAAATGTGGAATTGATCAAATAGATGGTGCCCCAAAAGAGACACGAATATGGCTATAATGGTGGACTTCAGAAGCAAAATAAAAATAATAGTCCCTTACAGAAGGACAAAAATGGCCACAATGGTGGACTTAGAATGAGATGAGGATTTGGACAAAATTAGTTTAGATTGGATGAATGTGAAGGAGGTAAAAAAAACAATGTCAAGGAGCAAAGTCCCCTAGTGTCAAGGGAGTTGTAGGGATGATATGCTCAAGGGTGAGGGAAGGATGCTCCCAATTGAATTAAAAGTGAAGGAGTTAAAGGATGTCAAAAGAGTTTAGATGAGATTTTTTAGATTTGGATGGAATAAACAATCAGAGACCACAAGTGTGTTTGGCAAGATAAGTTGTATTAATGAACAATGGAGGACCTTACTTAGGAGTAATTTCATGTACATGAGGGATATTAAGGGATAAGGTGGATGAAGGAATTGTGGGAAACACAACGGATGAGATACGAATTGGATTAAATGTATATGGAGAAGGATATTTCCCTAAATGAGGAAATCATCTTTCTCAATAAGGTTGTGGACGATTGTCTAAAATTCCTTACAATGTTTGATGTCATGGCCCAAGGTACGATGATAAGCACAACTATAATTAGGATTGAACCATGATGGATTTGGACCATAGGGATTAAAGGATTTAATGGGAGGAAGCATGATGGAAGATATTCGAACTAAATGTCGAAAAATGTCTGCGTAGGACCCAATCAAAGTGTCATGAGGAAGATAACTCTTGTGGGTTTTGATAGGATATCTTAGCTTGGAGTTAGGAGAAAAAGTGGATGTAGATTAGATGGGTAAATTATGTGTTTTGGAAGACAAATCAAATTTGGTGGAAATCTTGTATTGTTTGGATTCAGATTTATCATTGCGAGATGTCGTAGATGGAGGGACTGATTCTAAAATAGATGTTGTGGCATTGGATTGTTGAAAAGAGGGAAAATCTGAATGTTTACAAGGATGCATAAGGGACTGTTCGGGGATGTTTTCCACAAGCCTTAAACTTTAATCGAGAATATTTACCTTTGACATGTATGATAATAATTTCAACTAGAGGATCTGACGGTGGTGGTGTGGTTATTAATGGAGAAAATGTTCTAAAACAAGAGGAGGATGTTAATGGAGAAATAGGTGTTTGTATGATGCGATTAATGAGATCTATGTGAGATGTGGATTGTTTAGGTTTTGGCAAGGAAATATTTAATTTTGGAGAATGCAAACCATCTTTATTTGATTTAGGTGGAGGTGTTTGTTCAGTAGATGTTTCAAAGGGTATCTTTGATAGGGTTGCAGATCAAGAGGATTTGGTCGTTGGGATAGAAGGATTAAGTAAAGAGTATTGGGATAGACCGGGTGATGTGGCCATGGGCAAGGATATAGGTAAAGATGTCAAGGTAGGGATAGGTGGATTTGTTGGTATGATAGATATAGGGTAGTTGGGATATTTGGAGATGTGGGTGATGTGATAACTGATGGAGTAGACATTATGGGTAATGCAAAAAATGCAGGAGTATTTTTGGGTGTAGAAGTAGATGGGACTAGTTGTTTCATAAATGTTTTGAGGGGTAAGAATGATATGTTTTCTAATGGGGTTGATGTCGGAGGTGGGGTTGTAAAGGTACATGTGGTAGAAATGAGTTTAGTTGGGATGGTTGTAGAGATGAGTGATGTAGATGTAGTAATATGTGTGGTTTATGCGAGATGTGGGTGAAATATGTGATGATATGTGTGGATATCAATGAGGCTGAAATAGGTTCTAAGGATGAATCTGATGTGGTGGATTGGGGCATGATTTAAGTGGATAAAGTAGATGTTATAGTCAAATTTGATGTAGATGTGGCAAGGGTAGAAGAAGGTGTAGGTTCAAAAAAAGTAGCCAAAGTTGACATAGGTATGATATTTGTGGATACGACAAGTTCCGCATAAGGAGGGGCCTAATGTCTAAGGTAGGAACATGCGGATTTGGTGATAAGATGAGATATTGATTAATGGTGCCAATCATATAAGCATTTGATAGTTGAGATGTAAAGGGCATGGCTTGATTCATTGGTGGTTGATTAGATAAAGTTTGAGTAGTGAGCTATACATTTGGATATCCCCTTGATTTATGAGTTATTGGACATGATATTTGAAGGAATGAAATTTCTCAATGTCATGACCTTTGAATCGATGATATTTACAATAGTGGGCTTCGTGATACCAAATAGGCTTGGCTTGTAAATTTTCCATGGGTCATATGGGAGGAAGTTGGATGGAGTTTACAGTCATCAATTTGTCAAATACGGAGCTATAGGATTCTCCCAAGGGGGTATAGTTGACTGTTAGTTGAGGGGCTCATTGTTGAGGCCATGTGCTAGATATAGATGTGGATGAGGGTTTAATGACCACAGTGTTGGCCACACCCTTAAATTTTTGTTATGTGTGAATGGTTTAGTAGATTTGATTTTAGGTTTAATTGAACTTAGTTTAAGATGACCCTACTCAATGGCATGGGTTTCGAGTTTGTGAGCCATTGTGAAAGCTTCATCAAAGGTTCAAAATGATTGGACTTGTAAAGTAGATGATATATGTTTTGCACATGAACGTGAGAAGAGTTTAATGAGTTCGGTTTGTGGAAGAGTAAAGGATAATTGGTTTACAACACCACGCCATCGTGTGACAAAGTCGGTAATGGACTCATCATCAAACTATCGATGGTGTATAGGTCAACGATAGTAGTTTTGCGTGTAATGTTAATTGAAAAGTGTTCTAAGAATAGTTGTGCAAGTTGGGTGAAAGAGAATATGGAATATTGTGGGATATTGTTGTACTAGTCCAACGCAGTACCAGAAAAATACATGGGAAAGTACGGCAGATTGTGATCATGTGTAATAAGACAACATGCATGTTAAAATGCACGGAGATGTCTTTGTTGGGAATCTTCCTTGCTACTAGACTTAGTAAACTCTAGAGGGTAGGGTTTGATTGGAATCGACAAATGAATTGGTTTGTTACATATTTGTTCATAGGATAATGTATCCTTGGGTTCCAAGGTAGCAGCCTCTAAACTAGCCAACCAATTTAAGGCATGAATTGGATCACTCGATATGTTGTTAGGTTGAGATTGGATTGGTTGTGTGGTTTGAAAATTAGTTTGATAAGGTGAATGATATGTTTTTGGATGTGTGGTTGCTTGGGAATTGTTTGATAAGGTGGTTGATAAACTTACAGGTGTGTAGGTGTGTGGGGAACTATTTGGTAAGGATTAACATGTGTCATGGGTTGAGATTGTTGCATAGGATGACTTTGAACAATAGGGACATGATGTGTTCATTGAAATTGGGTAGGTTGTTGTGGTAAATGATAAGTGGGGATATGGATGTTAAAATTTTGAGATAGACGGAGCATACGATGGGTAGGAATGTATGTGTGAAGAGGTTGAGATGGTTGGACTAGAATATTAGTAATAGATGAAATAGAATTGACAAAAGGAATGTGGGTGGAATGTGATCCACCAATTGAGGAGATTGGGAGGATTGAGATATTGTGGGAGATTTTTGAAATACAAAATCATATATGGGGTTAGGAGGAGGCCCGGTAGCCTCTAGAGGAGCGGGAGATGGTGGTGTGGTTGGTTTAGGAAGATTGGCTTGGTGAGGGATATGAGAATTAGTTTTAAGATAGGGACAATCTTGGATGACATGGTTCTCATGAAGCGAGGCCATAAAGACAGGGGGTTGGGTAACTAAAGGTGTGGTTTTGAGTTTAGAATATTGTTGGGTGAGATCCTTAGAGGAAGTAACTTTATTGGGTGGAGGACATTGTTGTTTTGTTTCAATTTGAGAGAGAGTGACAATAGGTGTGAAATAGAGAAACATTTGTTTATGTAATTTGTTGACAAAAAAATCAAGCAACATATTTTTTATCATCATGATTAATTTAGAGGATGTGAAAAGAAAAGTGGATAACAAGGTGCCTAAGGAACACTCGTTTAAGGCTATTTTTGGGTATTTTTGGCTAGGGAAATGTCTCAAATGGTTGCCCAATTCTTGTTGGGTGTTCAATTCCTAATCGCTGAACCACGTGAAAGGAATGTTTCAATGTGTTGATTTAGTTTGTGAAGTTTTAGGCTGTGTGTGATAATGTGGGATGTAGAAGGTTAAACTCTTATTTAAGCTATGTGACTGTAGGATGCGAAAGGAAAGGTTTTTTTAACCCAAATGAAATGTGACATTCGATGTAGACAATCACTTAGAAAAGGAAATGAAAATGCATAAGAGGAAAATAGAGAAGAAGAAAACTGAGGAATACCTCGTAGAATGCTTTCCCCCATTATTTGGCAGCAAGTTGAGACAAGCAAAGAGTATGATCCAAAAACTCCTTCAAATGACATCAAATGCTAAAGAAGCACTGATCATAGCGAGTAGTATTACTAATGATCTCGGTGGGATATATTTGGGTTTTTTAAATGTTTTAAAAAATTTATTTGACAGTGAAATGAGGTTGTGTAAACACGGAGTGGTCACCTGTGAAAGAAAAGAGAATAATTAAATAATACGATTATAAAAAGTATGATAGATATAATTAAAAGATCCAATATTTTCTAAAGAAAAATTAAACTGTACTCCAATGTTCAAATGGGATGATATGAAATGAGCTAAGAAATCTAATGTTAGATAAGAAATTAAAAGAAAACAACACACGTTAAGGGAATGGAAAACTATATATATATATATATATATATATATATATATAAGCGACAAAATTGTGAGATTTATAAAGACAACCCTAATAACGGACAATAATAAAAATAATATAAATTAGTATGTAGATTAATATAAACTTAATGAAAAGCTAGACCGAATTATGAAATAAATGCAAGATTTTCTAAATGAGAGACTATGGACTTATATAAGTACTATAAATGACATAGACTATTATTGACTTTCTAAAGGAGAGACTATGATGGAAAAAATAAATGATATGGACTATTCGAGATAAATGGCTTATTATAGACAAAATAGATGATGTGGAAATTGAAACTTATAAATAATGTATTCAGAAGGTGGTGTTAAAAGTCAATCAATTTGGTGGGTGAATTAATCAGTTGACTTGGATTGAAAAGTGGTCGATTGGTGGTTGGTTTGTAGTGGAAATGGGGGTGATTGGTCAATGTGAAAGGGAATAGGTTGGTGGGATGTGGTGGCCAAGTTGGCTTGGTAAGGGGAGTTGGGTGAAGTCACATGACTAGGAGTGAGAGGCCATGACTGTGGGAAATGTAGAGCCAAGTGGGATGGCCAAGTGGGAGAGAGGGATGCCGAGAGATGAGGGAGAGAGTAGATAGGTTGGAAGTAAGTTTTGATATCTATTTACATTTGGAGTAGGGAAATCGGTATCGTGTATGGTGAATACGTAATATGTAAGATAATAGATGTAGTGTATCCACAAATCTATCTTCACATTCTGATTATAGGAAGATGACAACGATTTAGAACCATTGTTTTCTGATTTCAACGCAAGTTGAGAAATGGTTATATAGTTATCACATATTTTATGTATGAATGTGAGTTGACATGCCTTACTCGTTACATGGCTAGTGAAGGATCGCCTTCTTTGATGTTGTGCAAGGATCTTTGGTGGTCATACTACACAATGATGTGACCTTTCATGAGTACGATGATATAATGAGAATCACAAAAAAACATAAACGAGCAACATATAATATAGCTATAGTGCCAAAAACATCATTTGGAAATGTGTTCGAGAAGAGTTGGAAGCTTATCTCTATAAGGATATTGTCCAGTAGCTACTCACAGAGCTTGTGTGAAGTTGAAACCGATATAGAGACAATGGGGATGTGGTGTAAACAATGATGCATCAATTGATATAAATATTTTGCAATCAATACCCACAAATCTTGTGCGAGTTTAAAAGGAAGTTGGAAATAGTTGGATGCATCAATTGTTGTAATATTAGGAGTCGATCACAAGGAGCAAAGTAAATATATAAAAAATGTAAACTTAATGCTATAAATAAACTTTACACCAATATCCATAAAATTTTGCATGAGTTGGAAATAGTTGGAAGTGTCGAGCACATGTGTTTTATCCACACTATCATGGAGGTCATACGTGGGCTTGGGTGGATGGGAGATAGCTCATGGCAAGGAGAGATACAATTGGGGTGGAGCGGTGAGAAAGGGAGGAGTATGTGACCTATGAAGTTAGGAGAGGAAGGTGGGGAGCTCGGGTAGGAAAAGGAGTGAGATGGAAGGGAGATGGGGAAGTGTGCAAAGGAGTTTGGGAAGAGTTGTAGGACTCAAACACAAGATTTGACGTTGAGAGGATGGTGAGTGGGTGTAGAGGAAGAAGCTTGGTAAGGGTTAGGGAGTAAGGTGGAAGGAATATGGGGTGACTAGCTCGACCAAGGGGACTATGGTAGCTCAAAGTGAGGGATTCATTGGGATGTTGGTGTTGAGAGGTAAGAAAATTAGTGAGGGGTTGGGAAGTGGTGATTTAAAAATGCGTGAGGGTTATGTGTAGTTTAGGAGTTGGGGATTAGATAAGGAGTGGCTTGAAGGGATGAGATAGGTGGATCTCGATGAAAAAGGGAGATAATTTGGTGTGGGTGAGGTGCGAGAGATGGATCGGTGCAAGTCAAGTTGGGGATGCATAGGGCGAGCGGGTCGAGATGTGAGGAGACTAAGTGGGATGAGAGTGATGTTGATCGAGAGAACACTTGGCTGCAACTCACACAAGAAGTCCACACGGGAAAATAGGCCAAGATTAAGGGCGCAAATGGATAGGAAGAACACACACCAAGTAGAAGTTCAGCATTTAGGACTTAGCCGATTTTGAGCATAAAGACCTATTTTTAGAAGATGGCATGCGAGAACACACAAACGAGGTAGATATGTGTGTGCCATGCATTTTCTATCTTTAGAGGATCGGATCTAAGATTTTTGCATGGAGACGAGCTAAGAATGGGATCATCACTTGATTAACTATAAGAGGTCTATAGATAGCACACTTACATATGTGGCTATGCAGTAAATGACGCGTGGCTATTAATAGCATGTAATATACTTTTGGAATAGATAAGTGGTGAAGGAAATTACCCACCCTATATATATGTAGTGAATTACCCGAGAGAGGAGAAGAGATATAGGTATATGCGAGCGTAAGAGGTAAGCATAAAGAGATATGTGCATATGAATGGATTATTATATCATATCCATGCATGCATCGAGTATAGAATGCCATTATTGTAAGGAGCTTCGTGTTTACTAATATATGGAAGTTATTGGCTAAATCTAAGTGTCATTCATGGATGTAATTGAGTAGTGCATGTTCTTGATTCAATCATGATTATTGTTAAAGCTTGTTCTTTTATAGATCTCGAATATGGCATGCATTGTAGAATGATGGATTAGCTATAGATCTATATGTTTATTTCTTCATCACGATAACATCTTGCTACACCAACCCTAAAGAGGGACCTCGTACTTTGCGTGCCAGTGAGAGCACTCGGTACCAGGGCCGAGTGATGTTCCAAACATAACATCTAGGGTGTTATCCTGTAAATTCTAGGCTACATCAAGTGAGGAGATGGGTTCAGGGAAAGGGATGGTAGCTCGGTGGATAGGTAGGTGAGCCGAGAGAAGTTGGGAGCTCAGTTAGGGTGAAGGGAGCTCATGGAAATGAGGGATCTTGAGGAGGGAGATGGGGTTATTGGGATGGGTTGTGAGTCGGGTGAGAGGTGGGCTAGTTTTAGACCTCTATTTTTTAATTTAATAATTTAATTTAATTACGAGTTAAATTATATTATATTTTTGTCATTAAATAATAATTATATTGTTTTTTTTATTTTTCTAATAATGAAAATAGAAACCTTATACCTTTTATAAATAATTGAGTAATAAATCCTTTCAAAAAAACTACTTACCTTTGGGACGACAAAAATGATTAAGTTTACTGAGATCACACCGAATGGATGAAGAAAACATTAAAAACCATCCAAGCAAGTGAGTCCAACAAAAACATATTCACAAAGAATATATAAATTGACAAGAATTATGAATTTAGATAACCATTATACTTACGATACCCATGCTAAATGATTAAAGGAACAAAACAATGACCAGATCATGGTCCGGTCCCACCAGACATGCCAAAATTTTATGTACAGAAACCTCATTCTCACACGGTGAAATCTGATACTGGAAGCCACTAGAAACTTCAAATTATGGAGGGATTAGGACCTCAGATGTGGAGAGGAATCTACGAGCACATAAAAGATAGATCTATGATAAAAGAAGATAGATCTCAGTGATAATATCTCATAAAATAGATACATATTTGATTAGATAACAATATGCGGGTTTTCCTAGAAAATACCGGTTCCAAGAGGATGTTAACTCCCTTGGAGGATGTCAACCCCCATGTCTAGAAAGATAGCAATAAATGATGAACAATAGATATCATATAGAAATAATGAAATACAAAATTCCAAGTAATTGAAATGACAAGGGACTTAGCTTGTGCTCTGATATGGAGATGAAATGGGCATCAGGATGGCAAGATGACGAACAATGGAAAATATTTCTCCCACACTCCTCACCTCTAACTTCTAATAATGGAAAAGTTTTTCCTTGACCTCAAACTTGTAGAACTTAACTAAGCACTTTCTTCTCCTCTCCTAAAAACTTCAATAAGTAGAGATTTCATACATGATTCTTCCTCCTTTTTTTCCCACCTCTTTTAAGAGGGGTAAGACCCATATTTATAGCTTGGAGGGGAGGTTAGATTGGGGTTAATGGGTAAAATGGGTTTGATAAATTGACCACCGGTTAGGTGAGTAAGGGGGACATGATTTTACTTGGGTGGGTGAGATAATAGATTTGACTGTGATTGAATGGGGTTCATGATTTGGATGGTGGGGGACACGATTTGATTTATGAGGTTAAAGAGATAATGATTTAATAAGGAGTGGGGAGCATGATTGAAATGGTTAGGTGTAATAATGCATTCCATTTTGAATTTAGGAATGAGGTGTCGATGGGTATATTATTTCCCATGAATTGAATAAATTTAGGATATGTGAGATAATGCCAAATTCTAATTATCAAATGGGTCCACATGAAGCCCATTTGATAATTAATTAATTAATGGTGAGTAAATAGATGGAATTTACTCAAATTTAGGAAAAATAAAAGTGAGGGGGAAAGTTAAATGAAGGATAACGAATACGTGATGAATGAGAGGAATTACACCAAAACTTGGTGTCTACATAAGTAGTTTATTACATAATTCCTATTCTTCTAGACTAAGAAAATCGATACACTCACACTGAAAATATTTTCTTAGCCCTAGTATTCGTGGCCACCAAACTTCTCCACTAACACCTTAATCACAAAAAATTTGTCGCTACCAACATCGATCCTCTTCATTACATGTACACCAAACCTTACCAAAACTAATGCACCACTTATTGACCCATGCTTCTTACAAACCTAGAGTTGGATTTCATACATCAAAAGTCTATCAAAGGACAAACCATTGTGGATCAAATTGCAAAAATCTTCTTATTGGGAATCAATCCTCAAACTTCAATTTTCCTGATGAATTTATCACCACCCTCTCCATTGATGATGTTGTTTATCAAATGAAATTATTCTTTGATGGATACAAATGTCACTATGGGGGAGGTTTGAGGGTCATCTAATTCCTCTTGATGGTGATCCGATGACACTATCCTTAAAACTAGTCTTCGATCAGAGAAATATTATAGATGAATATGAAGCTCTTATGTTAGGTCTTCCAACTTCCATTTCACTTTGGGTGTTAAAACCATTAACATCTTTGGTGACTCTCAAGGTTATAACCAAATCAATGGTTCATACCAAAGTTGTTAACGATGAGATCAAAAATTATAGACATCATGTCCACCTACTTTTGACCACATTTGATCACTACCTCATTCAAGCCACTCTATGATCCACTAAAATTCTTAGATAACATGGCTTGTCTTACTTCTCAAATACCTACCTCACCTTTGGACTAAAAATATTTGTCACAATACAATGGTTACAATCACCTTATTATATTATCCCCAACCTTAATTTGACCCACGTGATATTTGGTATAAGCATTTCGCTGACTATCTCTCACTTTCAATCCTACCTCTAGATCTCACTTGCAATGGATGACGAGCCTTCCTAAAAGTGTCTCTCATTACGTCATCATGGGAGGTCTTATCTACAAACAAAACTGATGGTATCCTCCTACGATCCCTCACAAGTTCTGAAATCTCATACACCATCAAATAAATTCATGATGGGATTTGTGGGGGAAATTTTAGCAAAGCCTCGGCTATTCAAAGCGTATCCTTTGTCTTGGATTCTACTAGCCAACCCTTAAACAAGATCTATGACTATGTTAAACGTTGTGTGAAGTTTTAGCGAATGATAACCTTCATCATACTCCTAGTCGTGCCTTACAACAGCTAAGACTTTTGGCCATTTTCTCAGCTGGCATTTGGATCTCGTTGGGAGATTAACACTAATTCCTCACAAAGTCATTGTTGGATCATCGGGATAACTTAATATTACACTAAATGGGTAGAATCCATCCCTTTTATTTCTACCAAAGTTGAGAAAATAGTCTAATTCATTAACCACCATATCATTTATTATTTTGGTGTTCCTTATCGCCTCATTAGCGTGACAATGGAAAACAATTTAAAAATAAAAACCTACGCCAATTGTGTGCCAACTTTGGTATTCAACTCAGCTTCTCTTCCCCATATTACCCACAAGTAAATGGTCAAGTTAAATCTTATAACAAAACTCTCACCAAAATTCTTATGAAAGTGGTTGACGACTGTAAGGATTAACACATGCACATTCCTTTATCCTTACGGACTTATTGTACCAACATTCACAACTCTACTAGTACCACACAATTCTCTTTGGTCTACGATACAGAGGCCATCCTACCTCTTGAAGTTAAAGATATCATTTTTGAGGATGATTTTTTCTAAGAAAAATTAGTGCAACTTGAGCTACTAGATGAATTCCATTTAAAATATTTAGACTACCTCTAAATATACAAAATAAAAACCTACGCCAATTGTGTGCCAACTTTGGTATTCAACCTCGCCTTTCTCTTCCCCATATTACCCACAAGTAAATGGTCAAGTTAAATCTTATAACAAAACTCTCACCAAAATTCTTATGAAAGTGGTTGACGACTCGTAAGGATTAACACATGCACATTCCTTTATCCTTATGGACTTATTGTACCAACATTCACAACTCTACTAGTACCACACAATTCTCTTTGGTCTACGATACAGAGGCCATCCTACCTCTTGAAGTTAAAGATATCATTTTTGAGGATGATTTTTTCTAAGAAAAATTAGTGCAACTTGAGCTACTAGATGAATTCCATTTAAAATATTTAGACTACCTCTAAATATACAAAAATCCCACTAAGCATGCCTATGATAAACGCGTTCAAGAACAAACACTCAAGATCGGAAATCTTGTCCTCGAAGGAGAATCAAAATGTAACCAAAATGGAGAAAAGTAAATGAGGAAAGTTTTCTCCTAATTGGCTTGGACCTTATATTGTCACCCATACCTATGGATCAAGAACTTATCATTTATCTTCTCTTGAGGGTAAACCCAAACCTAAGCCCTTAATTCCTTACATCTTCAACCATTCTATTGTTGAATAAATTACTACATAACTTTATGTCTCATATATGATCATCCCTTGAGAAAACCTCTCCTTCCATCTACCTCTTTTAAGGACCAATGACTTAAATAGAATTGTGTGATTATCTGTCACCATTCAACCTTATCTTGAATATGAGTACCATGGCTCTACTCATGCAATTATTCTCATGGATACTCTTCGTTCTTTTCAGGATGGAATCCCATGGTCATTCATCACTTGAAACCCCTCTTTCATAGCTAACCTTTTTGTTCTATGGTGTTTCCTTCATAAAAAAAAAAGGCCTATAGTCGTTATAGTCTTGTCCATGACTACAAGTCCAAAATAAGGAAAAATTCTAGGATAACAACAAATTATACTCCTTGAGTCAAACTTCTCACAAATTGATGATTCCCTCAAATTAACATCTATATCTCTCTATTACTATTATAAGTAGACAACTCCCTCAAAGGATAGCTACAAAAATCTAGCCACAAAAAAATTATCTTAGAGATTCCCCATCAACCTTTCACGAAGACCTCAAAGATACACTACTATTCATCCCAATATAGACTTACTGCATCGATAAATCTATACAAGTAAAAAAACAATTTTTTTAATAAAATCTACAAAATTTGGTCATGGACTTTCTTGTTATGGTTTTGGGTATTTTGTAGAGGGGAATGTCATCCCACAACAAGGTTATGCTAAAAAAACTACTCCATCCTACCCTATTTTATTTTCTCTTATCTATTCAAGGGATATGGCACACATGCGACACATTACAATCATAAAAGTTCTTTCAACTATAGACCTATTAATCCCGCAACGTATCTCAGGTTTATATTAATAAGCCTATTTGTATGGTCATTATGGTCCTTACCAACTATGGATCATTTCACTTATTTTTGGTTCACCTTTGCCTACTTGTGGCTTCTTCAATAGGATGAGACCATCGAAATTGAATATCTTGGTCCGGTTCTCATCTCACCCACACCCATACTAATCATCATTTCCAAAACATTATACATACTCATCAAAATAAAATCAAAACCAAAAACAACACCATACCCATACCAATCACATCATAACCATGTCTATCATCTAGTTTCCATAATATCAATAACTTGGAAATTAAACCAAATAAACCATACATCATAACCATGCCTATACATCTAATTTCCATAATATCAATAACTTGGAAATTAAACTAAACCAAAGCCATAACATCAACCATTCCTACACATCTAATTTCAATAATATCAATACATTAGAAATTAAACCCAAACCATACATCATAACCATGCCTATACATCATAACCATACATCATACAAACCATATATTAAACCAGGACCATAACATCAACCATGTCTACACATCTAGTTTCCATAATATCAATACATCATGAATTAAACCCAAAATATCATCACCATGCCTATACATCTAATTTCTATAATATCAATAACTTGGAAATTAAACCAAACAAGACCATAACATCAACCATTCCTACACATCTAGTTTTCATAGTATCAATATATTGGAAATTAAACCCAAACTATACATCATCATCATGCCTACATCTAATTTCCATAATATCAATAACTTAGAAATTCAACCAAACCGTACCATAACATCAACCATGCCTACACATCTAGTTTCCATAATATCAATACATTAGAAATTAAACCAAACCATAACATCAACCATGCCTACAACTAGTTTCCATAATAATAATGAAATGGAAATAAAACAACACAACAAATATAAATTCCATCATCTATATACTAGAAATTTTGTGTGTCAATACACTATATACACAAATATAGATAAGTATCTCAAAAATATCATGTACATATTTCCTCTTCAGCAGATGTGCCGGTATATATAAGTTAAAAATCACAAACAAACAACATCTCAATATCTATATCATCCCCGAGAGGGTCCTAAGCTCTACCATTCTCTCATGTCCCCTCACTTGGCCTCTATCTCTATGCATTGGTCACCTCTAGCTGGCCCCTGCCCATGATTATAGTGGCTCTCTATACTTTTAGCACTATGGTTCTCGTGAGATAGACCTATCGCGAGCATATATCTACCTATTATGCTCTGTAGGTAGCATATCCTGACAAAAGGAATCCAAGCTCCGTAATTTAATCCTCATAATACCTCACCTCATCTACAACCTCTCACAGTATTGGTCCATCAATACCACCTTTGGTGGTGACATTGATCCACTACATGTCAGGTTGTTGTACCTATACATGGGATGATGGACCTTATCTTGGCACTTGTACATGTGATGAGGGACCTTGTCCACGTATCTATTTCTTATCATGAACCCTCAAAGGTGAAGGAGGGGAAACCACATGTCCCCCATCATTGGCTTGTGCCAAGCAGTAGCTACTAACCGTGTCTCGTAATGTGGCCACCTATACTTGTAAAGCAAAGACCTGCACCATAGCCTATCTCTCACCCCGATCACAATGGGTAAATTAGGATATCCCGACCTATAATCGTTATGTCCACCATTATGCAATACCTAGGCATGTAACCCGCATCATCTATTAAATTCTCCTCTACTCCCACTTTGGTGGAAAGCTGGGATGTGGAAGAGGTAATGACCTCTCCACATCATCTCGATGGTATTATGGGAATAAAGAGGGCACATTATGTAGTAAACTAAATTACCTGTCCGACCCAATCTATGGGTATGCACTCATGCTCCTTGCCTTGCACCCTTGAATCCATCTCAATAAGTAGACCCTCCGGTTCCTCCTCCATACCTATGAACATTGGGTAAGTGAGGTATGGCCTCCATAGAATCTCTATCGGTGACAAGCTATCCAAGACTTTCCGATAGTATGCACATATCCCACATCACTCCATCCACCCTCACTTTCTCTCCTATCAACAATCACTACCTATATATGGCCATGAATACACCCATGTGACACCACTATCATGGAAGTCCTAACGCGAATGAAGGTACACAATGTGCTCATATGCCCAATAGTGAAGAATATATGTACAACATAAAACCAAACCGACTTATCCTCCCTGTAAGCCCAAAGATCCCTTTATACCTGCACTTGAGTAGGATGATGTACAAGTAAAACATATCCTCTCTAAAACCATGTCCTCTAGAATTCTCATCAAGGCCTCAGGGAAACCTCCCACCCTCTCGAGTCTAGAAGAGAAAACAACCAATGCCCACCATCATCAACACCTTGTCACGGTCTCCTAATGGTACTCTATCATGTCCACCAAACACCATAACCATATGGTCTACAACATCTCGTATAAGAAGAGAACGATACAATGGCTCCCCAACAATCGATATCCAAACAATCCTATGAGATGTCCACTAGTGTGATGGTCATCTCTCCCATCGATAGATGGAAGGTGTTAGTAGTGCAGTCCGATCTGTCCGATGAGGGCTACCATTATGATGTGATCTCGAAAATCCTCCTATAACTCCCGAATGTTCCTAACCCGACTACCCTCATGTGCTCTCACTCCTTGTTTGATATGGTGGATCTCATCTATACTAGCAAGGGTAGAAGTCGACCTTTATGGTCATCTCTGTCCTACCTATCTCGCATCAAAGATAATTCACACAAGTTAATCATTTACCCTTTTGAATTTCTATTCAACACTCAACTTAGCCTATTTTCTACCTTTCCTTACCTAGACCATCCACCTTTACCTAACCTACCTCCCAGAATCATATTCTTCCCACTATTTCACCTATTTGACCTACCCTTCCCCATCCCTCCTAAACTCATCCTATTACATCATCATTCACCTAAAACCTCCCCTCAACGTTCTTTTAGACACCTTACCCAGCCTACACCTACCTTAGACCTAGCTTTGACACCCCATCTAACTTAAACATACCTTTGACATCCCAAAACACCATTTTATTAAAACTTAACTACCACTCCCGAGTAATTGGCATCACTCACCCTACCAATTTTGGCCCTCATAGCTAGCCATCACCAATTTTCTCACCAATGTCACCCGATAACGTGCCCGATTTGCATCGGTTCGACCCTAAGGTCAAACCCCATTTACCCCAATGCAAAAATTGACAAAACACCTAATTTACCCACCCAAATCCCTTTAAACTTTCCCAAAGTTCATTTTACCCCTAATTAACCTAATTCCACCCTCCCATAACCCAATTTCACCCCATTTCAATCAAATTTTAAAAAACAAATTTTTCATTTTTCCTAGCCTATTCTTCAACAAAAACCAAAATTTAAGCTTGAATCCTACCTCTACTCATCATTGCCTCGTGGTGGGATGGGTGGAGCCTGATCTGAGAGCACCCCGGAACCTTCTCCTACCATGTGTATGTCAAATAGATCTCCAGTTCTCAAACAATCAAAATCAATCACCGTGTGATGCAAAGAGCCCCCAAACTCACTCCTCCAACCACTAATCTCGCCAAATCACTCCTGTGAGCCTATTTGTCATTTTCCTCACAAATATGCTCTCCAATAATAATTTTCATCGCATCAAAAAACTCGCTCAAATGAATTACCTTTAGGTTGGTCTTTTATTTTAACTCATTGTTTTGGTGGACCGAAGTCGCTTTGGCCAGTGCCTAGGTGACCGACGCATCGGTCACCCTAATCGACACCGGTTTCTCTAAGCCAACATCATGACCCCGCCTTTATACCCAATATGATTCATTTTCCCAAAACAATTCTCTTGATTTCCATTTTCTTGTTGCCACAGCCCTAAAACATCCCTACAGGATCACAAATAGCCTCACCACCTTACCATCTCCCTAAGAGTACTTAGGGTCACGTTTGACATTCCATTAGCCTTACATATGACCTCACCTATATACCTCGTCAAACCAACCTTTCCTATTTGACACTTGAACTTTCTTACTCGCTCTACCATGCAATAATGCTACCCATGTTGTCTACCCTACGAGACCTTTCCTTGCCTTACCTCATGATGTTTACCTCAACCGCACCAAACCTTTTAGTGTTTTTGGACATACCTATACCCATTCCTACACCTAACCTCATTGTGTTTCTAGGATCACATCATATGCCTTGGATACCTAGACCACATCACCCTTTTTTTTGATGAACCATCACTCATTAATGAGTTAGCATTTGTGTGGTCTTCAACCTTATGCCTTGTTACATTCTCGAGTGTATCCAGCATTTGACCGCTCCACCTTATGTCACCCATTCCCTACATGTAACATCCCCATTTTAAGATACTAGAACAAGGGAATTTTTTTTTTATTATATATACAATGTTCCCTGTTATGAATTATATAATTCAAACACACGTTCAAGTTTTAATAATTGTTCTCTATCTAATTAATGCAGTTTGGATCACATAATTTCCTTTTAAAACTAATGTTCTCTATTCACATATTTGCTATATGGAACACACATTCAGTGTCATTCAATCATATAATAGATACCATATGCTGCTATAAATGACTCAAAGAACTACCGACCTCCCACTTTATGGCTCGGAGTTTCAACGATCTCTCATTTCATGACTTGGCGACTTATCGATCCTTCATGTTCATTCATGCATAGTATAATGAATATACAGGTTATTTTACCATTTCCTGGTTATCAAAGTGATCCATTTAAGCCTATCCGAATATCTATTACGATATTCATCTGACATCCTGCATCTTAAACTAGGTGATTAGGGACAACATAGCAACCAAGACTTGCGATACTTTGGCCAAAGATTTTCACATGCTTTGCATGATCATATTCCTAGATGTGATACACACCAATGGAATACGTCCTTCACCTCACTTCATCTGTTATCTAGAATGGTCTTTCTTGGTCTGTACCAGTCCTTCCATTTAAGGTCAAACTCTAACCTCAACTAGCAATATGAACGAGTATAGGAAGTTACTCATGGTAACTAAAGATACGCAGACATATGGTGTCGTTCCTAGACGAATCTGTGTCTAGTTACCTTTAGTCCTCCTGAGTCACTCCGTATATGTGATCACATTTCTATCCCCACCAAGAGCTTATTATCCAAACTTATGTAAACTTGATGATTTAATTCGGAAGGGCATTGTAATATGTCAAACTTATAACATTGTGTCGTCATGAAGGCCCCGCCTTCACAAAGACACCATATCAGAAGCCGGCGTATGTCAATGTCCTCACAAATCCTCTCATCGAGGGTACACATCCAGCCTCAATTGTGATTTGGTTATAATCTTAGTATTTAAGATCAACTTTCAAAGAAAATGCCGATCCTTTATCCTTGTTCTTATTACGCTTATATGTAACTAAGAGAGACTTAATCCATCTTCTAGCTTAATACGCATCTCCTCCTTCATACTCGAAGGGTTGCGTATTCACTTCTTGGTTCCTTTCTTATTCTTTGACTAATCAGGGTCCATTATCGATAAACCTAATAAGTTTAACCTATTAAACTTAACCAAGTTTTTTTCCACAATCAAAACAAATTCAGAATTCCATCTTATTAGACGTCATTTAAACAAGGTCTAATTCTAAATGAATTTATTCATTTATCCTCCTTAACCTTACTTAGTTAAGGTCTGTAATAATAGATATGATTTCCCATATCTTTATTTTCTTCAATTTAAACATTCGAAGCTATTAACGCAGTCCGAATACAAGGTTTGGCTGCCCTAAGTTATTTGATATCCCTTAGCTTTCAAACTAATCCCGAATAACTTCCAATTAGGATTTCATGTTTATCTAAATCTTTTTAATGTCAATTCAAAATTCATCTTAACCCAAGTATGAACTAATTGCACATTTCAACGTAAAATTTGTATTCGAGTAAAGAATAGATGTTATTTCCTTTTAAATTCATCCATTAACATTTGAATAATTCCAAGTCAAGGAATAATGTTATATTCTCAAACTTATTCAACAATATCAAACTCGATATCTGATTATTGAAAATATCACACTTTTACTTGTATTCATCCATCGATTTACAATCTATACATTTTCCAAATCAAACGACTTTGGACTTTGTTTATATCAAACAACATTACAACTCATAAAGATAGAAGAATGTAACTTCTTCCTTTCTCATTTCCTCGTGGAGGAGTAATAGCTATCAATACAATCCATCTTTAGTTAATCAAAGAAGTATCGAAAACAACCATGTCTTCATTTATACTCAAGTTTCATCTGTAAAATTACTTGCAGGTCTTCAATCGAGCATATTAAGCACTTGTCTTTAAAATGAGGTGCTTTTAATTAATTGTCTCAATAAAAGAACCTGCTTTTATGAAACGTTAATATGAACATCATTCAAGAATTAAATACCAAAAAGGATGAACAGCATATCAACTCAATCATCCAATAACCCTCCTAATCAGACAAAGGATTACTGCCCTCTTTCCCAAATAATTATTACAAGAAGTAATTTCCTTCAACAGCCCAGTTACAAAACATCTCAGTAAGAACTAAAAACACAACTATGCAACTGTTGTTCTAACATAAATGCTATCAATTCCATTCTCTTACAATAGTTGTGAATTCAAAAGATAGATCTTAACTAAAATCTAAACCGAATTATTGTCCCTTCCTTCATACAACTCATCTGATTTCAAGCAAACAACAATTAAATACCAATGCTTAACCCAAGCAGTACGAAATTCGTTCCATAACAATTATAGATTTCCAACTGTATGAGAGAAAAATGATCATTAATTCAAATTATCCATTCACACTCTCTTTCTTTTCCTCATAGCTGTACTAGAAGTTTTAATCCAAACGTGATATCAATCAATGATAACAGTCCAAAGAGAAATAAACAAAAATCAATAATCGAATATAAGGGAGCAAGATCATATCACCTCTTCTACTGTCTATCCAAATACCTCTTATTTAGAGCAGACATACTCCAATAGTATAATTCATTCAGAGTAGTATATTCAGTAATTGAAAACTACTATTACCTTTCCAAAAAGTTGACCAGAGTTCATTGCAACTGGTCTATAAACATTAGTACCAAAAGAACCAGTAGGCAGAATACCATATCAAATTAGTACAACAAAGTAAGATGCTACAATAACCTTACTGTCCCAGGGAACCCGTGTTTTATGAAAAATAAAAAAACATCAAGGAATTATAACTCGCATAATAGTCTATTAATATCACCACAGCTTTGTTTTTCCCAAACGTTTCCACACACTGAACTCAGAAATACAATATTCACATAACAATGCCTTTATCAATGCAAACCCGCATAGGGTAATAGATGTGCAAGCAAGGTACAGTCAAAACAATCTCAACGTGAAAGAAGCTTTCAGCATCTCATTTGTTTCATTCATTTGCATAGAAACACTAAGCCATGTTTGTTTTATGATGATGCATAAATCGAACTAGAAGATCAAACCGCATCCAAAATGCATAATAAAATCCTCTTTCCCATTACCTTCAGATTTTGAAGCAGCAAAGAGAAAACATAATTCATTAATGATTTCAATAAGAAGAACAATCATTTTCTTCAAACACCCGAGAATACCCAAGTTGTGTTCATTCTTTTAAGGACAGTTCAACCAGACATACAAATCATCTCATCTTTTCATTTTCACAAGAATGCTCAGAACTCAGAAGTGATATTCATTTAGCTAATGTATTTATTAGCACAACCCAAAATGGTAATAAAGTGAATACCCAACACTGCCAAAATGAACCACACAGCAAGGACAGTGTATTCAACTTAATCATTATGCAAAGAATGCTCAAGCCATGTACAGACAAAAGAAAATGAATCAACTTGAAATCATCTCAACGTAATAGCCAAATCAAATAACCAAAACCCCCATCATAAGAGCAGGGTTGTTTTAATGAGACTATTAAGCAAAAGCAAGCGGTTTAAGGAGAAGGGCTTAACATGCCTATTAATTTTTCTTGTGGCTCAAAGAAAACCGTGCCCACTGGAGTTGTTTCTCTCCACGACGTCCTCAGCTAGGCTTTCCAACTAGTCACTAACTTCCACAGGCTCAAGAATAGCCTTTGTTTTTCCAAAGAACAGAGATAATAATCAAAACACAACTGGTTCGACAGAACCATGGAGAAACAAAATGCAGAGCAACTAAAATCCAAATGCACACAACAATAATTTTCCTTTTTTTTCTCTATCCTCTTTCCAAGGTGAGCTGGTTGCTAAGACCAAGATAATTAATGCATTGAATGCACTGCCTTTCCTCATTCCTCACGCCACCGCCGACTCGGGTTGGTGAGTTTCCAAATTTCAAATTTGCATATAAATTCCATTTAGTTTCTAAGCTAGTTGGACACCTCCAACTTTTCTTTGTTCCCGCCAAACTTGGCGTTGTACATGTAAGGGCTTCATTTACTATCCCATTAAATTTCTTACCTCCCCCTTATCCTTTCCATCCACATGGGTCTATGCATCCCCTTCCTTAGGTTAGGATTAGTTTAGGATTTTAATAGTCCATATCTAGGTCATTCGCCTAGTTCATAGGTTAATGGAATTTATATCTATTTTCTCCCTTATGAAATCTAAAATCCATATAGGATAGTAGTTAGGGTATAAGATAAAACTTAGGGGTAGGTTAGGGTTTAATCCCCTAATATTTAATTAACTAGTTTCCATATCAAGTCTTTCCGCCTGACAGTCATATTCAACATTAAGCAGGACATTTCGTCCTAAGTTCCACATACCTGTGCCACTTGCATCCAGGCCCTTATCGTCTTACGTTGTCTAGCGTTACAACGGTGTGTGGTTTGAGAATCAAACCTTTTTCATTGGCATCTACGTACCAGATATTCATACCTGAAATCAGGTGCTGCAACATTTATATCAACCTTCAATCTGGTTTAAAAGTAAATCGACAAAGTGATCATAAGAAGGCCACAACATACCTTGGATCAATGGAATTGATTCAAGGCGTGTTGTCAATCAGCGAATAGAGTTCATCAAGCATATGACAAGTCTGTTGTCTCATTAGCAATCACACAAGCAATAATAACTTCTGTCCCAAGTATCAAGTTACAAAGAAACAAGGGTCCAGATCAACAACACATTCCTCTAAGATCAAAAGATGTGTCTTAACATATTTATCTTCATTTTTGCGATTACTGAACATCATGAAGGTAATTACCATGATAACTTACAAAAATCAAGGCGTTACACTACACCTACACCTACACCTACACCTACACCTACACCTACACCTACACCTACACCTACGCCTACGCCTACACCTACACCTTACCCCATTTTTCATTACCTACCACCTTAACAAACCCACCACCGATTCTAAATCCCATTACATAAGTTCCTGGTTTGAGGGGGATCACCTCCACCCTTATCTAGGGTAACCTACTTCTTGTTTTTGTCATCGTCACTTATTAGTATAAGCTACATGACAAAAGGGGAAAATGTAGACACCCAAAATTGGGTCACAACCCTCTAAGCCCCTTTTAATTATCATGCCCCTTACCATGGCCCCTTTCACACATTTTTATTAATATTAGGTTAATTACCACATCTCCCCTCCACGTCCACCTCTCCACCTCACCTTGGACCCATTCTAAGGCCATTTAACACTAATTCATCACTCCCCTTTACCACCTAAGACTGAGTCATCACTTCCCTAACTAACTGAGACTCTTTCTAAACCTAATATTTATTGCCAACTACCTCTCCCATAAATTTCCCACATGTTTAAACGAGAATCAAGACTCCTAACCCATTTCCATTCTTGACCCATGCAAAAACCAAAGAAACAGGCTATTTTGAGAAAAAATGATTATTTCTCCCTAACTAACACCGATTGTTCCTTAGGTGCATCGATCGAAGGAACCACCATCTGTCCTTTAAATAAATATTTTCAAGTCTTCCCATGGGTTCTTCTTTTAGGTTATCATTTTGGTTATTCATTTCACATCTTTGGCATTCAATTGGGATTCTTATGATCAACTCGGCCAGAGCATCTACATCCTTCACTAACAACCCACCTACTACTCCACAACCTCAAACCACTCGCATGGAGAAGCACTCAGATTATTTTCTACGGTACTAGATCTTGGGCCATCTCTATTACGAGCACCCACTAACCACCACCATCTACCAATCTCCATATCCTCAAATGAGTATCTTAACCGTTGTTAGTTTTTGAATTTGGTCTTAGATCTCTTATTTTATTCTATTGTATGACTCCTTTTTCACTTGAATACCATCTATCTCCCATCTACCAAATACCATACCAACATGAACCTCTGTTCCTCTGACCACCCCTTTTACCCTTGTTGTACCTTCACCTAAATCCCTATACCCTATCCAAGACCTCCAAATCCCCTTTTCAATCAAAAAGAGCCCAAACCAACATCCTTTCTTACCTTGGCACCTAATTTCCCCTACCATTATCTCAAGTTAGCCAACCAATCCACAGCTAAAACCTTTGATTGACATCGGCTCTCAAACCGGCATCGTGTCATGTCGATATTTTTCCCAAGACCAAAAATCTCATTTACCCACCCAAAACTCCTTAAAACCTCCCATAACTTCACCTAGGCCTCCATACTACCCCTTGCCTCACCTACAAACCTTGATACCCACCACCCTCTTTAAATTTAATATTGTATTCACTATTTAGATTAGATTTGAATTAATGTGCTTGTGTGAGATACCTAAATTATACAACTACAATAAGACTCTCTATTTCATGTTCTTATAAACATTTAATGTGTTTTAAAATGTGTATTGATAGCATTTTAGGGAAGCAGCCCCATTCCCAAATCTAGCTCTCGTGTAAGCAATCTACCAACCTATGTGTTTAATTCTATCTTGTCGTCTTTTATTTCTTTTTCAAGTAATCCTTCCCAAATGAAAAGAGTGCCCTACAATTGGCCTTGTCTTCAACAGTGTGTAACCTCTTCATGACCTCCAGTATTCCCCACATACCCATCCTTCTACCTTAAACGTTTTTCATACACACTACTCCTATAGGGTGAAACAATGTTATACACATTTAAAGTTGAATAAGTGATTATCATGGTTATTTGAATAAAGTAATTTGAGTTTTAAATTTGAAATTTTAATTAGATTTTTTATAAGGACTGATTCACTCCTCCTCTTAGTCCATTGTTCTTCTAACATGGTCCTTTAATTTGATCATTGTATTTATATGCTTTTCTTGTTTGAATTTCATAATTGATCACTAAAAGGCTGACCCCTAAGAGATAAGGATGCTCAACAGCTAGAAAGGACCCAAAAATGAGTGAGTAAGATACAAAGAGGTCTAGGGCACCTAGAGGGGATGAGGGCACCTAGGCATTGATGTCTTGGCTAGGCACTAGTGTCCGGAGCTAGAAAAGGTGAAGTGTGAAGGGTCAGATTGGGTAGTGAGGTTTGTAAGGCCAAAAGGAGACTATAAGGGAACCTAAGAGGCCAAGTATAGTGATTAATTAGTACTTTTATCCCTTAAAAACATATAAATACAATGCATGTGATTAGTTCCTAGAAGTGTACCCGAGTGTGTGATTAGTTCCTGAAGTGTACCCAAGTGTGTGATTTAGTGTCTAGAATCTTATGGATTTTTCAACCACGATATTGAGTATGTTGCTACCATAAAGGAAAACAAAGAGATGATTTGGTTACAAAAATTTCTTGAGGATTTGGGGCATAAGTAGAAAGAAGGAAGCTGCATAGTGATAATCAAATTGTTATACACCTAACTAAGAACACTGCTTTCCACTCTATGATGAATCATATATAGATAAGGTACCATTTCATTATGAAAAATTTGGAGGAAGAGAAATTAAAGATGGAGAAGATTCATACTATTCAGATTCCTGTAGACATGATGACCAAGGTGGTCACTAGGGAGAAATTGAATCTATGTTTAACTTTGTTTGGTCTTCATGGACGACAGTGAAGTGTTCAAATGTTTTCTACGAGGAAAAACCATCTCCAAGTGGGATATTCTTATATTGTGGAGCCTGTTTTCATATGTGGAAGTGTTGAATACTGTAAACTAAAATTATTGTACACTATTCATAATTTTGTGGTCTCAAAAACATGTCGATACCTCAAGAAATGTGCTCTTCTCATATGGGAAGGTATTTCAACCCTTAGGTTTATGGGGTGGTTTTGGTACCCATGGTATTGTAAAATGCTTAATCTATTTCCTATTAATGTGCTTGGGCATATTATAGGGAAAATGAACATTGTAGATGTGTGAGTTTGAGTGTGAATCTAGGAGATTTTTTTGAGAAAAAAATAAACATATATGGGTATTGTATTGAGAGAAAGAGGTGGATGTAATAAAATATGAGCAAGTGATTCTTGGTGGATGCAACCCAAATCAGTGAGCCATGTTAAATATTGTTTTTGTGTTGCATTATTTTATTTTCTACACTTTTATTTTAGATCCGTGATATTTTTGCATATTATTTTATACTATTGTCAGGTTTGTGTGGGATTGTTCCGGATATTTTATCCCTTCTTTCCTAACAATAGTTGAGAATGTCCAATAGTGAATTTGAGGTGTCCTATAAACCTTGAAAGCCGACTAAATCACATACAATGAATATAAGATGGTACACTTTATGGGGATCAACTTGTCTTGCTCATTTAGTGCATAGACAAGGAAAGACAATAGAGAGAACTGAAAAAGTCCTTTAGGGATGGTTAGATTCGATTGATCTATTCTTATGCCTTGAGTGTAAGGTAAGGGAAATTGACTTCTTACAATTTTAGATAAAGGATGAAGAAATGTTCCCAGGGGAGGCACATGAACTTGGTTCATGATGTACATAGGTAATATGGATGGCCAAAGTTGGGCTAGGAGGCACTTTGAAAGGTTGATTAATGGACCTAATCTCCAAATAGTACAATCAACTAACTTAAGGAATATTTTAGCTTGTTTTTTAGCAAAGTGAATTGAGATATCTGAATATGAAGAGAATAGGTTTATGGGGGCGCAAGTGATGTTGATTGGTAAATAAATTCATGCATCTATTCAAGGAATAGATGGAAAGGTAGTAAGTTTGATTCAAGGGTAGCTTCTTGAGGTAAATATGTCCTTTATAAGTGATTACCTACATGTTGCTTACCCTGTTGAATGTTTAAACCTTTGTCATAGATGTCAAAAGGGGTTGAGAGTGTTGTCACAAAAAGGTATGAATGCTTTAAATATGGTGGTGTGTTTTTTTACCATCAAAGTTTACGAGTTTATTTCCATCATTGAAAAAGGGGAGATTGTTAAACCCCAATGCATTTGTGGTGTTATTGATGTTAGGTGGCATTGATGGAAAATGTTTGTATGGTGAAGTGAGGAACAATAAGGAGCATGATGGTTGGAGCTCACATAAAGGATTCAAGATGTTTTTAGGGTGCTACAAGCTTGAGTACGTGAGGTAGGTGACCAATAGAGGTATGGAGATGGTTGGTGTGTTAGGATCATGTGTCGCACATGTTAGAAATGATGTTTTTAGGATGTGAAAGAGCTTCTAAGGTGAGTATCGATCATGTGTTCAAAGTAACAGTTGAAACTTTCTCGTGTAGGCTTAGTTATAGAGCCGAATGAGGTGCATGGGCACAAAGAAGGCTATGAAAATCCTAGGTAATCATTAGAGGAGACTAGGAACATTTCCTAGAGTATTTATGAGTAGATACAAGGCGTATGTTAGCCTAAGGAAAATTTTGAGTTTTCAATAATAATACCCTTGAGAACTAACATTGGAAGATTAGGAAAATGATATTGGTATGGATTTACAAGATCATTTATGAGAAACCAATCTATGGAGCATGTATAGGAAGGTATTTTAGTGCTTCATTTCTAGTTTCATCAAATTTTGAAGAAGAGTTTTCAAGTTATTCAAGTTTTACCAAAACCAGGGTAAAATAAGAAGGGATAAAACAATGACCTATCTTCTTAGCACTAAAAAAATTATCAATCCTCCTTCAGATAAATCATAGAAGTAATTTTTAAACAACAATCCAAGACTGAACTTTTGCAAAAAAAAATTAGGATAGAAGATGGAAAAAAAAAAAAGTTCCATTCATTTTACTAGCAATGTTCTCTCTCTAAACCTCCTTCTTGAAGCGATAGGCATAAAATGATATTTTTTGACTCCAAATAAATTTTTCAAGATATTAAAACCTCTCAAAAGTGTAGAATACTCCTCATAGGTTCAAATGATGGCATCCTTGTTCCTTGTGGTTGATTGTTCCGTAAAGGTTTGACCCTATCTTCCAATATTTTTAGTATACATTCCTAATTTGAGTGTTCTAAGATGAATCTTATGATGTGGTAGAAGGTATGTGAGGTGGTATCAGGTGTCATGAAGAGATTTTAATATGTTCAATGTATTTTTAGTGTGCGGTATATCAAACTTCTTTCTTTACCGATGAAGGGTGTCTCAACTAAACCTCATCGTGGTGGTTGAAGAAGGAATTTGTGGGTAAACATGTCTCGGAGATACGAATTGATTATTAACATCTTTCTATAAGTATTAAATTATTTGGTGGAGCTCACATTTTTAATTTTAAAGTGATAAGTAGTCCTAGTTCTTGTTTCTCCACTCTTTTGTACTAGATAAGCCTTAACAAGACAATGAATTACTGAGATTTTTTTATAAATAACTCTTTACACACCATGCATTCAAGGTATTGGAGGTAGTGTATGTGTTCTTCTTGAATTATTCCTTCCACTTGATGGGCATATGAGTAAAGGTATAATGATAAGAAAGCTTTTAGTTAAGACTATCATGTGTTATCTCATGAAATAGAGCACACATATCTGTAATCCTAAAGTTGGTGGTTATTCTTGACATGGTGAGTCTATCAAAGAAAGGATATTCTCGGGTAGGTACCTTAAATGCTTAAGAAATAGTCAGCTTAGGTAGGAAACTCTTTTCTTGAAGGAAATATTTAGTCTTACGTAATAGTCAAAAGAATTTGTAACTCGCCCTTGAACCATGAAGTTCCTCCACAAATAAATATAAAAGAAGAAAAGGAATCAATAGTAAGATCATCCTTGAAGTGATCATGCGGTATGATGACATGAGAGTGAAGGATAAACTTATGTAAGTTGTCATATAGTGAGCGAGGTTTGAGTTTTGAAACCCACGATGTGTAAAATACTTAAAGACCAAGATAGTTTAATTGTTGTGGCGTGTTATTTGACAAAACATAGATGTGAGAAGTTATGGATAGTCATTATACTTCATGAAATAAGTTCTTGAAGGTATGCATTTTTGAGAAAGTGTGTGAATATTTATCGAATCCTTGAAGATCATCTCAGGTATGAGAAAAAATGTACATGCCCTTTCCTTATTGTTTGACCCTTGAAGAAGTGTGATATTGTCATGAAATTTTGGTAATTTTGGTTGATCCAAATACCTTCAAATAAATCCTCTCATCTTTGTGAAATATTTTGAAAACCTTCTCTTTGCTATCTGCCAAAGATCATGCAAAACGAGTTTCGGTTTCTCTAGAATTTGTGTGTTGATAATAGTGAGAAAAATGTTGTCTCCTCCTATTATAAAAGACCCTCAATTTATTATTTTTGATGAATACCACTAGTATACATGATGTTCATGTAGTTCAAGTTTGATGTGTTGCTAAGCATCTTCTCTTTCTTGCTCCAAAACTGAGATGACAAACATATTGCTCCCAATGCATCCTTATGTTCTCACATGAAGGTTAAAACTCAAAAGGCGAAGGTTGAGGTAATTTAAGGGGTTATAAGGAATCTTTAAAGGTCTTTTAACATTTCAACTCACTGATTTTTAGGAAATTATTAATTTAGTGCTCACTTATTCATATTAATTTGTAAGTGATTTATAATCACGTAGGCATATTGGTGAGTGAGTTATAACAACTCACGAATATAGGAAATTGGTAAGATATTTAGTTGAGTTAGTTTCCTATATTCTAGGGAAACTACAACCTATATATTAGGCTATTGTATTGTGTGAAGAACATTGTAAATAGATTTGCAAATGGTTTATTCGTAAATTAATTTTTTTGGTTTTGATCTCTTTGCAACTCTATTACTCCTCACATCTAGTATTAGAGCGGAGGAATTTTTGTATGAAATGCGAAAGATAATTCATATCAAGAGCCAATTGTGTTACTCATATTGCTCTTGATGATGATTTATTATCATTGATTCTCTTGTTGCATTCAATATTTTCATGTTTCCATTTTTATTGGACATCATTGTGTTGTTAGTCAAATCCATCTGTGATGCCTACTAAAACAACCCATTTGAGACTCGAAAACAACCTAGGATTAGTTAAGAAAAATTATGGAATAATTTTTTTGTTTAAAAGAGTCTACAACTAGGTTACAAAACAATAGTTACCACTAACAAGTTCCGGATCAATTATAATCCACTAGAATATTCTTTCTACAATTAATAATTATTACAAGTCATAGGGTCCAAAATTTAGAGTTAGAAAGTTTAATTAGGGTCGAGGGTAATTCCTCACCATACCCACTCTCTAACAGATTAAATATTCAACTTGATTTTTCTCAAAATTAACGCATTAAAAATTTCTCTAAATCATTCCTAATGGATAGGAAATTTCCTCACCTTTCCATTGATATAAAGAAGTCCTCCTAACTCCTCATATTTCTCGAGTTATGGATTGGCGGGCCTAGAGGTGAAATTTTTTTCCCAAGAGCGGGCCGGCGGGCCGGGGAGAAAATTTTCCCCTAGGGTGGGTCATGTGGCCGCATAGAGAAATATTTCCCTAGGCGGGTCTACGAGACATGGGAGAAATTTTTCCCAGGGAAGGAGTCGGGTCGGTGGGGCCGCGGAGACATTTTAGAAATTTCCCGCGTGGGGGCAAAAGCCACCTTTGCACCGCACTCCTATGAGTCTGCAAGAGACACATGGCACCTCCTAAGCCAATGTAGGGAAATTAGGGTGGCGGGAATAAAATATTTTAACACCCCGAAGGGTGAAAAGGGTAAAATGCACCCGCACCTCTGCCGACACCTCGCGATGCCACGTGGTAGCTCCTGATTGGCTATAGGCCGGGGTGGCAGGGAAACTTTAGAAAAATTTCCCAAAATTTTCCTAAAGCACAAAATGAGAAAAGGAACCTGATCTTCCGTTGATGCCAAGTGGCATCTCTAATTGGTAATGGAGTGGCGAGATAAAATTTAGAAAATTTTCCCAAAATTTTTACGGCGAAAGTTAAAAGGGATCCGTCCCTCTGCGATGCCTTGTGGTGCCACGTGGCAGCCTCTAATGGCTACGGATCAGTAAGGCGGTGGGGAAAATTAGGAAAATTTTCCCAAAATTTTCTAAAGCACTAAGGGAAAAATTTGGGCCAGCATGGCCCGCTTGAGAAATTTTCCCAATTTTTTTGATTTAAGTGAAAAAAAAACTTCATAAGGCCATAAATTTTGATAGAGGGATTGGTTTGGGAAACTAAGGACTTTATGGAAATCTCTCAATGTCCTCTTTGCACAGGATTCATTAAATTCAGGTTTTGATAAAATTTAAGGGTCAATTTCATGAAAACGATCTGTAGGCTTTTACAGTGTGAACTGGTAAATTTTAACTTATAAAATTTTGTTCAAATTTTTCATTCTTTCTCCTTCAACATGTCAAACAGACATGGAGGTTTCCATTGGGAAAGTGATAGGATAGATTGCAAGTGTAAAATTGTTGGTTTGATCTGCATTTCGAAATTACAAGTTTCTTTTTACATCAAAAAGACTACATTTACCTTGACTCAATTAGAAGATTTTCAGGCACTTCCTTAAGTGTTTTTAGTTTGGTTTGGGATCATTTTGTCCTCATTAATTCCAATTGATTATTTAATTTTCCTCTTATCTATTTGCAGGGTTATTTGAACATTTGATAAAGGAATTTTACAAAGTATCTGATGAATTGAAATATGTGTATACATTTACGAACAAAAATTAATTATCTCTTTTCCATGAAATAAAACATTGAATTCATTCCATGCTGGTCTTAAATAGTTTTATTTCCTTCAATCAAACATTAAAACAAGAATGCGGTTTCTATTCTTTCCAAAATCATATATTTTAAACAAGGTAGAATAATACATTTTCTTCTCACGTGTTTCACTTTTCTACTTTCCAAACAGGGATTTCATAGTGCATGTTAAACACAAATTTCCAATGGAAATAATATCATATGAACAAGGAAAACACTTCCATTAATTCAAATGAAACTCTTACAACTTCCTTTCCATTTGATTTCAAAATATAACATACAAAATATGTATCATTCTTTCAAAAAATAGAATACAGAGTATAACTCTTTTACATTTTGAATTTCAACTTTCATTGTCAATACAAAGTATCTTTCCATTACAATTAATATATAGATCATCCACTTTAAAGTGGGAAAGGGCTCTGATAAGAATTCATTTCCTGAAAAGGATTTATCGAAACTATTTTTTCTCAGCTTCTGAGAACAATAACATGTGTATTTCTCATTCCTCCAATTTGGTCACACGGGAGTAGGGGAAAGCGGTGCTCTCCACCCAACGAATACATCCCATGAAGAGGAGAAGCCATCCTTCTTCATTGGCCCCAGCCCCAACCAAAATGCAATAAAATATGTGATCCAACTCATGGAAACAATAGGCTTCCACAAACACACAAGCAACATTTTCACAACAAAAACACGTCAAAAGCAGAATGTAGTTTACTGACTACATTAAAGCATGAAAAACATTAAGAGACTTCATCAACAAGCCAAAGGAGCAAGAAACTATGGGGGATTCTTCTTATGCCTCCCAAAATGGGAAATGTGTATCACCACCTGAATTACAATTTGTCAAAATATAATACATCAAAACCACGACATTCCTTATGCATCCCCAAGTACCCCTTATTCCTCACATTTCCTTATGCCTCCCCAACCTCTTATGCACCCCATAACAATTAAATAAATGCAATTTATTTCTTTGTAAGGTGGAATCAAATCCCAACTCCCTCCTCCCTTATACCTCCCTAAAATACACTTGTGGCTCCCCCAGAGGAAAATAAACCCCATAGTCTTCTCCTACACCATTCTAGGCCATCTACCCAACAGCCCACAAACATGCCAAAACATTCACACTTTAACATTTTCATAAGCAAAAAATAAGCCTTACAAATGAGTCGGGCTCCTGCCTCTCCATGATTGAGTTGTTCCAGTTCTAAAACAAAAGCTTTATCCCAATGCAAGCAATCCAAATTAGCCAAGCACAAGCATGCATAATCTTCCAAAACTTCTTCAAAGCAAGAGCTCCAAAATAACAAAATAATTTCACCCAAGAAGGAAGGGATGAGGATGAGGATGAGGTGGATCCATGTAGGATGCCACATCACACATCCTCAACCCCAACCCCAAAAGTAAACTTCGTTCTCCAATGCATAATAAATAGGTGGGTGAATAAAATGACAGTTTACTTATACACTCAAATCCAACCCACACCCCAAAGGACTGAAATTAAATCATGTAAGAAAAGTGCAATTAAAACTTACAATTTGTCTTCTCAAAAGTATTATAAAAGTCAAATTTCAACTCTCCAACCATAGGTATGGTTGGTAAATAAATTTAAGAGGTATGAGATAAGTTTAACTTGTCCCACAAGCCTCCAAAATCAACCTTCAAGGAAAAATTCAGAATTTCCAAGAAGATGAAGTGTTTCACACTCAAAAGTTAACTTACACATCACTTACACATCTCTTACAACACTTTAATTCAAGGCCAACAACTCTATTAATTAATTTCTTATGACATATTTTATTTAATTAATATTAACAACATGCTTACCCACAATATTAATACAACATTTAATAAATAAATAAAGGGAGCAAATGCATCACAAAACAAACATATGCAACATTAAACAAAAGGGTCAAATAAATAAAAACACATAACCCTTGGTCACATTTAAAGGTGATCCCCCATGGGAATCCCTAACACACGAAACATGCACAAATAAATACTAGTTTCCATGGTGACCTTGTTTAATTCATCTAGAATTCCAATTTGGTTGGTCTCCAATCCCCCAATATTTGTTGTGATATTTTAACCTCAGAAAACACAAATACCTCCTTCGACCTCATTGCCATATCGGAACATCCAAAATAATATAAATAAAATTCCAAGATCATCTAGATATATGAATCACAACAACATCCAAGAAACCAACAAGATCATTTTCAATTTTACTCAAGAACTATATCATCATCAAATAATTTTCATTTCTAGGTCTATTCACAATATCCAAATATCACATGTCCGAACAACATCTATAATATAACCATGTTAAACAATTTATCAACATCGATATCTAAAATGTCTCTAATAATCATCATGCATCATAAACCGAATCAAGTCAACAATAATCCATGATCTAACATCTAATATCATACAATAATAAATTCCATAATCATGTCCATAATATAATCAACAATATCATGATTAGTATCAAAAGGGTGTCAAAGAGAAGTGGACACTACACATCCACTAGGCCACTTAACAAAATTGTAATAATTTAAATTATTCATTTAAAAGCACGAAAATTGTTGCATTGATTCAGACTATTACGCCCCTGCATTATTGATTTGGAATACACGTGAAGTGTATATCCTTTTTTGCATTATTGGTATTTGGCTTGTCTAAGCACGAACCTTCTATGTATTTATATTTTTGAGAAAGAGACTTGCATGTTTTGGAACATATGCCACGTCACTCGGCTTCGATATCACTTGGTTTGTTTCTCTTCACAACAACATAGCCAATAATAATTATAACAGAGACATATTATTAACCACGACAAAAATGTGAGTGAATGATTAGAAAATTCTATGTTCCATTTTTACAAAGGTGAATGAAATTGCCGAGCGTGTTATATATTGGAATTCTCCAAAATAATGGATTGAACCGAGCTTGCTGCACACATTGCAATGTTTCCCACATGCTCAAATTAGTTTGATATTTATATTTCTTATAGTTTTCTCCACGCCCGCTCATCGATATCTTACATACCTGATCGATATGTTCACTATGTCAAAGAAGATGTCAAACACCGTCACCGTGAGCTAAGACCCGCTTGACTCCTCTTGGCACGATGGCATTGGATCCACATTGAACTCAATTTTAAGGCATGGGAAAGCATTTCCATACATATCCTACATGTTTAATTTATTATATGTATCATTTAGTGGTCATGTAAATTCTTTTTAATTTGTTCGTTAGTTGATGATTGGTGGTGATCACTATTTTTGTCTGAAATACTAATCAAAATTCCATTGTTTTAAAGTCTTTAGATTGGTCACTTAGGAAGTACATTTTATGTGTAGTCAAAATATAATGTCATTTGTATTATCATATCATTCTCACATCAATTTTGTATAATTAATAGTCTTGTCAAAGTCATAAGTTGTCAGTCTATTTTGTTTTTTCATGAATTATCATTGTGAAAGTCAAGTGTTGTCTTGTCACATTTGAGTTATTTTCACCTTGTCTATTGTCTCATCTTAAATATTGTGTTTAGGTGAATAATAGGTTATTGAGTCCAATTTTTTTGTCATTATAAAGTCAAAAATTGAGTCAAGTTGTAAAAACTATAAAAATAATAAAAATTTACCTCACGGGCACATTTTTGGTGTAACTTGCATAGACGTCCGAGTTGTAATTGTACTTCATGATCAAATCCTATATTCTATGGTAAGATATATTAGGCTATTGTATTGTGTGAATAATATTGGAAATAAATTTTCAAATGGTTTATTTGTAATTTTTTTGTTTTTGTGTTGATCTCTCTGTAACTCTATTATGCTCCTCACACTTGATTACACGTGAAAGATCCTAATTTGAGTTACAATACAAATCTTGCTCAATGAAGCATATGACAAGTCAATAAAACATTACAAATCGGGGAATAAAATTCGAGTTGAAGGGTTTTCTATTCAAGGACATTTTTGTATATAGGGTCAAAATACTCCATGTGTCATCCTTGCTCTTGAAAGTTTCTTGATCATACCCGCAAGATTCAAATAATATGACACATCTCTATCATAAGCAATCATGACAATTCTAAAAAGCTATTCTTGAATTCTACTCATCTATTTGGTATGAGTTGAAAAGGGTGTAATATGAAAAGTCTTTCAATTGGAACTGGAAAGGTCAAGTAAGGAGGTCTAATGTTTTACAAATAGTTCATTTTTGTAACACTCACGATTTTGTATGTTAACTTGGTGAATGTTTACATCTTTGTTATAAATTTGCTGAAATGAAAGCAAACATGTTAAGATATGTTTTGATCTTAAGAGAATGTGTTGCTAATTTGGATTCTTGCATACTGTGATTTATTGCATGGGACAGCAAATATTGTACTTGTGTGTTTGCTGATGTGACGACAGATTGTCGTATACTTGCTTGCTCTTGTTGCTGATTGACAGCATACCCTGAATCAATTCCATTGATTCAAGTATCTTAGGTCCTCTTGTGTTTTCTATGTCAATTAACACTTGAACCGGACTGAGATTGTTATGAGCGTGCAGCGCCTGTTTGCAGGTGTGAACAGCTAGCACGAAAATGCCAACGACAGGGATTCGATTCTTTAACCCTGTACTGTTGAACTTGGGACCTCGTGAGGCGAGAAATGCCTGGACACGGGTGACCTTGCACGTGATCCGAAGGACGGAACGTCCTGCTCTGCGTTAACGTGAATGTTAGTAGGGAGGCTGGATGGAAGTTGTTAGTGTTAGTGGTTAGTAGGAGTTAAAACCTAAACTAATCCTAAATCCTAACATGCACCCTACACTACTACCCTAAGTGGATTTTTAAATTCAAAAAAAAAAAAGGGAAAATAAAACCTAAGGCTAAACTAAGACCTAGGTTGAAAACCATATGCAACCTAAACTAATCCTAAACTAAGGGGTACGCAGACCCTTGGGAGGAAAGGGATAAGGATGGAAAGGGCATTCATTGGCATTTAATAAACTGTCCCTACGTGGACAGCGCCAGTTTTGGCGGGGCAGGTAAGGAATTAGAGGCATCTATTTAGAAATAGAGCCAAATTCAGTTTGCATGGAAATTTGAAATTTAAAAGCTCGCCAACCCAAGTGGCGGTGGCGTGGAAAATAAGGAAAAAGGCAGAGCCTTAATTGCATTAATTGTTTCGGTCCTCGCGACCAGCTCGCCTTGGAAACAGCATGAGGGAATTTGATTTTTCATTGTTCGATTTGGTTTTGGCCGAAGTTGCTCTGCATTTGGTTTTTTTTGGTCTGGTTCAGTCGAACCAGCTCTTGGCATTTGACATTTTTCGTGGAGATTTGGAGGCTGTTGTTAAGCCTGAAGAAGGAAGGAAGTGTTGGAGAGTTTGTCTTTCTCACTGTGGAAGGAAAAACGCGGCAAACGAAGTTTTCTTCGAGTTCTGGAAGAGAGATTACAGGCATGTTAAGCCCTTCTCTTTAAAAACCCTTGCTTTGATTAAGTGTTTCATTAAAACAACCCTGCTCTTGGGTTGGATTGTGTGATTGCTGTTGAATCGATTTGATTTGGATTTTGTTGATTCTTGCTTTCTTTCTTTGGAAATGATAAGAAAAATGGCTTCTGGTTGCTTGGTTTGATGTGTTGTTACTCGAATCAAGTTGGGAAAATGATATACTGTATTGGTTGCTGACAGTGTGGTGGTTTGAAATAGATATATTTCTTTCACTGATTCGTGATGTTTGAAAGTAGAACAGGCCGTGTTGTCGTTCCTTATAGTGTAAATGTTTTCCATTTAATGTAATCGTTTCTTTACTGTGTGTTTGGAATTGCCTTGTAAGTAAAGAGGAAATGGAAATACAGTTATGTATATTGCTGTGATTTGGGTTCCGTTGAATCTTGTTGTCATTTTGGAAATAATACAAAATACTGTTATTGATCGCTGAGTTCAGCTGTCCTTATTTTTCTTGAACGAAATGCTTTCCTGTCGTGCCGGTTGTTTAACAGTATTGGGGAAATTGTCATATGTTCCACGGGCCTGTACAGGTTACTTGAGTTGTTTTTGACATTGAAACTATACGTTCTTTTGCTGATGGACTAAAATAAAAGAAGCATTAGTTGTTTGGAATTGTTTCTTATTGAAAGTTTCAAGGAAATAGATCCTTTTCCTTCTCCAGTTTTGGGATTTTAATGGAAATGGCATTCGGGGTTTCTTTGGGTAATCGAACTCGATTCTAATAAAGTAATAGTAGCAGTATTTCATTTCTGTGCCTTTCCTTGGATTGGATATAGACGAACACGTATTGGGTATTCGTGAAGTAGGAAAAGTGAATTGTTTTTCCTTCTGAACTCATTAATGAATTGTGTCTCTCCTTACGGTGTGGATAGGATGGTTTCATTGTGTTTTCTTGATACTGTTCGGTCTTCTTATTCAGACTGTAGACGCAAATATAAACTGGTTTTGTATTCTGTGCAATGAATGATTATAATTCCTTCTTCTTGCTGTAATGAAGGTTGACCCCATTGCGTCTAGCAGTCGTGGTTTGACCTTCTGATATTTTTTTTACTGTCTTGTGAATGCGAACTTGACTGGAATATTCATTGTTGTAGCACGTTGGATTGAAGCTGTACTGGCTATGTGAGATGCTTATCAATGAGAACGTTTGTTCTGTTATCTTTATAAGTTGAGTTGTCATGCTAAGAAAAACATGATTTGAGTGTTTTTATTTCATTCTGAATACAATGATTGTTTCTTAATGAAATCATAGAGAATGAATTCTTCTCTTTTTGCTATTTGGGACTCTGAAAGTAACATTGGAGTTATAGTGCATATGACTTGATCTTGCTGTAGGTAACAGCAATGTACAACTTGTTATTAAGAACTGTATGCGTTCAGAGGTATAAAAGATCATATGAATATATGCTTGCGTGATTGCATAATTGTTGTTGGTTAACTATACAGTGAAAGAAGTAGGGAATCTTCTAGTATAGCAAATACCTAGTATGCATATTGATATGGCTTGCTCAACGATGAATATGATGTCTTACTAACCTGTTTGGTATTCATATGAACCGGAATAAAATGAAATTATTCTTGCTGCCGGAAAGTGAATTCCGAGTGGATTTTGTAAGTTTCACTCTGAACTGTTATCTTGAATTGTCCTTCGTTTGGTTTCCACTGTTAGGACAGTCATGTGGAAAGAAATAGAGATATGAATGAATGTTTTAGAAAAATGATCTTTTCTTCTTTCATTCAGTTGGAAATCTGGAATTCGTGAATAATGAATTTTATAGTGCTTAGATGGGAGCAACTATATGCATTGCTGTTCGCTTTCTTGTCTGTACTTGATTGCTTGGATTCTAATATGACGCATGAACTGAAAAGAAAGTAATGGAATTACATTTCAGTTAGTTTCATCCTTTGCATTCATTGTTATTGAAGGGCGTGGAAAGGATAACAGTGTGTTCTATCTGTTGTGAGTTACTTGTATTCTTAACTTTTCAAATATTGTGAATTGATACTTGTAACGATTATGTGGAAACGGGACAGCAGTCCCTTGGCTGATTGTGATGATAGTTTTGATAGTTCAGTTGTTATGCTGATCTTTCTTCTGTGCCTATTTCGTGATTGATGTTTAACTGTCGTTTCATAAAAGCAGGGTTCTTTTATTGAAACAGTTAGTTGAAGCACCCTATTTTAAGGATAAGTGCTTAATATGCTCAGTTCATTGAACTGACCCGTGCAATTCATTTTGCAGATGGAATTGGATTAGAATGAAGACTTGGCTGTTTTCTGATGCTTTTGATTTGATAATGAATTGTAATTGTTGCTTTTATTCCTCTTCGAGGAATTGTGAAAAGAAGAAAATATATTCTTCTGTCCATGAGTTGTATGGATGTTTTGTATAAACTATGCCCAATCAGTTGGATTGGCAAATGTACAAATTATGACTTGAAATATTGAATACAATTACAAGTGTGATATTTTCGATAATTATATCAGTTTGATATTGTTGTTAAATTGGAAATATGATGTTATTTCTTGATTTGGAATTGTTTCATTGTCCTTGGATGGATGCTGAATTGAAACTGATATCTGTTCTTACTTAAATGCAACTTTTAAGTTGAAAAGTGCAATTAGTTCATACTTGGGTAAAGATGAATTTTTAATTGACATTAGAAAGGATTAAGAAGAATATGATTCCATAATCAGAAGGTATTCAGGATTAGCTTAGGAGCTAAGGAATATCAATTCAACTTCGGAGTAATCGAACTTCGCTTTCGAACTCCATTTATGATCCCGTTTGATAAAATTCAGAATAAAGGATATAGGATAAATATATCCACAACTAATGGACCTTAACTATATAACGTTAAGGAGAACAAATGAATTCATTTCTCGAAGTTTAGACCTCATTTGAATGACGTCTAATAAGTTAATATTCTGAAATTAGTTGCAGTTGGAAAAATCTTGGCTAAGTTTAATAGGTTAAACTTATCACGTCCGTCGGTACGGACTGCTTAATCCAATGATTAAGAAATAAACCAAGTAAGGAATTGTAGCCCTTCGATACGAAGGAGAAGATACATAGCAAACTAATGGACGGTTTAGTCCCTCTTAGTTATATACAACTGCAACGGAAACGAGGATCAAGGGATCAGCACGAATGCTGAAAGTTGATTTTAATTATTAACTCGTGGCTAAGTCACTTGAGCAGGATGTGTATTCTCGATGGGTGGATTCTGCAGGACATTGGCATACGCCAGCTACAGCAAGGTGTCTTCATGAAGACGGGGTCTTCATGACGACACAATGTTGCAGCTGACATATAGCAATGCCCTCCCGAATTAAAACATTTAGAATACATAGGCTGAATGTGTAGATCTTAGCGGGGGATAGGGTATGATCTGGTATACGGAGTGACTCCGGAATACTAAAGACAAATAGACACACGGAGTCGTGGGGTAACGACACCGTATGTCTGCGTATCTTTAGTTACCAGGAGTGCCTTCCTATACCCGTTCATATTACTAGCTGGAATTGAAAGTTTAAAACTGACCTTAAACGATGAGGACTGGTAGGAGCCAGGAAAGACCATTCTAGATAACAGGTGAAGTGAAGTGAAGGACGTATTCCGTAGATGTGTATCACATCCAGGAATATGATCATGCAAAGCATGTGAAAATCTTTGGCCAAAGTATCGCAATTGCTGGTTGCGTTGTCCTTATCACTTAATTTAAGATGCAGGATGTCAGATGAATATCAGTAACAGATATTCAGATAGGCTTCTTAAATGGATCACTTCGATAACCGGGGAAGGTTATGAGAACAGGTATATATAATATACTATGCATAAACAAACATGAAGGATCGGTTGTTGCCGAGTCATGAACATGAAGGATCGGTTGTTGCCGAGTCATGAAATGAAGGATCGTTGAAACTCCGAGCCATGAAAATGGAAGATCGGCAGTTCATCGAGTCATTTACGAGTATATAGAATCATTATAAGATTGAATGGCATTGAATGTGTGTTCCATATTGTAAATATGCGAACAGGGAACATTCGTTTTAAAAAGGAATTGTGTGATCCAAACTGTGTTGTTTGGGCAGAGAACAATTATTAAAACTTGAACGTGTGTTTGAATTTTATAATTCATAGCAAAAGCGTTATCAAAAAAAAAAAAAAAATTCCCTTGTTACGGTGTTCGAAATGAGGATGTTACAATTTTTGAGAAGGTAGTTGTTGTTGAAGCTTGGGAGAGATTATAGATGAATGTTGAAGAGAGATGAGTATATTGGAGGTATAGATGTTGCTTTAGGATGAAGGTTATGTTATGAAATTAACAGAGAGAGAGGCATAAAAGTGTGAAAGTATAATATTCATGAAGTAGAGATTTTTAGAGTGCAAGAACATATTTGAAGACCTAACTTTAGATGTGTAAGCTATAGAGTAGATAGGTGACCTGAACTAATGAAAAGAGAGCTGTGATTATGATTGAATGCTAGTATGTGTAAGGAGTTACAAAGAATTATAATGAAGAGTTAATCACCATGACTGTGAAGGAAATTATAACATAAAGAATCGAGATGTTATGTCTTCTTGATTGAGTTAGGTACAACAACATGTATATGTGAAATATTGAGTGTTTGAGAGGGTAGATCAAGAAGAGTAACATGAAGAAATTGAGAGTGTGAAGGAATCCTTGTATAAAATAAAGTTAATATTGATTAGGTGATTAGAAGAGAAGTGAATTAGGAGCAAAATTGAGAAGAAGAGTGATTTGATATAAAGGTCATAACTTGTTAGGTAAGGAAACAAAATCGGAGTGATCAAAATATTCCATTAGTTTAAGTAGTAACTTAGCAAATGGGGAGTTGTAGCTTCCTTGCAAGTTGAAGCTTACAGGAGGTAAGTATGTACTAGACTAAATTTGGGAGTTGAAGTTTCCATGCAAGTAAAAGCTTGCAAAGATTAAGTAGGTGCTTGGTTGAATTATGGAGTTACGACCCCATGTTGAGTTGAAGCTCAACTATGAGATCATTGTAATATTTACAGGAAACTCTTGTCCAAGTTAGTGCTTTGATTTCAATGGGGTTTTCTCCTTGAAAGGCTTCACACATTAAATCTTGTCTCTGTGTACTTTATCTCATGTTAACTTCTTATGTCACATGACTAGTTTGGTTTCATCGTCACCAATTAAGTGAATTTAATTTTTGTTAAAATTTGGATAGACACGATTCACCCCCTCTCGGTGTCCTAATTTCCAACAAAGAATATACATGACTATTATGTTTGTGGAATTTGGTTCGGATTAGAAATCCCATACAAAACTTCCTACATGCTTTTATAAGGAGTATTCCAATAGATTCTTTTGTGCAAGAATATTGGGAGAGACCAAAGGGAGATTGAAGCAGTCTTGAGTGATTTTATTTTAAACATTATATATCTTATGGTTGAGTAATTCATGACTAGTCTTGATTGCGTAACCACTTAATATTGAATAAGCCACTATTATTTCTCCAAATCACTTATTACATTAATCTACTCTGTAATTTTATACATGACTCAACTAAAGTTATTATAACACAACCACAACTCCACCTTTTGTATCATAGAAAGGAACAAGTCACACACAAGTTAGGGAGGTGAAAGATATAAATATTACCCATATTTGTGATGTACATAGAGAATAAGTGATGCAAGATGGAAAAGAGGTTTCTAAGGAGATGTTACATTAGATACAAATTTTTGAAGAAATTATGTTTTGGAATAGTAAAGCGGGGGAAGTGCGGCTGGCTATTTTTATCGAAAGACTAGATGAAATCATGAATTTATTATACAAAATACACTGATAGACTAGATACTTTGGAAGAAAACTAAGGGGATTTAGTGAGCTAAGAGATGATGCAAGTAAAGCGAAGAGACATGATTAAATCTATCTTTTCCTAGATAAATCCTTTTCATTGTGAAGTCGTCTATATGAAGGTGAAGAGATATTAATATAATCCAAGTCAAAAATTACTTGATTGTGGATTGAAGCACAATAATTTTCAAGGTCCTTGAATGCCAATGGATGTAGAGAAATAAGGAAAGAACAAGAGACACAAAATAAGCGTAAAAGAAAGGAACAACCACTTTCACAAAATATACATAAAAATGAATAATCCAAAAAAAGAAGACGAAGAACAAATGTGTTACTATATTTTTGTTAAAACTTTAGTTTAACTTATATTTTTTTCACATGGTAAGATTTTATTAAATATATTAACAAACATTTATTGAAAATACAACCACATGGTTTGGAATTTGTTTATTACCCGATTCAAATATCAAGTTTTTATTAAATATAAAAAATTATTAATTAAAAATATAGTCAAATGGTTTGAAATTTGTTTATCACCTAATAGAATGTAGGATTAATAGTGTTTTAGAAAAACAATCAACCAAATTACCACGACCTAGAGTAGGAAATGCAATTAAGAAATATATGTCAAGCAAGTGTCACCCGATCTATGTATGCTAATCAATTTGTACAAGACACAATATATCGGATAAATGTATGTCGTAACCTAAGTATGTTATAACTATCTTTGGTAGCCTCATAGACGTTAAAATATCTTCTTATTCTTCTTCAAACGAAACTATTTAATAAATTTGAAACCTATATTAAATGAATCTTAGCAAAATCATGTAGTCATATATCCTTTTGAAACCTATATATTAAATGAATCTTAGCACAATTATGAATCAAATTGTATGATTTAGAGTAGGAAATGTAATCGAGAATATATGTCAAGCAAGTGCCACCCTAATATATGTATGTTTATCAATATATACAAGAAACGATATATCATAGAAATGTATGTCGTAACCTAAGTATGTTATAACCATGAGTATTTAAACATAATTGAATCATCAAAAGAAACTATTTAATAAATTTGAAACCTATATTAAATGAATCTTAGCACAATCATGTGGTCATATTTACTTTTTTCAAATAAAGCTACTCGTAAAAGCGGTTCCATGGATTTATTAATATTTTATGTATTGTTAGATGTAAATTCCAAAATTATAGGTCATTGTCAAAAAATTGTGTTCTCCATATCTAATGAGGGTAGATCTGCGAGACACTGCACTTCACTATAGATCCTCTATTGAAAACCTAGTGGAGCTATGGTGTAGCATTGTTACAAGTAATTTTGACCAAAATGGATGGAAACAAAACTATCGGCCGTGCATGACATTCTTCCATTCCAGTACTATAGGGTTAGGATATTGGATCAAGTTAGGGATGTACAATACATCTCAGTTAAGTTGCCTAAATTCGAAATGCCTAGTTATTTTTTAAAATTCCATGCATACATACAAATGGCATACCTAATGATGTATGGGAACATCCTATACACTATTGCAGACAAAAAGGTTGGCTAACATATGATTTAAAACAATTTCTAATTGTTATATTGTTAATAAATTTAATGACTATTGGAGTTATTCAACTCATCTTCTGCATTTAGGAATGATGGAGCTATTTATGTGAACTTAAGATATATAAATTATTTTTCCAATCCATTAAAATTTAAATTTTACATATATATATTTTTATATCGTACATTTTGCATTCTTTAGAAGATGCACCAAAATTAAAAATTAAAAATCAAATTACATTAGTACTATTTTTTGATATTAAAGCCAATAACAAGATACTAGCAATGTGAAGGGGAGAAGCATGTTTCGTATGATACCAAAAGAGGGGAACATGAAAATGGGATGACCCTTACAACAAGGAAAAGAGGGAGAAGATATTTTGACTATAAATATGACACAAAATAGAAAAAAAAATAGACTCTCTTATATCTTATAATGTTTTCTATAAAGCAATATATACACTAAAATATATACAATAAAATAAAGTTTATATTAATTTTCATATCTACAAATCTAATTTGTTAAAAAGGTGTTGGTGGTAGTGGAAAATATTGAATCATATTTATATTTTTAATTGATGTAGATTAAGAAAGAAAACTATATTTTCTTGAAGCTCATATGGTGGTGGAAGTTATTGTAATTGTACTGAAGTTATTACAAAGAGTAAAGGGATTTTTATGAAACATTATGTTTTTATGAAAGTTTTTAGACATTTTCTTAAAACTCAATATTCCTTACCTCTTTCTTTAGAGGTTAGCATTCATAACAAACATGTATTAATGTTTACGAGTATACAATTTTAATATTCCTCCCCTCTTTCTTATTAGTTACCATTCATAAGAAACGTCCATTAATGTTTGAAATTTTTAAAAATTAAAAAGGCGGGATCCTTGACGACTACCGTCGGTTTTGCATTGTCGATTCTATGCTTTAGGTAGTTGGCTGTTTGGTTTTTCACATTCCATTTTCGTTGGGTTAGGATCGTTCCCTGCTAACAGAGGAGTCACCCTGGTACATGTTTGCGTGAGCTTCCTGTTCCGTGTTTAGTTTGCGATTTATCAAATTTGCAATCTGCATTTGAAATTGGCATCCGACTAACTTGTTTCGGATGACATCCGTATGCTGTGACGCTGTTAATTCCTACCCGTTTATACGTTTTGCTCTCCATTGCCGACAAATAGGAGCCAAATCTTCCTGATCACCACAGTGAACAAATCAATACTGGTTGAAATAACCATGATATATGGAAAAAGAACAGATTTTCATTAATCTAAGTTTAAGTAAGCCGTAGTTTTACAGTGCGGTCACGTTGAATGTTGTTGAATACATGCATTTTAAGATTAAAAATAGTTAAACAGTACATGTGTCTACTTGGTGAAACATTTGCTATTGAGTTTTATGAAGAAAACTTAAAAAACATTTATGGTTCATTATACAAAGGAGATGGTATAGCACGCCAGAACACATGTTTGAAGGAGCTTACTTACATTTCAATACTACTACAAAGCTGATTTTTGACTGTGAAAAAACACACCCTTGAATGGGATCACAAGCATGATATAGACAATCGACTCACTCTATTTTTATTTTGATGATGAATTACAAAATACGATTTAAAGCTCTTATGTAGTTTCTATCAGAAGCAATCTCTTTATTTTTAAGAGGTGTTGAAATTTTTTTCAAATCCAATTATCTTTTCGATCGAGTGGACATGCATGCAAACAAAACTGTTGGGCTAAGATGGTTCCAAAACAATACCAAAGACTTAAATGCAGTCCACTCAGAACGCCCACATTTTACACATACAATTATAACAGTAAAAATATCAGATTTTTTTTTTACTTACATTGTAGTACACATGACAACACAAGGGATTGCTTAAGACAATGCGTAACACATGATTCGTTTGCACAAACATTATCCCACAAAGATTACATGAATATACATGTTGCACATCAAGACCACCTTTCCCCAAATGACAAGGCACAACAATTAATTCAACTACAATTTAACTCTCGTATAGGCACCATCCATGACACAACACTTTCCTGGTTTATAATTTTATTACCTTTATATTTTGTTATTAGCCTTAATTGTTAAAAATTACTTATCATGCGGTCCTCCATTCTTCTCTAAAATATAATACATTATCTTTATTTAACTTGACATTCCACGTGTAACGATTCCCTCTAATTTTGCTTGTTTCCCTTATTGCAATAAGAAGATGTGGCATGGTTGTTAGTAGAAACATATATTCCCACATAAGCCATCGGTGTTTGTTCTAAGTGTTTGTCTTTTAAGTTTGCATGTTTGTTTGGTTTAGCAATTTATCTCAGTTGCCACAAGGAAGGTTCACATGATACCAGTGAGGTTTATTTGTTCAAGAGTGAATAGGTTACACGTTCTTTTCAAATTAGCATTTAATTACTAAGGTTACTCGATTTATGCTTTAAGTTATAATATCTACCACATATTCTAACTACTTCACTTAAATGTTTAGTCATCAAGATCTAAGGAATATGATTTCACACTTAACCAAATTTGGATTCTGGGAAATAAGTATTAGATGCATGATATCAAGAGACATTCAATTATAAATTTTACACACCTTACTAAGGTCAAAACTAGAGTGATTGCACACCCTTATCTCCAACAATCATCATGTAACTCTAGGTAAATCTAATACATCTTGACAAGTTTGCCTAAACTCTTGTTTGAGAGGGGTTAAAGGGGATTCACACTTAGCATTCTCATGTGTAGGTAATTAGAACATAGGACCTGCTCGAATCATTTTCATTCATCTTAAAAATGGTTTCACTTAACTTGATTTAATTACCCTTTTAAAATTTGTTGTGCAACCCATTTATTAATAAGGACATTGGTATGCTCATGAGACTACTAGTCCTTGTCCTAGGGGTTCGTCTCAAGAACATGATTACATGATTTCACATCATACATTCATTACGCATTAGGAAAAGTGGGGAAAAGGGAATACTCCTTCATTTAAAGGATTACGGTTCACATTAGGGATCACACACAATGAATTTAGTCCCTTGCACAAAGGATGGTTTAAACATGATATGAAAATGACCAAAATTTCAAATTTCTCCACGGACATCATCTAATGGTTACGTTTTTACAAACTAATCATACACTAAATTTTATTAAGTTTCGCAATTAACTCTAATATTGCATCATAGAACCCAAACGACAATTGAGGTTGGGTATCGAGTTCATTTATGATCCAAACTCTTAAAGGTGATTTTCAAGGGGTAGATGGAAATCTCCACACCTAACACTCTTCTCTCTATGTGTGCATGACCAAGAGCAGGGAAAATTTTAGTGGCGAATATTCATAATATGGCGAATATTCCATTTTTGAAAATTTTGAAAAGGTGAATTTTTTGCATGGGTCAGTGACCTGTTCACCTAAAAATTACACTTTAATTTTTTTAAGGGGTCGGCTTCGCCTTTCTACCCTTGAAAAATATCCCCTATATAAACCTAGATTATTCGCCAGGTAGAACACTTCTACTTCACATTTTTCAACAATATGATATATCCCGTATTATAGACGTGCGATAAGGGGCAAGTTATTGATGCGCGATGAGGAGGGTTTGCAGACGAGGAGATACTCGAGATATTGACGCATAAGAGACACATGACAAAGAGTTTGTTGACGAGCGACATGGAGATTTTTTCGATGCACAAAAAGAGGGCGAGAGAGGCTACGACGCGTGGACAGGATATTTTCTTTGTCGCGCGTCAAAAAAAATGCGATGACGCGTGCGTCACTAGACCCTTAGTGACGCGCGCCAACAACCCCGTTGACGCTGCGGCAGCGTCAAAGAGGTCTGACGTGACGCCACTAGACCTCTTTGACGCGGCGTCGACACGGTTGTTGACGCGCATGTCATCGAGGTCTAGACGCGTGTCACCGAGGTGTTGTCGACCTTGACAGATAGTTGACGCCACGGCATGACGAGGTATAACGATATTGACGAATAGTGGACACACGACAAAGAGTTTGTTGACGTGTGACACAGAGATTTTTTGATGAGAAAGCAGAGGGCGGAGGCTGCAGATGCGCGGACAGAGATTTTGCTATCGTGCACGTCAAAAATGCAATGACGCGTCAGCCACTAGACCTCGGTGGCTGCGCGTGTCAACAACCTTGCTGTCGGATAGCACCTCGGTGACGTGTGTCACTAGACCTCTTTGATGCGCGTCAACAAGGTTGTTGGCGCTTGCGTTCGAGGTCTAGTGATGCGTGTCATTGCATTTTTCGACGCCGGCAAGAAAATCTCCGTCGCGCTGCCTATGCAACCTTCTCTGTCATATAGCACTTGACAATCAGGTGAAATTTTTTCATACAACCCCCAAAAAATTCACCTTCCCGCTGAAACCGTTCTCGGGGATATTCCCGTATTCTCCACCTTTGATTTCCAAGAGGTCTCTTAAAATGAACCCCACCAAGAGGGTTTTACATTAGTTTACGCTTGGTTACCCCTAGAGTACCACCTTATGTAAATCACATTCTCCTTGTTCCACATACAACTTTCAGTCTTAGGAGAGAACCACATACTCTAGTTATTGTGTCGCTCCTAATCGTCGGGTCCACGACAATGTCACTAAGCATACATGCTATGACGATACTCAAACCTGGGGCTCTTATTTACCTAAGTTAGAGGTGTTATCAAGTGTGAAGACTTAAGTTCATTCTAAGGTTTTAGTTTCCTATGCTAAAATGATCACATAGGAAGAATAGTTATGCACAAATTTTATACTAAGGTTAATTGCTTTGTTTAGATTTCTTTATTACATTTTCAAGGTAAGGAACACAACACACCAATTATTTAATCATCAATTTCACACTAGAATTGCACTATAAGATATTAAATTAAATTTCACTTTATATATATATATATATATATATATATATATATATATATATATATATATATATATATATATATATATATATATATATATATATATATATATATATATATATATATATCTATATCTATATCTATATATATCCAACCCCCTTTTTTGAATGTAGAGTGACTAATTCATCAATTTCCAAAACAATCCTTTTCACTCAATATGATAAAACAAGTATACTAACTTTATTAATTTCCAGAAATAGGTATTAAATCATGTTCATAAAATTGATCATAATATTTCCTTTCAAAACAATTACAATAATTGGCCAAGGGTCTTTCTCATTTCTATACAGAAGTAATTCAATTATGAATTCAATAATCAAGTATTTCATTCAACCTTCTTCAATCAAAAGAATAAATGCAACTTTTTATACATCTTCTTTCTTCATCTTTCACGAAATCCATCTGCAAGGTTGTTAGCATCTGTCAGTTCATACGAACTGAGCATGATAGGTACTCAATCTTCATAACAACATGTTCTAACTTAGTAATTTCATAAAAGGAATATTGATTTTAACTACAATTATTCTAGGGTTCAAAAGGAACATTCAACTCTTTTGAACATTCAACCTAAACGTCTTACAATCATCAAAATAATGAATAGAAGATAAAATAGGTACCTTATTTAAGTAAGAGACATGCATTTAATAACTTTAAGATACATCCAAGTAAACTAGTTAATAACAACTTAGTCAACAATCCATCCTCAACTATGCAAATAATAGCTTCATACCACAATCATATAAGCCTAGAAATATATATATATATAAAAACTGTAACTTGTATAAAAGTTAAGATTAATCTAAGCAACAATAGTCTGTTATAGACTTCAGTACCAAACATACCATCCATACTTCGATCAATTAAACATCACTCAACACATGTTATGCATACGAATATTGTATTCAATTTCTAGCATAAGATATAACTCACAACCTTCTCAAATATGGCAGCAAGGTCTACATGGCCAATTAGGCAACTTAGCAATTCACTCCATGTTTCCTAAGGGTTCATTAAATCTTAGGTGACATCACTTAACTATGTTACTATAATATAGTAACTTCCTGCTATGATAGGGTAGAACTCAATATATTATCGTCACTAAGTGTAGACATGTATATACTTTCGATCAATGATCAATCATAGGGTAAGGCCTGAGGTGAGCTCTAAGCATAGGTTCAAATTAGATGAACAAAGCTCATAATTTCTTAGGATTTAATAATCCAAGAATACCATCGAAACCTGAAAGAATGTAACTCTTAGGGAAAAAGGCCATCATACAATCTTAACTGCTTGAAGAAAGGTTGTTTTATACCACATATAAATTAATCCACTTCCATCACCAGGTTCAACCATTACCAAAACTAGCATCGATTCAAGCATTGACTCAATTTGTTAATCAAACAAGCAAAACATGAAACAATTACTAGATACCCATATCGACTTGTATGAGCCTAAGGCTCAATACATCACTGAAACTAGTCAGGAAGGTCACGAAGCATCTAAACATTATACAACAGTTAAGGGAAGTCAAGACAAAAGTTACAACTTATGTCCAACCAAAGATATCTATTCCAAAGTGTGACTATAGACCAAGTCGACATACCACAAACCCAAAATGGGGCATAATCGATAACCAAAGGTTTCAACAGTAGTTGCAGAAGTTAAGATCTACCACATTAAGGAATACAATCAATGTAAATCATTTATAAACAAAATTCATACCCATTTACATATATCAAAAGAATATGAATACCCAATTCAACTTAGAATAGGTGAGGACCTATAAACGAATAACTCCATTACCATATAAGGGTTTATACACAAATTGGGTAAAGTCGTTTAAGACAAGTATAACATTAGCAATAAATAGCTGACATAGATCGAATCGATTCGATGTCCATATCCTTAAGGCAACTGTTCATAGAAGGATAACAAAAAAACCCAATACACATTTAGGGTTTAAGAAACCAAGGAAGTAGAAATAGATACTCCAACCCTTGCTTCGAACCATTTAACAACAAGTTTCCAGGTTCAATATTGTTTAAGCAAACAAATACCAACCCAACTCATGGATATATTCCTATAGTATCACATTACAATCAATTGACAAGAATGCGAGTTTAAACTTAATAATATATTTGTCCATTTAAGAAACACCTAGAACCCTATAAGTTATACTATAACTTCGCAGTCATTTCAAGTAGTCCAGGTGGAAGAATGAAGAAAACACACAAATTTCCAAGCTTCAAATCAAATATACAAATCCCAAAACCATTAAAACTACTTTTATCAAGAGAAAACAACATCCCTTTTATGAAAGGGAGTCTATCATGCCTGTATAGTTCCTAAAGTTCTTCTTCAAGCTCCTGGATTACTTTCACATGCTCATGTACTCCATTGAAATATAGAGATGCCATCCGATCCCTAATCTTCTTTTCCAAACAAAAACATAACAGCAACAGGTAGCGGTTTCCTCTCTGAGACAATTGGACCCATTTCATTTGCAAATACAGGTCAAGATCAATAAATCTACGCCTGTCTATGCTTCCAAAAAACCCATGCGTTTTTCCTAAATACATTCTATCAAACAGTTTGCATGCCTTTTGCAAGGTTCCACATTTGTATACGCATCTGCCAGAGCATTTGCAACTCCAACATCTGGCAAATTTCCTTCTATCTTTTATGCTTAGATGGGCGTCCATACCCTATTCCAGAGCCCATATTTTGGAACAGGCTGGGAGACGCTGGCATAGGGGGTGGAAATATAGATTTAAACCTGTAAATACATTTGCTTGAAAGTTTCTAAGCCTTTTCAACAAACCCATTTCATGCATATCCTACAGCCATTGCAGTCCACGAGGCCATATTTCTCTGGAACTCTTGTCAAACAGTCCACATGCCATGAATTTGCACCCACGTTTTGCATACATATCTACCAGAGCCCTTGCAACCACAACACCTGGCAAAGATTTCCTCTATCTTTTATGTTTGGTTGGACGTCCACACCTTGTTACAGAGCTCGGATTTTGTCACAGGTCGAGAGTTCATAGGAAGGCAAACTGAGCACATTGGAGACATGTCTGTTGCATACGCTAAATAGTGGGACTGTCTCGTGAGGGAAACCATGTCTTCTGCAGACTTCTTCACTGCAACTATCTAAATACTGCTAAATTTACAACGTAGACCTTGAGTTTTCAACATGGGTAAGTTTGTCTGGACTTCAAATCAAGTGCTGGGATTATTATGCAAGGAAAAATATAGGTCAAAAAGTGTCCTTTGGGGTGGTCATGCCCTGGCAGGCCGCTGCCATACGCCACCTCCCACTCTTACCATCATTAAAATTTCCAACTGCCTCCTCACCGCCACTTCCCATTATCCCATTTTTTTATTCAATTTTGTTTATTTTATTTTATTATTTTTAAACGTGGCACTACACACTCGGCTACTGTATTATTATATTTTGGGCAGGATTTTTGTATTGGAAAATTATGACCATAGTACCCTCACTTCAGGTTGTACCCATTTATCCCAATTGGAATTTTGTAATTGTTGTTTCTCTTTACAAGCAATTTCCATCTGTTTCTACATTCACTTCCTTCATGTGGGAAGGGATACATTACGATCAACACATGAAATATTTGTTTCTATTAACATAGTATGCAAATTTCAACAACTGAAAAAATACGTACTATAAAAGTCTTTATAGTGCATGTGCAGGTATTTTATTCATATGATGATATAGTGGTATCTAATTAATGTATTAAGGGAAATGATGATAATATTATAACTAGGAAAGGCACCGGATGGTGCATTGGACACACCGATAGATATATCGTGAAGGAGAGGCAGATCTACAAGACAAATGGTAGGAAGAGTCGGTTCCAGCTTTATGGTGGGGAGTGGCAGAAACATCAACAAACTTCTTTCTCGGAAAAATAAATTCTTTACTACATTTAATAATAAAACGTATGTATAATTGATTTGTACAAATTGTTCAAGTCGTAGGAGGCTATTCTCTTGATAAAATGCACCTATGGGCATAGATGTTCCAATCTTTCGACGCCATGCTTAAGTGGAAAATGATAGTTGTTTTTTCGCACGCTTAAAAAATACGTTGTGTTTTTCAACAATGTTAAAAAATATAGTGTCTTTTTAACATTCTCATACAATTAGTGTGTTTTTCAAAATACGGTGTGTTTTTAACATTCTTGTAAAATTGATTTTTTTGGTTTTTCAAAATGTTGAAAATTCAGTATGTTTTTCAACATTATTGTAAAAACTCACACAATTGGTTCCGTGATTCTTCCATGATTCAAATTGAAGACATGCGCATCAACAGCACACATACCACAGTTTCCATTGTTGTTTGCCATTATGACATTTGAAACCTATTCATTTAAATAAATTCCCGCCCATGATTTAGTAGGTGATGACGGATCCCACACATACATGTGTATTCATGTGGTTTATGATGCAATTGTACTTTTTAATGGATATCCATCTTAAAAAGTGCATTGTATGGAGAGAATCGCTTCCGCCGTTCAAGTCAAGCTGCACTTTGTCCTTCATTATACTACTGAGCATATCTTCTCAGTACATTCTGGGTTGACAGCCAACATGGCCAGTTGACATGTACCTGTCTGATGGCACATTAACCTTTACCCTTAATGCCATTTCACCATCTGTTTAGTAATTCATGTGAGTTTTTCCGATAATGTTGTACCAATTTCAAAAAGCAAGACCGATAGATGAGGTGATAGATGGGTTGGATGAATTGGAATCAAAATTCAAAATTCAAACATAACTAAAATCCCACACAATCCTTTATCCTGGGGTCACCTTTACGGCACTTGTTGGAGACTTTCACAGCAGGCTACAATGTGTTCAAGCGAGAAGGTGGGATGGAATGGCTTCTACTCATAGCCTTAAACTACTGATGCTACTCACTTGCTACTGGTATTTTTCTCTGGTATTATATTTCTTTAATGAATTTCAGTGCTGCATTGTTAGAGAAAGTTCTAGTCTGTAACAAATCAGGATATTTCATTACAGGTACTATTTAAATGCTGCGAGAGATGAGAGATGTAAAGGTTAAGAAGATGATCAAATACATGGTAAGCCTTTCTTTAGTAGGCCAATGGAGGAAATTGTATTCAACTAATACCATTTGTTTTTCCAAATTACAGTTCTAAACAATGCTAATCATAAATTGCCTTTATTATACGCCTTTTAATGAGGATGTTTAGCAGAAATGTGAAAAGGATGGCAGCGAAGGTGTTCAAGGAAAATACATTGCTAACCAGATAATGAACAATGGTATTAATTTGAACTTTGTTACGCTAAATTTGATAAAATGTTTGTATGCAGAGATTGGAATGGCTGCTAAAGAATGTGTGGTAGCATTCATCAGAAGAAATAACATATTTTTGTTTTTCTAATAGGATTTTTCTTATTGCATATAACAACATTCATAAGAAGAAATAACATATACAATTAAGGGATTCTATATCCCTTAATGGAGATATTCTAACAGTGAAAGATAAGTCGGTGTGGAGCTTTGAAGCCAACGGAGAAAATACAAAAGACTTGCATCATTTTGGTTATTTCCCTAGGATTTTCGACATGGCGACTTGTTGGCCACCATGGGCTATTTACATCAATTATTTATGATCACAAGGTGACTTGTTTGTTAGAACTGCTATTAATAAAACATTGAAAATTAGAATAATGTCCTTGTTGCTAATGTTTGACTATATTTCTGAAATAGAACAATAAATATTATTGATGCTTTATTGAAGGCCTTAGACCACACCCTTGTCAAGGTATTTTTCGCAGTTTTATGGGGGGTGTTGTGAGCCAATCATAATGGCTCATTTCTATATAGTTAGATCAGCTTAAAATTTTACAGTCACTTTTGGCCATCTAAGATATTTTAAGTGACGGCAATTTTTCAAGATTGTGTGTTAAAATATGTGAAACAGTAATGTGAATTAAGTTAACAAATAGATTTCATATTTATTTTAGCAATTTTTAACATATATTTATATATAACAAAAATTATATGAAGTTTGATGGGTATGGTTTTGAAGAAACGGATTTTTCAAAATTTTACAAATATCTCACTCTCAAAAATATTAATAAATATAACTTGTTAAATGTTGAATTGTCTATTTGTTTAACTTAACTATAACGCTCACATTTTACACACAAAAATACAACACACATAATAAAAAGATAAAAAAATTGGCTTAATTTCTTGATACATAACACCACATAGGATTACTTAGGACAATATATAACACATGAGACTTTTGTGTAACCGTGGACCCACATATATACCTAAAACACATGATGAACATCAAAGCTACGTTTCCAAAAATGACAAAGGACAACAACGACCCACTACAATATACACTTACTCACGACACTTCCCACAACACATCATTTTTCATGGTGAAATATTTATTACAATCTTATTTTTATTAGTTGACTATAATTGTCTGAAGAACACATAACAATGGGACCCTTCGCTTCTTTAGAAATTTTCTCGTTTCTCTTATGGAAATAAATTTATATAGCAAGAATGTGATTAGGAACATATACACACACATGTGTATTCTAATATTTGACTTAAGGATTTGTTTGAGAGAGTCGTGTTTACTTAGTTTGGAAAAATAATCTTGTTCTGAGAAGGAAAATTCACGAAAGAAAAAAAGGAAGGTTACTAGATCAATAGAAAACCTATCACAAGTTCATTTTATAACTTTGTTTAATAGTAACAATACACTCTTTTCATCTTCAATTTATTGCAGCCAACTATGTAGGTTAACTATTTAAATTATATCGTTCTCGATTCATAATCTACTATTCCAATAAGGAATTCATATTTATTTTTAACAACATGAAAGTTTCTAGTTGAGTTATAAGGACTTCAAGCATGACGTTATTCCTAACCCCAAAATCTTGTTAACTCTTGTACTCTTTACACTTACATCATACTTTGGTCTCACGATTGGCATTATTTTTAGAACAATTATAATTCAAATGACACATAATTTACACTTAGGGGTTCATGACTACAAGGAGTGGTGACCATGCACCTAACTACTCATTTCATTTCTCTTAGACCATCAAGTATTAAACACATATTACATGACAACCCAACAACTATATGCTTTTCAAATTTCTTCCAAGGAACTATTTAAATCATTTAGTAAAATGCATCAACGTTTCTTTCACCAATACCCTTAAGAGAGGCTCCATGATCTATTAAATTTAAAAGCAATCATTGATGGGGAAATACACCTACAGGAGAACACAAGGTAATCTTCTACTAAGGGTCACAATTATCTAAGAGGGACAAAGGGAGTTCAAAAGCAAAAGTTATAAAATTTTATGCATTTCAAAATCCTTCTAAGGTAATATTTACAATCATTGGTAATAATACATCATAGCTCCTTTGTTCATTAGCATCATAAGAGGTCACTCAATGTATTACATTCATTTCTACTCGAGGGTTTCTACACCCTACCACAAGTCAAAATTAGAGTAGTCAAATATCCCTTCCTTGCAAATCCTTCGTGTCACTTTAGGTATTCCAAGACTACGATTTCTCTTTTCGTTAACACTTAGTGTATAAGGAGTTCCATTAGGTTTAGTTAAATATCCAAATGCACTCGAGATCTCTGCCTCCCGACTACAGTAAATTTAAGGTGTGAAAACATATTTATCCCATTAAACCTTCATAAGGGATAAAGGTGTAAAGTTGTTACTAGCCAAGGTGACATATTTATCTATGAGGAACTAAAGAGATCATTAACAAGATTTTAATGCATAGTACACTAGTGCACTAACTCCACTTGTGTCATTAGGATCTTATGAAGGGTTCATTCAATGATAAAGGTATCCCAAACTATCTTCTTAAGAATATGGTTGACCACTAGGACACCAAGGTCCAACGTGAACATTGAACTCTAACTCATCCATGAAGATGAGTAGACCTATGACACCAAGAAGTGTTAGTCCTATTTACCCTATGAATGACAAGGTTACTCAACTGATCTGTTGCTTCGTGCAAGGACACTTAAGTTATAGAAATGGTCTTTGAAGAATTTTCTTAAGTGTAGGATAAGAAGTCTAATTGTGAGGATTAAAGTATTTCTTAAGACATTAGGGTTTTGCAAACCTAGATGTGACATGATTGAGAGGAGAGTATGAAAAAGGTTGAATACTCGTTGCATTTATATGGTTTAAAAATGATAAGTTACTTCCAAACATTTTGATTTTATCTATGAACCACAATAACTATTAGGCGGTGATTGTTTCAATCATCTAAACCATGAGATCCATATTTAAATTCAAATGGGATTAACATATACAAAGTTAATGGTATGATTTTTTACCCATTTACAAAATTCAACTATCTTCCTCGTTTATCTAGCTAACATAGTTGTTCCTACATTAATTATGTGTCACTCCTACTAGTGTTGTAAGGTTAGCTTTAACACAAGGTAGATACAACAACATAGTTTTCCATGTACAATGCTTGAAATATAAGAGTTCAGGAGGAACAATAGTATTCAACACACTATTGTTATTAATGCAATTCTCTTTAATTCACTTTCATTATTGTTTTTCCAAATTAATTTAATTCTAAACACTACTCAACTACGCTTATTATGTTATTAGAAAGCCTAACCATAACTCCATCATTTGGTATCATAGAAAGAACAAGTCACACACAAGTTAGGGAGGTGATAAATATAAATATTACACAATTTTTTTTTATGTAAATAGAGAATAAGTGAAGCAAGATGGACAAGATTTTTGTATAGGCTTGTAAAGAGATGTTACATTAAATCCAAAATTGTGAAGAAAATATGTCTTAAAACAATAATGTGGGGAGTCATGTGATGGCTATTTTTTTTGAAAGAGTGGATGAAATCATGGATTTATGTACAAAATACATAATATAGTAGCTACTTTGAAAGAAAATAGAAGAGAGACGAATAAATATAATTTTTCATAGATAAATCCATTTCCCGTGAATTCGTGTATATGATGGGGAAGAGAGATTACTATAATCCATGTAAAAATTACTTGAGGAGTGTGGATTGAAGTAGCATACTTTTAAGGGATTTTCAATGCTAATGGATGAAGAGAAATAAGGAAAGAATAAGTGGTATGAAAGAATATGGAAATAGAGGAACAACCACTTTCGAAACATTAGAGTTCATGGTGCATGATTTCAGGGAGACTTTTTAAATACCAAGAGACTATATATTTATGTTTTGAGACTCGTCACATACATCAAAATGATGGAAACAACATCAATGATTATGCACATAATGAAGAGGCTGAAAAATAAAATGAAGAATAAATGTGTTACTATATTTTTCTAAACTATAGTTTAATTTATATATTTTTCACATGGTAAATATTTATTAAATATATAAAATACATTACTTAAAAATAATACATGCAACCTAGAATCTATTGTATAAAACCTAGGCACCTGGCACATCACCCAACTCGAGCCGAGTGCTCACCCAAAGTGCACAAAAGTACTGCACTTCTTTAGAGTTGCTTGTGTAGGATGTTAGTGTGATGAAGATAAAGCATATTCAGATCCATAAATAAAAATAAGCATTCCACAATACATAATCTAGATCTAGATCTCAAAGAATCATGAATTAAACATCAACTATAATAAGATTAACCAAACAAGATCCAATTACGGTCATGTTTAACACCATTATCCATCTAATATACTCCATTACATTAAACACTCGTACAACATTAAAGGTTGTTACATTATAACATATCACCATAAGTTATGTATGTATTAGGTCCAACAACATAACTCTACAATAATTCACCACTCAAGATCCCCTTAAACTACACATATCAATACATATAAATAAATGTGAGGAATTTCCCTTCACCGCCTATGTACTTCCTAAAATAGGACGATGCTTTGGTAATAGCCATGTACCTTTACAATGACATGCACATATGTAAGTGTGCTAATAATATATGTCCTATAGTTAATCGCGTAAAAAATCCTATTATTAGTCTAAACCATGCATAACACTTATCATCTCGCTCGTTTCCAAAACACCATTTTGCGTGTCACGCAAGTCTCCATCCCGATGTGTGCCCCACATGCTATCTCCAAAAATAGCCTGTATCCATGAAAACGGCTAAGTCCCAAACCAAATTGTCTGGTGCACGTTTCATTTCCTATCATTCTGCGCCTCCAAATGTGCCTTGTTCCCACGCGTGTATATTTTATGTCTTTTCCTTAACGAATATTATGTCCGCTCAACATTACCCCACATTAAATTACATAGCCATCCTACTCAATGGGGGATTCTTTATGATGTTTTCAAATAATAAAGAATAAGAATTGAAAGAATGTAAAGAATCACTGTACAAAATAATGGGGGATTCTTTCGATGTTTCCTCTTCTTCAACTAGAAGTATCAACTCTAGATATTCAATTTTGATCTCCACCTCTAATGCCTTCCATTCATCTAGTGTGGTCCTTGTCTTTTCTGGAATGTCTATGGCAATGGCATCCAACTCATCTTAAGTAATATTTTCCTTCTCATTCTGCAAAGATTAGGACAACATTGGCCATAGTAGACATCATTCCCTCTAGAAGATCCATCTTCTGCACTATGAGCTTCCCAATCTCATCTATCCTCTCCTTATGTGGGTCTTGAGCTGTTGCAAGGGCTTCACACTTCTGTTTCACTAGTGCCTATATTTCAAAGGTGCCCTAATGATTCATCTTTCATTGTTACCAGGACTCCATTATCTTCAACCAGAGTTTTGGTCCTTATCACCGCCTCGGAGTTGCACACAACTTAGAGCTTAGTCTCCTTTCTTCAGCTCGTCCTTTAAAGTTTGGAGCAATGCCTCGTAAGTTGAAATTTTCTGATCATGGAGGCCTTTTCTCTTTCTGCCTCTTGTTTAACATCTTCTGGTGTAGGCATCCAAAGTGGTCCATCTTCTAACACCAAATCAACGAAGGTGCACACATAATGCATAGCGAAGGGAAATTTTTAGGTACCTTTAGTTCTAAATGAGGAATTACCTTCATAATGTAATTACCAATCTCCTCAACCATGGAAATGAAGGAATCATTCTTTGTTTGTCCTCGTTCCTTCTCTACTTTTAAACACTCTATCTCTGCAGTTTTATCTTTGTTATCCTCCATCAACGCTCTAATGGTGGTGGCCTTATCAATATTTCTTCACACCACCTCAGCAGATACCTTGACTAAGGCATTGGCCGATCGTTCATCCGACATGACAGAGGATTTATGGTCATGTTCCTACTTTGGGGTGCCTTCTTTATTCTTCGTGAGACACAAGACTCCTCACATATGTCAAAATCTGGTTCATCCATATGGGTCTGCATGGACCAGGATAGTTGTTTCCTTGCACACATAGTGGCCATATCTAGGTCCATCAACTCCCATCCATATAACTCTTTAATCTCCACTTGCTTTAAAATCAAAGGCATTTATCTTTCTTGTCTCCTCGGTATATCCCATACTTAGCATAACATATTCCTCATTTCTCTTCGTTCTTGGCCCCTTAGGAACCCGAGCACTAAGGTTTGAAGTTGGCCCTTCCTCCTCTTGAGTAGTGATGGGCATGCTTTGGTTTTCTCTTACATAGTCTCTTCTACTTCTTTCACCCTTCTTCATCTCTCATTTCTTCATACCTAGGCTCCTCCACATATTCTGGTTGAACTGGGTTCTAGGTGCGCTCTCTTCGGACTCCTCCACCTCCTCATTCAGCTTCAACTTTCTCCTTCTCTTCTTCTCAGGTGCTTCTTTCTGAGGGAGAGTCGAGGTGATATTATTACAGCTATGATGCTCTTGTGCCTTGGGTCCTGGTTCTTCTAAATACCCTCTTAAACTAGTGCTCTTTAGGGACTGCATCCATGTCCAAGTCCTCTTCTCCTTCTTGTGCTTGTGGTGGAGTATCTACGCGCTCACTCTCCACTTTGTCTATGGGCTACCTCGACCTCTATGGTCCAAGCCTCCACTATCCTCATTTTCCTCTTCCTTGTCTATCTCTATGGTCTTTGTAGGCTTTAGAGCTGGCACATTCTCCATTGTATGTTTTCCCTTAGGCGGCCCTAAGAGCATGAACTCATTCTCCACATACTTGTTATTCTCCATCCTAGGCTTGAGCTGAAGATATATGAGCATGGCTCCACTGTCCCCAATAGCCAAACTTACTAGATTTATATTTATGATGTCTGAAATGAGCCTCTCAATGTAGGTAGACCGACCTGGATATACATATGTTTTCTTGAGAGTGTGGTAGTCACAATCTACCTTTTCTACGTTGAAGTTCGGATGACACGCATCGAGTAAAATTATGAACTGAGGCCTTGAAATAACACGATGTGAAGGCATGGGGTAGTCTACACCATGGACTCCATGTCCCATCCTTCATGGCAAACCAAGTGATGCAGAAATGTTGATGCACCGCAAACTAGTATTGCCTTGCCTCCTACCGAAGGTAGTTCCTTTGGAATTTTCCATTCCTCCTCAAATGCCATGCGAAGTTGGTCATACCAAATTTATTTCCTTTTCTTGAATGGGAAACTCATTTATCCTTCACATAAATATTTCTCAAACCTTTCCGTGAGGGACTTCTTCTCAGTGGGGTATTCCCAAATTTTGTTCTTTGGCCCATCGGGCACTCCAATTTCTACAAAAACAAGGGATAGTAGGATAGTGCCAAAAATTATCTTCTCACATGTGCGCTTCCTTAGTAATATTTTCTGCAATGTAGCCAGCCAAGTTGTAGATTTCACCCTCTAACATTTTATTTGCAATATGTAGCCACATTGTGTTTACCTGCGACCATCTCTCTTGATCATTTAGCTTTGTGAGTAGATGTGCAACTTCCTACACTACATGGTACTTCTTTAGTTTATCTATTTCCATTCCACATGGAAACTTGGAGTATCCTAACTCCTTATTGATGGCTACAACATCTACCTTATCACCAAATCACTCATAATATATGTCCCTGTGCCCTTCATCCTATCAATGTAGCAACCGTGGCTATTGTGATCCTTACCCTTTGTATAGCAAAATAGAAAAAGTTCTCGTGGACTCTACTCATAAGCAATTGGTATAATGCTTGGTTTTGTAAAATATGGGAGCTCATACAATTGATAAACCCTACCTTCTTGAGCAACTTCTCTCCCGGCATCATCATACACTCGACATATCATCCATTGTGCGCTTGTTGGTCTTATTATTCAACAACACATCCAATCCTCCCTAGTGTCGTAGTGTGGTAATTGTTATCACTTAATTTACATTGGTGAATGTAGGAATCCCAATCCCATTTGACTATCACTCCTTCCGGGTACCGCATCTCTAAATTTTTTTCTCGGGTGCAACTTCGACCTCAACTTCCACCTTTTTCTTTCCCTTTATGCCTCTTGAGGTGCTTTCTTTGGCGCCATTATAAAAATTCCACCTTTTGTCTTCTATATTGAGTAAGCTCAAACCCTAGCTCAAAATTACATGCCCTAGCTTGAAACCACGTGCCCTAGCTCTTTCTCAATACTTCTATTGTGCTCAAACCCTTCACCAATGGGGATGCAAGCCACTTCCGCACACAAATATGCTCTCCACGTTTGTTTTTGTAACTCCCACACCTCAACATGATTCGCTTGGCTCGGTCACACTTAGCTCACTCGAATACTTGTGATTAAAGGTAAAAATGAACCCACATCACATCCTTATATAGATTTTCAAAAATTTAGTACATTTATTGCTCCTTCACCTACCAACAATCCTCTCATTAATTGACCATTTTTCCAATTTCCGTGTAGTACACCTTTGCACCCCAGCTATAACCTTCTAGCACACCTTCCTACCTTCTGGCCATAGAATTCTCTTCTACGTACTTCCATGCGCCCAAGTACCTCGCCACCGCGCCTTTCCACAGTAGTTTCCACACTGGCCGTTGCTTACCTCGCGTTATACTGTTCATTTATTTATTTCCATCCATGGTCTTCTTTAGAAGAAATTTCCTTTCTAGCAGCTCCTTCCCATACTTGAATAGCACTGTAACATTTTTCTCATGTGTACCCAGGTTGTGAATAACAACTAACAACCAACCCACACCAATGGTATGTGCACGGTCCTCTACACATAAAAATACTTGATTTTAATTATCTTCCGGGTGTCAAACACACTTATTACAAAAAAACACCAAACTAAATTGAAAAAGCGTAGCGATGAAGAAGGAAATACATGAAAATAAAGATAGAAAGGGAAACCTATACTAAATGGCAATATTTCCTTATTACTTACACTAAGAAGACTTATTTATAGTAGGGCTTCAACCTACTCTGTTGAAGTAGGCTGGGTAACCGTATTCCATCAAGGGCCTCTAATCGACAAGTTCTGATTCAAGTATATGAGTGATAACATACGGTCCCAATAAATGTACCTTAAGCTTGCTTGGATGGCACAAAAACTTGGAATCATAAAGAAGCACCATCTCGTCCAACTTCAATATTTTGTTCCTAATGTGTCTGTATGCCATGCCTTCTTCCCCGCCTTTTCTTACTTCTAACTCCAACTTGCTATGGCATGCCTCTCATCCAACTATATTAACCTATAAATTCTTTCTTCTAATGCTTGCTCATCAGCTAGACCTCCAGCATGTGCAATACATAAAGAAGGTAACATGAATTCCATAGGAAGAATCTGTCACTCACGCCAAACACCAACCGAAAGGGTGTGGCCTTATTTAACCTCTTGCGCAGGTCGTCTATATGCCCAAAACATAGCAGAAACTTTTGTTAGTACAAATCTACACACCCCTAAATGACCTTCGATCTGCGAGCCTAGGATTGGGTCATTTAGTTTGATTGCACAACATTGAGTTTTCCCTAAGTGTGGGACCTTGCAAATTGGGAAAACTCTCTAAATTGAGGATGGTTCCTACTCCTCTATTTAGGTGTATGCATGCAATTTTTGCAGAGGTTCTGATTCAAAATCCTACTCTAAAACTACCAAGGAGACATGGTTGAGAGAAAACATGGAAATGGAAACAAAACTAAGCAAAAATACAAATAGTGATACACCAAAGGAATGTTGAACTTCTTGTTTTGCAAAAATAGACATAGAAAATTTAAGATGCAAAGATCAAAACATGCACAAATTTCCAGAATGCAATAAAGGATCATAAGACAATAATAAATGCATGAGAGGATTGAAAATCGATCACAGAACATACATTATCATTTCCAAGTTTGATACAATACATTGCAATAGCAAGGAGGAAAAAAATGTGCTGTAGTCTTCATGGGAGGTCTGAAACTCCTTCAAATCCACCTGCTAAGGAGAAAAGAAGGGCTTGCAAGAGCAAGAACGTCCAACATTACAAAATGAGCCAAATCTGGCTTTTAACGATGAAGCAAGAGAATAGAGGAGAGAGAAACATGGGAAAATTTATTTGAAGGTCCAACCACCCGAAAAGATCCATTAAAATGGCAAGGGCACCTTCAAAATCCATTTTCCAATGTATTCGACCATGCTAGAGAAAAATGGGTGCCATACTGCATTAATTTTTGGTGGTTGGATGTCTGTTATGCATTTTTTCCGTGCCCAAGACTTTTCTTCAATTTTCTCCCACCAAACTTGACCAAAAATCAAATTTGAAGATTCCATGGCGTAGAGGGTGTTGATATATTTCTAACAGTACCAAATTTGATGAATTTCGCCACGAGATGGAAAGATATGACCTTTTGAAATTCTGCAGCCAAATTAGGGCAAAAATGGTGAAAAACAGGTCAAAATTGGGGTCGGCGGGGTCAAACTTTAAATTTTTCCCTTTGATTTCAAATTGGGAAAATTTCCCAAAAAAAATCCACACCCCACCAATGCGTTGATGACATGTCATAAAAATGACACGTGTCGGCCTCGTGATTGGTGCAGAGGTGTGCTTCATTTCTTCCTTCATGGGCCCGTGGCCTCAAACTTTGCCTTTTACCCCTTTGATTTCAAATTGGGGAAATTTCACAAAAAAATCCATGCCTCCCTCTCCCAATGACATGTGTCAACTTTGATTAGAGCGGAGCTGCGGCCCAACATTTAACCCTTCTCCTTCGCGGGCTCGCGGGCCGATTCTTGACTTTGAGTTTTTAGCCAAAAAGGCTAAGTGTCACAATTTTCTCCCGACTCCGCCGACCCACCAATTTCCTTGGAAAATTTTCCTCCTTACCTCCACGGGCCTGCCCAGGAAAATTTTCCCTCCAAACTCCGTTGAGCCATAACTCAAAAAATACAAGGAGTTAGGAGGACTTCTTTACCTTTCTGGAAAGGTGAGAAAATCCTCTATCTGATGAAAACATACCCAAAAAAATTTGAGTCCTGAAGCATGAAAAATTCATTTTAAGTACCAACAAAGGAAAAGGAGGAGGAGTTAGCCAAAAATAAGCATGGGCTTATTTTGGATAACAACTTTATCATCCCAATATTTCCTTCCAACATCACAAATTGTTGTCTAGGTCTCGGCTCAATATCTTGTTGAAGGCCTCAATAGTGCCATTTTCTTGAGGATTATAGGGTGTAGTCTTGTGGTGCACAACCAAAAATTCATCTTACAAGATCTGATTGTCTCATTCAAGAAGTGTGTGCCTATCAGTGTCAAGCTCAATGAGACATCCATACCTAGTAAGAACATTTTCTCATAAGAAACCTGATCCTTTGTATTTGTTGTACCATCCTCTGTAGGTGCTACTTCTTCCCACCTTGTCGATAATCTATGTAAGTGATGATATAGCGTGATCCAGTCTATGCGCGGCTAGGGAAATATGACCCAAAAATCTATATCCCATTTCTCAAATGGCTCTTTCCTAGAATAGGCCTCAAAGGCATTTCATCTCTTTGCCCAGTTTTCCAAGGTGCTTTGAAAGTGTTCACATGCCTTACAATACTCTTTACAATCCTTGTACAGGTCTCCCATCATAATCCAAAGTGAGTAGAATCTTATACACAGCTTGCATCACCAAAGATAATTCCCACCTACAATACCACCATGAGCCTCTTCCATGATATCTGTATGCTCATGTTCCAAGACACATCAAAGATAATAATTCATCTCGATCTAGTTTGTATAAATTTCCAATGATCAACATAAAGGGTTCCTCTGAGTGAATTGCAATTTGTTTTTTTCTAAGGATTTCATTCCTTCTGGTTCCATACCTATGTGTAAAAAGATAGCAATATCCTCGAACTCGAAGTCACTCGATGTAACTTGTACAATTGTGCATCCGACATTGTAGCTTTAATTTTTGCACGTCATCCCTTGATTGAATTCTTGATAAGTGGTATGGTCCAAAATTACTTTTGCCTTATCTAGGTTGAGCTAACACAAAGTGCCAATAGTTGTGCTGTGAGGTGCCCACATGTACGTGAAATGGTTAGTTCCATGAGGGAAAATGTAGAATAAGTGTTGTAGTAAGTCTCTCCTTCAATGCCTTAAATGCGCACTCAAGCTACGGTTCTCCCAATAGAATGTCCCTTTTCCTTTTAGGAACTCTTTCAAGGGCATAACAATCTTCACATATCCCTTGATAATTTTTTTGTAATACCCTGTGGGCCCAAGAATCCACACACTCACTCCTCGACTAGTAGGCTCCTCTGGCCCGCAATAACCTAACCTTAGCTAGATCCACTAACAAACCTTCCTTACCGATGATGTACCCTAACAAAGTTCCAAAAGGCGTAGAAAATACACACTTCTTGATGTTTAAAGAGATTCTTAACTGTCTACATATTTCAAACATTAAGCACAAATTGTCACAATGATCCTTAACAATTCCATATATTGTCCAATCATCTAAGTAAACTTGTAAGAAGTTGTGAATAAAATCCTGGAATTCCTGAACAACTATGTGCAAAAATACATCGTGCATGTTTTTCAAACCAAAGGGCATCACAAAAGATATGTAAAACTTCCCCATTCAATGGTGAACATTGTTTTCGCTTGATCCTCATGTACAATTCTAACATGATGATACCCAAAGAATCCATCTATGCAAGAATAAACTTCGCGCCTGCAACACCTTCTAATATTTCCTCTATGAAAGGTGTAGGAAAAGGATCAATCACACATGCAACATTCAATTCCCTATAATCCACACAAATCCTAATCCAACCATATTTCTTTATACTAATTACCATTGGGCTAACCCACTCTAGATTCCTCTAGGGGCTTAATGATGCCAGATTTCAACATTTTGTCAATTTCTTCCTTAAATTTTACGCGTAGGTTAGGGTTCATCCTATAAGGTCTCTTCCTAACCAGAACACACCTTCCTTTAGCTTAATCTTCATCTCTCCTAATGACTCATGCAATCCTTTTAGCTCATGGTGGCTCCTAGGAAATAAGCCCGGAAATCATGTAGTAACTCAATTATCTTTGCCACTTTAGAATTAGATCAATAATCCCAAACTATTTCCTCCTTAGGTTTAGCATCCGTGCTAGTGTTCACTTTCTTATTCTTCATAGGATCTTGATAGGCACATGTGTTTTTATCCACACTACCCAAAACCTTGCACGTACCTACTGAATGATCTATATCCATATTTTCTACTTCTTCATCATCCACTATGTAGACCATCTTTCATTTTTCTTTCTCACAAAAAGCACACTTAAGTAGTGTGGCATCTGTCTCTTCTATTTCATCAAAACACGCTCATGAGTCTACCTCACCAAATAACTCCTAAATGAGTTCTTCATCCTTTGCATTGTCTCCCATAGTTAATCACTTAATAACCCTTAATTCCTCTTCCACCAGAGGTTTAGTAGAGAAGTAGTCAAAAGTATGGACTATTCCTGTAATCAAATCCTACCAATTTCCAGTCTCCCTATGTAGTTCCGCATTAACATACCAAGCACGTGTATAACCTTTTAAAGTGGAATAAAGAGTGTGCACCCATAGTGAAGGTGGTAAATCTTCCCACACTCTGTCCGCAGTCTCTCACACTGTTAAACATGGTGATGAATAGGTTGATTACCATAATATATGAATATTTGAGTAGGTGCATTACTCCTAAAAAATTGAGTTATTAGAGAAATTCTAACTTCATTCCATTTTATGAGATTATCCCTGTGAACCATCCACTAGTGCATTGTTATCCCACATAGGGTATACACTAACATATTTCTTATTTCTACTTGATCCATCCATTTCTCCTCCATGGCGCATAAGAATATCGTAGGGTCTCCTTCTCTAGTGTACTGAGGCACGAGTTGTTACCTATCCTCCTAATGTAATGTGGTTTGCTTCTCCACAAAAATGTGCTTCTTACTTCACACCCAACCATCTCATAGGTGTCATGCACCCAATTTTCACAATCAATACTTGTAGTATCACTAATAGATTGTGCATCTTCCCACTGGAGGATTCCTTCCTTAGATGGCCCAAGTACTACGGGTCCCAAATGATGCATACATAAATTTTGTTTAGGTCTCCTTTCTCACTTAAAGGTTCAACATAAGGTGTAAAGTTCCCATATGTTAAAGGGATAATACCTCTTTCATCCTTGTTCTCAAAACTTATATACCCTTTTTTAAACCATAGAACAACATTATTTGCATAATACCAAGGATGCCCAAGTAGAGCTAGGAAGTTTTCCGCTCTGCAAGTGCTAAAACCTCAAAGTCCCCAATGAACTTGGCCCTTGTATAGTAATGGATGCATCCTTTAAAACTTTGATGGGAGTGGCCTTAGTTCGATTAGCCATAAATAATAAATTAGAGGATGGATGTAATGGAGGTCTACCCATCCGTACCCATGCATCTAAAGTAAGCACATTCACTTCCTCGTCTGTGTCTCAAGTGATTAGAGAAAACACTTAGCTGAACTTGCACACAAAGTCATGCGGAAGAACAACATAGGAGAAAAGGTGCAAAGGTATAGGAAGGCGTCATGCATGGAGGTGTAGAGTCAGACTTTAAGGACTTAGCCAATTTTGGAGATCAGGTCTATTCTTAGAGATTGGCGTGCGGAGCACACAAAGTGATGCCGAGACTTGTGTGCCACTCTTCATGGAGATTCTTTGAGGAGCATGACAACTCACTCTTGCATGGGCATAAGCTAAGAATAGATCCACCACTATAGTTAACTATCAATGATCTATAGATAGCATACTTGCATGTATGGCTATAGTTGTAAAAAGGCACATGGTTGTTATTAGCATGTGACCTATTTCTGGTAGAGTTAAGTGGTGAAGGGCTAGTTCCCCACCCTATATATATGTAATGAATTACTTAGTAGATAGATAGAGACACATGCTTTGAAGAATGAGAGAAACATGAGTACATGTGACTGGATAATTGTAACAGATCCACGTGCATGCCTGGTATTGTATGAAGCTTCTATATTGTTGGTACGATGAATAGATAAAGAAAATTGGCCGAACAAATAGTGTTTGATGTGTTTTATCAATGCATATTATTATTTTCATGATGATTTACCTTTAAGTGCTTATAGATCTGGTTAAGTATAATGATGAATAGATGGATTAGTTTACTAGTTTTTCATGCTACCATTCTTTTCGCAACCTTTAAGAGGGACCCGATACCTTTGTGCATTTCAGGTGAGCAATCGGAGTCTAGGGCTGAGTGATGTGCCAACACGACTAGGTGTTAACTAACAATTCTAGGTCGCATCATTGGTTCCCTTTCCGGGACCTCTTTTTCAGTTGTTTTAGAATGGTTCGCGATGAAGACGTCTTGACTAAATTTGGCGAGCATTGAAGAATGGATTCATGATCTAGAGGAAGAATATGCACAGAGGTTTGACACTGGATCTGGATTTAGCACATGCACTTGGGTAGAGCAGAATCTATATGACAGTTTATATGAAAGCTTCTTTTCTATCTTTCCAGTAGAATTGTATGAATGGTTGACTGCATATGCATCTAAGCGGAATTGGAGGTATCACACACTTGTTTGGACACAGGAGGAATTTCAAACACTATATGATGCTGGCCTGAGCTGGACTCACGTGGTAGATACCTGGTTTCGTGGTGTCCTAAATAGCTATATTTTGGAGTATTCAATTTCGACTTATTCGTGCCTAGAGGTAGTGGAGTTCCAGTTCCTACGATATCCTAGAGGGACATATTTGCAAGGTATTCCACTGGAAATCAAAATACTAATGGTAACATTGAACTTGGAAGCTAAACCCATGGAAAGCTAAAAACTCCACGCGCGGGGCAAGAACAAGATTGGTGAAAGATGGTAGACCTAGTGGCAACACGGCAAAGGGAAGAGAGGCAGCTGAAGTATGATGAGGTGTGCGAGAGGGAATTATGCAAGAAACAAGAAATTACAAAACGGATGGTGTTGTGGAGAGAGATGGCTCGTGAATGATTTGAGGCTCATGGGGAGGAAGAAGAACAAGAGCATCAGGAACTCCCCCATCTAGGAAAGCATGACAGAGAACCCTCTTTGGCCTCACATGGAAGCATGCCAGTAGATATGACCTGGGTCACGGTGCGCATCTAAGCCAACCTGTTGACCTAGCCCTTGCACTTGGTTTTCCAGTATCTAGTACAACAGGTAAAAACAATTTTAATTTAGGAAGTGAAAGCGTAGAAATAGGTCAAACAACAAGTACATCAATGGTAGCATAGAAACAACTTCATTATTCTTTGGGGGTATGTTTTCAGGCTCATCATCTGCACAAAATATGAGTGCACCGAGTGTGGGAATCACCTCTAGAGCTGGGACTACTTCCCAGACTGTAGGGGTCCAATATAGTACCACTGTTGGGACATAGGGGAGTGCATCCATGGGCCCTATTCCAAATCCTGGAGGAGGATCGGGTAGTATGGGTAGTTCTAGTTCCAGTGGTTCGGGTGGTATTAGAGGAAGAGGAAACCAAGGAGGTTCTGGGTTGGGTGGTCAAGGCCTGTAGCAACCCCATAACATTTATATGGAGATATCCCTTTGTCTCCCAAAATACAGAGGTATCGAGGATGCTTCTGAACATGTTCATATGTGTGAAATATTGTGGCATGCAAAAGGTATTATGGCCTCTGAGCACAAGGCAAGTCAATTTGCTACTACATTGTAGGCGTGCGCACATAGCTGGTATAGGAAGTTTGATCCCAATCAAACTTGTATTGACTATGCAGCATTAAAAGATGCTTTCTTAAAAGAGTTCCATATCCCAGAGTTTGAGTAGAAGAGTATAAGCGCACTCAAGGATATAAAGCAAGGCACTACTGAGAGTGTATGTGAGTATGATGCCCATTTTAAAATGCTTCTATCCAAACTCTCTTATGACATTCATGCGAGTTAGCATGCACAATGGTTTATCAGGGATTGATTACCCTGTTTTGAAGAGAATCACACATAAAATGTATATCGACCCATGCAAAGCATTGGAGGCCACTTTACGTGCTGAAGTAGTTGGGAGTATTGACACTGGAGTTAGTCCATTTTTGGAAGCTCAGATAACGGCTATGGCAAAATAGTTAGAAAAATTATCGAAAAACTCAGCTCATGAAACGCTCAGGAATCTGGTGTACAGATTGTGAAGTAGAAGGGCACACCAAGGATAGTTGCCCTCGCAGAACTATACGTTTATTGTTATTAGACTGTGAGATTTTCCATTTGAATCATGATGCTAGTCACTGCCCCCTACTACAACACGCGATCAGGAAGAATGTATCCTCCTTTTGTAAAATTTGTAGGTCCATGACCCATGATACTGAGGACTGTAGATTGATTGGCCAAATCCATGATGCCATTGATATTGGGGTAAGACAGGCGAGTGTGGCTGATAATTCTAAAGGGAAGAATGAGCATCAGGATAGGGATTATAATAAAATGCGCTATGACAGGAATGACGGAAGGTTTGAAGGGGTTCGTGAAAGGGGACGAGGATATCGAGGTGGATATGGAGGACGAGGCCGAGGTGGAGGAAGGAGTGAATTCCCTCAAGGAACTTGCTATACATGTGGTTCACCTGACCATTATAGGTGTGAATGCCCGCAGAATATTTCTGCCCTTTTATGGAAAGGGGCATAGTTATGAAGAGTGTCCGGAATTGTATGAGCATCTCAGTAAGTAGTAAAAGCAAGAAAACAAGGGCGCGGGGATGGTTAGAATCCAGTGTGTGATAGAGAGTTAATGGATGCCCAAGTTAACACTGTAACCCGAGGTGGTAATAGTCCAAGATAACCACACAAGCTAAGGCGGCACACGTAAGAGAGGTGTTGCAATGTAAACCGACAATCACTAGGGAGGAGGTTTTGCATGATAGATATCTAGATCTAGCTCATCAGAAAGAATTCTATCAGGAAATAATGGAGGTCCTTAGGAGCCTTCAAGGTGAGATACAAGGTTTGAAAGAGCAGTCTTAGAAATTGGAGCACAAGGATACAGAACAGGCCCCGTCGGATATTGACGACATCAGAGAGGTATGTAGAACGTTGCGCCAGGAGAATATTATTCCTTTATTAGGAAATTGGTTGAAAGGGAATACTCCGCGTAGCAATCGAGACTAGAAGAAAAATATTTCATGCAAATCTGCCCCCATAGAATTGAATACGATAAAGAGATTACTTTGAATGCTGTTGTGGACGGGTGGCTGTTGAGCAATATTTTGATTGATACAAGTGTGGAAGTAAATGTACTTACATTGGATGCATGGGAACAAATGGGGAGAGCCCCATTATAGCCATCATCTAATGTATTGTTCATGGCAAATGTATGAAAGCTACTCCCATAGGAGTTTTGAAGGATGCATCTATCACTATACAAGGGCCAAGTTCACAGGTAACTTCAAGTACTAGCACTTCATGGAACCGGATAGCTTCCCAAATCTACTTGGGCGCCCTTGGTGTTATGTGAACAATGCTGATTTGAGGTTTAACAAGGGGTATATCAACTTCAAGAACGAGGAAAGGGTCATAATACCATTGACAGATGGGAAATCCATGCCATATGTGGAACCTTTAAGCGAAGAGGACTTGAATAGAATCTATATACGTGTTATTCGGGACCCAAAGGTCAATGATCCATCTAAGGAAGGAATCCTTCATTGGGAAGATTCTCAGTCAATCAGTGATACTACTAGTATTACTTGTGATAATTGGGCTCATGACACTTATGAACTGGTGGGGTGTGAAGTTAAGCACACGGTTACTTGCAAAATGGGTTTTCACTCTGTTCGATGTATAGGTCATGCAGTACCCCACTATACTTTGGATCCAAGATTTGGCTGATTTTTATAGGTCATGGAAACAAACTGGGTTGACCAGCTTAAACGAAGAGATATGTTGTCATATACTTTGGGTGGGACGGCCGCGCCTTTGGTGGGTAGTCCACAGGGATAATCTCTTAGAATGGGGAATGATTGGGACTGCCTTATCAACCAGGTTTTCAAGAAGTAATGCACCTACAAAAATAAGCCCTTATCATGGTGATCAACCTGCTCAACATCATATCCAGCAGTATGAGAGACTCTTGATAGTAGGACAAGAAGCATTGCCACCTCACTATGGGTGCATCAGTTTTATTCTACTCTACAAGGTTGCATGTGTGCTTGGTATGTCTATGCTAAATTACATCGTAACACTGGAAATTGGTAAACTTTGACTACATGGATGATCCAAACGTTTGAATTCTTTTCATCTACACCACCGGTGAACATGGCTTTAAGCTTTATCAAGCGCTTAACCATGGGAGATAGTGGGAAAGTGGAAGAACTTATTCAGGAATTATTTGGTGAGACAGAGACAGGGGCTGCGTTTTGTGGATGAAGAAGATGATATCATATTACTTGAGTGTGCTTCTCTGGAAAAAGATAAGGGGAAGATGGTTTACATAATTGATGAGGAGGAAGTTGAGCACTTGGACATGGATCATTCACATGGAACACGTGAAGTGTTATCCAGTGCGGATGTAGATGCATGTGCATATCATGAACCTATGAAGACAACAAAAGTAAATATAGGCACATAAGCTGAACCTAAGGAGGTGATAATTGGGGATTACCGGTCGAATCGAGGTAGCCAAGATCATAGAGTTACTTGAATACTATGAGGACTTATTCCGAAGAGGATACCATGAACTTAAAGGCATGCATATATCACGTAGGAGAAATGAAGATAAAGCTCAAGGAAGGTGTGTGCCCTGTTAGGAAGTGACCATATCGGATGAATCCTAATTTGTGCAAGAAAGTAAAGGAGGATATTGACAAGATGTTGAAATCCAAGATCATTCGACCATTGGATGAATCAGAATGGGTCAGTCCTATGGTGATAAGCATAAAAAAGGATGGTAGGATTCAAATTTGTGTTGATTATAGGGAGTTAAATGCAGCATGTGTTACAGATCCCTTTCCTACGCCATTCATGGAGGAAATATTAGGAGTGGTGGGCGTGAAATATATTCATTTACAGATGGGTTTTCAGGGTATCATTAGGTTAGGATTGCCCCGAAAGATCAAGAGAAGACCACCTTCACTACTGAATGGGGAAGCTTTTCCTATACTGTGATGCCCTTTGGATTGAAGAATGCACCTGTTGTATTTTCAAGGATAGTGGTACAAGCCTTCAAGGATTTTATTCATAACTTCTTACAGGTCTATCTTGATGATTGGACTATTTATGGGCTGATTAAGGATCATTGTGACAATCTGTGCTTAATGTTTGAAAGATGTCGACAGTTGAGTATCTCATTGAACATCAAGAAGTGCATCTTTGCTACTCCCTTTGGCACACTTTTAGGACATATTATCTGCAAGGAAGGGTTACTGGTTGATCCAACTAAAGTTACTGAAGTATCATAGGCTTGAAATCACCAATAGCTAGTCGGGCGTGAGGTGCATGGATTTTGGGTCATACAAGGTATTACAAGAAGTTTATAAAAGGGTATGCAAAATTTTCCATGCCCTTGGAAGAATTTCTCCAAGGAAAAGGTACATTCTACTGGGGGGAGTCACAGCAGCGCGCATTTGAGATATTGAAGAATAAACTTACTACCGCGCCTATCTTGCATTTTCCTTCATGGGATAAACCTTTTCATGTTCATGTGGACGCCTCTGGCACAACCATTGGTGTTGTCTTAGCTCAACCAGAGAAGGTATCGTTGATCATCCCATTTGCTTTGCTAGTAGGAAGTTGACCCCTGCAGAATAGAATTATACCACTACAGAGCGAGGCCTTGTCCATGATCTATGCCTTGCACAAATTTCATCAGTATTTGTTGGCTACACCATTTGTGTTTTATACAGATCACATGGCATTAAAATATTTGGTGAACAAGCCCGTTTTATAGGGGCGCATATGCCGATGGATACTCTTATTTCAAGAGTTTGACTTTATAGTTGTGGTAAAACTAGGAAAAAGTAATTCTAGACTGGATCACTTGTCTAGAATTCAATCAGGAGAAGAGGCACAAATAATAGAAGATACCATGCCTAATGCACAATCTGTATAGGTTACAATGCACACCATCGGAATTGGAGGACATTGTTGTCTTTCTAAGGACTGGTATGGCACCAGAAGGCATGAAGGCTTTCAAGAAGAAACAACTTGCTATTCGTGGCACCATTCATGTTAATTAGTGGTGATTTGTACAAGTTAGGCAGAGATGAGGTGTTATGCCATTGTGTCTTGGAGCATGAACGAAAGGACATAATGGAAGAAGCACATGGTGGTATTGTAGGTGGCCATTATGTAGGTGATGCAACAATGCGCAAGATCCTACTTGCTGGTTTGTGGTGGGAAACATTGTACAAGGATTGTAAAGAGTATTGTAAGACATGTGACCATTGTCAATGTCTTGGTCAACTAGGAAAAAGGGATGAGATGCCCCTATGACCAATAACAAGTGCAGAACCCTTTGAGAAATGGGCAATTGACTTTTTCGGGCCTATTTCACTAGTCACGCGTAGGACTGGATCGCACTATATCATCACTTGTACAGATTATCTTACCCAATGGGTAGAAGCAACACCTACAAAGGACTGTACAATGGCTACAGTAGCAAGGTTCTTATGGGAGAATGTTCTTACAAGGTATGGCTGTCCTTTAAGTTTAACAAGTGATAGGGGCACACATTTTTTAAATGAGACAATAAGAATTCTTTTAGATGAGTTTATGGTTGCCCACCATAAAACTACACCCTATCACCCTCAGGAAAATGGGACTGCTGAGGCTTTTAACAAGATTTTGAGCCACACATTGACCAAGATTTGTGATGCTTTGGAAGCAAATATTGGGATGATAAAGTATCTGTTGTTCTTTGGGCTTATAGAACAACATAAAAAAGATTGAACAAAGCCACACCTTTTCAATTGGTGTTTGTACGAAAGTTGTTCTTCTGGATAACTTATGTTACCTTTTTTGTGTATTGCACATGCTAGAGGTCTAGCTGATGAGAAAGCCTTGGAAGAACGGATTGTGAAGATAGTTCAACTAGATGAGTGCCGAGCCATTGCACGCTGGAGTCAGAAACAAGAGAAAGCATGCCAAAAGGCATGGCATGATCGACACATCAGGGATAAGAAACTTGTGGTGGGACAAATGGTACTTCTATATGACTCCAAGTTTTTGTGCCATCCAGGAAAGCTCAAGGTGCATTGGTTGGGGCCGTATGTTATCACTCATATACTTGAGTCAGGTGCTTTCCAGTTAGACACTATTGATGGCACAAGGTTGCCCGGTTACTTTAATGGGAGTAGGTTAAAGCCCTACTATAAATAAGTCTTCTTGGTGTTTAACAAGCGATGTGCCGGATAAATTAGGTTTCCCTTTATGCATTTCCTTAATGTATTTCTTTCATCGTCACTATGCTTTGTCAATTTAGCTCTTGTTTATGTAATAAGTGCACTTACATGCATGAAGCTAACTACAATATGAAGCATGGTTATGCATATAGGTCTGCACATCCTTTTCATGTGGGAGGATTGTTGGTGACTCTCGGGTATATCTTTGCGAAGATGTCATGCTATGAGTGTTGAGAAAAGAGGTTGTTAAGGAGTAACTAAAAAGATTGCTTCTCAAGATAAGAAAGGATGAAGATGGATGACCCGAGCGTATAGCATGAGGTAAGCGGCGACCATTGTAATTATTAGGAGATGATGCGGTGATGAGGTATTTAGGTGCTAGGGTGTACTGCAGAAGAGAATGCATGACAAAGGGTAAAAGGGTGTGCTTAGAAGGCTATAGTGTTTGTACGAAGGTATCTTTACTGTGTGGAAATAATAAAAGCAGGTCATAAATGAGGATAATTTGGTAGGTGGAGGAGAAATTAATGCAGCGAAAAGTAGAAATATATATAATGATGGGATGCGATTTCATTTTTACCCTTGCGACTATGAGAATTCGACAAAGAGCCTACACGCGAAGAGCATAAAGCTAACCGATTCAAGGTACAAAGCAAGCAAACCAGGCATGGAGAAGATATTTGTTTATTAGAAGGGCTTGAATCCCCTAGGAAAAGGGTTTGACGAAGTAGAGTAACAAAATAGAGCTAGGGTGCACAAGTTCATGATTACAAATTAGGGCATGGTTGGATCAAGTAGGGTTTGAAGCAAACCACGAAAAACTTACAGCATAAAAATCTAGACAACAAAACCCTGAAAGAAGAATGGCACCAAAGAAGAAAGCAGCACCGGTAAAGGAAAAGAAGAAGGTGGTGGTGGAAGAAGAGGAGGAGATGGCCCCGGAGAGCAATTTTTTCTGAAATGCAGTACCCTGAGGAAGTTATTATGGGGCAGGAATGGAATACCCACATAAGACAGAGTAAGATAAGTGAATACAATCACCGGACCAATGAAAACTAGAAGAAATTAGACGACCTCCTCACTTCTCGAATGAATAGGCACACTGAGGATGGCATGCCGATATATGATGATGCCAGGGAAAAGCTACTAAAAGGAAATGGTGTCTACCAGCTTTATGAGCTTCCATACTTTGGAAAGTATGCACCCTTGTATAGATGGCTGATGAGCCGAGTCCATGAGGACTTCTTCTACTTTGTAGGATGGAGGGTAAGATTGACACCCATCCTTATTGCCACAGTTACTGGATTACGGGAAATGGGTGAAGATATTAAGACTGACTTAGCTAAAAAAGTGCCATCTTGGAGACACAGAAGGTCTTTGGGCTATCAGAAAGGACCGCGTGGAATGGACATTGACAAATTGAAAAATTGTCCAGTAGTATAGGCAGCAGCACATCTAACCACAAAATTGAATGACCAAGAACGTTGGTCACAAGTTAACTCTATGTGGCTGCATGTGGCAAAGCACATGTCAGAAGGAGCCACTTATAACATTTCTAGCTTCATTGCAGAGTGGATAGTAGAGGAAGCGTGCGAAGGGAATAAGATAAGTTTTGGTTACGTCCTACTAAGTTTGGTCTTCATGGAGATTGGGGTACCAGATGGCCCAAAAGAGAATATATGGGAATACCCCATAAATAACAAGTCTCCAGCTGAGTGATTCAACAAGTATCTCTGCAAGGGGTCGATGACGGAAGAGGTGAAGGAGCGAGCAGAGATGTGGTATGATAGGCTCCATGCGGCATTTGGAGAAGAATGGCATATACCCAAGGACTTGCCTTTGGTCCTAGGGAAATAGGTACAGTTTGTAGTCTACCAGCACTTCTGTATTACGTGATTTCCAATGATAGATGGGTCATGGAGCCCCTAGTGCAAACTACCATATGCATTTCCGTGCAATACTTCCAAGTTGTAGTTCATCGGTTCACCAACACACGGAGGTTGGTGTTTAATGTAGACAAGGTGGACTGTGAATATCACACCCTATGGAAGACATATGGATATCCAGGGAGGAATGCATACAACAAGAATAACATCTCAGAGATCTTGAGCATTAAGCTAGAAACACTGGCCATTGCGGATATTAGGGCCGCGCTAATATACCTCCAACTGAAGCCCAAAATGGAGAATAACAAGTATGTGGAGAACGAATTCACGCTTCCAGGGCCACCGAAGGGAAAGCATACTATGGAGAACATTCTGGCACCTAGGCCCTCTACACCCAAGCAAGATGATGAGGAAGAGGATGAAGAACATGAAGATAGTGGCGGCTGGTGTGAAGGAGGAAGCTGACCATCCCAGCGGCTAGGAGGGGGAGTGTGTGATAACTCCCAGGGAGAAGGAGTTATGGGGGAGGAGTAGGGTGAACAAATATTTAAGAAGGTGTTTAAGCACACAAGGGCATAAGGAGAAACCCCACAGGTGAAGGAGCCAGAGGAGAAGAAATGAAGAAAACTCAGGCTGAGTGAGGAAACAAAAGAGTCTGAGGAGAAGGCGCCTTCATCTCTAGCAAGAAGAGCCTCAACACAAGGAGGAGAAGATGGAAGGAGAAGAAGGGGATCAATCAGAGGCTACACAGGACAAGGGTGGGGATACATCTAGTATTCCTAACCTTGATGCAGCCATTCCAAGAGGGCCCAGATCCTATAGAATAGGGGAGGACACCAAGGCACATACCATGGGGTACGCAGAAGACCCAAAGCTGATTATTCGCACTCGGTTCCAGAGCACCATCGAGTAGAAGGATTTATTCAGATGGGTACTCATGGATGAGGACAAGGTGACTTTGCACACAAGGAAGCAACTTTCATGGTCTATGCACATGCATATGGACGAGCCCAACTTTGATGTTGGTGAAGAATTGTGCACGTCAAGATAGTTGAAGAAGGCACCTGAAACGTGCCACATGACAATTAAACCAATGGTGATGTCAGACGAGTAGGTGAGCAATGCTCTGGTAAAGGTATCCTCCTGAAGTAGCAAGAAGAAACATAGATAAATCTACTACCATCAAGGTGCTGACGAGAGAAATTGAAAGCCAAGGATGTGGAGATAGCGCGCCTTGTATAGGAAAAGGATTTGATTAAGAGGAAATACGACACTTTTGTTAATATGGCAGAGGAAATTGGGGATGATGTCCTCAAAGTACACCCGCATTTGGAATCCCAAGTGCCAAAAGAATTTCCTTCTACAATGCATTATGTAAAGACAATAATAACATTAGTGTTGGAAGATGAAAAGGCGCGTGTATCCTCATAGCCCAAGGACTCCGGGGAAAAGGTAGAAAAAGCACAGGCTGCAGTAGCCAGGAAGATTGCTACTTATGAAGGCCTACTGTAAGCCACCCACGATGAGCTCAAGAAATATGATCATGCGCTAACAATATACACCGAGATCGTTGATTGCGATATAAACCTTGGAGTAAGAAAATGAAGTATACAAGGTGATGAAGGATGCTTCCCTAGGCCGTCTTTGAATGATTAGTTACGTAAAGAAAAAATGTGAGGCATTGGGTGCGGCTGCACAGGGGAACCACATAGGGAGAGGTTAGAGGAGCTTGGGAAGCTCATTGCTTAGAAGATGGATGTATTGGAGGGGGTGCAAACCTCTATGTCAAGCGTAATGCTTGTGATACATAATGAGCAAGGAAAACTCACCATGGAAGAGTTGTAGTCCATCATTGCAGATGTGCTTGAGATGGCAAGAGCAGCATTAATGGCGTGGGAGAACTTGGAAGCAGATATCAAAGAAGAATATCCAGAGATTCTGCTTTAGGATGAAACAAAGGGGCCTGAGCCTTGAATAGTTTTGTTAGCTATGTATACCTTATTCAAAATTCATTCATTCTTTATTTATCCATTCTTTGTGTAAGTTTTGGACATCGCCATTGTCGGGCAACAATGAGATTAGTGTGGGGTAATGTTGATAAGAGAAAACACTTAGCTGAACTTGCACACAAAGTCCGCGTGGAAGAACAACATAGGAGCAAAGGCACGAAGGTATAGGAAGGCATCACGCATGGAGGTGTAGAGTCAAACTTTCAAGACTTAGCTGATTTTGGAGATCAGGTCTATTCTTAGAGATTGGCGTGTGGAGCACACAAAGTGATGCCGAGACTTGCGTGCCACTCTTCATGGAGATTCTTTGAGGAGCATGAAAACTCACTCTTGCATGGGCATAAGCTAAGAATAGATCCACCACTGTAGTTAACTATCAGTGATCTATAGATAGCATACTTGCATGTATGGCTATAGTTGTAAAAAGGTGCGTGGTTGTTATTAGCATGTGACCTATTTCTGGTAGAGTTAAGTGGTGAAGGGCTAGTTCCCCACCCTATATATATGTAATGAATTACTTAGTAGATAGATAGAGACACATGCTTTGAAGAATGAGGAAACATGAGTACATGCGACTGGATAATTGTAACAGATCCATGTGCGCATGCCTAGTATTGTATGAAGCTTCTGTACTGTTGGTACGATGAATAGATAAAGAAAATTGACGAAAAAATAATGTTTGATGTGTTTTATCAATGCATATTATTATTTTCATGATGATTTACCTTTAAGCGCTTATAGATCTGGTTAAGTATAATGATGAATAGATGGATTAGTTTACTACTTTGTCATGCTACCATTCTATCTGCAACCTTTAAGAGGGACTCGGTACCTTTGTGCGCTTCAGGTGAGCATTCAGCCTAGGCTGAGTGATGTGCTAAGCGTGATTAGGTGTTAACTATCAATTCTAGGCGCATCAGTGTCAATCAATATATTACTCAAAATCCATCCATCCACAATAGCATTCAAAGTGATCTCCTTGTCATAATCCAAGCTATGAGGGGGAATATTAACATGTAGGATCTTCCATCCATTCTCAATACCTACACATAGAGTGTTCCCCTTTAACCAATTCCTAGTAATGGAATAATATTCTCCTGGTGTAACATCTTGCATACCTCTTTCAAATCATCAATATTCGATTGGACCATCTCTGCTTTACCTTATTTTGTTCTAACTTCCGTGATTGTTCCTTTAAACATTGTATTTCACCCTGAAGATTTCTAAGTACCTCCATGGTTTCCTGATAAACCTCCTTTTGATGTGTAGGATCTAGGTACCTTGCATGTAAAACTTCCTCCTTAGTGATGGTAGGATTCTGTTGTAATGTCTCTCTAGCGTGCACAACTTCAATGCATGTAGTAATCTTCACAGGTACTACTTCGGTTATGGCACCAAATTTAACATCCACCGATTTTCCATGGTGCGTTGTATTTTAACCATCCTTGTGCCCTTATTTTCCTATTTATGTTGCTTGCTAATATGCTCATATAAGTCTGGGCATTCCTCATAGCTATGATTCTTCCCACAAAAAGAACAAGTAATATTAGGGACATTCATGCCTGTAGTGGTCGGAGATCCGCATGTAAAAGATATTCCGCGAGGAACTCACCTCGTCCCACCACCATGGCCTCAGCCCCGAATCCACCATGGTATCCTCGACCTTTTCCATGACCTCCTTCAGAACGACCTTTGGTCTAATCATAGTGCACTTGAGTGTGATCATGATCATGGTGCTCAATTTTACCTTTAGAGTTATCTGATACTCCTATATTTCACACACCAATATTTATAACATCATGGATTTGACCAATCAACCTGCAGCCTTCTTCGGTATTGTGAGTCATGGACCAAAAATATTACAATAGTAAGATATATTCTTTCTTATCACGCGTTGTAATAATGGGTAGCGGTTTGCATCATGGTCCAAATGACATATCTCATAGTCCAAAAATAATGAACATACTAACCTACGAGGAAAACTATCCTTAGTGTACCCTTCTACTTCACAATCTATACACCAAATCATAAAGCACGTCTCATGTGTTAAATTTTCCCTCTGATTTCTCTAAGCTGTTTAGCCATAGCTGCAATCTATGCTTCCAGAATGGGCTCACACCGGTGTCTATACTTTCAATAGCCTCAACATTCAAAGTAACTTTAGGTGCTTCACGTGGATTAGTGTATGTATTATGTGACAAAGGCCCACTTAAATGGTGTGATCAAACCCCCAACAAACCATTGTGCATGTTGGCTTGCATGAATATCATACAAAATTTTAGACAAAAGCATTTTGAAATGGGCATCATATTCCCAAACGCTCTCAATAGTTCCCTACTTAATATCCTTGAGCACGCTTATACTCTTATGCTCAAACTTAGGGATATAAAACTCCTTAAGGAAAGCATCTTGTAGTGTTGCATAATCTACGCAAGTTTGATCAGGGTCAAACTTCCTGTACCAACTATGTGTGCATCCCTATAATGTAGTTACAAACCGATGACAGACCTTGCGCTCGAAGCCATGATTCCTTTTACATGCCATATTATCTCACACATGTGCACATTCTTAACAATATCCTCTATTTGCCTATACTCCGTAAAGACAAAGTGACATCTCCATGTAAATATTAGGGTGTTGGTGCAGACCCTACCCAACTTATCCGAACCTCTTGTGTTACCTCTTCCTCCGTAACACAAAGATCCACTAGAACTAGAGCCACATATGCCCCTAATCCTACACATGTAGCTGGAAGTGGACCAGTGGATGAACTTCCCCGTGTCCCAACAATGGTACTAAAATGAACTCCTACAATCTGCAAGTGGTACTACTCCCAGAAGTGAGTCCAAAATTTTGTGCACTTGAGTTTTATGCCGACGATGCACCTAAAAAGGTACCTCTAAACAACAAAGAATATGTTTTCCCACCATAGATGTACTTGCTATTTGACTTACTCTTGCTCTTCTACTACCCAAACTAGCTTGCTAACTACTGGTTATACTAGATACTAGAAATCCAAGTGTAAGGGCTAGGTTTCTAGGTAGATTCAGATGCGCACCCATGGCCCATGTCGTCTCTATCGTTGGCACGCTCCCATGTGAGGCTGAGGAGGGTTCCCTATCATGCTTTCCAAAATGGGGGAGTTCCAAATGCTCTGCTCCACACCTCTTACGTGAGCTTCAAATCCTTCACAAGCCATCTCTCTCCTCAACGCCATTTACTCTACAATATCATGTTTCTTCTCTATCTCCCTCTCGCATGCCTCATTGTACTTAAGCCTCATTTCTTCTCTCTTCCTCTCTGCTGCTAGGTCCACCATCTTTCACCAAACCTTCTCCCCTCCGCGCGTGGTGGGGTTTAGCTAGCCATCAAATTTTCTTCCAAGTTTAGGGTTACCATCAAGATTTTAATCACTAGTGGAATGCCTTGTAGATAAGTTCCCCTAGGATAACATAAAAACTAGAACTCAGCTACCTCCGGGAAAGAATAAGTGGAAATTGAGTACTCCAAAATATAGTTATTCAAAACACCATGGAACCAAGTATCCATAGCACACGTTCAAATCAGATCAGCACAAGATAGAGGATTGAATTCTTCCCGCACCCATACAAGTGTGTAATACCCTCTATTCCTTTTAGATGCATAATCAACCAACCACTCTTACAGTTCTACGGGAGAAATATTGAAAATAAGCTATCATATAAACAATCATACAAATTCTGCTCCACCCACACACGTGCATCAAACTCAGATCCATTGCTAAACCTCCGGAGTACTCTTCTTCTAGATATTTTATCCACTCCTCAACACTTACTAAGGTCAATTGGTACATCTTCATCATGAAACATTTTGAAAACAACTAAAAAGAGGTCACAGAAATGGAACCAATGATGCAACCTAAAATCTACCGTATAAAACCCAAGTACGCCTGCACATCACCCGGCAAATTAAACTCGAGTGCTCACCCAAAGCGTGCAAAGGTACCAAGCCCCTCTTTAGAGTTGCTTGTGTAGTATGTTAGTGTGATGAAGATAAATCATATTCATATCCATAAATAAACATAAGCATTCCACGGTGCATAATCCGAGATCTAGATCTTAGAGAATTGTTAATTAGACATCAACGTAATAAGATTAACCATACAAGATCCAGTTATAGTCATGTTTAACACCATTATCCAGTTAATATACTCCATTACATTAAACATTGTAAGACATAGAAGCTTCTTACATTATAACATATCACCATAAGTTATGAGTGCATTAGGTCCAACAAAGTATACCTTTATAATAATTCACCACTCAAGATCCCCTTAAACTACATAGATCAATACATATAAATAGAGGTGGGGACTTTCCCTTCACCACATATGCACTTCCCAAAATAGGTCGCATGTTCATAATAGCCATGCACCTTTACAAAGGATAAGCACATACGCAAGTGCGCTAATAATAGATGTCCTATAGTTAATCGGTAGAAGAAATCCTAATATTAGTCTAAACCATGCATAGTGCTTATCATTCACTCATTTCAAAATACCATTTGCGTGCTACTCAAGTCTCCATCCCAATGTGTGCTCCACACACTATCTCCAAAAATAGCCTGTATCCATGAAAATAGCTAAGTCCCAAATCAAACTATCATGGTGTACGTTTCCTTTCCTATCATTCCGCGCCTCCAAATGCGCTCTGTTCCCGCATGCGTATCTTTTGTGTTTTTCTCCTTAACACAATATTAATTCTACTTGAGTAATAAAATCACATGGTTTGAAATTTCTTTAGTAGAATGAAGGATACATATGGTTTTAGAAAAAAATCAAATAAATTGTATAACTTAAGATTAGGAAACACAACCAAACAATATGTCTTAAGCAATTGTCACCAAAATTTATGTATGCTAATCAATATGTACAAGACACAATATATAAGAGAAATGTATGTTGTAACCTAAGTATGTTGTAACATGGGTATTTAAACATGATTGAACCATCAAAAGAAACTAATAATAAAGTTGAAACCTATAGTAAAAGAATCTTAACACTATCGTGTGGTCGTGGTAAAAAGTGGTTCCATGGATTTCTTCGTATTTTATATATTGCTAGATGTAAATTTTAAGATCCTCCAAAATTATAGGTTATCCTCAAAAAAATGAATTAATTTTCTCCATATCTAATGAGGGTAGCTTTGAGATACCACACTTCATTATTGATCCTCTATTGAAAAATTAATGAAATGTGGGGAGAAATAATAACAAAAATTTATATATCCACCAAAATAAACATGCCAAAGATTATATTTTATGTTTGAACCTAAAGATATGATATAGTATATTGTAGAATGAATTAAATATTAGATTTAGTGCATGAACATGAAAGTAAATGAACACAAGACACCAAATTTAAGTAGGAAAACCTTTCGGTTAAAAACCCACTTTGAAAAAATAACTTATCTTTATTGAGAATATATATTTCACCCAACTCTCTCATATTTCCAAAGGATCCTTTGCGATTACACCTTCTAAAAGGAATTACAAATTGTTACAAACATTCACATCACATTTCATGCATCTTCTCACATATACCTTCTCACATGCATTCATAAGTCAATGTTATCACCAATCTCAAATAGATCACCTTGATTTATATCAAGGCGGGTGACCTATTTGGTTCACTTTTAAATTTAAACATTTTCTAAAGTGGTATGTGGATTCTACCATGCTTATGTTTTATTCCATGATCACCAATCTTTTTCATGTTTCTATTAAGTTATTTTTCCACTTAATATTACAACCCCATCATTCCCCTTAATATGAAGTAGGGAAACATGCTAGGTCACCATTTTTATACAAAAGGAATTAAAATCCATAAGTCATCAAAATGATTTAGGACAACATGCAAACATATAGTAATTGGCCCCCATAAAAATGCCAAGTCACATTTTGATAAAAAGGAATTACAATACATAAATCAACAAATTGATTTAGGGTAGGATGTAAATAAATCACTTTGATCTGCAGATTTTAGAAAAGTTATAATACTCTACTCTAGTCTTATATGGGTTTTGAAAAAACATGCCACAATGTCAAGTTTTAGTGTTTTGTAGATTCTGGAAAATATGTGGTTCGAGGATTAGTGTTGCGTGGATTTTGAAAAATCCATAGAACAAAGATTTTTAATGTCCTATGGGTTTTAAGAAAAATATGTCACAATACAAAGTTGATAGTACTATGCAGATTTTGGAAAATCCATAGTATGTTACATAGTGATGTTTTATTTTTAGAAAATCAATAACATAAAGCTTTTAATGTTCCATAGGTTTATAAAAAAATATGCCACGGTACAAAGTAGTAGTGCTTTGTGGATTTTTGATAAATATGTAGTATAAAGGAAGTAAAAAAATTCTCAAGATAAAGTGATTAAGGATGAAGATTTACATAAGATTATGGAGTCTTTTATAAAACAAGAATCTCTTATATCTAGTATTTTATCTGGGTATTATAAGTAAAATCACATAAAGTGATACTTTACTTAAACATTATGAAAACAATATAGGGAATTTACAATTGGCACAATCATGTATGCAAGTTAAGATGTGGCATTGTAAGAGAGGTGGCGTTGTAAAAAAAACAATCAAAACATGCCCATTCCTCCTTATTTCCCCACCAGTGAAACTTTTATAGGTCATGTCTCATCTGATTCAAATGTGAAGATCAATGTCATTCACATGATCATTTGAGTTAAACAACATATGCTCATTTGAATCAAAGGTGAAGATAAACGTCATTCACATGATCATTTGAGCTAAAATTTGAAATTCCCAACATAGTAAACAATTGTATAATTTTTAGCACACAATGGTTTTGTAAAAATGTCTCATGAACTTGATCTTTAGTAAAGAACTTAAGGTCTATGCCATCATTTAGAAATTTATCCCGAATAAAATGCATATGAATCTCAATATGCTTGGTTCTCTCGATGCCGATTTGGATTATTTGCAAGAATAATGTAACTTTTCTATCATATAGAAGAAGAGTAATTCCTTTCAAACCCATATGAAGTTCATCCAATAATATTTTCAGCCACATAGCTTCCTTTGTTTTTTCCATAACACTTCTATAATTTTCTTCAATAGAAGAGATAGATATTGTTGGTTACTTCTTACTACTCCAAGTGATTTCACCTACACCTAACTTGAAAACATATCCAAAAGTAGATTTTCTATCCACAATATCAATAGCATGGTTAGAATCACAATAACCAAATAAATTTACATCATCACAAGAAGAATAATACAAACCATAATTGATTGTACTTTTGATATACCTTATAATCCTTTTTACGATTTTTCAATGGTCCTCATAAAGATAATGCATGAATCTAGAAATAATTTTTTTCATGCAAATGTGCAACATGAAAATTTCAAACTTTCAAGGATGATAATTTAGACAAATTGAATATTTTACCCTCAAGTCTCCTCAAAACCCTCATAAGATTTTCTTCAGTGTTAGTTTTCCAATCGTCATCATGCCTATCCCCAACCTAAAAGTATTCATATGTGTTGTTATAACCTCTCCCATGTGTTGGAAAGATGAATTTTTTTCATGAAATTCTTTCGAGTTAATACCTCTTAAGGAAAAATTTTCAATAGGCTTAAGAATGGCTATTTTTAGCCTTGCTAAGGCGTGTGTGCATCTTACGAAGAAAATTTTAAGGCCCAAATTCATCAAGAAATAGTATTGAGGAGCTGAGAACTTATTGAAATTGGTTTTGGGATATTTTGAAAATTTTCATAGGTTTAGGGACAATTTCAGTGAAAGTGGGTTTTTGGAGGTGAAGGAGCTAATAGTTAAAAATAGAACCTGATCTTCGGGAAGTGATTATGGGAGCTCCGTAAAGAGTAATAGGCCAACCAAGATACCATTGGAAATTTGATTCAAATCCCTACTATAGCTCATTCTTTATAGGCACACCATGCACCTAAGATAAAAGTCTATTTTAATGGAATGAAAGGAATAATGAGATCATGGGACCCATCCCATTCTTCTCAAAATTTTGTTTTTTAGTCAAAATCATATAAATAAGTTCCCTAAAATACCTCTAGATGCTTTCGACACTTTTTCATCAAGTCTCTCTCCAAGGTAAGCTTCGGGACTTAGCCAAATTCAAAGGTGGACACATGTCACTCCTAGGCTCAAAGTGCATTTTCTTGCACCAAATTTCCTATCCCCTTGGGAAAGTTGGGAAAAAAATTTGTTCCCAGCTCCATTTAATCCCTCTAGACCATCATATGACCATGAGAAGCTCTGTAATGCAAGTTTATCCCCTTCTCACCTAGTCCCAACCCTTCCGATTGTGTAATCAGATTCCACCACTTGTCCTCACCAGTGAAGATGCTTTTTTACAAAAACTATCCCATCCATTGGGGATATTTGGGACACAAAAATGGACCCAAACCTATCCCTTGTACAGGGTCCTCCATGTGACCCAATTTCAGCCCCAGGGAGCTTTTGAGTATTTATTGTCTCTCCTCCGCTAAGTAAACACTGACCACCACTTATGGAGATGAGGAGAGGGAAAATTTATTACTCCAACTATCCCATCCCATTGAGACATAAAATTTTTCCCATGCCCAATAAGTTGTTAAAACTAAATTTGTAAAAATTCTAATCGTCGTGCTTCTTCCCTTCACGTGCATGAGAGAAAAATGATGTTGGAAGAAGGTATAAAATCAATTACAACTCACTTCCCCTATATATTTTTCCATAAATCCATGAAGGCTGCTGCAAAAATCCATTAAACCTGCAAATTCTTCATACACCATGTCAAATTTCCCTCAGAGCATCCGTGGTTGCCAAAATGAAGATTTTTCACTACTAGCGAGCAAAGGAATTGATCATACTAAGGTTTGAGATGATTTTTCTTCTCCAAAGAATATTTGTGATATCTAAAGCTCAGTGAATCCATTAATGTAAGCCATGACAACTTTGGACCCGAAAACCTCACTAGGAAAAAAATTATTTTTGATTTCTAAGTATTTTGACAGTGAAACAAGGTGAAATTTGGAGCACGAGATTGCGATGAATAGCTGAATCTAAAAATAATATTTCCATCACAAAAATGTCATATTTGTCACTTACTAAAAAAAGCATATGCTATGCACTTCCACATGCTAAAAATAGTAATCCCTTTTAATTTTGAGTTTGGATCATGATGCAAGAGCATCATCACTTTAACATCCACAAGTGCAAATTATTAGTCATTCAATGTTAAAAAGGTCAGAACAAGAGTGAATATTCCATGTTTAAGTCATGAAGAGGTGTTAGATGGAGTTTTAAAGCTTGGGAAATTCAAATTCTTGTTTCCCTCCAAAATTGTATTTCAAATATTAAAGGCATGTAAGAATGTTGAATGGGCTTGTTAAGAGCATGTAAGTTTTAGGTGTGTGCTTAGTGAGTCCTAGGGTTGGAAGAGTTATAAAGATGTCAAAATAATGTAATAAAATGATTTTTAGCTAAGTGTGGGCATATGGGCCTAAAGAAGTTAGTTAGGTTAAAATGAAGAAGGGAAAGTAATGAAAGGTGATTGTTTGACTTAAAAATAGTTAGATATCTCTCTAAGAAGGAGAGGAAGAGTTGATTCCAAAAGATAGGAGGTTGAGAGGGAGAGAGGTGTTGTCGTGCAAATGTGTAATAGGGAAATTGACAATTTCCAAGCATGACAACTATACCCCTATGTTAATTTTTTCAAGTCTTATCATTCCAAGACACCCTGGGTTTGTCTAGTCAGTCCAAGTGACCTCCCAATTAATATTATCTCATACCCCTAGGTGATTTAGGAAATTCCATTCATTCCCCTAGGTGATTTTAGGAGTTCTTTAAAAAAGCAAACTTCGGGCGGTCATGGGAAGGGTTATCACTAGCCTTCCTAGGACTAGAGAAACTCCATGGAGTGGAGTAGAAAATCCAAAATAGATGTGGAGGTGATTAAAAGGTCTTGGGACATCATGGAAATGATTCAGGAATATTTTGGAAGGGATCAAAGAATTTGGGCGCTTTTCCGCAATTAGGGTTCACGAGCCTAGTCAAGGTGCCTGACAAGCCAAAACAATCACCGAGCTTGAAAATTGATTTTGGGAGCTCCATATGGATTTAGGAGATAAAAAAACATTACCAAAAGATAATTCCAATCCATATAATATGGTGAAATTATATTTTTCACAATAATTTAGCACATCAGTCTACAGGAAGTTTTTCTCGTGCACATGTGAGTACCAAATTACAATTCCAATTTTCAGGATCAAAGGAATGAATCAAGCCATTAAACCCCCACAATTTGATTCAAATTTCGATTTCCTATCAGTATCATAAAACCTTTTTCAAAAAAATTCCATCATGAGCTCAAGTTATCATTGTCATAAGTTGTCCTCTTGAGCCAGCTTCAAGACTTAGCCAATTTTGTGGGAGGACACGTGTCGATCCGGGATCCGGAGGGATTTTATGTCCCTAATGTCCCTAAGGGTTAGGTACATCAGACCTTGGATAATTTATCCATCCCCATGTGACCTATGGAGCCCCATACAACTATCAACATTGACAGCTTCAACCCCCCAAAGGCAATTTGGAGTTCAAATCCCTATGTGTCGGATCTCCGCCACATGTCAGCTCCAGGACCGCCATGGAAATTGATGTCCCTCACGTCCCTCATAGGTCAAGGATATCAGACATTTAAAAATTCTCCCAACCCACTAGGAGATATTTTTGGTCACCCACGTGACCCGCTTCTATCCCCTCAGTGCTTTAAAGCTAATTTTTGAGCACTCACTCCCTGTCGTCGGATCGAGGACATGTGTCAGCTCCTTGCTTACCATGGAAATTAATGTCCCTCATGTCCCTTTGAGGTGAGGGACATCAAGGAAAATAAATTCACCCAACTCAAAATCAAAAATTTGAATTTTTTCTCTAAGCTTAGCTACTTACTTCTTGTTACTTCTCATTCTTTAGAAGAAAAGTTATAGAGAACACCTCGACCCACAACTCCACCATTGCACAAAGCTCGAACCAAATTCACCACGAAATAAAATCCTCTACCCTATGTTGATACATAATTCTATGAATAATAATTCATTGAGATAAGAAGAATAAATGAAGAACAAAGAAGAAGAACAATGGAAATCCCCATTTCCATAAAACAAAGATTTGAAGATATCTTGCAAACCGGTACATGAAACGAAGAACCATTTATTTCTGAGTTCTTCACTCTTAAAGGCCATTAAAAATCACCTTCAAACCTCCCATTTTCAGAAAGTAATGCTCACAGTGAAGAAATTTCACTTCCGGCTCCATGAAGAACAAAGTTCAAATTCCCACAAATCAAGAATCGGATTCAAGAGAATTTCACCAATGAGACAAGAAGAAAAAACCTACCACAATGGAATTTATTTCATTACAAATGGAGAAAAAAACCAGACCTGAAAATTTGAAGGTCAATTAATGGCTGCCATGACACAATAATGGAAAAAGAATTGTGAGCTACCTCTCTCGCTTCTCAAGGTTCCAGTGGGCAAAATCGCCCAAAAATTGGAGGAAATGATCATCGAAAAATCTAGTTTCCCATGAACTAGTTATTGCACCATGAAACCCATTTTTTATGGATATGAAGGGCTGTGTTTTTATCATTATGCTGCCCTATCACATGAAGAACATCTATGAAAAAGGAAGTGAGCTACCTCTTCACTTCTCAGGGTTCTAGTGGGTGAAATCGCACGAAAATTGGAGGGAATGATCATTGAAAAATCTAGTTTCGTGTGAACTAGTTTTTGCGCCATGAAGCCCCTATTTTTTAGGGATATGGAGGGATATTTTTTTTCATTATTCTTCCCACGCCATGAAAATATCATTTTCCCACTTGTTCAGATGAAGGAGTTACTAAAATGCGGAGCGTGGAACCCCAGAATAAAACCCAAAGTTTCAAGACTTATTTTGTCGCATCCTGACATCTAAAAGGAACGATAAGAAGATTGTTCCAAGCCATGATCTCAGATGATAATAACACACCACATTAGATTTGTAAAACAAAAGAGCTAAAATACCATATATGGAAATCCATCATAATCCATAATGCTCAATACATTATAATACAATGACTTGAATTATTCAATAAGAAAGATGTACATATAGGAGGGAAGTGCAACTACTACCTAAATCAGTGGTGAAGAACTCCCAATAACCAATACTGATAGTTAATTTAACTCCAAAATACTAGTAAGATAACTCCACATAACTGAGAAGCTAAATCAACACAACTAGTAAGCTAACTCCACACAACTAGTACACCTAAGTAGGCTAACCCAACAAGTGTAGGGATAACACAAGTGTAAGAACTATCCTGATAAATAAATAAAAGGATAAATAATAACCTACACTAACACCCTCCTGTAAGCATAGCTTAGGTGGGTGGAAAAGAAGATGGGTCCCGACAATAAGGCTGATGAGGTACCCATGTACAATAACTGGGAAAATTAGACACCGTAAGGTACCCAAAACTAGTAAAAACAAAGTAGAGAGGGAAAAATCCTGCATGAACATATCCTCGAAGCTCAACTCCAAAAACACGTATAATGTTTGAAGAAGTGTGGTGTGCACTGCGTGGTCTCGAATCCAATGCTCGATCATAGAACTCAAAAACAAGCTCGACACTGGCTTCACGCAATAGCTCCATGCAAGGAGACTATCAATGGAGTGATGTTGAAAGTAAAAACAAACACCAAACATAATTTGATCAATTGCTACAAATAGGTGTGCCACGATCCAAGAACAACCAAGGTAATAAGGTGGGCACGAGATCTAAATAAATATGAGTGTCACGATACAAGAAAAGCCAAGGCAACAAGGCAAGGACATGAAAACCAAAGAAGGAGTATCAACACCACACCATTCCATACTTGATGAATGAGTAGAGCGACACCACGATCTGTATGAGTTATCAAAATCAACTATTCGAACACTAACAAACTAACACTGGATCCCCAAAAAATATCCCCACAAGAGAGACTGTCAACATGCCAAAAAGTCAAAAATATAGATCCAAAATATCTCAACAAACAAGAGAGATATAAATGTATACACCCATAGATACAAGAATGCAATACCCAAAAGTTTAGGACATTGGGCTCAACCAAAATTGTGTCCACAAGTGATCACAACACCCTCCCGAATTTGGCACTTTATAATTGAGTGCATGTAAATATTACAATGAGTAACAGTACCTTTTACATTTAAAATATGTGTATAAAAATGTCACCAATGCGTAGATCTTGAAAAAATACACAATTTCAAAAAAAATATCACCTTAATTTGAGCTACAAATCAAAAGTTATGAGCTCTAGAAGGTTTTGCTATTAAAATAATATTTTAATGCTGATCTTTTAAAAGGTACATGTGACACCCAAATGTCCAAAGGGTAAAAGAGTGCATCCACACGATACAGGCTTGCGACCAAAGGATAAAAGCATCCGCCTAAAACCTAAAATGTCAATTGCTTTTAGAGGGTACATGACAATATCCAACGGATAAAAGAATGCACCTGAGGGTCCAAATCTGCGTCCAAAGTGGATAAAAGACTGCATCTAAAACAGAAATATCCAGAGGGTAAAAGAATGCATCTAGAAGGTACACGCTTATAACCAATGGATAAAAGAATGCACCCAGAGGGTACAGATCAGTGTCCAGTGGATAAAAGATTGCATCCAAAAAAATATCCAAAGGGTAAAAGAATGCATCTGGAAGGTACATGCTTATATCCATGGATAATAGAAGGTGCTTAGAAAAGTACAATTGTTAATACAAACTTTGATTGCAAATATCTCTTTTACGCACCCGTATTAAAAACAGAGAGCAACCTAGAAATTTTCTCAAAAACTCGGAAAAGTTCTACAAGTTTTGTGTCAAAAATATGTCTAAACATAATTGTATGGATTTTGGAGAAATGTGCCAAAAAAACCCTTTTAAATGACCAGATTTGACTGTCTCCAAACATGGTCGAGTTTACAATCGATTTTATGGTTTTGGTACCTTCCAAATCCAATGCTACACTCCGTTTTTCATAAAAATGCATGTTGCAGAAAATTGCTAAAAAATTCCAAATACATGAAAATAATAAACCCTTGCTTGTAAAGAAAAACTTATAGATGGATGTCTACATCATCTATAGCTTTGATACCATGAAAGGAATGATAAGAATATTTTTCCAAGCCATGATCTCATATGATAATAGCACACCACATTAGATTTGCAAAACAGAAGAGCTAAAATACCATATATGGAAATTCATCATAATCCATAATGCTCAATACATTACAATACAATGACTTGAATTATTCAATAAGAAAGATGTACATATAGGAGGAGGGAAGTGCAACTACTACCTAAATTAGTGGTGAAGAAATCCCACTAACTGATACTGGTAGTTAAGTTAACTCTAAAAGACTAGTAAGCTAACTCCACATAACGAGAAGCTAACTCAACACAACTAGTAAGCTAACTCCACACAACTAGTACACTTAAGTAAGCTAACCAAACAAGTGTAGGGCTAACGAAGTGTAAGAATTATCCGATAAATAAATAAAAGGATAAATAATAACCTACACTAACAACATCCACAACACACTTACTAAAAATAACATGCCTTCCTATGTAAGGGTATTTTACTTGAGTAATCCACCATTTTAAGAGGATACGAAAAATGAAGTGAACATAGAGGGAGTATCGTAGGAAAAGTCATCAAAAAGGTCATCGCTTGCAATTGACACTTACTAAAAATAGTAAGTGGTTCCACAAGCCCCTACTATAAATAGTTGGTTGGTCCAAAAGGTGAGATGAACACAGTAAGAAGAAATAATTCAAGATACCATAGCTGATGGAGGTTGGGAAAATCTAACTATGAAACTTACTAAAAATAGTAAGTTTCTTGAGGTGTACTTACTAAAAATAGCAGTTGTTCTTAAAGAGTAGTTTTGGCATAATAGGACATTCAAAAAATTTCACATCAAAGCTTTCCATCAATGAGGATCATTAGACTTCATCATGGGAAACATCTTCTCCTCTTCTCTCTCTTCCCTCTCCCCTAACTTTCTCTCCCTTCAAATGTTCTAATTCTTCATTGGGGTTTGCACTTTTTGATATGCCTTTAAGTCACTTAAAAGTGACTTTAAAAACATAATGTAAATTAAGTCGCCTTGATTTTATAAAAGGGACTTAAATATTTTATAGGAATATGAATAGTCTAAAGTTAGAAATAAGGCATATGGAGGGTCATGAAGAAGATGAGGAGTCGATTCTACTCTATAAATTGTAAATCCATTCCCATCTCAAAGGGTTGGCAATTGATCTTGTAAACTCAAGAGTGCATTGTACTTAGAGAAAGCAAAGGAGATAGCCATTTTCTTCTACTTTCCTCCACTCTCAAATTTATTCCATTCCCACACTATGTACAACTTTTGTTTAAGCAATAAATAGAAGAAGGAGTTTCTATCTTTCTTTGACTAAGGGGTTTCTTGATACTTTGTGATCAATAAATTCTATTTGGTCTTGTTTTCATTTACAGAGTTGTTTCTTCTCATGAATGCATGTGATGAAGTTTCTAACTAGTGTGTGTAGGAATATGATTTTCTACCTATAACATTAGTTCCCCTACCTCATATTCTCACTCCCTTTCCCACTTCTAGACAAATTCCTCTCTAGTAAGTAATTGCTAGCTTTATCGTAGGGTCAGTGGAGTGCTCTTGCTGGATCCCCATCGAAGGGCCACTTCATAAATCCACATTTTCTCGTGCATGCATATACGGAAGATGCACTAGTTAAGTAGAGGGACTTAGATTCCCAGAGCATTGGCAAGAAACCCACAAATTTGTCCCCAAAAAATTTTCTCACCAATAGTTTTTGCACCCACCATGGGGTAGACTTGGCAGCATCTACACCCAAATATGACCGCAAGGTCCAAAAATTCAAAAAAAAATCAAATATTAAAAAAAAGTTCATGAAAATCCATTGTTGAAGGCTACACTGTCAATTTCTTGCAAGTGACCTTTCATATTCCACAATGTCCTTTCATGTTCCCACTACAAAAGTTTCCAAAAGTTAGCTAAAGGAAGATACACTAGGTTGAGTAGGTCAAGAGGTGTTGTTGATACCAATTTCTAGGCTTTACAAAATCAGCAAGAATGAATTAGAGATAATTCATACTTCCTATTTCAAGCCTCCTCTTCATCCGGATCTTTAAGAAGTTCACCCGACAATCCTTTCCAAACTCCCGCTTGATACTCCCCTTCAAATCTTCTCATTTTTCAATCACCCTTGAGCATTGAGTTCACAAAAGAAGAAGAATTTGTATAAGCAAAGCTAAAGAAAAGTAGAAACGACAATGGAAGATGAAGTAGAAATACCTCAACCCATTGTTCCATGGGAAAGAAATATAAGCCCGTTTTCTCTTGAATGGAAAAAAATATAAGCCCGTTTGCTCTTGAATGGAAAGAAATATAAGCTTTGTTTTCTCTTGAATCTCCTTTTCATGATCTACCAACAAGTTCCCGCAAGAACTTGCCAAAGTTCAAAGGTGAAAAACACAACATCCTGAAGAACACATCACTTTGCCTTCATGAAATCATGTGGAATTATTGGTGTCCAACATGAAGATGTTGTTGTAAGATTGTTCATGGAGTCTCTCCAAGAAAAATCAACGAAATGGTATTACCTCCTACCGCTTGATCCATCACTTGGTTGGAATGACATCAAGACTTCCTTTGAGGAAATATTTAAATCAACTAAATACTGTTAGGACCTCTTGGTGCAGTTGGCTCAAATGAAGAAAGGAGAAAGTGAAACTATGAGAGACTTTGTGGCTTGCTTCGAATGGTTGCTTTGTAGGATACCGGAAGAAGATTCGCCATCTAAAAACAATATCAAGAGATTCTTCATCAATGCTCAATTATCAAGTAGGATTTTTTATGCAAAGATCCCAACCGAGGAAAATTGTAGAAGCACAAAGGATGGCTATTGTACTTTATGACGATCTCATCCTCTCTAGAAAGATCAAGAATCCATCAAATAGAAAGACCCAACATCCTATAGATGAGAGAACCAATCCATCGTTGCAAAAATTAACAAATGAAATGGCATCATTAAGGAGGGAGATATTTGAACAGGTTTTTTCCCAAAGAAGCAACACAAATAAGATTACGAGAACACCCTAAAGGATTGCCTTAGAGGCCCCACCCATGAACGTAAATTACAGATTTCAAGAAAGTGAATAAGATCTTGAACAAAAAAATAAGGTGACAACTTCCTAGAGATCGATGAACTTGAGAATGATAAACAAATCAGACTTTTTGAGTATTCCGAATGAGATGAAGAATACGAGGAGGATGCATCTGGTTTCTCATGTGCGGTATTCACTCATTCTTAGTTTGAGAAAATAATGTATCCCTCCACTACTACAAAGGAAAAGAAGGTTAATGATCCTCCCGTGGCGAATCCAAAAAAAAAAATAGTCAAGGATCCCCACTTCCATCTTCCATGAAGTCTAAATTATTGGAGCATGATCCCATAGGCGGTAAGAAGGATCCTGTAATCCCAAGTAAGTATTTCGATGTCTCTTCCAAGTCTAAATCTAAATCTGATCCTGTAAAATCTATTACTTTGAAAGCTCCTAGTGTACCTTTAAAAATACCCTCCATTCCCCAAAAATCTACTCTTGCTTCTCAACTTGACCTAAATTCAAAAGTAGTCCCTTCATCACCCTCACTCACATCTACTCATTTTGACTTCATAGAATACATGAACAAATCCAAATTCTAAATTACTTTGAAACTAAATATTTGCAGACTCATCCTAAAACTTTTGAGTGGTTTGTCTAATATATCGGAGTGGTAGTCTAACACCCAATGTCAGAACTTCTAGTTCCAAAGGCATGTTGCCAAATTCACCTACACATCCTTCATAGAACATGATTTCTTTGAGTGCATCAAAGACTAATAAGGTTGAACCTTTTTATGTATCCCTTTTTTTGTAGAATATGTATTAAATAATTGCATAATAGATTCAAGTTCCTTGGATAATGTCGTGCCCTTGAAGGTTACCAAAGATCTCAAACTTACCATGACTTCACTTGGTGGCTCTTGTTACTCCATGGAGTCAAAAGAATTCCCACTTGTAGGGAAGATAAAAAATGCATAGTTGGATCTCACCAAATTTCCAGACAAGAAAGTTTCAGTGATGATTTTGGTAGTAGACGTCCTAGCCTCATTCGGAATGTTGTTGAGTAGAAGTTTTTACCAAGACTTGGGAGGTAAAATTTAGATGAATTGGTCATCCGCAACCATACCAGTGAAGGGATACATGGATAAATTTCTTCCCGAGAAGAAAATGTGGTACATGGTACGAAAGTATGGAATCTCGAAGCTAACATTTTGTACCATGATAACAGGAAGATCAATCACTTTTTGACAACCGAGGAGGAAGAGGATATCCCCATATTGATAGGTCTAGACATGCCTTCCTAGAGAGATTTGGAATTTGAAGAATCATTGAGGAGATTCAAGTTACAAGAGGGCAGCCCTGAATGAAGAAGAGGAAATGGTTCTTAATGATTTTCAAATAGAAAAATCATCTTATGTGTTTATCTCGTGATGAAGAAATTTTCTTATTCCCATTCAAAGATGAGGACTCCCTTGATCATGTTACCTAGGAAGAGACCAAGCTAGTCTACAATGAACCCTCAAACAGTGGGGAAGAACCATCTATACAAGAACTACTAAGAGCCGTGGAAGAAACATAAGACCACTGAGCTAATGGTTGATGCAATGATGAAAATGGAGATATTTTCTTTCCCATTTGCAGAAGAAGATTCTTTCCATGATGAAGAAATAAAAGAAAGAAGTTTCAAGGCCTTTGAAGATGAAGCTATTTTTGATGAAGGATCGGTAAAGTGTAGCGATTCCCAAGATGATGAGGTAATCCCTCTAGATAGTTGCCTTGAACTGTAAAATAAAGATTCTTCAAAGGCATATAAAGAGGATCTACAAGAAATGATGAAGCATAACTCCATGCAAGAAATATTGGATGCAGTAGAAGTTGTGGAAGACCCGAGATGAATTCTCAATCTCTTCACTCATGCCATGGACATACAAGACAAGTATGAGTTTTCCTTTAATCCTTCCGTTAGTACTCAAACACCTCACGGTGGAGTAGAGATACGGATAAATCAAATGTTTCACATGGAGAATACATCAATGATCATAGACCCAAGAAATAAAGTAACTCACTATATCCAAGGAATTGGAATGAAAATCAGCTTTGGGGTAGTGGTGGGATGCTAGATGTAGAATCAACTATATGGATAAACATGGAAGGCAACTGACACTATGGAACCAATTTCAAAGAACATGAAGGTAGTGGAATTTCCAAGCGAAGACCCGAGCATAAAGAATCTCACATGGAATCAATCCTAAAAAGTAAGAGGACAATCATGGAAGCACCTAGCTTCCATAAAAAATTAAGGAAAGGAGGTTACTTTCTCGAACCAGTCAATGGATTTACAGAACAACATCACTCAATGTTGCCAACTCACGAGTAACTTTTGAGAAATAGAAAGTGCTTCAGTGAAAGTGGGTTGTCCCCGTCTGTACTATAGGTGATTATTGGGTGTGTTTTCATTTCGTGGTGTGTTTCCTTTTCTTTTGTGCATTTTATGTTTCCCTTTTCCCCTTGTTTTGTGTGTGTCCCCTTCTTCTTTCTCTCTCTCTCCCTCTCTTGTAAATTATACATGACTCCGCAGGGCCCAATATATAAGGCACTTTGGTCTTTGTATCAAATTTTTGAGATTCTAGGATTCTTCACACCATGTCTTCACCGCACTTAGTCCATGTCATGTCCCCAAGCTAGAGCAAGTTGTTTTCATGCAAATGTGCAACAGGGAAATCGATAATTTCAAGCACAACAACTACACCCCTATGTTAATTTTTTTCAAGTCTTATCATTCCAAGACACCATGGGTCTATTCAAGTAAGTCCAAGTGAAATACCAATACAGGTTATCTCATACCCTTAGGTGATTTAGGAAATTCCATTCATTCCCCTTGGTGATATTAGGAGTTTTTTTAAAAGCAAACTTTGGGCGGTCATGGGAAAGGCTATCATTGACCTTCCTAGGATTGGAAAAAATCCATAAAGTGAGAAGGAAAGCCAGAATGGATGTGGAGGTGATTCAAAGGTCTTGGGACATCATGTAAATGATTTAGGAAGATTTTGGAAGGGCTTGGAGAAGTTGGGCAGTTTTCCGAATTAGGGTTAACGAGTCTAGTCAACGCACATGCCAAAATAACCACCGAGCTTCGGAAGGTGATTCTCGGGAGCTCCGGATGGATTTAGGTGAAAAATAAGACATATATAGAAATAAAATTTCAATCCCTACAAGATGGTGAAATCATATTTTTGTAACACTTTGGTGCATTAGGTTTGCGGGCGGTTTTTGTAGGCACAAGTGGAGTACCAAATCACAATTCAACTTTTTAGGGATCAAATGGATGAATCAAGACATGAATCCCATACCATTGGATTCAAAATTCCATTTAAAGTCGGGATCATATAAATTTTTTCTAAAACCGTCCATCAAGACCTCAAATTATCATTGTCACAAGTTGTCCTCTTGGAGCTAGTTCTCGACTTAGCCAATTTTTTGGGAGGATATGTGTCATCTCCAAGAGCATGGAATGATTTTATGTCCCTAACATCCCCGAGGGTCAAGTAAATTAGACCTTGAAAATTTTCCCAGCCCCATGTGACCTATGGAGCCCCATACAACCATCAACATTGTGATTCAGGCCCTCGGGTGTAATTTGAAGCTCAAATCCCCTACTTGTCGATCTCCGCCATGTGTCGGCTCCAAGACTACTGTGGAAATGGATGTCCCTCATGTCCCTCACAGGTTAGGGCCATAAGACATTTAAAAATTTTCCTATCCCCCTAGGAGAGAGTTTTTCTCACCCACGTGACCCGCTTCCAGCCCCTCAGTGCTTTAAAGCTTATTTTTGAGCACTCATCCCCTACCATTGGATCGAGGACACGTGCTAGCTCCTTGCTTACCATGGAAATTGATGTCCCTCATGTACCTTTGAGGTGAGGTACATCAGGGACAAAAATATGTAACCAACTCAAACTTAAAAATTTGAATTTTTTTCTAATCATTAGCCACTTCTTGTTGTTTCTCACTACTAGAGGACAATTTACAGAGAACACCTCAGTCCACCACTCCACCATTGCAAAGCTCAAACCAGCTTCACCACGAAATAAAATCCTCTACCCCATGGTGATACACAATTCTTAGAAGAATAATTCATCGAGATAAGAAGAAGAAATGAAGAATAGAGAAGAAGAACAATGGAAATCCCCATTTCCATAAAACGAAGATTTGAAGATATCTTACAAACTGGTACGAGAAACGAAGAACCATTTGTTTCGAGTTCCTCACTCTTAAAGACCATTAAAAAATCACCTTCAAACCTCCCATTTGTAGCAAGGAATTCTCACAATGAATAAATTTCATTTTGGCTCCACGAAGAACAAAGTTCAAATTCTGTTAAATCGGTAACTTAGGATTGAAGAGAAATTTCACTATTGAGACAAGAAGCAAAAACCTATCGCAATGGAATTTGTTTCATCACGTACAAAGACAAAAACCACCCCTACAAATTTCAAGCTCCGTTAATGGCCACCATGACACAGAATGGAAACAAAATCAATGAGCTAACACTTTGCTTCTCGGGGTTCCAAAGGTGAAATCACCCAAAATCGGAGGAAATGATCTTCCAAAAATATAGTTTCCCATGCACTAGTTCTTACACCATAAAACCCATATTTTTTAGGGATATGAAGGGCTATGTTTTTTATCACTACGCTTCTCTATCACATGAATAACATATGAAAAATGAAGTGAGCTACCTCTTCATTTCTTAGGGTTGCAATGGGTGAAATCGTGTGAAAATTGGAAGGAATGATCGTTGAAAAATCTAGTTTCGCGTGAACTATTTTTTGTGCCATGAAGCCCCTATTTTTAGGGATATGGAGGGCTGTGTTTTTTTCAGTACTCTACCCACACCATGAAAATCTCATTTTCCCACTTGTTTAGATGAAGGAGTTACTCAAACGCAGAGCGTGGAACCCCGGAATAAAACCCAAAGTTTCAAGACCTTTTTGTCACATCCTAACATCCGTGACGCACTTACTAAAAATAAAATGCCCTCATGTGTAAGGTTATGTTACTTTGGGTAATCCACCATTTGAAGAGGATACGAAAAGGAAGTGAACATAAAGGGAGTATCACAAGAAAAGTCATCAAAATGGTCATCTTGGCTCGCAATTGATACTTACTAAAATAGTAAGTGGTTCCACAAACCCCTTCTATAAACATCCGGTTTGTTCTAAAAGGTGAGATGAACATAGTAAGAAGAAATAATTCAAGCTACCATAGCCGGCGGAGGTTGGGAAAAGCTAACTATGACACTTACTAAAAATAGTAAGTTTCCCGAGGTGTACTTACTAAAAATAGCAGGTTGTTCTCAAAGAGTTGTTTTGGCACAATGGGAGATTCAAAATTCATCACATCGAGATATTTCCATCAACGAGGATCATTAGACTTTATCGGGGAAAAATATTCTCCTCTTATCTCTCTTCCCTCTCCCTAACTTTCTCTCCCTTCAAATGTTCTAATTCTTCGTTGGGGTTTGCACTTTTTGATATGCCTTTAAGCCACATAAAAGCGACTTTAGAAACATATTGTAAATTAAGTCGCCTTGATTTTATAAAAGGGACTTAAATATTTTGTAGGAATATTAATAGTCTAAAGTTAGAAATAAGGCATATGGAGGGTCATGAAGATGATGAGGATTCGAGTCTACTCTATAAATTGTGAATCCATTCCCATCTCAAAGGGTTAGTAATTGATCTTGTAAACTCAAGAGTGCATTGTACTTAGAGAAAGCAAAGGAGATAGCCATTTGATTATACTTTCTTCCACTCTCAAATTTCTTCCATTCCCACACTATGTATAAATTTTGTTTAAGAAATCAATACAAGAAGGATTTTCTAGCTTTCTTTGACTAATAGGTTTCTTGATACTTTGTGATCAATAAATTCTATTTTTCTTGTTGTCATTTACAAATTTATTTCTTCTCATAAATGCATGTGATGAAGTTTCTAACTAGTGTGTAGGAGTCTAATTTTCTACCTGTAGCATTAGTTCCACTACCTCATATTCTCACTCTCTTTCCCACTTTCGGAAAAATCCTCTTTAGAAAGCCATTGCTAGCTTTACCGCAGGGTCGGTGGAGTGCACCTCTTAGATCCTTGGTAGAAAGGCCACCACAGAAATCCACCTTTTCTCGTGCATGCATATATGGAAGCTACACTTCGGTTAAGTAGAGGGACTTAGACTCCTAGAGTGTTGGCAAGAAATCCACAAGTTTTTCCACCCGAAATATTTTCTTGCCAACAGGAGGTAAATATAATAAGCCTAAATGTTGTAAGAAATGCAATGACATGAATATATGAAGCTCTATTTTTGTATGAGGATTGATATTTTTTTATTAAAGGACAAACTTGAAAAAGAGTATTGAATTGATTTATTTTCAATAAACCATAATTTTCATACATGATCATTGAGAAGTATCTTAAATGTTGTTTCATGCAATAGGTTGCTCTTCAATCATCAAAATTCTAGAAATATTGACATTCTCTATTTTTAGTCCTAGAAAACTATGACAAAGTGGACATGTATTATTTCACTAATCCTTTGGTGTTTTGTAAACTATAGAGGCTTGAAGCATGTATAGGTACCATTATTTGGTTGAAAGAAAGAAACTCTAACATGAGTTTGGAATAAATCATGGACCATGTGAATGGTAAACTGTGTGTGTAAAGTTTTAGTGAAGTATTCAAGTGATGAAGGTATCTATCAACAATCATGTACAAAATTATGGAGATGGTATGCTATAGTTAGGTATGAAATTTTGATAGAGAATTTAAGAATATTGATCACATACAAAGATATAGAGAGAAAATATATTAATCATGACCCCTATTCTAATGGATGGACGAGATTTGTTTAAGAAAATTATAAAATTGAAAATATCCTCTATCAATAGATTCACATGTGTATGGATGATATTAACCTACAAGTGGAGCTTATAGTTTTTAAGTGTCTCAACTTGCATGATAGACTGTTGGAGATCTCACATACTATGTTTATACCTTGTAAGAACCAGAAATGCATGTGTACCTTGCTAATAACTTATAGATGGTCACTAATAGAAAAAAACTTCTTTTTTATGGCTGGAATATTGTTTCTTCCAAAGTTTGGGATCTTGACTCAAGGATTTAGAAGATTTATACCCTATTTTGTGTCCTCGGAAATTTTGTGACTCGACTAGGGATTTGGATTTGAGGCCCTAAACCATCAAATTTTTGTGTGAAATTTGAAAGAAATCACGAAGGCCAGGTATATTCAAAAATTTTGTAGAAAATTTAAATGTCAACCTTGTATTTTTAATGTTCTCCTTACCAATCCTCATGAAAACCTAAGTACACAGTCTTGAGGCTAATTGGTATATGCATTTACAACTAAATTTGTAGTTGCTCTATGAGTTTGAACTTGAAATTTTATGCACATTGATAAGTCTTTAAAGGGTACCCAAATACCTCTTCCTTATGCCTTGAGACCTCAGGGAGAGGAAAATATACATGACAATTAGTATATGGAAACGTAAGTAAGGGTTTAAGAATTAAATTACAAAAAGAAGAGAGTTAATCAAATTACAAAGAGAAATATAGTGACATGAATATATGAAGCTTTGTTTTGGTACGAAGATTGATCATTTTGTTATTTAATAATGCACTTGGGAAATTTTTTTAATTGATTTGTATTTAATAAATTATATTTTTGATACATGATCATTGAGAAGTCTCTTAAATGTTCTTTCATGCAATAGGTTGATCTTCAGTCATTAAAAGTATGGTAATATTGACACTCTCTTTTTTAGTCGTAGAAAAATATGACAATGGAAATGCATTCTTGCACTAATCCTTTGGTGTTTTAAAATCATAGAGGCTTGAAGCTTGTATAGGTAACCTTATTTGGTTGAAATAAATAAACTTTGACATGATTTTGAAGAAATCATGGACCATGTGAATGGTAAATTGTGTGCAAATTTTTAGTTAAGAAGAAGTATTCAAGTGTTGAAGGTATATATCCAAAATAATGCAATAAATGATGGAGATGGTATGCTATATTTAGTTATGAAATTTTGAAAGATAATTCAAGAAGACTGATCACTTACAGCTCTAGAGAGAAAGAACATACGCATCATGAACCCTGTTTTGATGGATGGATGAGACTTGCTTAAGAAAATTAGAAAATTTAAAATATTATCTTTCAAGAGATTCATATCTGTATGGATGATATTAACCTACAGTGGAGCTTATAATTTTGAAGGGTCTCAACGTACATTATAGGACTATTGAGATCTCAAAAACTAGGTTTATACCTTGTAAGAACTAGAAACTCGTGTGTACCCTGCTAATAACTTGTAGATGGTCACTACTTTGGAAAAAGATACTTCTTTTTATGGTTGGAACATTGCTTCTTGAAAATTTTGGGATCTTGATTATAAGATTTAGAAGAGTTATACCCTATGTTTTTGTCCTCGAGGAGGGATTAAATAATATTTCCAATATTTTGACTACTTTTCCAACCATTACAACCTTAGGATGTATTAGGATTAAATTTAATTTATTAATACCACTTTGGTACCATGTCGGGAAGAGGGGTGAAAATGTATATTTACCAACTAAATTAAATGTTAGGTTAACATACATTAATAAATGGAAATATAAATGTGCACACCATAGTAAAAACAAATAACAACATAAAACAAATTACACAGTGACACCATATGTAACGTGGAAAACCCCTAAATGGGTAAAAACCACAGAAGAATAATCCACTATTTGAGAAACTTTTACATCACCAGTCTAGTAACTCCCTCCTCACTTCTATTCCATGTTTTTACCAGGATCACCCGTAATCCATTTGATTTACGTGATATATTGATATCTTGAATATATGACCTAAGGTCATATTTAAATAACCTGAAAGGTTATAACCTTCTTAAGTGATGGGACAATCCCCCTAATTTAATTACGGATTAGTTAAATCATCCAACCCCTAATATAAAGTTTATATTTAAATAATATGAATATAGTTTAATCTATATTATTTAAATATAAACTAGTATTATGATGCACTTAATATTATAGTTCTAACACACCACATGGTGATAGGTGATTATTTTTAAATGTTTATAAGTACATATTGAATGGGTAATGTTATAAATAGAATATTTTTACCATGGGTGAGGATGTCATGAGGATCGCGCCACTTTTTGTGAGTTGAAAATCCTAGACCCTACATTCTAAACCCTATTTTACCACATTCAACCTTAAATCCTAAAACCTAACCCCTAAACCATAAATCCTAAACCCTAAACCCCAAACCCTAAACCCTAAACCATTATCCATAAACCCTAAACCACAAACCATAAATCCTAAACCATGATCCCTAATCCCTAAACCCTAAACCCTAAACCATAAACCATAAACCTTGAGTGCTACAACCTAAACCCTAAACCCTAAACCCTAAACCCCAAGCCCTAAACCCTAAAACCTAAGCCCTACATCATATACCCTAAACCATAAAACCTCAAACCTCAATTCTCAACCCTAAAACCTAAACCCTAAATATTGATCCCTAAACCCTAAAACATAAGCCCTAAGGCCTAAAACCTAAATCTTAAACCCTAAACCCTAAAACCTAAGCCATATACTTCAAAACTTGATCCCTATACCCTAAACCCTAAACATTGAGGCTTAAAACCAAAAATCTAAACCTTAAACCCTAAATCCTATGCCATAAACCCTAAACCATAATACCTAAACCATAAACCGTAAACCCTAAAATGTAAACCCTAAACCTTAAAACTTAAACCCTAATCCATTAACCCTAAACCCTAATCGCTAAACACCGAGTCCTAAACCATAATGCTAAGTTTTTCTTGATTTAAATAATCGAGGAATGTTCATAATGAGGTCTCATGAAGGATTTGAAACATCATGAGGACAAAATATGTAATTAAAAAAATCATGAGGTCTTCCTCAAGGATTCCTTCATTCTCTCAAAGTGTTATCCCTATCCCAAGAATTTCTTCTAGTGCCCCTTTTGGTCCAACTCTATCCTAAATATTTCAAGCTGGTTTGTTTCCTCAACTAAGAAGCTTTAAATATAGGAAATTTTGAATATATTCCTCTCTTATGAGATGGTCTTATAATTCCATCATCTTCTCCGATAACCGAACCACCTATTTCACTTATCTACTTGCTCAACATTCATCCAAATACTCCTCTCACTTGCCTTTACAAAAATTACCCTTACATTTGCATAAGAGCAAGGTTCACTAGTCAATTCTTGGTTTATATACTTTCCAAACTCTTAATACAAGCTAAAAGCATCCATAAACACCCTTCTCAATCTCAAGGAGGCATGAAAAGTTTAGTTAACATATATCCACTTTTATGAGGTTACGTTTAAGAGGTATTCATAATTATGGGAGGCTTTAAAGAGTTGTCTCCACCGTGCCAAAATAATAATTATATTCTCATGAATAAACCTAAAGGTGATTTGGCAATATCAAAAACATACTTATCATAATATTCGAAAATAAATCCAACTAATAACAATTAATCATCAATAAGTAAATTGGTGGCATGAAAATCAATGTCTACCACATGCCACCTCTAAATCCCAAATTTTATTTCATTTAAATTCACTTCAAGAAAGGTTGGGGGAAATGAAATCGGTATTTTATTCACGCTTTTAGAGGTCCGTAATGTTAATTCACCCAAAATTTGGAAAATATGGAGAAATTGGAAAATGAAATTGAATTAATAAAGATAAGCTTAAAGTGAAGGAATGCGACTTCGTAAGTAATTTCAATCAATTTTTTTCTTTTTTTTGTTAATAACCACTAAAACTAGTCTTGTTATTACATCCTCGATAAAAGCAAGTTCCCATGAATCGAGGGATATTTTAAAATTATCACACAAGAATGGGGAGTTCTCTCTCGATAATACCAGAAAGGCTACCTATGACGCCATGAGAAAAAACCAACAAGGGCACAACCCCACCTTCCACCAACCGAATTCCACCTAAGACCTGCCATTACCATTAGCATTGACAACAATATAAATGGGAATAATTATTCAAGTGTGGATTCCTTTATTGAAACTTGTATATGAAATGACCATGACCAAACCGTAACTAGAACCGAAATGTAAATAGGACCAGAACATGACCTAGACTAGAACCTAGATAGGCAATTTGAGAGGATTTCTGAGGTTCAATTTTATTTTCCAAGATGCATTACTCCAATGTTTGAGAATGTTTCTCCAAATGCAATGACATTCTGATTCATACACTTGATGATTCTTGAATGTCCAATCCTACCATAGACCCCAAAGAGTCCTCGATCCTTGGATACAGGGAGACACTGTTACTTGATTCCATTTATAATGATAGAGATATTTGTAAATTCATGTTATGACCTCTAAATTTGTATGAATTTCAAGTTGTTTGGAAATCACATCACACCATTCACTAGGATTGATGACTAACCCTATCTTTTTGAAGGCACTTTTGAAAGCATCCATGGGTTTATCATAGAAGGAATTATCAATGAATGGAAGGTCACTAAGCCATAGGCTAGCTGAATCCCATTCAAAACTAAACAAGAAAGATTTACTAGGTGATTGATAACCCCTTTTTGTTCTTAGTCATTACCTTATTGATAAGCTTATTTTGTACAAACAGATTCAATGATGGTTCTATGCATGAGACCAATAAATATGGTCCTAATATTACAATGCCCTCCTGCAGCGAGTATTCGTAAGCCATATTAGTCTTGTTGATACTTATTACTAATTACCCATGAAATATAATTCTCCAAATTTCATTTTCTTTGATAATCTTCCAGGTCATACTAAATAATCATTTTGACAGAGGAACTACCCTCTTCAACAAAGTGATACACCAAATATGAATATGATCCTCAAGAGGGGAGCTACACTTGGAGAGGTCTTGTTTGATCTTACACCTAAACCCCGAGCCTTAAACCATTAGTCCTAAACACTAACCCATAAACCCATAAACCATAAACCCCGAGTTTTAAAACATAAAACCTAAACCCTAAACCCTAAACACTAAACCCTAAACCCCAAACAATGTTCCCTAATCCTTAAACCCTAAACCCTAATCCATAAACAAAAAATCATAAACCATAAACCATAAACCATAAACCCTAAATATTAAAACATGAGCCCTAAACCCTAAACCCTAAGCTCTAATTCCTAAACTCAAAACCCTAAGCCCTAAACCTTGATCCTCAAACCTAAACCCTCAAACGAAAACCCTAAACCCTAAACCCTAACCCCTAAACCCTAAACCTTAAATTCTAATCCCTGAAGTATAAACCCTAAAATATGAGGCCTATTGTTGCCATTTTTGAGCTTGCACCATTTTGCCCTAAATTTTTCCTTCATTCTACGTGCTTTGAAATATTTTTCTCTCAAATTGGTGGTCTGCAACTTTTCCCTCTAGTCGAATGCCTTGAAATGCTCACAAACTTGTTATTTTGCCCCAATTTGAAAGAAATCTGCATATGTGCCCTAATTTTTCCAAAATCCACGAGCTCTACCATTTTTCCTTTTACCCGATCGTGGAAGTTTAAAATTTATCGATTTTCACTTGTATGCCATTGAAAATCCAATTCCATGATAAAAAAATGCTTTGAAAACATGTTTCAGTTGGTTCAATTTCAAGAAATTTGTCGTCCTTAGTGAAAAAATTGAATTCTAGGGCATCCTTGGCATTTTCTGTGTTTTGATGGTTAGACGGGCATCATTTTCCCATCAATTTCTTCTTCAGCATTCATCGGCAATGTGGCTTATTCTAATTGGCCGAGGGATGGCAGAAAAATTGTTTTAACTTATCACTTTTTACTTTTTTGGCAAAAGGGTGAATTTGGTCCCATGGGTTCGCTTTACTCTGATTGGTTCTAATGTTGCTTACGTGGCATGTTTTGATTTGAGGAGGAGTGGCAGGTCTTTTTGTGCCTTAAGGAATTTTGGAAAAAGAGTTAAAGTGCAAATAAAATTCCTAGGGCCCGCAACGAATTAGAATGGAACACATGGCAGCTTCAGAGCCAAGGACAAAATTGTGGGTGGTCGGGTTCTTTTGAAGTTTTTTGACTTTATTTGGTTAAAAGATTAAAGTCACAAAACAATCCAAAACTCTACAATGAATCACAAGTGGACACATGTCACGTTTGCATCGTAGGCGGAACTTTAGGCCTCGGGAAAAATTGAGATTTTTTCCCATTTTTTTGGCATAAAGGCATAAAATTAAAAGGAGGAACGCAAGCCCGCAATGAATCAACAATCGTCACCGAAGGATAGAATCGAGAGGTGTGGAGATAATTTGGAAAATTTTCCTTTTCCAAAAAAAGGTGGAAATGTGTAGAATCGGTCCAGTGATTCCAATGGGTCACACTTTGGGACATGTGTCAGGCCCGTTTTCATGAGGCGGAGGTGCGGGAAAAATATCAAATTTTTCCAATTTTTCCCGAAAAGTTTACAAGGTAAAATGAAGCTCCTAGGTCCATATCCAATGGAATGGTGCCACGTGGCTACTCAAAAAAAAAAGGTCAAAAGGGTAAAAATTTGAAACCCATGCCCATGCCGAATCAAATCTCACCACGTGGTTGTTTCTTTTTAAAAATGCAAAATGGAAAAAGGCACCTCCAAAGCCCATCTCCAATGGTTTTTCTCCACGTGGAGGGCGTAGATTAAAATTTGAATGTCAAATCAACAGTAGTTGTGCATCATTTTTTGCTCTATCACCATTTTTACCCTAGAACACTCCAGGAAGATTGGAGATGCATTTTTTGCATCAATTTTCATCAAATTTTTGACAAATTCTTTTCGCTTGTGCTCGCAAGGACCAATGCAATTGGTTTTAGGATCAATTTGAAGATCGAGATGTTTTTGAAATTAATTTTTCCCTAACCCGTCCAAAATGTGAAATATCGATCTAAAAGCTACAGAGTCAAATTTTGGAGGGATAAGGATGATATAATGAAAGGAAGGGGGTCTACCGCTTTGAAGATGAAAAAGTGCCTCCACAATGGATAATGATGTGAATTTTGCAATGATTCATCTCTTTTTGAGACAACTCTGCAAACTTTTTGGACGTGTTCTCGTTAAACGCCCCTATCTACGAATCATGAGAAATTTTTGTAACAAATTTGATCCTTTGGCATATTATTTTCTTAGGAAAGAAGGATCGAAGGAGATTGAAAGCTATATATTGCATGAATTTGTCATGCAAAGGGTTGGAAGAGTTTAAAGAAGCCCGAAAACTAAAAATTTCACAGGAAAATCTAGGAAGAAGCCCATTCTCTGAGTGACCACTTGAGAAACTCATGTAAATATCTTTGTATCAGATTTCAAATCATGTTAAGTTGGTTGCACATGTATAGCCATTAACAAGCTCTAAGATTATTTTTTAAAACATTCCCTACCGATAGATATGATCATTTTTGAGTTATTCTATGTTGTCTTTGGGAAAAATCTATGAATGCTTACATTTCATAATGCATTTCAAATTTGTGTTTCTTATTTCCTGTTGCAGTCTTGTGTTTAAAATCTCTCTTGATCATACATGGTCTCATTTCTTGTGATAGTTTAGTGGCATTTGAAATCTCACATTCAGAAGAGCTTTCATCTGATAAAGAGATAAACAAATTTAAAATCACTTTACCTTCCTTGACTTCAGAGATTGTTTGTAAACCTTTGGGTGCACCTTAGGTCATGATTAAATAGTGATTGCTAAATGCTTCATTGGTTCATTCTAACTCAATATTTTGTGATAGATGATCAAATATTGTGTGGAAAAGTGCAGATCTGGGCCTCCATTTGATGCACATATCCTGGTTGAAGGGATGATTAACCATTTTGATACTTTCTATTATTAAGTTTCTCCATATTTTTCTGAAATCCTCAAAGAGTCTGGTGGACCTTGGTTTGTCTTATCTAAACTCCCACCCAAAAATCATTCAAAACAACTAATCCTACCATGTTTAACCCCTGTTTTGACCTCGTATAACCACAAAAGATCAAAATAAGTATGCAGAATGATCGATTTCAAATTGTCTTAAATAACCCTTGCCTTGCATTGAAAGTATCTCCATAATCTAAAAGTGACAACTTGTGAAAGTTAGATTTGGAGTGTTGATCATATTTTACCAAGGCCTTTTCATACTATTTGCACAAATTGAGGGATATATTCATCCCCTTCATCATTTGAGGGTTACAACCTAAAACAGCTTAGGACAAGATCGAGTCCTATTTGAGTGCTATCCATATCTCCAAAAATCAGGTGCCGGCTTAGATCATATCCCCAAACTACAAAATGACACACACCATGATCCACCTGTCTTCAAGCTTCATGCCATATCTTTGATGCTACTCAGATTGAAAAGGAGAACAAATTTGGGTACCAACACCAGTGGCGCGCCGTTGCGGGGATGAAGAATGTAATATCCGCACCAATTTGTTAATTTACTTCTAGTTTATATTCTTTTGAGCCCATCAACACCAAAGGGCACCATTGGTGGGGATGAAGAATGCAATATCCGAATAATTTTTTAATTCACTTCTAGTTCATATTCTTTTGAGCCCATCAACACCAAAGTGACACCATTTTCGGGAAATTATTAGTTCAATCCGATTCATGTGCATACATATTTGAGATATTTGAATGCATATCAAACCCTGGTAATGTCTCTTGCAAGTTTTGTTTGCAAATATATTGTTAAAGCATCATTCTATACTTAGATTTGCAAGGTGTATGCAAAGGTTTCAAACTCTGTCTGTAATTTTATCGCTTCCAGTAAAGTAGTTACACTTCATTTACATTTGTGGTTGATAGATTCAAGAAAAGGAAGGTCTGATCTATAAATTTTGGCAATATTTTCAGTGTTGATAGGTATTTGACAGAGTATTTTAGTGCATTTTCACAACTAGGGTGAAAGTCCTTAGTGGCGACTCCATGCTATTTTGATCTTGATAAATACCAATGTCTTAGCTTTCTGTCATTTATTTTTGGTGTTGCTAATCTCTAGCAAAACTGGAAGGAAGAAGATCTCTCTTCATTAGAGACTCTGCTAAGAATTTGTTTTCAGATTCAAGGAACTTAGAGTTAGAAGGGAGAAGAGTTTGGAAGGTGGTTGGAGAGTAGAACTCAAGGAAGGAAGTTACCTTCATTGAACTTGAGATTAATCAGCCTATCATTGAGGACTACAGTTCTTCTTTAGGTAAATCTGAATCAGATAGTCCTCCTGAAAATTTGCATTCTCCATCTAGAGAGGGACCTTCATTTGTCTTTGAAAATATTGCTCCTCATTCTGCCCCTGTTTTTTCCAAATCTGCTAGAGTTTATCAAGAAGCTGATCCTATAGGGGATATCCATTTTGAAGATTACATTTCTATTCCCCAAAGACCTCTCACTCCTCATCATTTTGTTTCTCCTCCAAGATCACCACCTCAAAATAATATGGCTCAGCCTCCCCTAGACCTCCATTTGTTGTTAACACCTTTGGTCCTATAAACTTTAGAGGAATGAATGGTTATCCAAATGCTATCCCTTAAGATGTCAAGAATAGGTTGCCAAAGTTCCAAGGTAACAATGCAATAACTGGTGATCAACATCTCAAACTTTTTGTTAACATGATGGAGGATTTTGAAATAGAATTTGAAGATGTGTATGTCAAATTTTTCATTCATACACTAGAAGAGGATGCAAGGGATTGGTACAAGGCTCTACCTGATAATTCTATTGATTCTTGGACTGAAATGAAGAATGCATTTAGGTTGCAATATGGTGACAAGACTGATCCTAGATTTCTCTTGTCTGAATTTGAGAATATCAAGAAGAACCCCAATGAATCAGTGCATGACTTTAATACAATATTTAACAAGACATTGAGGAGGCTACCTATTAATTTGAGGCCCTGTGATGAGTCTTGTTTAATCAAATATGTAGATGCATTTGATAAGAAAGTAGCCTACTACTTGAGAGACAAAAACCCTACTAATTTGAGGCAGGCCTTCACCATGGCACTGTAGATTGAGAACAATATCAAAGCAATTGGGAAACCTCTCAAGAGAGATGGTGTAAAGTTGATAAACCCTGAAAAACCTCAAGCTAGCAAGGGTTCTGATTTGGAGGAGGTTGTGAAAATTTTGGCAGGGGTTGTCAAAGAAATCTCATACAAGCTAGCTCGGGAAGAGAAGGGAATTGGGCAGAATTCACAAGGTCAACAAAAAGCACAAAACCATGACAAATTTTCCAATCATCCTAGGGGTGATCAGAGATCTGATGATAGAGGGAAGGGACCCATTAGGTCTAAAAATAAACATCCTCAAGAATGTGAAGGAAGAGTGTTACCCGATCCCCAACTGCTAGGGTTACCGATATTGAGGAATTTGTTGATATTGATTGGTGTGATAGGTGTTTTCACCCCCATATTCCATGTGAAGTGGACCAACAAGATGGTGAAGATAATAATGATGATGGTACTGATGATGATATCTACATGGTTGGATGTTCTTCAGGCTCACAAGGAGTAACATTAACTCGAGGTAATAAGTGCAAGGACAATCAAACCTTTGGGATTGCATCAAATGGGTACAATCCTCTTATACTATTGAGGTAGATTTAGTGCAAGATTTTTTGATTCGTAAAAATGACTTTGAATACTTAAGAGCTTTTATGATTAAGAAGCATGACGGTGGTATCCCTTCGAGGAAGATATAAAATTGTTAATGAATGTTGTTATGACTCAAGAGAAAGAGTATAATACTAGGAGAAAGGTTGTTAAGGAGTTGGGACTCAAGCCAAACCTAAAACACCCTTTCTTACAAGTATTCCCAAAGAAGCTCCTAGAAGAGAAAACTCACAAAAAGCTTTGCTATCCCTAGCAAAAATTATAGTCCTCCTCATGCCCAAACTGCCAAGAATCCCATGCCATCTAATGAATCTACTTGTCTCCATTCCAATGCTACCTTGCCAAAGAGTGTTCCATATGACATAGCCCAGGTATTGAGCCAAATCAAAGTGAGTGTTCCAATCATTGAGTTACTTAGGATTCCTGAGCACAAGAAGAGAGCATTTGAGTACTTGGGATTGAAAGAGGAGAAGATTACCCCAAATATAAATGTAAATGTTGTTGAAACTCCTCCTCAAATCATTACAAACCTTGAAACACCACCAACATTAGAGGATCTTGGAGAAACACCTGAGGTATACTTGGGGACATCCTTGGTTGATTCCCAATTGAATGTTGATCCATTCTTTACAACTTTGATCATAAAGGATAGACTACTTCACAATTGTATGTTTGATTCTAGTGCATCATGCAATGTCATGCCTCTAGAAGTCATGAATGAGTTGGATATCAAAGTGACAATAGCCTATGGAAATTTTACTGCCATGGACTCAAGAGAAGTGCTTTGGTAGTTGGTTGTGTGAAGGGTTTGGTGGTACAACTTGCAGCCTATCCAGGTAAGAATTTGAAACTTGATGTTGTGATTGTTGATTACCCCGCCAAATGGGGTATGCTTTTGTCAAGAAAGTGGGCTGAAAGTGTTGGTGGGAATTTTAAAATGGACATGTCTTTTCCACTATTCCCATCAAGGCATCCTTTTCAACCTCTATGGAGAAAATAAGATATTACACCTTATCAAGATCCCAACAATGCTTCCTATGAGGTGTTGTTTACTCATGTAGATGCTTTGATAAATTTGTTGGGTTTGCTAACGACAGAGAACACAAGATGGACCAAGAAATTTCCTTGAATAGGTAGGTTCCCCTTAGACCTTGCTATTTGATGGAGCTTTCTCCCAATTTGGAAATGTTGCTGGTATAATTCTGATTTCTCCTAGCTTGGAAGAGTTTGTTTTTTTCTTCAAGCTTAATTTTAAATGTACTAACAACATTATTGAGTATGAAGCCTTGTTGTTGGGTTTGAGAATTGCATCGAAGTATGGTGTCAAGGACATCAATGCAAAAATAAATTCAGAGTTAGTTGTCAAACAAATAAGAAAACCGTATGCGACAAAAAATCAGTAGATGAAACAGTACAAACATGCAGTTTGGGATCTAATTGAGATGTTTGATTCCTTCAACATTGTGCATCATGACAGAAGTTTAAATGCTACTCTTGAAAATTTGGCGTTGTTGGGGTCAAGATTTGGAAATTGCACTGTTTCACCTTATTGTGAGTATAATATTGAAGTGTTAACTAGGCCGATGTCCCGACAACATCAAGAATTGGAAAGTGTTATGATGATGCTCAAGTGCAAAGGTTATTACAAAATCAAGGTGAGTTTGTAGATCGGAATATTGATTGGGAACTAATGGTGTGTGTGACTCAAGGAAGAGAGACTTTTTGGAAAGGATATTATCCAATTGAAAACTAACACCATTCATAGAGGTCTTATTACACTTGGGTCAAATTTTGACAATGTTGATTACATCATCAATAGAAACATGTCTTCCTCAAGGGATGTGGAAGAGCATAACTTGAGAACTAATGATAAACCAATAAAATTTTGGTTGGCAAAAATCTAAACAAAGAGGAAAACTAGTCGTATGTCCAACTATTGAATAAATATCATGACTATCTTGCTTGGTCTTATTTAGAGCTAAAAGCATACAGAGAGGAATTGTTTCAAAGATGAGATTCCTCTTGAAAAAAATGCTTTAGAAAAAGAAGAGGACAATTAATCCACTCCTCTCAATAAAGATGCAAGATGAATTGAAGAAACCGAAAGAGGGAGGGATCATTCAGCCCACAAGGCACAAGGTATTCATCTTGGGTTGCAAAACTTGTGCTACTCGAAAGAAAATGGAGATATCAAACTTTGTATAGACTTCAAATATAAATAGAGATTCATTGAAAGAAAATTATGCTTTTCCAAACATGGAAAACATGTTGCGATTAGTGACTAGATCTCGAATTGTTGTCCACCTTGGATGGTTTCTCTAGCTACAATCAAGTTGTTGTCAAGGAGTCAGAAATATTTAAAACTGCCTTTACCACTCCTTGGGGAACATATGTCTATGTAATAATGCCTTTTGGTCTTATGAATGTTGGAGCTACTTTCCAAAGAGCAATGGATGTTACTTTTACTTGGTTACATAAATGACTTCATTGTAGTTTATCAGGATGATGTGATTTGTGTTTTCAAGGAGCAGAAAATATCACTTGCAGCACTTGGAAAGAATGTTGATCAAATGTAGAGAATATGGCATTTCTCTCAATCCAAAGAAGTGTCATTTTGGAGTGTAAAAGGCCAAGCTTCTTGGTCATATTGTTTCAAAGGCTGGTGTCATGATTGACCCTGAGAGGGTAGAAGCAATCAACAAGGTTCCAATTCCAAGAACAAAGAAGGGCATCCAATCCTTCTTTGGGCAGATCAATTTCATTAGAAGGTTTGTGTCTAATTTTGCTGAATTGACTCTTCCTATTACATGCATGTTAAAGAAAGACCAAGTTATCAAATGGGAGGAGGATACTATTCAAGATTTTGAAGGAATCAAAGAAGCATTGAAACATGCACCTATCTTAGTAGCTCCGAATTACAAGAAGCCTTTCCAAATCTTCTCCTTTTCTTCTGAAAATACCATTGCATTTGTTTTGCTGCAAAAGGATGAAGATGGGGCTGAGAGGCCTATTGCCTTCTTTAGCAAGGATTTACAAGCTGCTGAGTTAAAATACACAATCATGGAAAAATAAGAATTTTCCTTGGTGAAAGCAACAAAGGTTTTCAGGCCTTATATCTTAAGTTTGAAAGTTTTTGCTTATGTTCCCCATACCATGGTAAAATACATCTTATCAGAGATGGAGATCTCAAGCATAAGATGTAGATGGGTGAACAAACTACAGGAATATGACATGGATATCCAAACCACAAAGTTGGTGAGAGGTTTGGGTCTTGCTAAACTCATGCCTGAGAGCAACTTGTAGATTGTGTAAGTAAATGAAGTAGAGGAAGAAAGGGAAGATGTTCTTGAGAAGTTGGTAAGTTCTGAAAGTGGTACAAGGATGTAATCTTTTACCTCGGACACCTATTCCGCCCGATCATTTGAATAAAAATCGAAAAAGATCCCTCAAGTGGCTTCTCAAAAATACATCATCACCGACTTTGGGCTGGTTTGGAAGAACCCAAAGGTATCCTCTTGAAATGTATAATAGAAGATGAAGCTACCAAAATATTTGCTAATTTCCATGGGGGACTTTGTGGAGGACACTTTGTTGGAAGGGTTACAACACAAAAATTTTGAGAGTCAAGTTATTGGTGGCCTACTCTCTTGAAAGATGCAAGCCCGATGGTTATAAAATGTGAAAGCTACCAACATTTCTCGGAAGAATGAAAGCTACAGGCTCCTTCCTTTGCAACTTATATCAATTGAGGATCCTTTCAAACAATGGGGATGGAATTCATTGGTGAGATTTTAGACCCTTCTAGTTCTAGCCATAAGTGGATTCTTGTAGCCACGATTACTTCACCAAGTGGGTAGAAGCAATCCCCACCAAGAAAGCAACACACCAAGTTGTTATGGACTTCTTGTTGAATCATATCATATGCAGATTTGGTGTGCCATCAAGATTGTTACTTGATAATGCCATGTGTTTGAGCTAAACCCTTGATGGCAATGTGCAAGGATTATGAAACCAATCTAACTTATTCTTCAAACTATAACCCTCAAGGAAATGTAAAGATGATTCCAACAATAAGAACTTGTTGAATATCATTAGGAGAAACTTGGAGTTGAACAAGAGAAAATGGGGTGAACAACTCGAAATTTGTAGTTTGGGTGATAGAATAACTACCAAAAGAGATATTGGTAAGATCCCATTTGAGTTGGTGTATGGAAATCAAGCTCACTGCCATTACATCTACAATTATCTTCATTTCAGTTTGTTCAATAACTTGAAGATCAAGAGGTCGGGCCTCATATGAAGCAAGGATTAATCAGATTGTTGAGTGGATGTAGAAAGAAGGCATCCCACCAAAGGCATGTCGATTTAGAGAGAAGTTGAAGAGGTTGTTTGACAAGAAGGTCACTCCTAGGGATTTCATTGTTAGATATCTGGTTTTGTTGTGGGATAGTAGGCATAAGATAAGGAAAACATGGTAAATTTGATGCATTATGGATGGGCCCTTACTCCATTGATATCAGAATTGGTGAAAATACATTTTTTCTCAAGGACTTAGATGGGGAATTGCTTGAAATTCTTGTTAATGGTAGGCATCTAAAGAATTTCTTAGATTAATCCCCAAATTTGAGGTATGCACCACTTATATAGTGTATAGTATTTGTTTTTGGCTCTGTTTTTGCTATTTTTGTCGGTTTGTGGTTTGCCCTATTCTTGGCAGCCATTTTTTGTCAATTGGGTATGGTTTTTCTGCCCTGCATTTTTGACTCTGTTGCCCAATGGTTGTTTTGGCACTTGGTCTTCTTCTTTTGTTCTTGTGGCACTCATTGGGAGTGCCCATCCCTAAGCAGGAGCCAATGTTGGTGCCATTTTGAGCTTCCACTATTTTGTCCTAAATTTTTCCTTTATTCTACGTGCTCTATGAAACATTTTTCTCTCAAATTGGTGGTCTACAAATTTTCCCTCTAGTCGAATGCCTTGAAATTCTCACAAACTTGTTGTTTTTCCCTAATTTGAAAGAAATCTACATGTGTGCCCTGTTTTGTGCCCTAATTTTTCCAAAATCTACGGGCTCGCCATTTTTCCTTTTTTCCCGATCGTGGAAGTTTAAAATTGATCGATTTGCACTTGTATGCCATTAAAAATCCAATTCCATGATAAAAATTCTTTGAAAACATGTTTCAATTGGTTCAATTTCAAGAAATTTGTCGTCCTTAGTGAAAAAATTGAATTCTAGGGCATCCTGGCATTTTCTATGTTTTGATGGTTAGACGGGCGTCATTTTCCCATCAATTTATTCTTCAACATTCATCAACAATGTGGCTTGTTCTAATTGGCCGAGGGACAATAGAAAATTTTTTTAACTTATCACTTTTTACTTTTTTGGCAAAAGGGCGAATTTGGTCCCATGGCTCCGCTTTACTCTGATTGGTTCTAATGTTGCTTACATGGCGTGTTTTGATTGGAGGAGGCGGGTCTTTTTATGCCTTAAGGAATTTTGGAAAAAGAGTTAAAGTGTAAAGAAAATGCCTAGGGCCCATGAACGAATCAAAATGGAACATGTGGCGGCTTCAGAGCCAAGGATAGAATTATGGGTGGTCGAGTTCTTTTGAAGTTTTTGACTTTATTTGGTTAAAAGATTAAAGTCACAAAACAATCTGAACTCCGCAATGAATCATAGGTGGACACGTGTCACATTTGCATCAAAGGCGGAACTTCAGGCCTCGGGAAAAATTGAGATTTTTCCCATTTTTGGCATAAAGGTATAAAATTAAAAGGAGGAATGCAAGCCCGCAGCAAATCGAGTCGCCATGTGTCAGGGACAAAATCGGAGATGCGGTGCAGTGGGGATAATTTGGAAAAATTCCTTTTTCCAAAAAAGGTGGAAATGTGTAGAATCGGTCCGCGATTCCAATGGGTCCACTTTGGGATACGTGTCAAGCTGTTTTAGTGAAGGCAGGTGTAGGGAAAAATATCAAATTTTTCCAATTTTTCCCAAAAAGTTTAAAAGGTAAAATGAAGCTCCTAGGTCCATATCCAATGGAATGGTGCCACGTGGCCACTCAGAATAAAAAGGTCAAAAGGGTAAAAATGTGAAACTTGTGCCCATGCTGAATCAAATCTCACCACGTGGCCGTTTTTAAAAAAATGCAAAATGGAAAAAGGTGCCTCCAAATCCTGTCTCCAATGGTTTTTCTCCACATGGAGGGCTCAAATTAAAAGTTGAATGTCAAATCAATGGTAGATGTGCATCATTTTTTTCTCTGTTGCCATTTTTTCCCTCGAACGCTCCAGGAAGTTTATAGATGCATTTTTGCATCAATTTTCATTGAAGTTTTGAAAAATTTGTGTCGTTTTTGCCTACAAGGACCAATGCAATTATTTTTGAGGATCAATTTGAAGATCAAAGATGTTTTTGAAATGAATCTTTGCCCTAACTCATCAAAAACGTGAAATATCAGATCCAAAAGTTGCAGAGTCAAATTTTGGGGGATAAGGATGAAATAATGAAAGGAAGGGGTCTCGTATTCTTTGAAGATGAAAAAAATGCCTCCACAATGGATAATGATGTGAATTTTGGAATTATTCATCTCTTTTGAGATAACTAGCAACTTTTTGGACGTGTTACATTAAACGTCCTTGTCAGTAAATCATGAGGAATTTTTGTAACAAATCTGATCCTTTCGCATATTCTTTTCTTGGGAAAGAAGGCTCGAAGGAGATTGAAAGCTATATATTGCATGAATTTGTCATGCAAAGGGTTGGAAGAGTTTAAAGAAGCCTAGAAAACTAAAAATTTCACTTGAAAATCTGGGAAGAAGCCCATTCTCTCGAGTGATCACTTGAGAAACTCATGTAACTCTCTATGTATTAGATTTTAAATCATGTTAATTTGGTTGCACATGTATAACCATTAACAAGCTCGAGATTTTTTTCAAAACATTCCCCATTGATAAATCTGATCATTTTGAGTTATTTTGTGTTGTCTTTGGGAAAAATCATGAATACTTACATTTCGAATGCATTTAAAATTTGTGTTTCTTGTTTCTTTTGCAGTGTTGTGTTTAAAATCTCTCTTGATCATACATGGTCTCATTTCTTGTGATATTTTAGTGGCATTTGCAATCTCACATTCAAAAGAGCTTTCATCTGATAAAGAGATAAACAAATTTAAAATCACTTTACCTTCCTTGACTTCAGAGATTGTTTGTAAACCTTTGGGTGCACCTTAGGTCATGATTAAATAGTGATTGCTAAATGCTTCATTGGTTCATTCTAACTCAAGATTTTGTGATAGATGATCAAATATTGTGTGGAAAAGTGTAGATCTAGGCCTCCATTTGATGCACATATCCTGGTTGAAGGGATGATTAACCATTTTGATACTTTCTGTTGTTAAGTTTCTCCATATTTTGCTGAAATCCTCAAAGAGTTTGGTGGACCTTGGTTTTTCTTATCTAAAATCCCACCCAAAAATCATTCAAAACAACTAATCCTACCCTGTTTTACCCCTGTTTTGACCTGTATACCCACAGAAGATCAAAATCCATTTGCTAAATTATGCAGAATAGATTAGGATTTCAAAATGTCATAAGTAACCCTTGCCTTACATTGAAAGTATCTCCATAATCTTGAAGTGACAACTTGTGAAAGTCGATTTGGAGTGTTGATCATATTTTACCAAGGAATTTTCATACTATTTTCACAAATTGAGGGATATATTCATCTCCTTCATCAATTGAGGGTTACAAAATAAGTTCTCTTACCTTGTTTGAAAGGCACACCCTAAAACAGCTTAGGACAAGATCAAGTCCTATTTGAGTGCTATCCATCTCTCCACAAATCTAAGTGCCGCTTAGACAATATCCCTGCTACAAAATGACACACACCATGATCCACTGTCTTAAAGCTTCATGCCATATCTTTAATGCTTTGCTCAAACCGAAAAGGAGAACAAATTTGGGTACCAACAAGGCCTATACCCTAAACCCTAAACCCCGAGCCTCAAAACCTAAACCCTAAAACATGAACCCTAAATCATATTCCATAAACCCTAAACTAGAAATTATAAAACCTAAACCATAAACCCTAAATCGTAAACCCTAAACCTTAAAACTTAAACCCTAATCCATCACCTCTAAACCCTGAGCCCTAACCCTTGAGCCTTAAACCCCGAGCCCTAAACCATAAACCATATACCGTGAGATTTAAAACCTAAACCATAAAACATGTTCCCTAAACCCTAAAACCTGACCCATAAACCTTAAATCCTAATCCATAAACCATAAACCCTAAACCCTAAACCTTAAACGTTGAGTCCTAAATCTAAATCCCTAAACCCTATATTGTAAACCCTAAACCCTAAACCCCGAGTCCTAAACCTTGATCCCTTAACCATAAATCCTAAGCCATAAACCAGCAAACCCTCAACCCTAAAATGTACACCCTAAACCCTAAACCTTAAAACATTAACTCTAAACCTTGAACCCTAAACCCCGAGTCCCGAGCCTGAGCCCTAAACCATAAAACCTAAACCCTAAACACTAAGTCCTAAACCATGAGCCCTAAACCCTAAACCACGAACCCTAAACCCTAATCCCTAATTCCTTAAAACATTCCTAAATATTCCTACATTTCCTCTAGCACTATCAAGATTCTCTAACATCACCTCCAGATGCTTAATATATTTCTTGAACTCTCCTGAAGGTGTTTGGTTAGTTGAGAATGGATTTTTAAGGCCTCTCAAGGAAGTTATCCCATCTAGCCACACCGAACTCATCAATCATCATATCCAATCATCCCTACACATTGAAACAAACTTAAAAAAAAACATTGTTAATAATTTATTTTGATCCAGGTTGAGAGTGGTATTGAGGCAGGTTGGCCAGAGGAAGGACACACCATTGACCAAGAAGTGAAAGATGCATTCTCTAAGCTTATAAAGTAGGTACTCATCCATATTATGATTTTACCATATTCTAAGAAAAATTAGAGATTCAACTCCATGCTCATGGGAAAATTCATGAGTCCATATATTCACTTAGTTGTCGCTACCTTTGAGAGTTTTGAGGTTTGTAAATTCTAATTTTGAAACATTTAACACTCCTACAAATTTCAATAACCAATCCAAAAGGATCCAAAACCTAAAAAAGACTTTATCCTTTCACAAAATAAATATTGATTATATAATTTAAACCCTAAAATATTGAAGGTTGAATGTTGAATGTTGAATATTGAAATCTTGAAAAATACCGATGTACTAACCAAATTAGAATCTAAAAAACTATCTTCTAAATCATGGAAGATGGAGTCATGAGACTAGTTTCATAAGGTGCAAAGTGACCCTAACTTCTTATATTTACTAAAATAAATTTAAAGTATAAGAAATAATAAAGTATTAGAAAATATTTTAGTGAATATATCCCTTCCATAAGCATATGCACCATGTAGAAAATAGGACCATGAGTTCATTATAGCGTACTCACATTCTAATGTGATTGCGTTTCATCTTATTGGGTTTGGAATTCCTAATATATAGGTTTGGATTTACCTTAGATATCAAAACCAAAGGTTTGGACTATGTAATCTGTGAATAAATCCATGTTTGACCAAAAAAATCAAAATATCACATCTTCACCCCAATATCTCATGCATTATAACATGATATTCATAAATAAATTATGCTACGATGTCAACCTTGGTTTTACCTCGATGACAATATAATTATTTCTAAAATCTGATTAGTTTAAGGATTTCATCCATAATTTCTTTTACTAGTGCCTTATTTTCTTATGAAAACCTATGCATATGTTTTGGTGCAAAATTTATGATTTTTCCATCCAAATTTTTTAAAAATTGTTTTTTCTAAACTCCATTCTACACATACTAAAAAAACAAAAATGACACACAAATATTTCATTTTTAGGATATGTGCACTTTGAAAATTAATAAAAATATATATTCATCCAAAAATTATGAAAAATTAGTAGCACCTCATACATGGTCTTAGCTAACTTTCTACCAAATGGATTTGAAAAATAATATATAGAACTCAAAAATGGGGGTTTGCACACACAATAGGTTCTTATATTTTTGGCATAAAAAAGAGATACCTTGTGTGTGTACCACATTTGACCCTCTTAATATAAACCATTTAAAACAATTAGTAGTTTAGAAACTAGATTCTAAGCTCTATAGTACTCATTCTTATCACTTTGTCAAATTTTAAGCATATGCATACCGAATAAATTGATGAAGTTTAGGTTTTCTAATTTCGAGAAAATGTGTCCCTTTTTCCCCCATTTCCATGCACTTATCCATATATATATATATACTTGAATGATCAAAATCCTTTTCTAAGCCTCTTGAGAAAACCTAGCTAAAAGAAGATATACAAGATTGAATAGGTTGAGAGGAATCATTGACTCTACTTTTAACCTCTCCAAAATCAGAAAGTGAGTTAGGGATAATCCATACTACTTCTCTCATGCTTCATTCCCATCTAATTCATCAAGTGGTACCCCGATAATGTTATTCAAATTCCCACCGAAAGTCTTACAAATTATCCTATCCCCCACCCACCTTTTTAATTTTGAAGTCCCAAGAGAATATTAAGATAGATAGGAAGAAATGGAGGAAGAAAGAGAGGAGAAAGAAATGGTAGCACAAGAACCTATACCTTGGGACATAACATTGGTCCATTTGATTTGACTCCACCACATCACAAGCCTCCACAAGGATCAAGAAAGAATTTTGTGAAGATCTATGTAGAGGGAAATCAACATCTTGAAGATCACATCATAGCCTTTATAACATCCCATGGAATCCTTAGAGTGCAACATGAAGATGTTGCTATGTAGTTGTTCATGGAAACATTACAAGATGTGGTGGAATATTAGTTCTACTAATTGTTATCATACTCAATCTCCAATTGGGGTGATATCAAATAGAAATTTGAAGAGAGGTTGATCACCTCCAAATATTCTCATGCCCTCCTTACCCAACTCACTTAGATGAAAAAAGATTTGTAAGATTCCATGAGATACTTTGGCCAAATTCAACACATTGATCAAAAAAATTCATAGCATTGTTGTTCCCTCTATGCGTAACTTGAAGATTCTCTTTGTGAATGCTCAATTTCTTGAAGTAAGTTTTTTTGTAGAGACTCAAACCATGAGATTTAGACAACACTCAAGAAATTTATATCGAGGTGGATGATGACATCATCTTTTTAGGTAAGATCAATAATAATTCAACAAGGGATAATGACCATGGTTCCAAAGACGAGAGAGTTGATCCCATGTTACACAAGCTGGCCAAAGAATCGATAATGATAAAGAGAGAAGTATCTCAAAGAGAACCTCATCGAAACCAAAACAAAAATAAGATTGTAGGATCATCCCGAAGGATTTCCTTGGAGGATCCATAGATCAATGTAATATGTGAGATCAATTCGGATGATGAAGAAGATATTTTTGAATCAAAAATTGAAGATGAAGAAGGAGGATGTGCTTGGATCAGTTTTTATGAATGCACACTTGATGTTTAAGAACCCACAAATAGTTACTCATATGAAGTGTTTATTTCACCATTTTCTTTACGTTTTGAATGATGGAATAGATAAGGGCAAGGGCCAAGGATGAATACCTATTTATGCTAGTCGATGGTTATCGATTTTGTTTTGACATCTTGATCCAGCTTTCGATTGTGAGACCTTCCTTTTGGCTAGGAGAAACTACCTCGATAAAAAACAAGATCGTAAAATGATAGTTAAATGATATATGACAATTGGTACTGCTAGCGTATGCTAGTTCCGAGAAGAGTGATACTTCCTAGATAGTTGTCAATCCACTTTTTAAGACAAATTAATGGGAGAAACAAGTAAATTCCTATTGTAGTTGATATTATTTAGGTATCTCATTTAAGAACAATAAGAAAATCTAATATAATAGGCTAGGTTATAGTCGATCTCGAAGGGCGGAAATTTTCGGGGTGTTGAACCGGTCAGTGATCGGTTCTAGGTTTTCTCGGGCCACTTGATAGAAGGTAGGTTGGCTCTGTTATTGGGAAAGGTGTAAAACACAAAGAATGACATCGGTCGGGTCTAACTAATGACACTTAGGGAGATCGATGACAGGTCTTAGATAACGAGCGTCGGTAAGGTCGGGGTGAAAGTAACTTGATAAGATTTGGTTGTGGGGATTGAGTTGGGGCTAAATAGAGATGGAAGGATAGAGGGGAAGGTAGATAAAAGCCTTAGGTATGCTCAAAGGTGGGTAACAGGTGAGAATGGTGATTTGGGGGTGTGGGTAGAGGAATGGTTAACTCTACAGAAGATAAGAGATGGGAAATGGACATGCAAGGTATGAACTGATGACAGAAGTGAAAAAATACTATTATACTGAAATGGACTAGGCTAGGTAGAAGGTATACTTACTTGTTTGATGTAGGCTTTATGGTTGAATGGTGATGGAAGTTGATCGGAAGGATGGCTTTTGGTGCCACAATAATGTTTCCTAGAACTCTCCCGTGAGTGCAAATGCTTCTGGATCTATCTTGGTGTTGGCTATGGATGTATGGGTGCGTGAAAAAGACTCTAGTTCTACTTGCATGAAGCTCTCTTCTCATCCTCTTTCTCTCAGAATGTGCCAAACTAGAAACAAGGCTGTTTGGGTGAATAAATGGTAACCGATGATAGTTACAGTGAGTTGTGCCAGGTGTCGGTTTAGGGTTATCAACATCGGTTAAGGTGAGATTCCCTAGGTTAATAAAATGGGAAGATCTTTCTGAATTCTATCTCCCGATTCATTTATTCTCGTGGATTAGAACGGAAGCTTCCCTTCTAATGAGAAGGAATGTGGTTAGAGAGATTTTAGGAATTGATTTTAGGGTTAGACCAAATCTTAGCTCATTAAGGCAAGTAAGACTTAGTTATTGTTAGTTATGGAAACATGCCAAGAATAGGTCTAGGGTGAGGTGGTGGGTGAGGTGGTGGGGTAGGAATTAAGATAATTAGATAATAAATATTGTGAGGATATATATTAATTTAATTAAATTAATAGTGATGTGGGGTGGAAGGGGCCATGGTTAGATGAGTATGTTTGAGGTGGTTATTTGACAAGGGACCAAGGGGAGTGTGACCCAATTTTGGTGTCTACATTTTCCCCCTTTTTGTTTCATAGCTTGTATTGGTAAGAAACACTAAAAAAATAATATGTGGTTGCCCCATGTGTGGGTAAAGGTGATTGTCCCGACATTGAATGACATTAATTGAAGGTTTATCGTCATCGATCATGTTAGGATATAGGAATAGGAGAGAAGAGGGAGCCTAGCCATCGCATTAATAGGTCAATGGTCCTAAGGAAATGGTGTTTATGAATTTTTTTAGGAGGAATAGATTCAGGATCTACGGACTCCGTGGGTTGAGATGGTAATGTGGGTGAATGAGAGGTGGAATATTTCTCATCCCGGATAAGGTCGATGTGAACCTTCTTGGAGGATGGAGCATCAAAACCAATCCCACTTTGTGGTCATTGTGTTTACGAGAGGTATGGGACATGCTAGTATAGAGGCCTTGTTCATAAAAATTGAAGCCAAATCCTTTCCACATACACTTTGGTAGAGGAAAGTGTGAGCAAAGCAACGATGAGTGAGGAAGTGTAGGTCGATTGAAATGGTTGGGTTTGAGATGGAGGATCAGGTTTTATAGGTGGCCATATCAAGTCCCCCATACATTAGGTTAGTGCGAAGGTGGGGAGGACCATAAGGAAAATGTCACTGATGTGGATGTCATAATTGGGGTGTTGACATAGATTTCCATACTCTTGTGAGGTGAGGAAGTATTGATATTGTATAGTCGGTATTCCCAAGAGTGAGGCATTGAAAAACACCTTATAAGGTATCGATGTAGTTAGTATGTGGGTAGTGGGTATAGATGGCTCACTATATGTTGGGGCAACAAGGGTGCCAACAGAGAGGATACATCCGTAGTGGGGATAGCAAGGTTATATGCGGAGAAGTAGTGGCAATTTTGGTGGATGCGTTCGTAGGTGAAGATGAAGTGGTAACGGTGGCGGATGGCTTGACCGTACAAGCACATCATTGGGTCGATATAGCATGTTACAGGTCTTGAAAGGTGAGGGGTCGAAGGGATGGTGTAATTATGTCCCTCATGTTCAAATTTGAGGCATCGATGTAAAGTCGAAGGGACACAACCCATAACATGGATCCAAGGTCAACCAAGCAACAAGTTATACTGGAACTCCCCTTCTAGGACATAGAAAAGTTCTAGGATGGTGCGGGGACTTATGCGGACATGGAGAATAATGGTACATAGGGTAGAGGTCATGGAATCATTAAAGGAACGCAACATAATAGGGTTACCATGCATGCAATTAGCAGGTATTTTCATTTGTTTGTATGCATGGGAGGAGATGATGTTAATACTAGCACCACCATTGATCATAACATGTCGTATGCATATATTATTGATAAAGATAGAGATGAAAAGAGCGAGTTCAGGGTCATAAGACTAGAAGGGAGTGATATCTTCATCGAAAAGATGAGGGCAGCCACTTGGCAAGTGGGTGGAGGTGTAGAGGAAGGCGAAGACCTAGTGAGAGAGGCTACATGGTGAGGGGTAATGATGGAGGCTACGGGTGTGGGTCATTTGGTAAGACTTCGATAGATTAAAGGACCTCCATGAGGGCTTGACGATGTGACTATGAGGTTTGGATGAGGTCATATAAAGACATTTTGAGGGGGAATTGGTGTAGTTGTTTTAGCATTGTGTAATGTGTGACCCCATCAGAAATAGGATATGCAAGACCTCGAATGATGACTTTGGGTATGGGTGCAGATGGTATGTTGGGTCGAGATGGTATGTTGGGTATAGGGTTGGTTGATGGGCCGGTAGATTTTTCCTTTTCCTTATCTTTCTAAGTGGGGGTGGAAATTTTGATCATTTTAATTTGAGGGGAGGTGGATGAAGAGGGTGTGTCATGGAAGGTATAAAGGCATGAGGGACAAAACCCTAATGGGGATAAAATCCTCTTGAAATGAGTAGGGCACATTGGTATTTTTGTAGTGATTTGGCCAACTCTCTTATATGAACCATGTTAATCTCAAATCTTGGGGATGGATCAAAGAGTTGTGGGGGTGGAGATCTTGGTCGTTGAGTAGGTAATGAGAGAAGATTTGTGGAAATTGGTGAAGGCAAAATGGGGTCCTCATCAAGAAGATCATCATCGTAAAAATTTCTTTGGGAGGACATAATTGGACTAGGGTAGTTTTTAAGGCCTTACAGTTCTCTACATCGTGTCCTAGCACATGATGGTAGGCACAAATTTTGGTTTCGTCAAACCCCTTTGGTTTGGGTTTGAGTGGGTCGTAAGGTCTAAGAGGTGGTAATGTGATGACAAAAGTTTCAAGGAGATTGGTTAGGATTTTGGCATAGGACCCTAGTAGTGGATCACAATGGGAGGTGAATGTGGGTTTGGGTACATGTATGACTGATTATGGAGGGAGAGTCTTTACAAGAGTGGGAGTAGGTTAGGCCACTAGTTTTGTGTGTGGTGTGGTCTTAGGTGTTGGTCGTATCTCGCTAGGTAGGGGCAAGGTAGAAGAAATGGTGATGGAAGGTTTGGTTGGTTTAACTACCATATTGGAGGGTAGCATATTTTTAGCTTTAGGTTGCATCATTTTAGGTACGAGTGATATAGGCATATGAGATGTGGAGGGAAAATTCGATGGTGGAAGCGGGGGTTACCCATGGGGGTAACTTCGAGGTCTTTGTGGAGGTATGTGACATGGGTTGGGAAGGAGGAGTGAGTGAAAGGGAAGAAAGTGTCTTGGGTAGTGAATAAGTTATTGACGGTAGTGGAGGTATGGGTGGTAATAAGTTCATGGGTGAGGGTGGAATTTGTGTGGGTCACTTGGGTACAATAGAGGTTTGTAACGGGAAATGGTTTATTGTGTTCTTGGTTTACCAATGGACAGGGGTTTCTTGGTCAGGGTTGAGGGGTGAGGTCCTAGGCTAGATGGAAGGGGTGAAGGTGATAAGGGTGTGGTAGGTGAGGTTAGGGTATGAGGTCTAGGAGATGGGATCTTCTTTTTAGGGGCCGAGTGTAAGTTTAGTGTTAGTTTTGGAAGATGTGGCTAAATTTAATTTGATGGGTGGGTGAGTAAGGCTAGCTATCGGTATGACCCTTAAGGTAGTGATAGGTTTAGGTAAGGGAGATGATATAGGTATGGGTTTGGGTGTAGATGCATGTTGGGCTATGGGCAGAGGTGTGAGTTGGGCCATGAGTGGTGCTGGAAGGTATTGCAATAGTTGTGGTTGTGTTTGGTTTGGTTGCATAAAAATCTTTAGATAGAAATTGGATGGTCACGAGTGCCAAATCGTATTTGTAGTGAGACAGAAGTTGAAGGTGTCCCCAAAGTAAGGATCTATCGACGTAATCTAGGTGATTAGACAAGTGTGAAAATGGTGTTGTTGTAAGCAGGGATGACATGGATCAAGTGGCAATCCCCGTAAAATGTGTTTGAGATACAGGGAAATGGCTAGCCTCGGACTCTGTGGGTAAGAGAGATGAAAGTAGGTCAACAGGATCTTGAAGGTCTGATGGTGAAGGGTCATCAAAAGACACTGGTACTTTGATAGGATCCTCTATGGGTAGAGGAGAGGATGGGCCAACCAAAGTGGACTCTCCTTGTGTTGGTGTAGGCGGTGGACCTACATCTTCTATGAGTAGGAGAAGTGCTGCTTGGAATTTTGAGGGTCAAAGGAAACATGTTGATTATAGGATCTTCCATGGGTGAAGGGGAAAATGAAGGGGGTTCCTCTGTGGGTAGAGGAGTAGATGAAATAGATTTTGGTGTAGGTAGGGGAGTGCGAGATAATATTTCATCTATAGAAGGAACATGAGGCAATTGGGAAGCAACTAGTATGTCATCGAAAATAGTGTGGAACTTGCAGACATTGCTATCATTATTTGAGGTATCACCAAATTGGTTAGAAGATGGGGCATGATTAGGGAATGGCTTCTTGAAGATATGCAAGTTTTGGTTAGCGGGTGCATTTGGGCTATTCAAGACTAGATATCCATTGTCTAACATTTATTGGATGATATTTTTGAAGGTGATGCAATTATTGTCGCTACACCCTTGACACTATGATATTTGAAAAATTCATGTTCCTTATACCACGTAGGCATGGGGTGCTCGGGGTCAAAACCAATATGTGGTTTTATAGGTAGAAGAGTAATGGCACCAGCCTTAAAAATCTTTTCCAAAATGGAAGAATAAGATTCTCCTATGGAAGTTTAATTTCGTTGTTCTCATCTAAACTGGAAATCTTGGATGGGGGAGAGATTAGAAGGAGGTTTGGTTGGGTTTTATTGATGAGGGGGCCAGCCTTGAGAATTATGGCATTGGCAGGCCCTTTTAATTTTGAATAGTTGTTTTGGGGTTTCGAAGATGAAGAAGCATCATTTGATTTGAACGCGATGTTCTTGTTATGAATTTGAATCTTCTTTTCTTCGATAGCACAAATTTCTAATTTCGTGCCATGGTGAATGCCTTGTCAAAAGTGTGAAAGGTTTGCACTTGCAGGGTTGGTGAGATGTGTCTAGCACAAGCCCAAGTAAATAGCTCTATGAGTTCATTTTGAGGTAATTGAAATATGAGCTGGTTAATTAGGCTACACCAAGAGCGACAAAGTTAGTGATAAAATCATTGTCATATCTTGTCATATGGAATAAAGATCAGTCATGGTAATCCTCTTAACAATGTTGATGGAGAAGTGATCAAGGAAGGATTGTGATACTTGATTAAATGAGTAGATGGAGTGTCTTGGTAGCCCAATGTACCATTCCAATGTAGGTCATGTCAGGACATTGGGAAAGTCCTCGAAGTAAAGCGTCATCATGGGCAATTGGTAGCACCCATGTTTAAAGGACTCGCAAATGTTGTTGTGGGTTTTCTTTGTTATTGAAGCGGTTGAATTTTGGCATTTCCCAATGTATAGGGTATGGTCAAATAGGAATGGATGGGTGAATAGGCTCATTACAAATTTCATCATAGGTGAGGGAATTGCGTGAGCTAGAAACCGATGCTTCTAGTGTCTGCATCTTTTCCATCATCAACTTGATGAGGTCATTGGTAGGTTGTGATGGAGGGACACCTCCTATGGCATAAGGGGGTGGATATTGAACCTGATAGGGAGGTTGAGAATAGGGAACCGATATAGAAGGAAAGGGGGTTGTTGATAGTATGTGTATGTAGGTGGGATGGTTGTCATGACTCTAGTAGCGATTGGGGGTAGTGTTTATGGGATGGAGAGGAAAAGATTCTAGAATGGAGTAGGGGTCACCAACACCACAGGTAGTTATGTTGTAATGGGTATTTGTGAGACAATGGGTGTGGAGTGGGCTATGGCCTAGGTGGTTGGTGAGGGGACAAATGATATATAACGGCGTGAGTGATACTGTAGATGCAATGGTCATGGCGGGTATGAGGCCTAGGCTGTAAAACTAATGGGGTTGAAGTAGGTGAGGGTGACACCGCATTATTAGGGGCTGATACAAAAGCAAGAATAAGGGTAGGAGAGATGGATATAGACATGCCATATATCAACTGACCTGAGGAGTCTTGGGTGGAAGAGTGGGAAAGGTTGAATTTTAAGGCTGCATGAGATTCGATCAAGGAGTTGTGCATATTCTTCGTCACCTACGTAAATGTTGGTAAGTAAGATTGAATCCATGGGTGACAAGATAGAAGGTGGCGAGGGAATAGGTGGGAGTGGTTGACGAATAGTGTGGAATATGAAGGTGTTAGTCGCTACAAGTTAGTACCATGTGAACAAGTGATGACTCAGTAAGATTGTATTCTCGTAGATGACACAAAAATAGTAGAAAGCAGAGTAATGGGGTTTGGAGGTGAATCTGGTCAATGTCTAGATTTTGAAAATCAAACATAGGAAATCGATGATGGACGTCAAAGTTGGATGATGACGGTTGAGGAAAAATGATGATGGTTATCGAAATCGATACCGATCACTATGGAAGAAAACCAATCTCAAAGAATGAGACAGGAATGTTGGATTTGTAGAGGGGAAACTGTGTATAACAGTAGGTATCAATAGGGGAGAAATATGATGATGCCCTGAGGGCCTGAAACAAAATAGAAAGAGTGATGAAGGCTATTCTAGGTAAAATAACTAGAAATATAGAAGCCAACATCAGTTAGGGTTTAATTGATGATGGTAAGATGTGAATCAAGTGACGGTCAGACCGACATCGGACTATGAAATTAGAAAGAAATGAATAAATTAGGTTTTGTGAATTAAATTAAGTGAAGAATCAAACTTATAAACTGAGAATGAGGATATGGGGTCCTAACACACTTAGAAAAAGTCAGAATACTCCAACTACAATGGTGGAGTGTGCAAGGAAGAAGAAAAATGGAGATTTGTAGTCTCACACCTCAAAACACAAGTCAAGAAGAACATTAAGAAAAAGCACAATCCTAATAGTGATTTTCTTATGTTTGTTTAGCTTATGCTATTTAGAACTAACTCTGTTTGTATTTAGAACATAATTTTTAGTTAGGAAGGTGTCTTATGAAGAAGGATATCTAAAAGAGAGGTTTGTGTATGTTATGGTGGGGGTTGGCCATCCTCTCGAGATGATGAATCGAAAGAGGAAACAAGTAGGGAGTACCCGCCAATCGATCATGTGATCACGGAAAGATGTTCTGGTTAAGATGTTGTTTAAGAAAGATGTGTATATTTCATATTTTGTGCAAGTTTGGTAAGACATAGAGAGAGATAAAATGTGCTTTCTACGATTGTTTATGTCAACCATCGATTAGGCATGTCTTCCAACATATAAGTTGTCCTCATTTTAATGTGAGCTAAATGCAGTAAATCAGAATGTAATGCAACAAATTTTAAGCCCAAATCAAAAGATTATGTTTGATGACACAAATGGTGAATAGGAGAGGGTATGCTCTTTCACTAAATGCAAAAAGTAAGAAGAATGGTTCTTTTTAAATGCACCAAAAGAAAATGTATCCTTTAGAGCAATTAGAAAGAAGAGAAGATTACAAAGGAAAAATATTAATGCGTGAGATTTTTGAAGGGAAACAAACACACAAATTTTTCCTAAGAATGAAGAAAATGTAATATAACCCCTAATGGGTCCCACTGGGCATGCCAAAATGTTTCACCATTTTCTTTAGGTTTTGAATGACAAAGCAGAGATAAGGGTAAGGGCCAAGGAGGAATACCTGTTTATGTTGGTTGGTTGATGGTTGTCATATGCATTCTCGACGTTTTGATCTAGCGCCGATTGTGAGAGATTCCTTTTGGCTAGGAGAAACTACCTGTAATAGAAAACAAGACCATAAAAATATAGTTAAATGATATATGACAAAGTGGACTGCCTAGCGTATGCTAGTTCCGGAAGTGTGATACTTCCTAGATGGTCACAATCCACTATTTAAAAAGAATTAATGCTAGAAACAAGTAAAGTCCTACCGTAGTTGATATGATTTAGGTATCTCATTCAAGCAAAATAAGAAAATCTAATATAACAGGCTAGGTTATAGTCAGATCTGAAGGGTAGGTAATTGTCAGGGTGTTGGAACTGGTCAGGGTCAGGTTCTGGGTTGTTTGGGCCACTTGATAAAAGGTAGGTTGGCTCATATTGGGAAATGTGTAAAATAAAAATATCGACATCGGTCGGGTCTAATCGACAACGCTTTAGGGATACGGTGACGGTCTTAGATAACTGGCATCGGTAAGGTCGGGGTGAAAGGAACTTGATAAGATCTGGTTGTGGGGATTGAGTTGGGGCTAAACAGAGATGGAAGGATAGAGGGAAGGTAGATAAAATCCTCAGGTATGCTCAGAGGTGGGTAATAGGTGAGAATGGTGATTTGGGGGTGTGGGTAGAGGAATGGTTAACTCTACAAGCAGATAAGAGATGGGAAATGGACATGCAAGGTATGAACTAATGACAAAAGTGACAAAAGACTATTATACTAAAATGGACTAGGCTGGTAGAAGGTATACTTACTGTTTGATGTAGGCTTGATGGTTGAATGGTGATGGCAGTTGATCAGAAGGATGGTGTTTGGTGCCATAGTAATGTTTCCTGGAATTCTCCTATGAGTGCAAATGCTTTTGGATCTGTCCTGGTGTTGGCTATGGATGTCTAGGTGCATGAAAAAGACTCTAGTTCTACTTGCATGTAGCTCTCTTCTCATCCTCTTGCTCTCAGAATGTGCCAACCCAAAAACACAACTATTTGGGTGAATAAATGGTAAGCGAAGATGGTTCTGAGTTGACCGGCCTTAGTTTAGGGGTGACTGGCGTCGCTTAAGGTGAGATTCCCTAGGTTTACTAAAATGGGTAGATATTTCTGATTTCTTTTGGCCCAGTTCATTTATTCTTGTGGATTAGAATGGAAGTTTCCTTCTAAAGAGTAGGAATTTGGTTAGATATTTTAGGAATTGATTTTAGGGTTAGACCAAATCTTAGCTCATTAAGGCAAGTAAGACTTAGTTATTGTTAGTTATGGAAACATGCCAAGAATAGGTCTAGGGTGAGGTGGCTGGGTGAGGTGTCTAGGTGAGGTGGTGGGGTAGGAATTAAGATAATTAGATAATAAATATTGTGAGGATATATATTAATTAAATTAAATTAATTAAATTAATAGTGATGTGGGGTGGAAGGGGCCATGGTTAGATGAGTATGTTTGAGGTGGTTATTTGACAAGGGACCAAGGGGAGTGTGACCCAATTTTGGTGTCTATAGTGTTCACTCAATCAAAAAAGGAGAAAGAAGGCTATTGTTTTGTTTCCTAAGATAATAATTTGAATCCTCAAATGGATAATTCGAGAAAAAAAAGTGATAAAAGGAAGATCAATGAAGTCTACTTTATTAAGGTCAATTAAGAAGAAGCGTGAAACCACTCCAACCAAGAATCCTTCTACCTCTTCAAGTAAGTCTCCTTAAATTTCACTTAATAAATAAATTTATATAAATCCTAAGAACATCCATGTAAAAATTTCCACAACCTATGATGTTCCCACCACTTCCTCATCTTTTGACATCATCAACCATTTCAAAAGATCCAAAGTCCAAATCGAGTACTTGAGAAATCACCCCAGAAGCTTGAGAGAATTTTTCAACATATCAAAGGAAGCATCCTTATTTCTAAATATGCCACCACCAAAGAACCACCTCATGCATATCAATCCAATTCATCTCTAAATTTTCCTACCTCCACACCCTCCACCTCAAGGAAGGTAGATTCTTTATACATAGCCTTATTGGTAAACATCACAAATTTAACAATTGCATAATTAAATATAGTGCTTCAAAAAAACGTCATGCATGTAAATTTTTTTAAAAGCTCTCAAGATATCTCTCTCCCACCTATGGCCAATGCCTCTCCATGGAAATGAAACAAGTACCTCTCGTTGGACAAATCAAGGATGTCGAGTTAGCATTAGCATAATTATTTGAAAAGAAAATCATAATGAGAATCCTTGTAGCAAACATGCCTTCATTATACTATTGGGCCAAATTTTCTATCGAGATGTTGGGGAGATATGAAAATTGATTGGTTGCATGCCATCATTCTAGTCAATGGTAAAACAAATAAACTTCTTCCCATCAAAAAATGAAGTATATTTTTCAAAGGCCAAATAACCCAACAACAGAGATATCCTGTGTCAAAATTATAAATCTCACAAATTTTTCATGACCTTTTAGTGTGATATCAAGCTACCAATGTTGGTGGAGGAATTTCTAAGCATCACAAATCTGATCAAAGAAAATAATGATGTTATGATGAAATTAAAATTTGAGAGTGTACTTTGCATGGGATGAGATCATAAATAAATTTGCTCCATTGGATGATGATGATGGTGGTGAAGACCTTGATTTGCAATGAAGTAGTTTTTAAGTAAAGATAAATTTAGATTAATAAGGAAGATTGATGCTCAATAACTTATCAACATGTAAGCTAAAGGTTTCCAATCTTGAGGCATAATGTGGGTTTCCATGTGAAGAGTATACAGGTGAAATTGAAAAATTCTCTTTCTCATTAGAGGAAGATGACAAGAAATGAAAGAATGACAACATGTTTTCACCTCCAAAACTTGAATATAATCAAGGAGATAATTTCATCACACAAAAGGATTTATTGGTTCTTGGTGATTGAGAATGGAGAAATGATAATGACAACATTTAAAAATCAATATTGTGATCATTTCCTTTTCTTGAAGACGAAAAAATTATCAATGAAAAATGGAGAAATATAATATTGCTTCATTATATGGCTAATTTTTTTAATTGACTTCAACCTTTCGGTGCTCACCCTGCCAAAGAGAATTATTCTCTCAAAGCATAAAAATGGAGGACGAAGCCCAAAATGAACAAGGAAAGGAAGATGAAAATTTCCATGTTGTATTCATAATCTGAATCTCATTATCCTTCCAATGTAATGATACAATGCACATACCACGGTGTGTAGGGTAGCATGTTATAGAAAATCAAGGGTGTGAGAAAGATGATTCCTTGATCCAATTAAGAAAGAAATAAAATCAAGAGGTGGATGATAATTTCAAGGTTTTTGAGACATCTTCTGTGAATTAACCCTTGGAAGTGGTGGTCATGAAGTAGATGTATGATAACGAACATGGGCCTTGGTAGAAAAATGATAAGTCAAGTATAATCAAAAATCATCTTCATGGCAGCGATGAAAAGTTAGCAAGTGGAACAAACTTGAGAATCAAAGAGAAGTCGAAAACAATGTGTCAAAATATTAAGAGTGGTAAAATAAATGAATGGATCACCAAGTACACTAGTGATCATGTTATATTTCTCAAGAAGTTGAGGAGAGGTTCATACTTTAGTGAACCTTTCAACAAATTTGTGGAAGAACGACATCAGTGATACTCATCCAAAGGTAGACACTCGGTTGAAATAAGTTCTTTAATGAAAGTGGGATATCCCCTACATGTACATAGGAAATTTAGATTGTTTCACTCTTTATGTTGTGTGTTTCCTTTCCCATTTTGTGTTTATATTTCCATTGTGTGTTGTTTTCTGATTTCAAAGTGTGTGTTTTCCTTCCGTGTGTGTGTTCAATAAATGAAGTTGCATAGTATATATTTCTAGTGACTCAGTATATCCCAATGGATAATACACTGTCCATAATGTGTCTTGAAATTATGGGATTCCTACATGATCTTTCCTCTACACTTGATCTAGAACATGTCCCCAAGCTAGAGCCAATTGTTTTCATGCAAATGTGCAACATGAAAATTTTAAAAGCCAAATTAAAATTTTTACCCTTGAGTCTTCTTGAAACCATCCTAAGCTATTCTCCAGTCATTTTTCCCTCATTGTCATGCATTTCCCCATCCTAAAATTATTTATATGTGTTTTAATAACCTCGTCATGTGTTGGAAGGTTGAAAAAAGTTCATGAAATTATTTCGAGAGAGTACCTCTCAATGTAGATTTTTCAATATGCTTAGGAATGGCTATTTTTAGCCTTTCTAAGGTGGGTGTGCATCCTATAGAGAGTAATTGAAGGCCCAAATTCATTGGTAAATGGTATAAAGGAGCTGAGAACATATTGACATTTATTTTGGGATAGTTTGAAAAGTTTCATAGGTTTAAGAACAATTTCAGTGAAAGTGGGTTTTTGGAGGTGAAGGAGCTTGTAGGTCAACATAGCACATGAGATTCGTGAAGTGATTTCAAGAGCTCCATACATATTTAGAGGCCAAATAGGATACCTTTGTAAATATTATTTAATTCCCTACATGGTAATATTTTCATATTCTTCACAAGATCCATACATTTTTTCCATAACTCATTCTTCGTAGGCACACCCCGTGCTCCCGAAAAAATTTCTATTTTCATGGGTTTCATCAATAATAATAACATGAGACCCATCCCTTTCTTCTCAAAATGTTTTTTTTAGTTAAATTCATATAAATAAGTTCCCAAAAGAGCTTCGGATGCTCACAAAACTTCATTTTCAAGTTTCTCTCCAAGGTAAGCTTCTAGGACTTAGCCAAATTCAAGGGTGGACACATGTCACTCCCAGGATCAAAGTGAATTTTATTACACCAACTATGTTGAGAAGATATATTATTCTAAGGAAAAGGCAAAAGAATATTTATGTGTGAAAACAAGGTGCATTTGAAGGCATGGAAGGATAGGAAAGGAAACGTGTGCCAGACAAGCTGATTTGGGACTTAGCCATTTTTATGATTACAGAGCTATTTTTGGAGGTAGTGTGCGGAGCACACCAAAAGATGGAGACTTGTGTGAAACATAACTACTATTTTAGGAATGATCATCTGCTAAGCACCATGCATAATTTTGAGATAGTAATTGGATTACCACTTACAGGTTCACCATAGGATGTCTATTATTAATGCACTTGAATGTGTGCATGTTATTGTAAAGGCACATGGCTATTTTCAGCATGTGACCTATTTTTTTGAAGTGTGTAAGTGGTGAAGATAAAGTCCCCACCCCTATAAATATGTATTAGTCTATGTAGTTTAGGGAGAGATATTGAGACACCGAGATCGAGTTTGTCTAGAGTTATGTTGCTAGATCTAATGCGCGCATAACCCATGGTAATACTTTGTAATGAAAGGAGCTTCTATGTTTTACTATTTTTAATATAATGGAGTATGTTGGATAGATATTGGTGTTAAAAATGATCAGAATCGGTTCTTGAATGGTTAATCTTATCATATTTATTATTTAATTCATGATCATCTAAGATCTAGATCTGGTTATGCTCTGCAGAATGCTTATGGTTATTTATGGATCTGAATATGCTTTATCTTCATCATGTTAACATCTTGCACAAGAAACCCTAAAGAGGATCTTGGTACCTTTCTACACTTTGGGTGAGCACTCGAGATTAGGTTGGGTGATGTGACAAGTGCACCTGGTTATTCATGGTAGATTCTAGGCTGCATCATTGGTTCCATTTCCGGGACCTCTTTTTCAATTTTTTTTTAGGATGGTTCATGATGAAGACATACCGATTGAATTTGGAAAGTGTTGAGGAGTGGATAAAAGATATAAAATAACAGTATGCATAAAGGTTCAAAACTAGATCGAGTTTGATGCATGCGCGTGGGTGGAGCAGAATTTGTATGACTGTTTGTATGAGAGCTTCTTTGCCATATTTTTGGTAGATTTATACAGTGGCTAGTTTCTTATGTGTCTAAAAGGAATTAGAGGTATCACACACTTGTTTGGACACAAGAATAATTTCAAGCTCTTTATGATGCTGATCTGATTTAGACATGCATTGTGGATATGTGGTTCCATGGTGTTTTGAACAATTATACTTTGGAGTACTTAAACTCCATGTATTATTTTACTGAGGTAGCTGAGTTCCGTTTTACGATATCCAAGGGAAATCACTTGTAAGTCATTCCATCGATGATCAAGATCTTGATGGTAACCCCAAAATTGGAAGAAAAAAGCTGATGGCTAGCTAAACCCCACCACATGTGTGGGTATGAGAAGGTTTGGTTTAAGATGGTAGACCTGGAAATAGAGAGGTAGAGATAAGAAAGGTGGTTAAGTATACTTGAGGTGCACGAGAGGGAGATAGAGAAGCAATGTGATGTTGTAGAGTGGATGATGTTGAGGAGAGAGATGGCTCTTAAAGGATTTAAAGCTTACACAGAGGTGTGGCTTGAGCATCTAGAACTCCCCATTTAGGAAAGGATGATAGGTAACACTCCTCGACCTCATGTGGAAGTGCACCAGAAAAGATGACATGGGTTGTGGGTTTGCATCTGAATCTACACGGAAACCTAGCCCTTGCACTTTTTTCCGGTATCTAGTACATTCATGAGTCGGCATGCTAGTTTTGGCGGTAGGAGAGTAGGAGTAATTCGGGTTGCAAGTACATCTATGACAAGGAAAATTTCTTCTTTGTTGTTTGGAAGTACCTTTTAGATGCATCATCTACACAAAACTACAACACGAGATAATTTTGGACTCATTTCTAGGAGTAGTACCACTTCGCAGACTGTGGGGTTCAGTTTAGTACCACCGTTGGGACATAGGGTATTTCATCCATGTAGTGCCCACTTCCCTTCGACACTTTTATTCTGATCATGATACTGTAGACTCTATGATGGACATTCTTATAGTTTGGATTTAGTATGGTGTTAGATGTCAGATCCGGATTTTTGTTGAATCTGATTCATATATGATGCATGATGATTGTTGGAGACATTTTATATAGATGTTGACATGCTGTTGGACATGGTTATATTGTAGATGTTGTTCGGACATGTGATATTTGATATTTTGAGTAGACCTAGAAAATGGAAATTATTTGATGATGACATAGTTGTTGATATAAATTGTATGTGATAATGTTAAATTGCCTTGATGTTGTTGTGGTTCACATACTTAGATGATTTTGTGATTTTATTTGTATCATATTGGATGTTCGATATGGCCACGAGGTCGAAGGAGGTATTTTTATTTTGTAGGTTAAAAATATCACAACAAAACATCGGGGGATTAGAGACCAACTTGTTCACCTAATTCTTAGATCGTTTCTTTGAAGTGTTGATGAAATAGATAGGGTAACGGGCATAGGAGGAATACCTATTCAAATGTTGGTTGATGGGTTGTTGCATGCGTATGACTTCCAAATCCACAACTGATCGTGAGAGCTTCCATTTGGCTAGGAGGAACTACCTGTAATGAAAACAAGAGCACCAGAAGGAATTAAACAATATGGGCAAAGAACCGCCTAGCATATGTTAGATCCTGGAAGTATGAATCTTCCTAGATGGCTGTCATTCCACTATTTTAAACAATTTAATGTTGTAAACAAAGTAAATATAATTGTTATTTAAAATTGTTTAGGTATCTCACTTAAAAACATAATAAGAAATAGATCTAATCTAACAGGCTAAGCTAGAATAGAATCCAAAGGTCAAATGATTGGTTCTAGGTCTCTACAGGTTTGATAGAGGTCTCGGGTAGATCATAGGTGAATGGGGGTGAGATGAAATTGAAAATAATACACAGAGTTGAACACAAAAATATTTTATATATTATTTACCATCTTTCTGTGCAATACATTAGGCTAATATATAGCCATAATAACTTAAACAACCTCTCCTATAAAATAGGAAGGAGACACAACAATTAACTCGGAAAGTTATTCACGGTATAACAAAATCTAAGAATAATATATTGTTGAAACAATATATTATAACAATATACAAACAAACTTAATATTTAATATATAACAATATTAAATATTAACTAACAAACTATAATGTAAACATTAATATTTAATTTCATAACATTCCCCCTTAATGTTTACATGGTAACATTATAACTTTCACACTTCCTTTGCGGCTGCCGCCTCTGCGCACTCATGATCTTGCACACACTCGAACCGAAGGTAGAAGAAGGAACACATCAACTTCTTATCGACCAAGCAACTTTGTCGGAACACATCGACCCACGAGGATGGGAACACACTCGGGAATCATCTCGCTTATCAACCACCACTCTAGGAACACATCCGACCTAACAAAAGGTGGGGAACTCAAGCAGGAACACATCTGAATAGCCTTCAATGGTTTTCAAGAGGCTAACCACAAACCTAGGTACGAACAGGAACACATCTGACTGTTCTACCTCATCAAGCCTCATGATGCTACGTTTCACTGTGTTATTTGTTCTGTACTATGTTTTTGCATTTGGGGAAATAGGAATAGCCACATACTCAACTGAAAAACTAAAAATGGAACATTGGATCATGTTGATCATGTTCCCCCCTCAATGTGAACATTTCACTTATTCAATCCAAAACAGAAACTCTGAAATCATACTGCACACAACAAACTGCAATTCTGAAATGAAAGAAAACTCACACCACAAACTATGCCACCAAATCATTCTGTGCGGCCCCGTCATTGGTGACTGATGAGAGGTCATTGTCTGACCTCCAGCCTCTGATGCCTCCATCCTCCATTTAAAATGCTGCTAACTCAGCCGATTTGGATATGAAGCTCAACTGTTTCCACATTGTTTATTATATCTTCCCTCCGTAATGTGAAACACTTTATTTTCACGGACGTCAATAACACCGAAAATGCGTCCGTAAGGCAATTTTTTTTTCAGACTTTTTACAATTATACGACATTTGGCGACAACTCACATATTTGACAAAAACTATTTTGAATCGGACAAGAAGACTCGACTAACTTTTAAAAAGTAATAAATGAGATTAATTTTTAAATGAAAATGAGAATTAAAAAATCCTAAAATCACCTATATGGAATTATTTATTATGACACTTAGCTCTAAATGAAACTAAAAAAAATTAAATAACATACCCTAGATGGTATACAATGGTCTTACTTGTTAGACTCACCAAAATACAACATACAAATGTGATTTGTAAGGATGGAATATGACCACTAAAACAAATTGAATTTATACTTCAAAACACTCAAACGACTTATAAGACCATTGGACCTCTATAGAATTCAACAATAAACAATACACTATTAAAATAATGAAATACAAGGAAATGACTTAAACACTAAATTTTTATATAAAGGCATCGACTATAAAACAAACTTAACACAATGACTAACTAGAAAAGACGTTTAATACATAACACGTCTAGACTTAGTGACACGACTTGTGCTAATCAAGTACTGCAAAAATAATAACCATCGAACCTTGACAACGATGCATGCCAGTTGTCTAAGTGTGGATCGTGTCAATCTTAAGGAGGGCGTCTTGGAGGTGGAGAGGATCATGTTCCACAAGGAAATGATTCTCATGTTACACGAGGTGGAAAGCTGTCTAAATAATGCACCCGTCCGGATCAAAGCAACGTGGCACCAAAAATGATGTGGACTTTTAACGGCACTTAGCATGAAACCATAAATCTTGAATTTGTGTTGGTGTAGATAGGTGCTTCTCGTTCTTCTAATTTTTCTCCTATGCATGCAATCACCTTGAGATTCTGACTCAATGCATATGCAGTTTTTTTTTTCCGATAAACTGATTATCCTCTCCAATAACATGTCTCTGCTCTGAATGCCCAAGAATAACCCAATCGTAGCCTGAATCCTTCAATTGCTCTACAATCGGATTGCGAGATCTCGAGAAAATCTTGTGAAGGGATCTCGACAAGAATGTAGGTTGTAGATGCAAATCAATACATGCGTCTGAGAGTAGTTTGTAGCCAGGGCCGTTCGGTGTAGATCTTGTTATGTGTAGTAGTAATGGCATTAACAATTGATAGAATCTTCAAATTACATAGCACAACACATGGGGAAACTATTGAACCAATCTAACAGATGATGGCGCTCAAAAAAGATATGGAACAGGAATGTAATATCTCATATCTTAAATCCAAAATACCAATACAACCTCACAATAGGACCCGAATGCCAATAGATCTCGTGGTTTGCGCCTCCTTCGGATGATTGCAGATCCTCTACTGTAGACGTCTCTTATGAGAAGACCTCGGCCTTGGGAAGATCAATGGCCTGTGCTTTTGGATTAACTATGCACAATTACCTGATGTGAAACCTTCACTCCTACGACGCTACCCTTTATGAATGAATACGCCACAGTCACTAAAAGCCTTCACTATTATTGCAATGTAAGAAGGATCTCGACACAATGTAGCAGTAGATAGATCTGGTCATGTGCTCCAATATGCAGCGCCCTCTGCAAATATACAAACTTAAAAAACTAATTAATCTGAACTTATCAAATCAATAGACTTCATATGCCAGGGCAATAGAATAATCAATTTGCCCCTCTCCAATTTTAAGACTCCATGCCATACACAAAACCTGCTCTGATGCCAACTGAAAATAATACACAGGTTGAACACAAAAATATTTTATATATTATTTACCATCTTTCCTGTGCAATACATTAGGCTAATATATAGCCATAATAACAGCTAAACAACCTCCTATAAAATAGGAAGGAGTCACAACAATTAACCCGGAATGTTATTCACGGGTATAACAAAATCTAAGAATAATATATTGTTGAAACAATATATTATAACAATATACATTCAAACCTAATATTTAATATATAACAATATTAAATATTAACTAACAAACTATAATGTAAACATTAATATTTAATTTCCTAACATTCCCCCCCTTAATGTTTACATGGTAACATTAGAACTTTCACACTTCCTTTGCAGCCTGCCGCCTCTGCGCGCTCATGATCTTGGCACACACTCGAACTGAAGGTAGAAGAAGGAACACATCAACTTCTTATCGACCAAGCACTGTCGGGAACACATCTGACCGACGAGGATGGGAACACGCTCAGGAATCATCTGCTTATCAACCAGTCACTCTAGGGAACACATCTGACCTAACAGTGTGGGAACTCAAGCAGGAACACATCTGAATAGCCTTCAATGGTTTTCAAGAGGCTAACCACAAACCTAGGTACGAACAGGAACACATCTGACTGTTCTACCTCATCAAGCCTCATGATGCTACGTTTCACTATGTTATTTGTTATGTACTATGTTTTTTTGCATTTGGGGAAATAGGAAAAGCCACATACTCAACTGAAAAACTGAAAAATGGAACATTGGATCATGTTGATCATGTTCCCCCCTCAATGTGAACATTTCACTTATTCAATCCAAAACAGAAACTCTGAAATCATACTGCACACAACAAACTGCAATTCTGAAATGAAAGAAAACTCACACCACAAACTATGCCACCAAATCATTTTGTGCGGCCCCATCGTTGGTGACTAATGAGAGGTCATTGTCTGACCTCCAGCCTTTGATGCCTCCATCCTCCATTTAAAATGCTGCTAACTCAGCCTGATTTGGATATGAAGCTCAACTATTTCCACATTGTTTATTATATCTTCCCTCCCGCAATGTGAAACACTTTATTTTCACTGGACGTCGGGTAACACCGAAAATGCGTCCGTAAGGCAATTTTTTTTTTTCAGACTTTTTACAATTATACAACATTTGATGACAACTCACAGATTTGACAAAAACTATTTTGAATCGGACAAGAAGACTCGACTAACTTTTAAAAAGTAATAAAACGAGATTACTTTTTAAATGAAAATGAGAATTAAAAAATCCTAAAATCACCTATATGGAATTATTTATTACGACACTTAGCTCTAAATGAAACTAATTTTTTTAAATAACATACCCTAGATGGTATACAATGGTCTTACTTGCTAGACTCACCAAAATACAACATACAAATGTGATTTGTAAGGATGGAATATGACCACTAAAACAAATTGAATTTATACTTCAAAACACTCAAACGACTTATAAGACCATTGGACCTCTATAGAATTCAACAATAAACAATACACTATTAAAATAATGAAATACAAGGAAATGACTTAAACACTAAATTTTTATATAAAGGCATCGACTATAAAACAAGCTTAACACAACTAACTAGAAAAGACGTTTAATACATAACACGTCTAGACTTAGTGACACGACTTGTGCTACAACTGTTACCAAAAATAATAACCATCGAACCTTGACAACGATGCATGCCAGTTGTCTAAGTGTGGATCGTGTCAATCTTGAGGAGGGCGTCTTGGAGTTTGGAGAGGATCATGTTCCGCAAGGCAATGATTCTCATGTTACACGAGGTGGACAACTGTCTAAATAATGCACCCCGTCCAGATCTGCAACGTGGCACCCAAATGATGTGGACTTTTAACGGCACTTAGCACGAAACCATAAATCTTGAATTTGTGTTGGCTGTAGATAGGTGCTTCTCGTTCTTCTAATTTTTCTCCTATGCATGCAATCACCTTGAGATTCTGACTCAATGCATATGCAGTTTTTTTTCCGATAAACTGATTATCCTCTCCAATAACATGTCTCTACTCTGAATGCCCAAGAATAACCCAATCACAGCCTAAATCCTTCAATTGCTCCACACTGGATTGTAGATCTCAGAAAATCTTGTGAAGGGATCTCGACAAGAATGCAGGTTGTAGATGCAAATCAATACATGCATCGAGAGTAGTTTGTAGCAGAATGGCTGTTCGGTGTAGATCTTGGTATGTGTAGTAGTAATGGCATTAACAATTAATAGAATCTTCAAATTACATAGCACAACACATGGGGAAACTATTGAACCAATCTAATAGATGATGGCGCTCAAAAAGATATGGAACAGAACGTAATATCTCATATCTTAAATCCAAAATACCAATACAACCTTACAATAGAACCCGAATGCCAATAGATCTTGTGGTTTCGCCTCCTTCTGATGATTCCAGATCCTCTACAGACGTATCTTATGAGAAGGCTTCGGCCTTGGGAAGATCAATGGCACATTGTGCTTTTGGATTAACTATGCACACTACCGATGTGAAACCTTCACTCCTACGACGCTACCCTTTATGAATGAATCCGCCACAATGATCACTAAAAGCCTTCACTATTATTGCAATGTAAGAAGGATCTCGACACAATGTAGCAAGAGATAGATCGGTCATGTGCTCCAATATGCGCGCCCTCTACAAATATACAAACTTAAAAACTAATTAATCCCAACTTATCAAATCAATAGACTTCATATGCCAGGCAATAGAATAATCAATTTTCCCCTCTCCAATTTTAAGACTCCATGCCATACACAAAACCCCGCTTTGCTGATGCCAACCGAAAAATAATACATAGGTTGAACACAAAAATATTTTATATATTATTTACCATCTTTCCTATGCAATACATTAGGCTAATATATAGCCATAATAATCATAAACAACCTCCTATAAAATAGGAAGGAGTCACAACAATTAACCCTAATGTTATTCACGAGTATAACAAAATCTAAGAATAATATATTGTTGAAACAATATATTATAACAATATACAAACAAACTTAATATTTAATATATAACAATATTAAATATTAACTAACAAACTATAATGTAAACATTAATATTTAATTTCCTAACAGAAATTTGGTGGGTAGGTCTCTGCTTACTAAGCTATGTGGAAAATACAGAGAGATCGTGTCGGTCAGAGGGTGACCGACGGTTAGGTGTAATCGGTGCTTTGGTTATTGTGAGATCTCGAAAATGTCACGTAACAAGTTATGGTCCCCTTTGTGATTACACAAAGGAATTTGTTGAGTTGGGGTTAAATATTGGAGTTCTTGGAGTAGGCTTTTTACGAGGTTTAATGGGTATATGGAGGTGAAAATGTCAGAAAAGGTCAATAGGGGGCAAGATAAACAATGGATGATAAAATGATGATGAAATGAAATAAACCAGAAAGTATGATGTTATACTTACTTGGATTCCATTCCTGAATGCCTGTGTGTGAGGGATGGAGGTGTTGATGATGGGTTTGAAGGTTGCAAGTGATCACAAACTGAATAAAATCTTCTACATGGGCTGCATGTACACTCTTCTTTGCTTGGATAGATCAGATCATGGTTGGGATGGCTGTGTAGAGAAGATGCTCAATCTCCTTCCTTGCATGTGAGTTTTCACTGGAATTTGCTCTCTGAAGATGTGTTATCTCTCTGAGATGTGTTCTTGCTCATCAAATTTCTCCCAATGTTTTCCAACCTTGAGAATAAGGTAGTTTAGGGGTTAAAATGGGTAACCGACGGTGGTCCGGATTAACCGACGACAGGTTAGGGGTAACCGACATTAGTCAAGGCAGGATTTCCTAGGTTTACTAAACTAGGGAGATCCTCCTGATTTCCTTGGATCTCATGCCGTTATCCCATAGATTAGACTAAGAGCCTCTTGTGAGCATGTGGGAATGTGGTTAGAGGGAATGTAGGCATTGATTTTTAGGGTTTGGGTAAGTCTTAGTTAGTTATGGCAACTTACTAAGAATAGGTCTTAGGTTGAGTTGGTTTGATGAGGTGTCTAAGTGAAGTGTATGTGTGGATATTATTTAAATAAAATATTAAAATAATAAATATAGTGAGGATAATGCATTAATTTAATTAAATTAATATTAGTGGGGTGAAGGGGGGTCATGGCTAGGTAAATGTAATAAAGGGTGCTTATATGTCGAGGGACCAAAGGGGAGTGTGACCTAATTTTAGTGTCTACATTTTTCCCCTTTTTGTTACGTAGCTTGTATTGGTAAGAGATGCTAACAAAAATAAGATGTGGTTACCCCATGTGTGGGTGAAGGTGATCCCCCTCAAACCAAGAACTGACGAGGCAGTAGGCTGAAGCGATAAGTGGTTTGATAAAAGGTAAATGTGAGGAAAAGGAAAGTGGGTACAAGGGAAAAGGATGAAAAGTCGACTCAGCGTATAGGGAATGGGTCGGGTTAAAGGTAGTAATAGTCAAATGCACGCACATGTATAAACTGCAATACGCTACCAGGTTGAAGAGAAGGAAAACTCTACATCGTCTAAGGTCAATAGGTTTATCCGAACAAGGTTGAAGTGATTTTGGTATCTAAGGTATAGGATATGGTCAGGAAACACAACATAGGTTAGGTGCAGGAACATTTAGGTATGTTCCGGTACACCAAAGGTAGGGTCAGGATAAACGGTCATGGCAATAGGCTAGGTAAGGTCATTAGGTCAATCAACATAGGTAACAATGCCACAAGGTATAGTGAACACATGAGGTCAAAGGTCACTAGTGATGGTCCAGGTCTAAATATCTAGGTCACGGCATGGGTAAGGCCAAGGTAGGGGTAAAAGAATAAGAAGTCCCCAAAGGAGGACAAATGGAGGTAGGAAGTGACGAGGTCAGGAAAGGTAAGGTAATGGGTTGGGTAAAGGTTGGATGGGGTAAAGGAGCAAGGTAAAGGGTGGGGTAAAATGGAAAAGTAAGGGAAATGTGTAGGTGAGGGTGACCGATGGTGGTCATGGATAACTAACGTCGGTATAGGAAAACCAACGATGGTTAGGTAGGGCACGCGACCGATGCCGGTCAATGGTAACCGACGTCGGTTAGGTCGGGTGGGTTATAAAAACAAAAAATCCATGTTTTTATTATTCATTTGTTATTTGCAAAGTGAAGAAATGAAAAAAGAGAGAAAAGAGAGAAAAGTGTTTGAAAGAAATGGGACAGTGAGCTGGTAGTCTGATTTGATGAGGGTTGGGTTGGTGAGTAGCGGGTCCATGGGATTAGGGCGAGAGAGTTGATTGGTCGAGGTTGCGAGTAGTTATTCGGTGATGGTAGAGGCTGGAGAGGGATCGAATGGACCATTGCCAAAACATCCATACGTGCCACCAAGATGGTGGCAAAGATGATGAGGTAAGCGGCCTAACTCTAGATTGGTGATTAGATAGATTAGAGGTTTTGGTATTTGTTATTTGTAGGGTTTTGTGGGTTTTGGGTTTTTGTGGGTGGTTAAAAATAAAATGTGGGTATGGGGGGAATAATGGGAAAAAAGAGGGGGGGAGGGTAGTAAATTGTATAGGTGGGGTGGGTAGGGGTCTTGGGGTAGTGTAGGTCATTGTAGGTGGGGTAAAAGGGACAGTGGGAGAGTTTTTTTAAAAAAAAGGGGGGTTTGGGAAGTCGTAGAATTTTCCACAATAGTGACCGACATTAGTTGGGTAGAACCAGGATTGGTCACCAAACAGGTGACCGATGCCAATTAAGTGGTAACCGTGGTCGGTAAAGATGAACAGTAGCAGTCACCGAACAGTGACCGATGCTAGTTTAAAGGTGATCAAGTCGGTTAGAATAAACTAGTACCGGTCAGATTTTAGGTACAAGTGTGCAAAAGTGATGTAGGTTAGGTAGTTGAGATGGGTAGGGTAAAAATAGGGTGGAGGGTAATGATAATTGGTGAATATGGTCATGGTAAAGAGGGATTAATGTCATGCTTAGATTAGATGCGGGGAGAACGCAGCTTATACATGCAGACATGGCTCCACCTCTAATGGTGATATTCCGTATCTTAAATGACCCCTTTAGAGCTACAACACATAGAGGCAATGGGCTTGATGGGATTCGGTGCTACTAACATGTTGTTCGAGTAGCTTGCAACTTGATGGTCACACTCATCGATAGATGGGACTCCACAACCAACGCGTTCCACCTTTCGATGGGTGAGATGACTATCACCCCGAGGACGTGTTTCATATTTTGCAAGTTAGCCATATTACGTGCCCACGTATACTCTATCTCCTATGAGGCCTTAGAGGATCTGATTGGGACAATTTTTGGTGAGGGGGTGGTAGATCTGAGATTCCATAGCGCCAGTTTGAGCTATGGCGAGATGTACCTAGCCCGTCCGGATGAGACAAGGCTAGTGGTTCTATTGATGGAGGCAGTGTGTTGCTATGCACTGCTAGATGTAGAGGGTGGATGCTTTCCCCGATCACTGATGGGGGTGCTCCATGATATGATGGTAGAGGAGACCCGGTTTTCCTGGCACCAACATTCTTGGTGTAGCTATACCAAGAGTTGTGGGCATATGGGTGGTTACACAGGTTTAGCTTGTGTTGTACATTTATACTACACTTTGGGCCTACGAGCACATAGTCTGTGTTCAACCTATAGGTATTCCCCAAGTAGATGCATTTCCTACGAGATCTATGTGGTGGGATATAGGAGATGGGTGTCATTGTAGGAGAGAAGAGATCGAGATAGGCCGATATATGATGTGGCCCATTTTCTAGTAGTTGTTATAGGGGTTATCCTGGAGTGGACATTATCTGGAGGCCATATGTGGGATTCCCCTCATATAGGCACATGCATGAGGAGCTAGCTAAGCTCTAGCTAGAGAGGTGGATATAGGGTCACCATGCGGGGAGGATGAGATGATCTCGGTAGACAGGGTCCAAAGTGGAAGTTTGGGCTTATACAGATATTCCTCCATCCTTCCCACAATATCGGAGAGATGACGTGGAGAGGCCTCTACCTCTACCATAGCCTACAGTGCCTACAGGGGAGGAGGAGGAGCCAATGGATTAGTAGATAGATGATGTCGATGTATAGATAGGTACAGGTAGTGGTGGGTGGCTCAGTTACAAGCCATACCACCTAGACTGGGCAACCTAACTTAGCTACCATTACAGTGCAGAGAGATGCCCTATAGGGGCAGGTAGTGACATTGATTACCCAGATAGGTATACTGCAGACACAACTAGAGGGGTCAAAGGTAGAGGTAGCAGAGCTACAAGTACAAGTGGCCAGTCTGCAGCCTAGATGGTGGAGGGAGGAGATGGAGGAGATGGAGATAGAGATAGTTAGGTGGAAGCCTTACTGGCTCAGTGGCAGTTTGAGGCCGCCCTGGCCACAACCTAAGCATAGATTGGGTCTTCTACAGCCCCGATATACAGCACAGGGGTAGGGGCACCACCATAGGCACAGGGAGATGGTCCCAGTTCACAGGCGGCATAGGGCAAGTCACTGCAGGGAAGGTACAGGGCCGAGACATATGGGACCACCATAGACCATGCATGTATCTAGGTTACGGGATGCCCTAGGTGAGGTGAGATATTATCAGGATCAGCTCATGGCATCCGGGATAGACTTCCTATCCTATGGAGAGTACAGAGCACATCGGCATCCAGTGAGAGGATGAGATCCCGCACACATAGTGTGGAGAGCACAGGAGGTCAGCGAGCTCTGAGTCCCGATTAGGGAGAGGCCACAGTGCATGGCGCTAGAGCTAGGTTATGTTCCAAAGTAGGGGACACATGAGACCGAGGTGTAGGTGACACAAATATGGAGGACATCTAGCGAGATGCCTAAGATGTGGTCACCCAATATTTGATGTATACTGGTGATTTTTGGATATATATGCCGGCCTACGTGTCGAAGGTAGTTGTATTTTTTATCACATACCGGCTTGCGTGCCAAAGATAGTGAGGATGTATGAGTGATTTTTGTATATTTTGAGCATATACTGGCCTGCATGTCAAGATATTTTGTATTGATTCATTCATTCTTTTTGTATATATGAGACCTAAATCTAGGTGCCGATGATCGTTTGTATTATATATATATATATATATATATATCATCTTTGACGTATTGATATTTTGAGATGATGGAGACAGATGAGATAGACATGTATATTGAGATACACATTTAGTGATTTGTTGATGTGTGTATGAGACATTGGTTTATGGCTTGTATTAGATGAGATATGGATTTGTTACTTTAATGTGGTTTGAAATTAGGTGAGTTAGGCATGATGGAGTTAGGTTGGTTTAGGCATGGATTGAGTTAGGTTATAGGCATGGATCGAGTTAGGTTATAGGCATGGATTGAGTCAGGTTTGGTTAGGCATGGATCGAGTTCGAGTTTGGTTAGGCATGGATCGAGTCAGGTTTGGTTAGGCATGGATCGAGTTAGGTTTGGTTAGGCATGGATCGAGTCAATGTTACTGACATGGATCGAGTCAAGTTATAGGCATAAATTGAGTCGTTTTTGAGTTAGGCATGGTTGAGTTGAAAGTAGGTTTAGTTATGATTCATTATTTTTGTAATGAATGATACTATGGGTCATATGTGAAATGTTGTATAATCTATGCATAGTGATGATAGAGGGATGGTAGGTGTAATAAATGTATGTTGTGGTAAGCAACTTGTTATGTATGTGGCTTAATTTCCAATTTTGTTAGAAAAGGGGAACTAAGTGAAATGTGATGTGAATGGTGAGTTAGGCATGGTTGATGAATTATTTTAGGATATGGAATAGCCGAGCTAACCTCCAAGGACCCCATGTCCTCGGGAGTACTACCTACATAGTCCCGGTAAAAGGGACCTCGGGCCAATGTAGTTCTCCCACGAGCTAGGGAAGAATATGAAAATGAGTTAGTAGGTTTTTGGGCATGTTGTGGGTTTAGGTTTAATAGGTGTGGGTAGATTATAGGTAAAAGGATGCAGGTGAAGGTGATTATGGAAAAAGGGGAGGATTACCTCAAAGGTAAGCGTCGAGGACCAAGTCCTATATAAGGTAATCAAAACGTAAACAAAGATGGTTAAAAGATAAGAGGGGGCAATAAAGCCACCTGATTGGGTAGGATCATACCAAGTAGATCATACCTTGGAGGAGGTGAGGAACATAAGACCCTAAAGACATTACACGATTGACATGTTCTACGATGACGGTAGTCACAGGATCACCAAATGTCTAAATTCCAAGATGTCCCTTGAGGCAATTGAGGAAATGAGAGTGGAAATGGTAAGGTGGGTGAAAGGTAGCTAATTTTATATGTTTTGAGTGATAGGGCCCTTGGGAAAGGGGTCCTAGGTCACAGTGGGCAAGTCCATGACTAAAAAGTTTTTTGTTTTGATAGACTGATCGATGTAGGAAGTCTATATGGGATAATGAATATGGTACTCCTTGAGGTCTTCATGAAGTTGATCGATGCGGGAAGCTTCAGTTTCTCTCATTTTTTTTTTGTAAAGCTTCACATAGCTGTCCTTCAAGGGAGTAGTCTATTTATAGCAGCAATTTTGTCAAGAGGAAGATGTCCTTTTGAGGGAGTCATATTTTATTAGAAGTTTGACTCAAGGATTTTGGTCCCATGTGAGGTCGTTGAAGTCATGGACAAGACCAAGGTGGAGGATAGGACTCTTGTTCAAAAGGAAAGGTGGAACGACCATGGGATCTCATCTAAAGGTAGACAAAAAGTATCCATGAGAATCATGCTATGTGCAGTGTCGTGGTACACATATTCAAGAGAAGATAACAAGTGACGGTACTCACATGATTCTTGTTTAATCATTAGGGAGGTGTATGGAGTGGATAGTGCTCAAGGGATGAGCCTGTAAAGAGACAAAAGGGTGAGGTAGGACAATGAGTCAACAATAGAATGGTCAAGATGTAATGCATTAAGGGGCTTAGGTTTGGTTTACCATCAAGTGAGGATAAACGATAGGCACCTGATCCATAGGTATGAGTTACGATGTATGGTCCAAGCCAATTAGGAGTGAATTTTCCCTGTTTACTTTTTTCTTCTTTGGTTACGTGTTGATTTTCTTTCAAGACAAGGTCACTAACTTAGAAGGTTCATTCATGAACACGTTTGTCATAAGCATGTTTGATACGTTGTTGGTAAACTTGAAGGTGATCCAAAGCATTAAGATGATGTTCGTCTAATAACTCTAGTTGTGCTAAGCGGTCCTGACGAAATTCATCATCAGTAAGCATGTCATGGAGAGAAATGTGGAGTGAGGGGATCTAGAATTCGAGAGGCAGAACAACCTCTATACCATAGACCAGTGAAAAGGGTGTGGCCATAGTGGAAGTGCAAATACTAGTGCGGTATGCCCATAGGGCAAAAGGAATGTGCATATGCCAATCCTTCCCAGTATCATCAACCACTTTCATGAGAATTTTGTTGAGGGTTTTGTTAGTGGATTTGTCTTGGCCGTTGGTTTGTGGGTAATAAGGTGATGAATAACTAAGATAAATGCTTTGAAGGTGTCACAAAGTTTTTGCAATGTTTTATTTTTGAATTGTTTTCCATTGTCAGTGATGAGGCGATGAGGAACACCAAAGCGACAAATGATGTGATGGTTAATGAACTCACATATCTTCTTGGATTTCATGGAGATGAGTGGTATGGCTTCCACCCATTTTGTGTAGTATTCGGTAGCAGTTATGATCCATTGATGGCATTGGGAAGAATGAGGATTGATTTCTCCGACAAGATCCAAACCCCATTGAGAGAAGGGCCAAAGGTCATGAGTGACCTGTAAGGCATGACTAGGTGTATGATGAAGGTTGGAATGTTGTTGACATTTTACACAATGTTTGACATAGTCACAAAAATCATGGTTAAGGGTCGGCCAGTAATATCCTAGGAAAAGAATACGCTTAGCAACAACAAGGCCACTAAAGTGACCTCCACATATGCCATCATGAACCTCCTTAATGGTATAAGGGATTTTAGAACTTGTGAGGCATCATAAGAGAATACCATAAAATCCACATTTATAGAGGAGTCCCCCTGAATTAAAAAATGAGAGACCTTTTAAGGAAAGCACGTTGTTCGCTTACGGGTGAGATCAAGGGTTAAGATGAAGAGAGAAAGGTAGTTATAGTATTGTTTATACCAAAGGTCACTAGGGTCAGGGTGTCACTCCGATTGAGTAAACATCGTGAGGTAAATAAGAAGGTGAATGGAAGTGTTGTATAGTGACAAAGATTTTGGAATCGGCAGGGGAAGTAGGTATTTGGGAAGCTAAGCAGGCCATGGTATCGACAAATTTGTTGGTTGAACATGGGATGGTTTGAAGGGTGTAACGATCAAAGGTGGTCAAAAGTATGTCTACATGATGTTTATACTTTTAGAGTATCTCATTATGAAATTGGTACATACCATTGACTTGGTTGATGACCAATTGTGAATCACCAAAGATGTGGATTGATTTGACATCTAGGGCATATGCAGCTTGGAGACCTAGTATGAGCGCTTCGTACTCGGAAATATTGTTGGTGCATTCAAAGTCTAGTTTGAAAGACAAAGGCATGGTTCTCCATCCAGAGAAATGAGGATAATACCATCCCACCCCCCCATGCCGACACTAGGAACCATCGAAGAACAATGTATTTTGGTAAGGGGGTTCGTCCTAGGAAAGAGTAGCAATTGACTCTTCGGGAAAGTCAAAATTAGAGGTTTAATCCTTGGAAATAGGTACATCACCATTGGTCGGTGATAGCTTGGCCCTTGATGGACTTTTGATGAATGAATTTGAGTTTAAGATCAGCTAAAAGCATAAGCCATCATGTGGCAAGCTGATTTTGATAAGGTTTGGCGTACATGAAGTGTAAGGGATCAGTGTTCGTCATGACATAGGTTATGTGATTGAGTAGGTAATGACGGAGTTTGGTGGCAAGTAAAACTAAGGCTAAGAAATTTTTTTGGATGGTTGTATCGGGTTTCATATTCCAAAAGAGTATGGCTTATGTAATAAACCACCTGCTCCCTGTGTTGTTCATCACGATGAGCGAGCATGGCTCCCAAGGAATGATCGATAGCTGATATATATAGGTAAAAAGGTTAATCGTCTTTAGGTGGAATGAGTATGGGTGGTTGGAGAAGGTATTGTTTTAGGGCCTCAAAAGCTTTGTGATAGTCATCATCCTATTTAAAGGAGACATCCTTCCTAAGAAGATGATGAAATGGTTGACACCGATCAAATAATTGTGAAATGAAATGGAAAATGGACTATAATTTACCTTGTAGGCTACGGAGTCGGAGAAGGTTAGTAGGTGGACGCATTTAAAGGATGGCCTTGAATTTAGTAGGGTCAACTTCTATACCACGGAGGGAAACAATAAATCCCAGGAGCTTTCCTGAGAGAACCGTGAAGACGCACTTTTTAGGATGAAGGCAGATGTAATATTTAATGAGGTGGTCAAATATGGTTTTGAGGATGGTGAGGTGCTCGGAGTGACATTTAGATTTGGCCAAGAGATCATCCATGTAATCTTCCAATATGTGATGCATGATATCATGGAAGATGTAAGTCATAACATGCTAATATGTAGCACTAACATTTTAAGGCCAAAAGGCATGACTCGATAGAAAAAGGTTCCCCAAGGGGTGATGAATGTAGTCTTGTGTTGATCTTCTGGGGAAAGAAAAATTTGGTTATAACCCGAGAATCCATCCATGAGTGAGAGCATCTCATGACCAGCGGTGAGGTCAACCAGTTGATCAATACCGGGCAAGGGAAAGTCATCTTTCGGGCAGGCTAGGTTGAGGTCACGAAAGTCCGTGTAAATGTGGAGTCCCCTTGTTGCTTTAGTAATAGGGACAATGTTAGAAATCCAACGAGGATAATCAATGGGTAAGATGAAGGAAATGGAAAGAAGGCACTGAAGTTCTTCTTTGACGAGAAGAGCAATGCGAGGGTGCATTTTCCTCAGCTTTTGTTTAATAGGTTTGGCATCGAGAATGGTTACAATATTGTGGACCACTATGGTGGGGTCAATACCAGGCATGTCTACATAAGACCAAGTGAAAGTGTGGTTATGATCTCGGAGAAAATAAGTGATGGCTTCCTATTTAGCAGCATCTAAAGATTGTCCGATCTTTAGGATGTGTGGGTCGTCCTGAGTATGAATGTTGATCTCGATAGTCATTCATTCAACATGGTTTGCATCTCAGAGGGTAATGACCGATGAATATATGAGTCTTCTACACTAAGGTAGGTGAGTATGGATTCATCATCTTGACATTAAACGATGTTAATTATAGGTGTGTCATCATCGATCATTTCAGGATACAGGAATGGAAGAGTGGAAGGGGCCTCGCCTTCGCGTTGATAAGTCAAAGGCCCTAAGGAAATGGTGTTTATGAAAAAAAAAGTTAGGGGGGATAGATTCAGGATCCATTGACTCCGTCGGTGAGGGTGGTGATGAAGGTGGTGATGAAGAGGAAGGTGGAGAAGGGCTAAGGTCCTCAATGAGTTCAATGTGGTCTTGTTTGGTAGAAGGTTCGGGAAGATGATACCACTATGGTCATTATGTTTGTGGGTAGTACATGGAATAACAAAGATGGCAGCCTTGCTCGTAAAAAAGCCAAAACCAAAACCCTTCCACGCATAGCAGTGATAGGAAGGTGTGGGTGAAAGCAGTGATTGGTAAGTGATTGGAAGTCGGTGGAAAATGGGCGGGTTTGTGATGGTGGTTTAGGTGTGTACATGGTAGTATCAAGTCCCCCATAGGTGAGACTAGTACGAAGATGAGGAGGACCATAAAGGAGGCATTCTCCTATATGCTAATCATAGCGAGGGTGTTGGTGAAGGCTTCCATACTCGTGCGGAGTAAGGAATGTGTTGAAACTATATACGTGGTACTCCCCTAGGGTGAGGCATTGAAAAATACCTTCCAAGGGGTCAGTGGTTGGTATGTTGGTAGCTGGAATGGATGATGTGTCGGAGGTCGATGCAGAGGTGGAGTTAATGGGTTGTGGCTGATGGTTCAAATTCGAGGTTATAATATCGATAGGAATGGAGGAGGTATGTGTGGTGAAAACAGTGGCTGTACTAGTAGGTGGAGGTGTAGGTGAAGTGGTATTGGTTGCGGAGGTAGATGGCTTGATAGGTATGAGCACATCATTAGGTTGGTAAAGCATGTTGCTTGTTTTGAAAGGTGATGGGTCAGCTGGAATGGTATAAGTGTGTCCTTTGTGTTCAAACTTTACAAAATGATGCAAAGTGGAAGAAACACAACCCATGACATGGATCCAAGGTTTATCAAGCAACAAGTTATATGGAATTCCCCCTCCAAACATAAAACAATTCCGAACAAAGGGGGCCCACGTGAACGTGAAGGATGACAGTTCCTAGTGTGGAGGTGATAGCATCATTGAATGAATGCAACATGACCGGATGTTTATGCATGTAATTTTTAGGTATGCGCATTTGAGCAAATGCATGGGATGAAATGATGTTAATGCTAGTGCCTCCATTAATCATCACATGGCATACCCGTATGTCATAAATGTGGATGGAGATGAAGAGGGATGGGTCCAGGTCATTGTTTTGGTGTGGCACGATCTCTTCCTATGAGAAGATAAGGGAGGCCACTTGGTGAACAAGATGGGGTGAAGATGAAGGTGGTAATTTTGTGAGAGAGGCTACATGATGGGGTGTGATAATGGAGGCTACGGGTGTAGGGTCATTGGGTAAAACCTCAATAGATTGAAGAACCTCCATGAGGGCTTGACAATGATATTCCCGAGGTTTGAGGAGGTCATATAAGGACATTTTGAGGGGAGATTGGTGTAATTGTTTGAGCATGGTGCGATGTGTGATGCTTATTAGAAATGGGGTATGTTGGTGTAATTTTTTAGGTATGAGGTTTGCACATGTTCCCTTAATTTCCATGTTTCATTTTTGCTCCAAAACATCTTTTTGGCTCAAGCTGGTGATCTGCAACTCATTTTTCAGTTAGATGCTTTCAAACTGCCCTCAATATTGTCATTTTTCCCTAATCTGAAACAAAATCTGAGTTGCTCTCTTTTTGTGCCCTAATTCCTTCCTTTTTTGGGCCATATCATTTTCCCCTTGTTAAATCATTCAAAAACTCATATTTTGGTCGATTTCCTTTTATGTGCAAATGAATTTCCAATCCCCTGGCCGAAATAGATGTAAAATCATGTTTCATTGGATTCAAAACTGAAAAATCCGCCTTCCTTGTGAAAAAAATTGATTTCAGAAGCATCCCTATGTTTTTACATTTTTATGGGCGTACGGGCATGTTCTACCCATCAAATTTATCATTGTAACGTTTATGTTGACGTGACAGGCTCTCATTGGTCAAGATATGTGGGAAAAACATTGCTAACTTGTCACTTTTTGAATTTTTGCAAAAGGAAAATTTTTGTCCATGGCCCCAAAGGAGGTCAAACTCTTACAATGGTGTGCTTACGTGTTTTGCACGAAATAATTGGTTGGAGGATCATCAGGTGGCGGGTCGCACTTAGATTTCTTGCTTTCATTTTGCAAAAATTCTCAAAATCCAAATTTTTCCCGAAGGCCTGCAAGGTGAATGGTATGGTGACACGTGGCATGGGAGGATCAAATGGCGCGGTGGATTTAATTTTTTTTCAAATTTTTGGGCTCAAGATGTCATGGAAAATTTTGACCCGAAGGCCCGCGCCCAATGGAAGGGCGACACGTGTCCGGGAGGTCAATCGGAAAGGCGATAATTGGAAATTTTTAAAGTTTTTGGCTTCAAAAATGCCAAAGGAAACATTTCGACCTGGCATGAGGCCCGCATCAAATAAAGCAAAATGACACGTGTGCATGGGGATGAATTGTAGGGTGGAGGTTTGGAGAAATTTTAAGTTTTTTTAAAACTTCACTTCACAAGGTAAAAAAAGAAAATTTTGGGGAACGCAATCTCCGCCACCAATGAAAGGGGGACACGTGTCCGAAAGGTGGCGGAGATAGGGAAAACGCGAGAGAAAGTAAAATTTTTCCAAACTTTGGCGAAAATCTTAAGGATGATCCGTGGAAAATTTGGAGGTGTGCCCCCACATCCAATCAGGGGGTGACACGTGGCATGTTTCAAAAGGGAAAGGAAGAAGTGTAGGCACGCAAGAGATTTTGTGCTCGTGGAGGAATGAGGGAATAATTGGCAGGGTCGGTTCCGCAGTGAATGGGAAACCGCCACATGGTAGAAGTGGCAGTGGGCGTTTGGGGCACGGAGCATTTTGAGAAAATTTCCTTTTCTCAAAAAAGTGGTAAAATGCATCAAATTGGCCCATGGTTTTGGTGAAGGCCGAACCATGGTGCATCTAGAGGCTTGCGGGGGAAAATTTTCAAAATTTTCCCAAGGTCAAAAAAGGTTCAAAACGCATTTTTTAAGGTTGGAGGCTCGGTCCAATGGTATTTGGACACGTGTCCACTTTATCCAAAAGTCAAAGAAGATATTTCTTAGCTTGCATGATGAATCTCATTAGGACATGTGGGTGGCACAAATTTAAAGTTGATTTTAATCAACGGTTGCTATGCATTTTCATTTTTGGGTGCCATTGGGGCTCCAAGATGTGTGGAATCGTCATTTTGCACCAAATCACATGAAATTTTATATGAATCTACATCCCTTCAGCCTTCTGAACACAATGGCACCATTCTTTTGAGCTGATTCAGTGCCTTATGATGTTTTTTGATGAAATTTTTCCCTCGACCCGTGAAAAACGTGAAAGGTGAAAGTAAAAAGTTGCAGAGTTAAAAATGGTGAGGGAAAAAGGTGAAAAATGATTGCAAATGCATGCTGGCATGGTGGAATGCCAAAAACATGACCTTGGGATGGATAAGGATCTGAGTTCATGCAATATTTTAAAATATTTGTGCATCTCTGGCATTTGGTGAGTTGTTTCACAGTTTTATATCATTTTTCATCAAATGGATAGGGTTTTGTAACAAATTTGATCCCTTTGGCATATTCTTTGCTTGGGATGCAAGGCTCCAAGTTGGCATAGGGTATATTATGTATTTTGGAGGAATTTTGTAGGGTTCTCGTTGACAATTTTGGAAAAGAGAGAAGAATTTTTACAGAGGAAAACTGGAAAAAGTCATTTTGAGAAACTGGAGAATAATTTCCTTTTGGAGAAACTGCCTGAGAGCCATTTTTGATTCCAGTTTGCATCAAATGTTCATCATGTTGAGCTAGTTTCAGCTGTAAATCCATCAACAAGCTTTGAGATTGTCTAAATAACATTCCCTTGCTGATATATTTGATCAAATTCTTGGATTAACTGGTTGGTAGGTTTTATCTCTTGGCAAAGCTTGCATACATTTGTATTTCAGTATGTTTTCAATTTATGTTTCATGCTCATGTTGCAATCTTGTGTTTGGGATATTTATTGGTCATACATGGTCTCATTTATTGTAGAGGGTTTGAAGGCATCTGTAATCTTCCATTTAGAAGAGCATTCATTTGAGTGGAGATAAACAGATTTAAATTCATCTTACCTTCCTTGTAAATTGAGGGTGTTTGTAAACCTTTGCATGTACCTCAGGTCATGATCTAACAAGGAGTTCTGAATGCTTTATTGATATTTTTCTTCAATCCTTTGTGGTAGGCTATCAAAGTTTGTATGGAATAGTGTAGATTTGGGCATCCATATGTGCACACATCCTGGTTGAAAGAGCACTTCAAATTCATTGAAATATCTCTGATGTTTAGGTGTTGTAATTCTTTTGCAAGGTTTCCCAAAGAAGGTGATGAATCCTAACTACTCTTGTCCCAACATCTCTCATCATAATTTCATTTTAAATTAACTCATCCTACCTACAATACCCCTACATCTACATTGTGTGTCCATAAAATAATTCAATCCTTTCACAAAATACACAAAGTTGATCGGGATTTTATCATGTCTTTAGCAGCCCTAGCCTTGTTTTGAGAATATTTCCATCATTTAGTAGTGAAAACACCTTTGAGTTTGGATAATGGATACTTGATCATGTTTTCACAAGGCCTCTTTCATATCATATGCAAAACACAAGGATATCTCCATCTCCTTACCATACAAGGGGGGTGCAATACAGGTCCTCTTACCTTGGTTGATAGGCACAACCTAAAATAGTGAGGGTTAGATCAAAACCCTCTTGAAGGTGCTATCCACTCCCTCAATTCTTGAATGCAAACAAGCAGATAGGTGTGATCCCCAGCTACAAATGACATACAAACCATATATCTATCCTTGAGTGTCTTGTGCAAGTTCATGATGTTGTTCAAGTTGTGAAGGAGATTAAATCTGATACCAACAGGTACGTGGGGCCATGGATAGTTATTTTAGGTATGGGTGCGAGATGGTATGTTGGGTATAGGATTGGTTGGTAGGTCGATTGCCTTTTCTTTTCCTTCTCTTGTGCATGTGTAGTGACGTGTATCATGTTGATTTGAGGGGAGTTAGCAAATGGAGAAGGTGTAGGATGAGTGGTATAATGACATGAAGGGAAAAAACCTACTGGAGGAGAAAATCCTTTTGAGGTGATCCGGCACAACAACATTGGGGTGGTAGCGTGGCAAGTTCTCTAATGTGAACCATATTAATTTCAAATCTTGGGAATGGCTCTAGGAGCCGAGGGGGTGGAGGTTGTGGTTGTTGAGTGGGCAGTGTGGGAATGGGTGTCGGTGAAGAAGGATCCTCATCAAGAAGGTCATTGTCATCAAAGTTGGTTTCTAGTGGACACAATTAGATAAGGACGGTTTTCAAGGCCTTGCAATTCTCCACATCATGCCCTAGCACATGATGGTATGCACAAATTTTAGTATCATCAAACCCTTTTGGCTTGGGTTTGAGGGGTCATAAGGTCGAGTGGTGGTAATGTGATAACAGAGGTCTCGAGGAGGTTGGTTAAAATTTGGGCATAGGATCCTGCTAGTGGATCACAATGGGAAGTGAACGTGGGTTTGGGTGTCTTGGTGTGGTTGATTGTCAAGAACTGTGTTTGGAAGAGGAGGAATGGATTGAGCTATGGGGTTAGTTGCCGGTGTGGTTTTAGGTATTGGTCATGTTTGTCTGGTAGGGGTACAATAGATGAACGGGTAGGAGGGTGTGTGGTTGTTTTGACTACCTTATTGTGGGGTAGTGGGGTTTTGTTTTGGGTTGCACTTTCTTAGGTAAAGGTGATGTGGGTGTACGAGGTCTAGAAGGAAAAGTAGATGGAGGAAGAGGGCGAGTTACCCACGAGGATAACAGGGGTGTTGTGAAGGTAGATGATGCGGGTCGTACTTGGGGTGTGAGGGACAATGACTGAAGTGTAGTGGGTAGTGAAGCAATAGCTGAGGGTATTGGAGGTATTTATGGTAAAAATAATGCAAGGTGCGGGTGTAAGTCGTGTTGTGTGCCTGGTAGGTTATAGGTTTGTGAGGAAGGAATGGGTTGTTGTGTTATTGGTTTATGGATGGGTGAAGGTTGCTTGACCATGTTGGGCAGCTGAGGTCTTAAGATAGACAAGAAAAGTGTGGGTGTGATTGGTGCGGTTGGGGTATGAGGTCGATGAGTTTGTTTCTTTGGTTTGGGTTTCGAGTAGGTGTGGTATTGATGTTGGAGGATGTAGCTAAATCCAGTTTAATAGGTGGATGAGTAAGGTTGGTGGTCGGGTGACCCCTAAAGTGGTAATAGGTTTAGTTGAGGCAAATGTTGTAGGTGTGGGTTTGGGTTTAGATGTAGGTTGGGTTATGGGTAAGGGTGTGGTTTGAGCACTAACAGGTATCGTGGAAGGGGTTGTGATAGAGGTGGTTGTATTTGGTTTGATTGGTCGAAATGTGTTTGGGTAGATAATGGGGTATCGGCGAGGATATCTACATTTGTGTTGAGACGGGGAGTAAGAGGCACCCCATAGTAAAGCCCTATCCACATAATCTAAGTGATCGGCCAAACATGAGAACAACACATCTATGGGTGGAGTTGGTGAGGACCTAATGGCAATTCCCATAAAATGTGTCTTAGAGATGAGAAATTGGCTAGCTTCAACTTCCATGGGTAAGAGAGTCGAAAGTAGGTCAACGGGGTTTTAAGTAGCTAATGGAGAATGCTTGCCAAGAGGCAAAGGTATCTCAACTGGGTCGATGATAGGTGGAGGAGATGATGGGAGCTCCTCTATAAGTGGAGGAACAAATGGATGTGATTTTGTGGGTGGAGGAGGCAATGGGTGCTCCTCTGTGGGTGGAGGAGATAATGGACCTCCTCTTGTGGGTGGAGGAGGTACTATAGGTAAAGGTTCTCTAAGTGGTGAAGCTAGGGGTGAGATGGGCTCAATGTTAGTAGAGACCCTCCGTTGGTGATAAAGGAGATGAAAGGTGTTCCTCTATTGGGGAAGGAACATGGGAGGTTGGTTCCAATGCGGAAGGAGGATTTCGGGCTAGGATCTCCTCTATGGAAGGAATATGGGGTAATTAGGAGGTGACATGTACCTTGTTAAAGATAGCGTGAACCTCACGGTATATGGGTATCATGAGTTGATGTCTCATTGGTTTGATTAGATGAAGGGGCATGGTTGGGAAATGGTTTTTTGAAGATTTGTAGATTTTGGTTAGGGGTGGCATTGGGATTATCCATAGTTAACTCACCTTTCTCGAGCATTTCTTGGACAATATTTTTGAAAGTGATGCAATTGCCATCACTATGACCCTTTACTCGATGATAGTTACAGAAATCATGTTCTTTATACCATGTGGGCATGGGGCGAGCAGGGTCAAAACCAGTGTGTGGTTTTATAGGTGGAAGGGTGATGGATCCATATTTGATAAGCTTTTCTAAGATAGAAGAGTAAGGTTCCCCAATTGGGGTATATTTTCACTGCTCTCATCTGAATTGAAAAGTCTAGACAGGTGAGAGATTAGATGAGGGTGTAGCCTGATTTAACGATGAGCTGGGCCGACCTTGAGTACCACTACATTATCGTGCCCTTAGCTTTTGAATAATTGGTTTGTGGTTTGGAAAAATAATAGGTATCATTCAACTTGAATGCCAAATTCTTATTGCGTAATTGGATTTTCTTCTCTTTGATGGCCCGAATCTCTAACTTTTGTGCCATAGTGAATGCCTCATCGAATGTTCGAAAGGTTTGGACCTGCAAGGTCGGGAGATATTTCTAGAGGAATCCCATGTGAAGATCTCGATGAGTTTAGTTTATGGCAGTTGGAAGGTAAGTTGATTGATTAGGCTACACTAGCGAGTGACAAAATCTATGATAGATTCATCCTCATACTAACGTGTGGAATATAGATTGGTCATGGTAACCTTCTTGATGATATTGATAGAGAAATGATCCAAGAAGGCTTGGGCTACTTGATTAAATGAGAATATAGAGTGTTTAGGTAACCCACTATACCAATCTAATGCAGGTCTAGTGAGGGACATGGGAAAGGTTCTCAAAAGAAAGGCATCATCATGAGCGATCAGATAACACCCGTGTTTGAATGACCGCAAATGTTGTTGTGGGTATTCTTTGCTATTGAAACGATTGAATTTAGGCATTTCCCAATGAACAGGTATGAACGGATAGGTGAATAAGCTCGTTGCAAAATATCATCGTAGGTGAGAGTGTTGCATGGGAGACGAAAACTAATGCCTTCAATGTCCGCATATTTTCTAACATCAATTTAATTAGGTCATTTGTGGGATGTGATGATTAGATGCCTCCGTAGCGTGAGAAGGTGGGTTTTGGGCATATAACGGGGTGGCACTCTAGTGTGTGGGGCTGCCATGTAGGGTGGTGGAGAAGAAGGAAGTGAAATAGGGGTACATACCTGGAATGAATAATGGATGAAAAAGGAGGTTGTTGGTAGTATGCATATGGGGGTGGAAGGGTCGTGGTAACCCTAGTGGCAATAAGGGCTAAGATTTTGGAATGGAAAGAACCACATTCTGAAATGGGGTAGGGGTCACCAACACTGGAGGTGGTAATGTAGCTATAGGTATGTGTGAGACATTAGGGGTAGATGAGGTTGTGTTTGGGGTAGTCGTCGAGGGTACAGTGGATGTAATGGGTGCCACAGAGGTAGAAGACGTGGCAGTCATAGCGGGTATAGGACCTAACTATGAAACGACTAGGGGTAAGGTGGATGCGGGCATGGAGCCAGATGGGGCCGATGCGGGAGTGGGTGCGAGAGTCGAGGGATAGATATGGGCATGTCGTATATCAACTGACCCAAGGTGTCTTGAGTGGATGAGTGGGAAAGGTAAAACTGCAAGGCGGTAAGGTTTTGGTCAAGGAGTCGTGTGAACTCCTCATCTCCGGTAGCGAATAGTAATAGGATGGATGGGATCCATGGCCGATGATAAAATAGAAGGTGGTGAAGGACTAGGTGGGAGTGGTTGACAACTATCGTGAAATATGAGGGTGCTTTCTTATCTTCGGGTCAGCACCATGTGAACTAAGATCGATCGTAGGGTTGCTTCTCTGTAAATGACACAGAGAATAGCAAGAATAGGTGAATCTAGCCACAAAAAGTGGATTAAGCGCAAATGGTGGCTAGAATTTGAAATAGGGTAACCGATGTCGATTAGGGAAAATCGATGCTAGTGAGGGGTAACCGTTGTTGGTTCTTTGTGAAAATGATAGTGAGTAAACAACGAGGCAGAAGGTAAAATCTGACAGGTATGCCAAATATGAGATGTTTAAAACATCAATGGGAATAATGATAAGTGACGTGAGACTGTGAAAAGTGGAAGAAAGTGAAGTAAAATTTCCTTTTGAGTAGGTTAGCAAAAGGACCTGGAACCGATGTCGGTTAGGTATAACCAATGGTGGTCAGAGGTAACCGATGATGGTTACTGTGAAATTGAAACAATGATGAAAGAAAGTGGTTGTGAATTAAAATCTGATGTAGAATCAAACCCAGAATTCTAAGAATGATGATGATATGGCATAAGCACACTTAGGTGAAGTTGGAATACACCAGCTGTGATAAGGAGCATGCAAGGATGAACAAAAAAGTGATGAACGTGATCTCTCACCTCAAAATGCAATCCAAGAAAAAACACTAAGAAAATGCAATCCTAGGAGTGCCCTTTCTATTATATATTTTAGCTTATGTTATTTAGGGACTGACACATGAATTGTGAAATAGAGTTTTTGGTGAGGATGGCTTCCTACAAAGAAGGAGATCTAAAAGGTGAGGTTTCAGGTATGTTATGGTGGGGGTGGGCTTCGCTCAAGTAGACTCGGCAGAGAAGCGAGCTAGGAGTCCCACCGTGCATGATTGTGTGATCACATACAACTTATTCTAGGTAGGATGTTGTTTAAGAATGTATGTATTTTGAATTTTTGTGTGGTTTGGTAAGACTCAGAGAAAGAGAAAAGGATAGAAGTGATTTTCTATGATTCATTTGTCAACCATCAGCTGGGCATGACTTCCAACGTATAGGTTGCCCTCAATTAATGTGAGCTAATGCAATAAATCAGAATGGAATGCACTTATTTTTAAACCCAAATCGAAATGTGAAATTGGATGACACAATAAAATGAAGAGGAAGAGGGATGCTCTTTCACTACAATGCAAAAACATGAAGAAATGGTTATTTTTAATTACACCAAAAGAAAAGGTTCCTTTAGAGAAAATAGAAAGAAGAGGTGGGTTACCAAGGAAGAAAATTAGTGTGTACACTTTTCAGAAGGGAAACAAACACACAAATTTTTCCTAGGAATGAATGAAATGTAAGGAACCCCAGATGGGTCCCACCGGGTGTGCCAAAATGTTTCACCTAATTCTTATATCATTTCTTTGAAGTGTTGACAAACAGATAGGGTAACTGGGCATAGGAGGAATACTTGTTCAAATGTTGGTTGATGGGTTATTGTGCGCGTATGACTTCCAGATCCACAGCTGATCATGAGAGATTCCTTTTGGCTAGGAGGAACTACCTGTAATGAAAACAAGACCACTAGAAGGAATTAAACAATATGGGTAGTGAACTGCCTAGCATATGCTAGATCTAGGAAGTATGATACTTCCTAGATGGCTATCAGTCCACTATTTTAAACAATTTAATATTGTAAACAAAGTAAATATGATTTTTATTTAAAATTATTTAGGTATCTCACTTAAAAACACAATAAGAAATAGGTCTAATCTAACAGCTAAGCTAGAATAGAATCCAAAGGTCAAATGATTGGTTCTAGGTCTCTGCAGGTTTGATAGAGGTCTCGAGTAGATCACAGGTGAATGGGGTGAGATGAAATTTGGTGGGTAGGTCTCTATTCTAGGCTATGTGGGAAAATACAGAGACCGGTGTCGTCAGGGGTGACCGACGGTGGTTAGGTGTAACCGGTGTCGGTTACTGTGAGATCTGAAAATGTCACAGAACAAGCTATGGTCTCCTTTGTGATTACACAAAGGACTTTGGTGAGTCGGGGTGAAATATTGGGTTACTGGAGTAGGATTTTACGAGGTTTTAATGGGTATATGGAGGTGAAAATGTCGAGAAGGTAAATAGGGGGCAAGATAAACAATGGATGATAAAATGATGATGAAATGAAATAAACCAGGAAAGTATGATGTTATACTTACTTGGATTCCATTCCCGAATGCCCGTGTGTGTGATGGATGGAGGTACGATGATGGTTTTGAAGGTTGTAAGTGATCACCAACTGAATAAAATCTTCTACATGGGCTGCATGTACACTTTTCTTTCTAGATAGATCGATCATGGTCGGGATGGTCATGCAGAGAAGATGCTCAATCTCCTTCCTTGCATGTGAGTTTTCACCGAATTTACTCTCTCGAAGATGCGTTATCTCTCCGAGATGTTTTCTTGCTCATCAAATTTCTCCCAATGTTTTCCAACCTTGAGAATAAGGTAGTTTAGGGGTTAAAATTGGTAACCGATGGTGGTCCGTTATTAACCGATTTACTTAGGGGTAATCGACATTGGTCAAGGTAGGATTTCCTAGGTTTACTAAACTATGGAGATCCTCCTGATTTCCTTAGATCTCATGCCGTTATCCCACAGATTAGATTGAGAGCCTCTTGTGAGCATGTGGGAATGTGGTTAGAGGGAATGTAGGGATTGATTTTTAGGGTTTGGGTAAGTCTTAGTTAGTTATGGTAACTTACCGAGAATAGGTCTTAGGTTGAGTATGTTTGATGAGGTGTCTAAGTGAAGTGTATGTGTGATATTATTTAAATAAAATATTAAAATAATAAATATAGTGAGGATAATGCATTAATTTAATTTAATTAATTAAATTAATATTAGTGTGGTGAAGGGGGTCATAACTAGGTAAATGTAATAAAGGGTGCTTATATGTCGAGGGACCAAAGGGAGTGTGACCTAATTTTAGTGTCTACACCAACCATAATGGAATTCTAGGTGAATTCAACAAGGTCACCATGGCAACTTGTTTTATTGTGTTGTGTGTTGTTTTGTTAGGGATTCCCATGGGGGATCACCTTTACATGTGACCATGGGTTTGTGTATTTTATTATGTGTTTCTTTTTATTATTGTTGTATGTATTTTATTAGTAATGTGTTCGTTTCTTTTAATTAATTAAAATGTGGTAGATTAATGTGAAGAATCATATGGTTAAAATTTAAATAAATTAAATTGGGATATGGGAATGTAATAATGGAATTTGTTGGTTGTTTGTATTAAAAATGTAAGGGATGTGTAAGTTGTGTTAGAGTTTGTGTAAGTCACTTTTGGAGTATGAAATACTCCACCTCCATGACAAATTCGAAATTGTCCTTGGGGGCTGGTTTTGAGGCTTATGGGACAAGTAAAACTTGTCCCATGCGTCTAAATTTAATTTACCAACCATACTTATGGTTGGAGAAGTGATTTATGACTTTTATAATGAATTTTATTAATCATATTGCTTTGTTTTGATTGCACTCTCTTACATTTTATTTATTTTGTTGTCCCTTGAGGTGTGGGATTTTTGGAGTGTGCAAGTAACTTGTCATATTTTCACCCACCTCTTTATTGTGCTTGGGAGAATGGATTTTGTCTTTTGTGTTTGAATTGGAGGATGTGTGATGTGGCATCCTACATGGATCCACATCATCCTCTTCTCTCCCTCTTCTATATAATTCAAACTCCTTGCTTGTTTTGGGCTTGTTGAACCTTTTACATTCTTCCTGGGGCGCATTTTTGCTAGTTGAGATTTTGTGGACCTGTGGAGGAATTTGGAGATAACTTCATACTTGGAATTGTTGTTTTGAACTGTGTTTTTGGCATTTAAAGCTTGTTGTTGGAAACAAAAGTAACCATGGAGAGGTAGAATTTAAGTCTTTCTTTTACGTTGTTATTTACTTGTTGTGCTGTGTGAATGGTGTATGGTTTGTTTTATTTATTGGCTGGTTGGATAGACTGCCATAGGGATGGTGTAGGAGAAGGATATGGGGAATCCATGTGGGGGCATAAGGAATGCCATTGGTAGCAGAGTTTTGTGGAGGGAGTTTGGGTTTCAGATCCACCATAGAAAATAAATAGCTTGCATTTCTTACTTTGTGGGGGCAATAAGGAAATATGTGGGGGCATAAGGAGGGATTTTTTGGGGCATAAGGATATGTGTGGTGAAATTTATTGCGCTTTGTTCGTGTGGATGCCCAATTCCCAATTGGGAGGCATACGTAGCTTCCAAGTTATAGATCTTGCTCCTTTGGCTTGCATGATCAAGCTCGAGTTATGTTTTGGAATGTTGTCAAATGCAGCCAGAATTGTTGTTTTATGTTGAATTGTGTTTTAATTTGTGATGTGTATGTTGAAATAATGTTGTGTGTTGTGGAAGCTAGTTGTTTCCATGGGTTGAATTACACCTCTTATTGTATTTTGGTTGGGGATCAGGGGCCAATGATGAAGGAAGGCTTGTCCTTTCATTGGATGTCTTGGTTGGGTGGAGAGCATTGCCTTTCCCCCACTTTTGTTGTGATCAAACTGGAAGAAAAAGGAAATTTGCATGTTGCTATTCTAGAGCAAGGAAAATGTAGTTTTGCCAGCCCCTTGAGAGATATAATTCATTTGTAATCCTTTCCCACTTGTTGTGGATGAAATTGTAATATGTATTTTGTGAAGAAAGATGTATGTAATTTGATTATGAAGTTATATATTTGAATTGTGAAAGACATTTATATCCTGTTCTGTTTATTGGAAAGAAACAGAATTTTGTTATTGCATTCAACATGGAAAAATGTAAATATTTATAATTGAAGTTAATAAAGAGTTGAAATAAAAAATTTTCATATGCATTGTTGGATTGAATTCAATGTTTGATTGTATGACAAAAGAGATAGTTAGATCTCTATTTGGAAAGAGAAAATGTACGTGAAACAATGTTGTATTTTTGTATATTGGGAATGTGTGTGATTGAAATTTAGTATTTTCTTTGGATTCGTAATGGTGGTTTATAAACAACTCGAATGTATTAGATTAGTTTAGAAATGAAATTTCACATTTGAAGGATAAAATTTGATATACAGATTTAAAAGAAATAGATCTCTGTTATAAACTTTAAAGCTGGCAAGTAAATTTAATTAAAATGTATAGTTCAGACCTGCACTTAATAATCAACTTGGAATTGGTATAATTTAACATGCTAAGCCATCAAGGAACTCAATTGACAAAGAACACTTAAGAAAACAATTTTAAACATTGTTAAAACGAGCCAAATCTCTTCCACAGCCATTTTCTGTCATGTGATGGAAAAATGTATATTGAAACTCAAACAAGTAAATTTACCTTCCCTAAACACTTTAAACCCTCCCTAGAGAAATCCTCCATGTTTGTTTGGCATGTTGAGTGAAGGAGGAGATCCAATTTAATCAAATTTGAAAGTTGGAAATTACCAGTTGGCTTTTTAAAAGCCTGCAGATCCTTTTTGAAAAATTGACCCCTTAAACTTCATCAAAATGTAAAATTTATGTTTCTTGTGCAAAGAGGGCATCAAGATCTTTCCAGAAAGTCCTCATTTTCCCAAAACTGAGCTTTCTAGAAAAATTTATGGCACTTTGAAGTTTTTTTGCCTTGGTGGGAAAATTTGGGAAAATTTTCTGATGGGCCCATGGCCCGAAAATTTCCCATTGGAAAATCCTTAGAAAAATTTTGAAAATTTTGCTTGGGAAAATTTTATCTTTTCCTTTTTTGGCCCGTAGCCAATCAGAGGCTGCCATGTGTCCTCACGAGGCAATGGCGGAGGCACGACATCATTTATGCCCTTGGGCCTTTTAAAAAAATTTGGGGAAAATTTTTGACTTTTACCTGCCCGCAGCCCCAGTAACCAACCGTAGAGGTGCCACATCGCACCTTGGGGGTGACAAAGAGGAGGGAGAAATTTTTTGATTTCAAGTTTTTCTTTTGGAAAATTTTTCTTAAAATTCCCGCGGCCCCGCACTCCCACCCTCGCTTTGGGATTTTCTCCTCCGCGGACGCGCGGACCCGCATGTGCCTTTTTCCCTTATCTCCCCTTCGAAAATTCCCTCCAAGACTCCCGCCACCCCACTCCTCCCTAACTTCTTCCCCGCATTGGTTCATTGAATGCCATGTGTCTTCCGGCATTGCAAATGGAGGCATGGGAAAAAAGGTGAACTTTTCCCTGCATAGGGAAAAATTTCAAATACTGCCCACCCTTCCCTCTCTTCCTTCCCGCTTTGGCTCATGGAGCGACACGTGCCCTTGGCGGACCTTGCGCAGCGCACGGTGCAACTTGCATTTTTACCCCACACAAAGGAAAAAGTTTCTAAACCTCCCCGCACTCCACCAACCCACCCCTTTGGGAAATTTTTCTTCCCTGGGCCCGCACATCCGCCTTGGGGGAAAATTTGACCTCTAAAGTCTCGCTTGCCCATATCTTGAGTTTCTAAAGGAGTTAGGAGGACTTCTTTATATCACCGGAAAGGTGAGAAAATTTCCTATCCAATGGGAATGATTTAGGGAAATTTTGAATACATTAAGTATGAGAAAAATCAAGTTGAAACTCTGAGCCTGTTAGAGAGTGGGTAAGGAGTTAATTTACCCCCTGAACCTAACTGAAACTTCTAACCCTAAAAGTTGGGCCTTGTGACCCCTGATTAATATAAATAAAGGAAAATTTTGTTCTAGTGGATTTGAATTGTTCCAAAATCTATTAGTGGTAGTTGTTGCCTTGCAACCTGGTTGTTGACACTCTCAATCAAGTTCTGGGAGTGGGTAAGTGAGACCTTACTCTATTGATTTTAAATATGTATTCCTTTCCCCACTGTAATTTAACCCTGCTCTTATCTTGATCTTGTGGAATTAAATACCTTGGGTATTTAATTGTTTTGGTCCCTTAACCCTAAAATTCTAATCAGGAAATATTTAGCTTAATGTCAGTGTAATCAGTAATTAAACTGATCCCTAGGGAGATTTGAGCTAGGTGTGGACTTATTACACTTGTTGCTTTATAATGTGAAATTAGTAATTATTATAATGGGAAAATTTATCAGTTGAATTTAATTGTCTTTGAGGCTTTGGTCATTAACTCCTAATAAAACAATTATTCCATAATTTTCTAACTAAACCTAGGTTGTTCATGGGTCTCAGGTGGGTTGTTTTTAACTTTGCATCATAGTCCACCGGTCCACTTCCACACTGGAGTGAAGGATCGGTGGTATATGTGGCTCTAGTTCGTGGATTTGGTTTTTCTTGAGGTAGAGGTAACACATGAGGTTATGGATCGTGTGGTACGGGTCCACACCAACCCCGAACATTTACATGGAGATGTCTCTTTGTCTTCCAAAATATAGGGGCATAGAGGATGCTTTGCTAAATATGTACACATGTGTGAGATATTGTGGTGTGCAAAAGAAATCATGACTTCTAAGTTCAAGGCTATCTAGTTTTCCACTACATTGGAAGGATGCACACACAGCTTGGTACAAGAAGTTTGAACCTCGATCAAACCTACATAGATTATGCAACATTAAAATATGCTTTCCTTAAAGAGTTTTATATCCCTAAATTTGAGTAGAGTAGTATAAATGCGTTCAAGGATATTAAGAAGGAACTTCTAAAAGTGTTTGGGAGTATGATGCATGTTTCAAAACACTTTTGTCTAAACTTTCTTATGATATTCATGCAAGACAACATGCACAATGGTTTGTTAGGGGTTTGATCACACCTTTTAGAAGGGAGTCATCACATAAGACATACACCGATCTGCGTGAGGTGCTTGAAGTAGATTTGCATGCTAAGGTAGTTAGGAGTATAGAAACTGGGTAAGCCCATTCTTGGAAGAAAAAAATATAGCTATGGTAAAGTAGTTAGAGAAATTATCATCCAATTCAACACATAAGATGTGCACTAGAATTTGGTGACATGATTGTGAAGTAGAAGGGTGCACTAAGGATAGTTTTCTCCACAGATCGGTCTTCATTATTTTTAGACTGTGAGATATGTCATTTGGACCATGATTCCAAATCACTACCATTTATTACAAAGACATGATAAGGAAGAATGTATCCTACTATTGTAAAATTTTCTAGTCCATGAATCATGATACAAAAGACTGTAGGTTGATTGGTTAGATCCATAACGGTATATATATTCATGTGCAATAGATGGAGTATCATATAACTCAAGGAAAAGGTGAGAACCAACATCGTGATCACATTCAATTGTGCTATGATCGTAATGAGGGGTACTTTGAAGGAGGTCATGACAGGGGTTGAGTATACCGATTGATTCGGGAGTCAATGCCATGGTGGTGGACAAGGTGAGTTTCCTCACGGAACATGCTTTACATGTGGATCACTTGACCACTACAGCGTGAATTTCCTCGAATATTACTTGCTCTTTTATGTGAAGAATCATAGCTATGAGGAATTCCTAGACTTATATGAGCATCTTAGTAAGCAACATAAATAGGAGAACAAGGGCACAAGGATGGTTAGAATACAACACACTGTGGAAAATCAATGGATGCCAAAGTTGGCACCAGAACCTAAGGTATTACCTGTGAATATTACTACTCATGCCGAAGTGGCATGCACGAGGGAGGCGTTATAGCATAATCCTACCATCACTAAGGAGGATGTTTTGTATTCCACGTACGGATCCTACACATTAGAAGGAGGTTTATCAGGAGACCATGGGGGTACTCAAAAATATTTAAGGTGAAATACAATGTTTAAAGTAGCAATATAGAAAATGGAACAAAAAAAGGCAATAGAGATGGTCCAATCGATATTGATGAATTGAGAGAGGTATGCAAGATGTTGCTTCAGGATAATATCATTCCATTACTAGGGAATTGCTAAAGGGGAAAACTCTATGTGCGGATATTGATAAAAGGAAATAGATCATGCATGTTAATCTTCCCCTCATAGCTTAGATTATGAAAAGGAAATCAATTTGAATGTTTTTGTAGATGGATGGCTTTTGAGAAATATATTGATCGACACATGTGTGAAGTGAATGTTCTTACTTTTGATGCATGGGTACGATGATGGGTAGATCCCCACCGTAGCCATCCTATAATGTGTTGTTTATGGCTAATCAAAATAAGGCTACTCCCGTCATAGTTTTAAAGGATGCATCCATTATTATACAAGGTGCCAAGTTCATAGGGGACTTTGAGGTGTTCGCACTTACGTAGCGTATAGCTTCCCACCTCTACTTGGGTGCCCTTGGTGTTATGAAAATAATGTTGATCTATGGTTCAACAAGGGATATATAAGTTTTGAGAATAAGGAAGAAAGAGTTATTATCCCTTTAACATATGGGAAATCATGCCTTATGTTGAACCTTTGAGTGAGGAAGATCTAAACAGATTTATGTACACGCTCATTCGGGACCCGAAAGTACTTGAGTCATTTAAAGAAGGAATCCTCTAGTGGAAATATGCATAGTCTATTAGTGATACCGCAAGTATTGCTTGTGATAATTGGGCACATGAAACCTATGATCTGTTTGGGCGCGATGCAAGGAGCACATTCGCATGGAAGAAAAAACCTCGTTGTATTAGGAGAATAGGTAGTAACCCTATACCTCGGTACACTAGAAGGAGACCCTATGGTATTCCTACGTACCGTGGCGGGGTAGTGGAAAATCATGTTGAAAGGGGAAATATGTTAATGTATACCTGCGCAGACAACAACATGCTTTGGTGGATGGTTCACAAGTGATAGTCTTATAGAATGGACTGAAATCATAGTTTCTCTAACTACTTGCGGTTCTTTAGAGAAACATACCTACTCAAATCATCATATATCATGGTATTCAACCCGTTCAACACCATGTTCAATAGTGAGAGACTCGGATAGTGGAACAGAAGCTTTACCAACTTCACTATGGGTGCGTAAACTTTATTCCACTTTACAAGGTCAGCATGCATGCTTGGTATGTTTATGTGGAACTACATAGGTAAAATGGAAATTGGTAGACCTTGGTTGCATAGATGACCCAAAATTTTGACTATTTCTCTACTAAACCTCCTGCGGTATGTATGCATTATAGGTTATAAAGCATTTAACTATGGGAGACAAATCAAAGGCTGAAAAACTTATTCAAGAGTTATTTGGTGAGAAAGACTCAGAGCTCATTTCAATGAAATAGAAGAAATGGATGCCACGCTACTTAAGTTCACTTACATTGAGAAGGAGAAAGGTAAGATAATCTACCTAGTGGATGATGAAGAAGTAGAAAATATGGATATAAATCATTCATCGTGTACACATGAAGTTTTGGATAGTGTGGATAACAATGTGCGTGCCTATCATGAAGATTGGCACGAGATATCCGAACCTAAGGAGGTAATAATTGGGGATTATTGGTATGATTATGAAGTGGAAAATATAATTGAAATACTATGAGACTTTCCTAAATTATTCCCTAGGGGATACCATGAGTTAAAATGAGTGCATGAGTCATTAGGAGAGATGAAGGTTAAGCTAAAGGAATGGGCGTGCCTTGATCATCGAAGAAGACCTTACAAGATGAACCCTAACCTATGCATAAAAGTTAAGGAAGAAATTAAAAAAATGTTAAAATCTAGCATCATTAAGCCCCTATAGGTATCTAAGTGGGTTAGCTACATGGTAATCAAAGTATAAAGAAGGATAGTCGATTAGGATTTGTGTGGATTATAGGGAATTGAATGCTGCATGTGTGACTGATCCTTTTCCTACGCCTTTTACATAGAAAATATTAGAAGGCGTTGCAGGTGTGAACTTTATTCTTGTATGAGATGGATTCTCTGGGTATAATCAGGTTCGAATTACACAGGAGGATCAAGAGAAAATGAATTTCACCACTGAATGGGGAAGTTTTACATATATTGTGATGTTGTTTGGTTTGAAAAACACACCGATGTATTCTCACACATAGTGGTTCAAGCATTCAAGGAATTTATTCATAACTTCTTGTAGGTTTATTTAGATGATTGGATGGTGTATGGACTTGTTAAGAATCATTGTGATAATTTGCGCTTAAAGTTTGAAAGATGTAGGTAGTTAAGCATCTCTTTAAACATAAAGAATTGTGTATTTACTACGCCTTTTCGAATTTTGTTAGGACACATCATCTACAAGGAAGGTTTGTTAGTGGATCCTACTAAGGTTGTTGTTATTGTAGGTCTTGAAGAGCCTACCGTCAAAGTGAGGTGTGCATTCTTGGGTCACACAGGTATTATAGAAAATTTATCAAAGGACATGAAAATATTGCCGCACCACTGGAAGAGTTACTAAAAGGAGAAGGGATGTTCTGCATAGGGAGAACCACAACAACACACATTTGAGGCGTTAAAGGAAAGACTTACCACAACGCCTATTCTACATTTTCCTTCATAGATCTAACCATTTCATGTACATGTGGATGCCTCTAAGCATAACCATTGGCATGATGTTAACTCAGCCTAGAGATGGTATTATAGATCATCCTATATGTTTTTCTAGTAGAAAATTGACTCTATAAAGTGGAATTATACAAAATGGAGTGTGACGCCTTTTCGATGATCTACATGCTACATAAATTCAAACAATATTTTATAAAGCAACACCTTTGTGCTTTATACTTGCTTTCACATGGCATTAAATTATTTGGTAAATAATTCCATTTTACAAGGGCACACATGTCGATGGGTGCTCTTATTCCAGAATTTGATTTCAAAGTTGTGGTAAAACTAGGTAAAAGTAATTCTAATCACGAGACCACTTATCACAAATCTAATTAGGGGAGGATGCACAGACAATTGAAGATACAATTCCAAATGCACAGCTTATACAAGTTCAATGATGTACCTTCAATTAGAGGACATTGATGTATTTTTACGCACATTTATGGTGCGAGAAGGAATGAAGGCATTAGAGAAGAAATAAAATGATATTCACACGACACCCTTTATGTTGATCAATGGTGATTTGTATAAACTCGATCAAGATGAAGTATTGCATCGGTGTGTACTAGAACATGAATGCCAAGATATCATAGAAGAGTCTCATGGTGGTATTACAGGTAGGCACTATACGGTGACGCCACCACACGTAATATTATACTCATAGGATTATGGTGGGAGACCCTATACAAGGATTGTAAATAGTATTATAAGGCTTGTGATCACTATCAATGCCTTGTAAAAATTGGGAAAAGAGATGAGATGGTTTTAAGGCCTATTGCTAGTGTAGATTCATTTGAGAAATGGGATATAGACTTTGTGGGTCCTATTTCACCAGCCACGCGTAGAACTAGATCGTGCTATATCATCACTTGCACAAATTATCTTACAAGGTGGGAAGAATCGGACTCTACAAAGGATTATACAAAGAGTTCTGACAACAACCGTGTTCTTATGGAAAAATATTCTAACAAGGTATGGATGTCTACCAAGTTTGAAAAGTGAAAGGATCACACACTTTTGAATGAAACAATCAGATTATATTGGATGAATTTATGGTTGCACATCATAGGATTACGCCCTATCATCTGCAAGAAAATGGTATTGCTTTGAGGCCTTTAAAAACTATTGAGCCAAACTTTGACAAAAATTTGTGATGTTGGAAGGAAATATTGGAATGATAAATATTTTATTGTTCTTTGGTGTACCAAATAACCTACAAGAGGTTGAACAAGGCCACACCCTTTCAAATAGTGTTTAGTGTAGAAGTAGTTCTTCTTATGGAATTCATGTTACCTTCTTTGTGTATTGGGTGCCTTAGACATCTAGTTAATGAGTAAGCATTGGAAGAAAGAATTGAAAATTTAATCCGATTGGATGAAAGATGCTCCATAGCACGTTGGAGTCATAACAAGGAAAATGCTACACATGAGGCATGCCATGACAGGGCACATCGGGGACACGAAGCTTGAGCTTAGACATATGGTGCTTCTTTATGATTCTAAGTTTTTGTGCCATCTAGACAAGCTTAAAGTGCATTGATTGGGACTATATGCTATCACTCATATACTTGAATCGGACATGTGTTAGTTAGAGATGCTTGATGGAATATAGTTACCTAATTACTTCAATGGGAGTAGGCGGTAAGCCTATTATAAATAAGTCTTCTTGGTGTTTGTAATAAGGCGGTATTTCCATCTAGAATAGGAATTCCTTTTGTATTTCCTTAATGTATTTCCTTATTTGTCCTACAATTTTTCAATTTAGTTTGGTGTTTTGTGTAATAAGTGCATTTACATGCTAGAAGCTACTTACAATCTAAAGTATTTTTATGCGCAAAAGACTACACATACCATTGGTGTGGGGGTGATTTTTATTTTTATTCGAATTGGATAGACATGAGAAAAAAGCTGCTACATGTGTTATTCAAGTATGGAAAGGAACTCAGAAAGGAGATTTCTTCTAAAGAAAACCATAGATGGAAATAAGTGAAGGGACAATATAATGCAAGGTAAGTAGCGGCCATGGAAACTACTAGGGAAAGGCACAAGGATGAGGTACTTGGGCGCATGGAAGCATGTTGAAGAGAATTCTCAGTAGCCTGTAAGGTAGGAAGGTGCACTAGAAGGTTATAGCTTTAGGGTGCAAAGATGTACCATGTGCAAATTGTGCAAAGGGTCGATTAATGATAGGATTGTTGGTGGTTGAAGAAGCAATAAATGCACTAACATTTTTAAAATATGTATAAGGACATGATGTAGAGTCATTTTTACCTTTGTGAATACAAATATTTGAGCGAACTACGTGTAACCAAGCCAAGAAAATCATTTGGAGGTGTGGAGAGTTGTGAAACCAGACGTGGAGAGCATACTATTACACGGAAGAGGCTTATGTCCCCATTGGTGAAGGGTTTGAGTGAAGCGAAGTGTTAAGAAGGAGCTAGGGCATGTAGATTTGGGATAGGGTTTGAGTTTAGTTGTTATAGATGAAAAAGATGGATTTTTACAATGGCACCTAAGAAAGCACCTTTAACAAACCCAAAAGGAAATAAAAAGTAGAAGTAGAGGTTGAGATTGCTCCCGAGAGAAATTTTTCAGAGACGTAATACCCGTAAGGTGTAATAGTCGGTCAGGATTGGGATTCACATGTTCGACGATGCAAGATAAGTGATTATAACCATCATACCTCTGAAAAAAGTAGAATTGGATGTTTTTAAAAAAAAAAGACCACCAAGAACACGATAGATGATATGCTAGTATATGATGACGTTGGAGAGAAGTTATTGAAGAAGGTAAGAGTTTATCGCTTATATGAGCTCCTTATTTTGGAAAACCGGAGGCTTGATACTAATGGTTAATGAGTAGAGTTGATTAGGAATTTTTCTATTTTTCTAGATGAAGACTAAGGATCACAACAGCTATGATTGCAACATTGATGGGGATGAAGGGTACATGGTCGGATATTGTAAGTGATCTAACTAATAAAGTAACTTTGGTAGCCACTAGTAACGAGTTTGGATACTCAAAATGTTTACACGACATGGATATAGATAAATTGAAAAAGTATCATGTAGTACAAGAAACCATGCATCTACTCACCAAGTTAAATGATCAAGAGAGATGGTCACAGGTAAACACAATGTGGCTACATGTTGCAAAGAAAATGTTAGAGGGTGAAATTTACAACTTGGCAGGCTACATTGCAGAAACCATTGTTGAGGAAACATGCACAAGACAAAAGATAAGTTTTGGTGCTATTTTCTTGTCTCTTGTCTTTGTTGAAATTGGAGTGCCCGATGGGCCAAAGAACAAGGTTTGGGAATATCCCATAGAGAAGAAGTCTCTCGCAGAGAGGTTTGAGAAATACTTGTGTGAAGGGTCAATGAGTAGGTCATTTAATAAAATTTCAGAGATATGGTATGACCGACTTCGAGTGGTGTTTGAATAGGAGTGGCACATTCCAAAGGAGTTTCCCTCGGTGGTAGGAAAGGCCAGTCAGGTTGGTGGTGTATCAACACTTCGCATTGCGTAGTTTTCATGAAGGATGGGACATGGAGCCCATGGTGTAAAATTTCTTATGCCTTCACAATGCACTAATTATAGGAATTAGTTTGGAGATTCACCGATGCACGCTACTAAACTTTGATGTAGAAAACGTAGGTTGTGACTACCACACTCTCGGAAAACATATGATTATCCCAAATAGTCGCATACATTTTAAGGATCATTTCTAATGTCATAAATATGAAGACAATAAGTTTATCTATTGGTGAAAGTGGAGCCACACTCATTTATCTTCAGCTCAAGCCTAGGCTAGAGAATAACAAGTATTTGGAAAATGAATATATGCTCCTGGGCCGCCTAAGGGTAAACATATAGTGAAGAATGTACCAGCCCCAAAGCCTATAATGACAAAGAGAGGTAGACGAGGAGGAAGAAGAACATGAAGATAGTGGAGGCTTGGATCATAAAGGCCGAGAGGTAACCCACAGATAGAGTGGAGATAGAGCACGCGATACTCCACCACGGATGCAAGAAAAGAAGAAGACTTGGACGTAGATACAGTCCACCCCGAAGAGCATCAATTTTCAAAAGTCTTCGAGAATAACTAGAACTCGGGTGGGCACATACACACTACAACCTATAAGAATATCCCCTAGACTCTCACCTTAGAAAGAAGTGCTTGCAAATAAGAGAAGAAGGAAGTTGAAGCTTAATGAGGAAGCAAAGGAGTCGAGGAGAGTGTGCTAGAACCCTAGTAAAACTAGAAGACATGGAGGAGCCCAGAGATATGAATATATGAAAGATGAATAAGGGGTGAAAGAAGTAGAAGAAAGTAAGAGTGAGAAAGTAAGTGCGCCGATTACAACTCAATCGGAGAGGGCTGACTCCAAATCTTTGCACTCATGTTCCTAAGGGCTAAGGATGAGGATAAGTGAAGAATACATGGCTCCAACTATGGGCTATGTTGAGGACACAAGAAAAATTGTCCGTGCCCATTTTCAAAGCACAGTGGACCTGAAGGAGTTATATGGGTGGGAGCTGATGGACCCAGGACATGGTCACTATGCACACAATGAAAACAATTGTCTGGTCCATGCGAATCACATGGACGAGCCAAATTTTGATGTATGCGAGGAGTCTTGTGTATTGAGAAGAGTGAAGAAGGCACCTCAGAGCAGGCACATGACTATAAATCCCACTCTCATGTCTAATGAGCAGGTGAGCAATGCCTTAGTTAAGGTATCTACAGGTGGCATGGTGGAACATTGATAAGGATACCGCCATCAGAGCATTGCTTAAAGATAACAAGGCAAAAACTGCTGGAAATATCACATTTACAAGGAGAGAAGGACCTAGAACAAAAGAAGAATGAGGCCTTCATCAACATGGAAGAAGAAATTGGTGATTACATCCTAAAAGTAAGGCCTCATCTTGAATCAAAGGTACCTGAAAAGTTCCCTTCTACAATGCATTATGTGTGCACCTTAGTTGATTTGGTGCTAGAAGATAGGACACTTAGAATTATCATAATGAAGGATCCCGAACAAGGAGAAAATGCCTCCGTGGTCTAGAAAATTACAACTTATAAGGCACTACTCTAGAATTTATAGGATGAGCTGAAGAAAGCAGACCAAGCTCTGAATATCTGTGCAGCACTAGAAGCGGTAATCAGAACTAGAACTATAATGGAAGATAATGAAGTTTTTAAAGCAATGATGGATGATACTTTAGGGCACATAAAATGGTTGGCACTAGTAAATCAAAAGCATGAAGCCCTTGCAATAGCCCAAGACCTACACAAGGAGAGGCTAGATGACCTTGAAAAGCTCATAAGGTAGAAGATAAAGCTTCTAGAGGGTATGATGTCTACCATGGCCAATGTTGTCATAGTATTACAAAATGAAAAAAAGAGATTACCCAGGATGAGTTGGAAGCCATTTCCATAGATGTTCTAGAGAATACAAGAACCATGTTGATAACTAGCATACATTAGAGGTGAGATTAAAATAGAATATCCTAAGTTGATTCTCCCAAAGTAAGAGGAGGGTGTTGTAGAAGTAAAAGTTAGTTATTTTATACCATGATTCTTTGAATTCTTTTAGATTCTTATTCTTTATTGTTTGGTAACGTTAGAATGACCCCATTGTTAGGAAGACAATGTACTTTAGTGTGGGGTAATGTTGAGTAGATATATTGTTCTAAGGAGAAGGCACACAAAATATGTGCATGCGGAAACAAGGTGCATTTGAAGGCATGGAAGGATAGGAAAGGAAATGCGTGGTAGGACAAGATGATTTGGGACTTATCCCTTTTTATGATTATAGGATATTTTTGGAGGTAGTGCGTGAAGCACACCACGGGATGGAGACTTGTGTGACACACAACTAATATTCCAGGAATGAGCATCTATTAAGTGTTATGCATAAGTTTGAGATAATAATTGGATTACCACTTCTAGTTCCTGCAGGATGTCTATTATTTGCATACTTGCATGTTATTGTAAAGGCGCATGGCTATTTTAAGTATGTGACCTATTTTTGGAAGTGCGTAAGTGGTGAAGGGCAAGTCCCCACCCCTATAAATATGTATTTGTATGTGTAGTTTAGAGAGAGATGCTTTGAGACACCAAGACCGAGTTATTATAGAGTTATGCTATTGGATCTAACAGCACATAACCCATGGTAATACTTTATAATGAAACGAGCTTCTATGTTTTACTATGTTTAATATAATGGAATATATTGGATAGATAATGGTGTTAAACATGACTGTAACTAGTTCTTGCATGGTTAATCTTATCATAGTTATTGTTTAATTCATGATTATCTAAGATCTAGATCTGGTTATGCTCTATGGAATGCTTATGGTTATTTATGGATCTGAATATGATTTATCTTCATTGCACTAACATCCCGCATAAGAAACCCTAAAGAGGGTCTTGATACCTTAGCGCGCTTTGGTGAGCACTCAACTCAAGATGGGTGATGTGGCAAAATGGTCGTCTGGGTTATTTGTGGTAGATTCTAGGCTACATCAAACTATCTCATCAAAATGGCATAGTTAGGATAAAAATTGTTCCCAAATCCATTTAAGCCCTCTAGACCATCATGTGACACCGAGAATCTCTATAATACAATTTTAGCCCCTTCTTACCTAATCCTAGCCCTTCAGTTATGCAATCGATTCCACCAATTGTCCTCATTAGGTGAGGGAAAATTTTATTGTACCGACTCTATCATCACCTTAGGACAGTTGGGACACAAAATTGTTCCCAAACCTTTCCTTTTCTAGGTCCTCCATGTGACCCATTTTCAGCCCTAGGGAGCTTTTCGAGTATTTCTTCTATCTCCTCTGCCAAGCAATCACTGCCCACCAATTGCCAATTTGAGGAGAGGGAACATTTTCTTATACCAAATTTTTACCCCTTGGTACATTTGGGACACAAAATTTTCACATGCCTAAGAAGTTATAAAACCCAAATTTGTAAAAATTCTAACTTCTCATTCTTTTTCCCTTCATGTGTGTGCGAGAGAAAAGTGCTTTGGGAAGAAGGTATAAAATCCATTGAAAACCGCTTCCCATGCATATTTATTTTATAAATCAATGAAGTATGCTAAAAAACCTCCATTAAAACTGAAAATTTTGTAGACACCATGCCAAATTTCCCTCGAGCATTTGCGATTTCCAAAATGAATATTTTTTCACTATCGATTTGAGTGAAGGAATTGATCATACCAAGGTTTGAGATGAATTTTATTCTCCAAATAATATCTATGATATATAAATCCTAATGAATCCATTAATTTATTTTTGGAGTATTTGGACCTAAAAGCATCACCATGAAAGATTTCTTTTTTATTTCCAAGCATTCCGATGAGCAAAACATAGTGAAATTTGGAACACAAGATCACGACGAAGAGCTGAATTAAAAATAATATTTCCATCACAAACCAAGGTAATTTTTATCACTTAATAAAAATAGCATTTTTATGACCCTATAAATGATAAAATAGTAATTCCCTAAATTTTTATTTTAGATCACCTAGAACAGTTAGAAACAATGCAAAATGGAAGGTAGGGAAAAATGGCAATTTTCCCAAAATAACAAGTTCAGAAAAAGAAACTTGCTAAAAATAGAAAGTTGCTAAAAATAAAAATGCATCATCAACGGAAGAGGATGGAGTGTTACAAAATGTTTAGAAGGTCATATTTGAGAAAAATAGGTGATTTTTTCAAAATAGCAAGTCATGTTCATACTTGCTAAAAATAGAAAGTCTCCATTTTGGGTACAAAAAGCTACAAATGGCTCCATTTTCACTCATATTTACGCTTGTTGGAACATTCACATGATTATGGGATTGTCTCATACCTCAAATAGAGAAATGAAACCTCCACATAGGTCTTAAAAACATCATCATGAGTTCACATTGAGAAGTCTTGAAACAATGTTTCTAAACACTCATTCGGTGGTCCAAGGTATCTTCTCATCATGCGAAAAGGAGGAAACTATGATCATCAATGAAAATTTCTTCAACAAGTTCAAGCAATCCCCTTCCCTTATTCTCTTCTCTCCCTTTATTCTAATTCTTCATTGTACCCAATCATAGTATTTTCCCTATTCACTTAAGTGACGATATTTTTTTTTTGTATAAGTATCAATTATCTTCTAAGGAGATTGAAAGATAACAAGTGGAATAGGAACAAGAAGAGTCTTGTATAGGAGATGAAAGGTCAATTCAAAAATCTATAAATTGGGATGGCTTCTCCATTACAAAGTATCTTAGAAGTTAGTATTTTTGGTAGCAATTGTGAATTATTGTAGTTTGATTGAAGTTTTTGTATTCATCACTGCAGATGAAATAAATGTTACATTCTTCCTTTTTCTTTGCTCATTTCCCTCTATTATATCTTTTATGCATTTTGTATTTATAGATATGGAGAAGGAATTTTACATTCTTTGATAGATGAATCTAAGGAATTGTGTCTTATTATTCATTGGTCTCGCTTAGATGCTTAATTATTTCTTTCCTCTACATTGAATGTTGAACTACTCATGTTATTAGGTGTGAATTCTACTTGTGGCTACTCACAAGCAATAACCTTACTTTGTATTATTTCTCTCCTTCATCCTTCATCGTTGTGTTTTCCTCCCTTTTACCCCATACAAGAATTTTTCCATAGGTTCGATGGAGTGTCCCCTTGTGATCCTTGACCTATTTAGCCATCCCAAAAAAATTAGATAGGAATAAATTATTCTATATTAAATAATGGGAGTTTCACCATTCAATTAAAATGGGTGTATCCCCATGAATGTTGTGGAGGCATATAATTTTCCATATTGATAAATTTTCTCACTAAAACATTTTCAGTATTTATAGGATACTTTAGGCCTAGTAATAGTCAAATAAATCAAACTACCAACAAGTTGTCTATAGAAAATAGGATTATATTTATCACAAGTAGGTTTTGGATATAATTTAACTCCAAATTCCATTGGAATAGATACATTCTTATAATTAATAATGTTAAATATTTTAAGAAGGTTATAAGCATACTGCTTCTTAAGACACAACAATAGAGTTGTGATTTTGACAAATAACCATGCCTAAGAAATGATTCAACAAAATTATATCAGTTATTTCAAAATGTTGTCTTAATTTCTCTTTGATTTTAAGAATTAGATTCTTATCACTACTAGTAATCAAGAGATCATCAACATATAAGACAATAATGATAAAATGATTGTTTTCATTTTTTCAAACAAATCATTATCAATAAAATATTTTTGAAACCAAAATATTGAAAGAAACTATCAATCTTAACATACCATGCTCTAGAGCTTGTTGAAGACCATATAAATATTTTTTAAGTTTACACATATATAATTCCTTGAAGGTTATTTAAAACATTTATGTTCATGTATGCATATCTCTTCTTTCAAGTTACCATTTCAAAACACATTTTTACATCCATTTAGTTAATTTCCCATCAATGTTGACAACTAAATCTAGCAAATTTAACAAAGTGTTCATTTTTTTAACAAGAGAAAAAGTTTCAACATAATCTAAAGTAGGTTTATGAGTAAATCCTTTAGCAACTAGTATTGACTTGAATTTTCAATATTATCAAAAGAGTTATACTTAATCTTATACAACCATCTAGATCCTACAATGCTTTTTTTTAAAGAGGAAGAGGGAATAATTCCCGAGTTTCATTTTTTATTAGAGAATTGTATTCAACTTTCATAACATTAACCCATATTTAATCTAATATGAATTCTTCAAAATATTAAGGTTCAACCTTATACAAAGTCAACAAGGCATGATAGGCATGTTGATTGCGGATCTTTCTCATATTACTAGGCTAAGAATTATAAACCAATTTGGGCTCACTTAGGAATTCTATATTGAGACATAGATTGAGAAGACTCCCCTCAATATCAATATCCAACATACTAGAAGAAGGATGATCAACATATTGAAATCAATTTCCATATTTTTTGAGTAAGGATTACCAAATTGAAGAGTTTTAAATTTAGGAAACACAAAAGAGGAAAGAGAGGAAGGTTCACAAAAAGGTTTTCTCTAGAACATGTAAAATCCTATTTTCTATGATCAAATGTTTCATTGGATCATACACTCTTAATATTTTTTTACAACCACCATACCAAAAAAAATATGTAAGAGTAGGAGGTAGGATCAAGTTTTTATCTTTTGACTTTAGGAATGAGAAGGAAGGACTACCAAATATATTTAAATGAGAGATATCAGGTTTTGTTTAGTTCAAACTTCATGAAGTGTGGTTTGATGCAAATATTTGGTAAGTAATCTACTTAGAAAATGAACAATAATATTCAATCCTTCATTCCATAGAAACTTATGCACATTAGAATCATGAAGCATGGTCCTATCCATTTCTATCACTATCCATTCTTCCTTTTAGATATGCCATTTTGTTAAGGGGAATAGGGAGTTGTCAATTCTCTTTAATTCCACAAGACAAAAATAATAATCAAAATTATTATTGACATATTCTTCTCTATTATAATTTTTGATTCTCTTTATTTCCATATTAATCATGTTTTGAACTAAGGATTTAAACTCTTGAATCTTAGACAAAGCGTTAGACTTTTTATTAATGTAAAAATACCAAGTTGTTCTAGAAAAGTTGTCAATGAAACTAAAACATACAATGATCCACCAAGAGAAGGAAATTTCAAAGGACCTCTTACATCACTATGGATTAAATCAAGAAATTTAGGGAGTTAGAGTCATGATGTTTGTGAAATGATTCAACATGTTTCTTACCACGCAAGCATTGTCAAAAACATCCATGGTATGATTTGAATTTAGGAGGTCCTATCACAAGATTAAGGCAAGACATTTTATACAAACTTTTAAAGTTCATATGCCCAATCCTTTCATGTCATAATTTTACATCATTACGAGAAGAATAAGAGAGACAAGATTCAACAAAATATACTTCAAAAGTATACAATTCATTCTTCCCGAAGACCAGAAAAAATAATCTTACCAAGATCATTCTTCACATACCATTTTATTTTAATAACAAAAATTTACATTTTTCTCTATTTAGTTGAGAACAAGATAAAATGTTCTTCTTCAAGTCAGAACAAATAAAATATTTCGAATAGTTCCATTAGCTAACTTAACATTACCACAAGATTTAGTAATGACAAAATTATCTCCTGAGATATATGTTCTCATGCCATTCTGCAACATCGAAATAATTTCATGAATATATGTCATATTCCTAGATGAACCACTATCTATAATCCCTTCATTGTCATTAGAGATTAAGAGAGTAGTACAAAGAGAAATATTTTGTTCAACATTATTAACTTAATTTTTACATTGATTCTAATTTCTATTATTCTTCATTTTCTTGTTGAAGTTTGTTTTTTTAGAATGAGTATGAACTTTATTAACTTTATAGTAATAATAAGCTGATTTGTGACCAAATTTACCACACTTAGTAATTTTATAATCAAACTTGACCTTAAAATTTTGACTATTCTTATTTTTAAAGTTTGATTGCTGATTAGTATTGCTATTATTCTTATTTTTAAATTTTTCCAATTTTGGGAAAACAATTCGGAGAGACATTCTCTTTTAAGAAAAATTTCTCCATCAATTTCTTCTTAAATTAGGATATATGACAATGTATCAAAATCAAGTAAATCATATTCATTTTACCTAGTTTAAAATAGAAATATAATTTCTAAATTTATCATGAATATTAAGTTGAATAATAAAATATAGAAACTTATCTTGAAATAATTCACAATTACAACCATCTAGCTAATCCTTAACATCCTTAATGTTAGCTATATAATTAACTACCTTTTTCATCTCCTTTCATTGGATTTGTAAATAGCTCCATGATTAGTTTATTTCACTTAGAGAGGAAATTGCCTTCACGCATAGTCTATAATTGATTCCATGCATAAGATGGAGACTACATGTGTCCTACATGAAACAATAAATCATCTTTTATACTTTGCAACAAGATTGGCATGGCCTCTTGGGATTCTTAGGAGAATATACTCAAGTTTTTAGGATTAATTTGTCTTTTAGTGGGTAATTTTTTGAACAGCACTAACTACATCTAAAACCTTTCTCTCCATAAAGATGGATTTGACCTAGTTATCTAAATACTATAGTTACTACCATTCAAAAATGAGATTTATCCATAGAAAATTTAGATGAACTAATCCATATTTTGAAAACTTAGCAAAATTTGAAAAAATAGTGTTATGCGGGTTTAAATAGTTGTCGAAATCTATGATTAGAAGAAAATAAATTCTATTGATTTGAAACAAAGGGATTTTTTTAAAAACAACATGTAACTCAAGTAAAAGACTTCAAACAAGGTATAAAAACCAAGAAAGGAGGCCGTAAAAACAACGCATAAACAATAAGAGGCCAAAAGGTAACTGATAAAACTTATAGATTTTTCAATATTTGAAAGGTCGCGGATCAAAGAAAAGAGACTTTTTGTAGAACTATAAAAATAAATATTCCTAAATATTCAAGAAGGCCTTCAAAAAAGGTATGCAAACTTAGAAAAGAGGCCACAAAGCACACAAAACATTTCGTGAGGAAAGAATAAATATTTAAAAAGTTAAGTTTAGAAGTCACGATGCAAAGAAAGAAGTCTCCAAGGCAAAGAAAATTCCGTGGAACAAAGGAATGACGTGTAAAAAGGAAAGTTCATGGAATAAAGAAATCTTCGTGTAATACTAAAAAAATTGTGACAGACTTGAAAAAGATTGGGGACTAAGGAAAAACTATGCAACATCAAAAATGCCACACAAAATAAAAAAGGTGCAACGCATAAAATGTCAGTACAAGATAAGTAAAATGTCATGGAAGACTTAAATAAGTTGTAGAAAACGTGAATTAGTTGTGCAATAAATAAAAATGTTGTGAAATACTTAAGTCACTACCACGATGACCTATAAATGCTATGTAAGGATAAAATAAGTATAGAAAATGTGAATCCTTCTTATTTATCCAGGATCAATCTAACATTTCATTACCACAACAATATAATCATTTTACACACAAAAAGACTAATTTTATTCTAAAATTAAAAACTCACGCTCACAATGTAGCATTACAAGAATGCCTATTAAATAGGCTTTACAATAGTAATGTTCAAACAAAAGTTGTTTGAACAACCTCTATGGGAGACCAATTTGTTAAAAACAAAAATAACAAATTTGGTTAAATAATAACTCCCTAAAATGATTTTATGGATGTAAATTATTATTTACTAACGTAAATAATAATTACACTAACACCCTCCCTTAAATGAATATTAGGGAGAAAAATATAAGTCCCAACTACTAGCTTGATAAGGTACTCATGTACAAACATTCAGAAAAACACTGAAAATCATAAAATATATGCGGTATATGTGTAGACACCTAAATCAGGTCACATTGCCCTTAGCCCCGAATCGGATAACCAACTTACATATATCCATCTAGCCATGACCCTTTCACCCCACATTAATAATTAATTTAATTAAATTAAATACCCATCCTCATAATATCCATTATTTTATTACCTTAATTGACCTTATTTCCACCTCACCTAGACACCTCATCTAGCCACCTCACCCTAGACTTATTCTTGGCATATTCCCATAACTAACTACAATTAAGTATTACTTGCCTTAATGAGCTAAGATTTGGTCTAACCCTAAAAGCACATTCCTAATATTTCTTTAACCACATTCCCGCTCACTAAGGGAAGCTTCCATTTTGATCCACGAGAATAAAACCAACCTAGCCCAAGAAAATAGAAAGATCTTCCCTTTTAGTCAACCTAGGAATCCCAACTTAATCGACACCGAAAGCCCTAAACTAATGATGATCAATCCGGAAATGTTGTCGGTCACCATTTATTCACCTTGGGAACCTTGTTTGAGAGGTTGGCACATTCTAGATCGAGGAGAGAGATTAGAGCTACATGCAAGCGTAACCAACATCCTTTCACACATCTAGACATTCACACAAACAACACCAAGACATATCCAGAGGCATTATATTCACAAAACATTCCATGAAGTATTGTTATAGTACCATACACCATTCTTCTAATCAGCTGCCATTACCATTCAGCCATCAAAACCTACATCACATTAAGCATATTTCTACTAGCATTGTCTATTTTAGTGTAATAGCTTCTATTATATATGTTATTAGTTTATACTTTGCTTGCTCATTATTGTATCTCTCACCATCTTGTAACTCAGCCATTTCCTTTACCCACATCACCAAATCACCCATCCTCACATTCCGTTCATCCTTGAATACACCTCGAGACCTCTATAAACCTCCTTATCCACTCTTCCATCTATATCAAACCCCATAATCAGATTCTCTTTGGATTTCTTACAACTTTGACCTTCTCGATGCCGATTACCCATAACCATCATCGGTTCGCATAAACCATCATTGTTTCTACAAAGAATGACATTGGTATTTGTGTTTTACACTTGACCAAGACAAAACCAAACAACCTCTCACCAAGTGACCCAAACTACCTATAATCAAACCCTAACCAAATCTAGTACTTTGACGCTTACCTTGTCCTTCGTATCTTACTATAGCTTAGCCTATTATGATAGGACTTGTTTATCAGTACTTGAATGACATACCTAAATGATATCAACTACGGTAGGAATTTAATTATTGCTCACATTAATTTGTTTTAAACAAAGGATTGAAAGCTATCTAGAAGTATCACACTTCCCAAAACTAGTGAACGCTAGGCAATCCATTGTCATATATTATTTAACTTCTCTTTTATGGTCTTGTTTTCTATTACAGTAGTTCCTCATAGCCAAAAGTAAGCTCTCACGGTCATCATCAAATCAATAAGTAAGAACGTGCACATTGACCTTCAACCAACTCATTTTACAGGTATTCCTCCTCACCCATGACCATATTTGTTTTTTCATTTCAAATGTAAAGAAAATGGTGAAACATTTTCGCACACCTAGTGGGACCCTCGTTTGTGGGTTCCTTTTCTTTTCATATAGGTTGATATCTTGTGTGTTTCCTTTCTAAATAGTTATTCACTAAGATCTCTTCTCTCGGTAACTCTCTCTTCTTTATAATTTATCTAAAGGAAACATTTCTTTTAGTGCATTTAAAAGAATCATTCTTCCTACTTTTGCACTTAAAGTGAAAGAGCATACTCTCTCCTATTCATCATTTGTTTCATAAAATGTAATTCTTTAAATTTGGGCTTAAAATTAGTTACACTTAATCCTTTTATGTTGCATTTAACTCACATTAAAATGAGGGAAACCTATATGCTGGAAGTCATGCCCAACTGATGGTTGATATAAAGAATCGTAGAAAAGCACATTTTCTCTCTCTCTCTATGTCTTACCAAACTACAAAAAAATTGAAATATACACATTTTTTAAAAACAACATCTTACCCGGGAACACCGTCAACAATCACATGATCGGAGGATTGGCGGTATTCCCGAAATAGTTACTTTGTCCAATCATTACCTCAGAGGACAACTCACCCCCACCATAACATAACCTCGACCTCACCTTCTAGATTTTCTTCTTTGTAGGACACCTTCCTAACCATTTTTTTTTTTGAATTCACATGGTTAGTTCTAAATAGCATAATCTAAACAAACATAAAGAAAATCACTTCTAGGATCACGTTTTTTTATTTTTCTATTTGACTTGTGTTTTGAGGTGCGAAACTTACTCGCTTTTACATACTCCACCATCATAACTTGAGTATTATGATTTTTCTAAGTGTGTTGGGACCCCATCTACTCACTCTCAAGTTTTGATTTTGATTCTTCACTTGATTTAATCCACAAAACCCATTTTCTTCATTATTCTCTCATTTCACAAGAATCGCATCGGTCCAAAGGACCGTCATCGCCAGTTCCCATCTGACTGTCAATCGATTAACCCTAACCATTTTCACTTCTAGATTTCTAATTACCTTATCTAGAATAGCATTCATCAATTTCTTTTTCTTTTTTGTTCCTTAGGGTTCCATATTATTTGTCCTTTGTTGATATTTCCATCATACACAAAGTTATCCATCACACATTTCATCAATCCAATTTCATTTCGAGGGTGGTATCTTTCACAATAATCGGTATCAGCTTTCTGCATTATTTTCAGTATTACCTCAACCTTCACCGGGTCATCCCCGACTCATCGTTGGTTACTTGTGTTTGGTTTTGAAAAGCTAGACATCAATCGATTTACATTCCAGATCCTACCATTCTCTCGTTTCTGCGTGTTATTTACATAATACAATCGGCCTCGACCAGTCAACACTCATTCACATGGTGTTAACTCACAAGAAAACTAACACTCTCGTATTCCATGTTAGTATAGCTAGTCCCACTTATTCCTTCACCACCATCTATCTTGTCAACTATGGATCAAAATCAGCCTATCAACATCACTACAGTGAAAAGGAGTTCATAAGACTCCTTGATCATAATCCCGTGGCTTTACAATTCTATCTTTCCCACTCATCCACTCACAATTCTTCAGTTAGTTGATATATGGCATGCCTATGTCTATCTTTCCCGCCCGGCCCCTCAAGCTACGCTTTAGCCCCTACTAGCTCAAATTTTCCCTCATCTTCCTTACTTCCCCGTGGTTTCTCATCTCACTCAACGCCCACTATGATTGCTTGCATCTTCCATATCTCTGTCACACCTATTTTCTCAAGCATTCCTTCATCTACCACCCAAGGTATAGCCCCATATGCGCCACTACCTCACATATACCCATTGCTACCTAGCCACCTTTTTTTGTCGCTGACCCCTAATCCATTTCGAACATTGTCCTTTCTATCCCACAAAGATTCTTCCCCCAATCAACACCGAGTCACTTCGATTACCCTACCAAAGATATACATACTACCAACAACCACCTATCTCTTCGGTCATCCATTCAGGTATGTACTTCCTATATCGCTTCCCCACTCACAACCCTCTTATTCGGCATCACCATATACTAGAGTCCCACTCACATCATATGCTCCACATCAGCCCTCTTATACAATAGGAGGTACCCATCCATCACAACCCACCAATGACCTCATTAAGTTAATGATGAAAAAGATGCACCTTAGGGGCATCAGCTTTGTTCACCAAATTCCCGACCTACAATGAAATATGTAATGATCCCATTCATCCATCCATACCCATTCGCCCATACCCTGTTCATTAGGAAATGCCAAAGTTTAACCATTTCAATAGTAAAGAGGACCCACAACAAAATTTACAAACATTCAAACATGGGTGTTACCGATTGCTCATGATGATGCTTTACTCCTACAAACTTTTCCGATGTCCCCACAGACCTACATTATAATCGGTATAGTTCGTTAACTAAACATTCCATCTATTCGCTTAATCAAGTAGCCTGTGCCTTCCTTAATCACTTATCCATAAACATTGTTAATAAGGTCACCATGACTGATATCTATTCCACTCAACAATACGATGACGTGTCTATCGCTGAATTTGTCGCTCATTGGCACAACTTAATAAATCAGCTCACATTTCAACCACCCCAAAATGAACTCATAGAACTATTTAGTCGGGCTTGTGTTAGAAACATTTAACCTACCCTAAAAGTGTAGACCTTCCACACTTTTGAGGAGGTGTTCACCATGTCATGGAAATTGAAATCCATGCTATCGAGGAAAAGAATATTTTGTTACGTAACAAAAATACGGCATTCAAACCCAATGACACTTCTTCATCCTCAAAACCCCAAAACTCATATTCAAAGGCCAAGGGATCTGCCAATGTGGTAGTACTAAAAGCTAGACCCTCTCACCGTAATGAAGTAAAACCATCCTCTAGTATTTCCTCCATTAAAATTTCCAATTTAGATGAGAACAAATGTAGTATACTCCAATCAGTGGAGCCATATTCTATGGTGTTAGAAAAACTTCTCAATCTAGTGTCATTAACCTTCCCCTATTAAAGCACATACTGGTTTTGATCCCACTTATCCCATGCCTACATGGTATAAGGAACATGACTTTTCTAATTACCATCGTGTTAAGGGTCATAGTGATGGAAATTGCATCACTTTCAAAAATATTGTTCAGAAATGTTAGATAATGGAGATCTAGTCCTCAACAATCCAAATGCACCTACCAAACTCCGTAACTTAAACATCTTCAAGAAACCATTCCCAATCATGCTTCATATTCTAACCACACTAGTGAAGCTCCAACCAATGAGGGTAATGTCTATAAAGTCCACACCATTTTGATAAAATACCTATCACTCCCCAATCATCTCTTGTTCCTTCTATCGAGGAAATCCTCGTAGGACTGTCCCCATCGATGAAAAAAATTACTTCATATTCTCCTCCACCCATAGGGAGCCCTCTTTTCTCTTCCTTCACCTATAGAGGAACCCATTATTGAAGATACACCTACTTCCCCATTCACCTCTCAAATTAATGAAAAATCATCACTCATGACTCTCTTACCTATGTGAGACTCATTTTCATCTCCTACATTATCACTAGGAGATCCCACCACATCTCATCCATTATCTCCTCTACCTATAGGAGATTCTCGTTTGTAGCACCATTTCACGTTAGTGAGCATTCACCCTCGCATTTCAGACCCTATAGATCTTCTCTCGTCTCTCTTACCCATAGAAACCGAGGGCATCACAAATTCCCCTGTCTCCCAAACACATTTTACATGGATCCCTATTAAGTCAACATAGGCCCTTCTTACCGAGCTCCTAATTTCACACCTAGCTAATCATTTAGATTATGTTTATAGAGCTCTACGTTGGGTACATATGTTACTTCTTTTCTCTACCCAAATATATATTCCACTTACGATACCTCCACCATTTACCCAAAAGTGTTTCAAGTAACTAAGCCAATCTTCCGTGTAGTCACCCATACCTACATCCAAACCTTTGCCTACACCAAAACACCAACTTACACATATACCAACACCTTTACCTAAACCCATCACCACCTTAGGGTCATCCCAACACCAAGCCTTATTCTTCCACTTGTCAAGTAAGACTTAGCCACATCTGCCCAAACCCACATCAAATTCATAACTCCACCTAAAAAGATAACCCAACCTCGCTAAGCCACGTACGCCGCCTCACCTATAACACCCGTATCTCCTTCACCTCTTCCATCTATCTTAGGTCATCACTTTCGTCAACTCTACCCAAACAACCTCATGCCTTAGAAAATAAAAACTAAATAGTCTATCACTCTATCACCATCACCCGTTGTACCCGTGTTACCTATACAACTAACACCCTCATCATGAACAAAATATTCCTTACCACCTATACCCCCACTTTCCACCATTGCTCCAAGATTACCCATGACATTGGCCACTTTGTAGCCTCGTACTACCTACCTAGTCTTTGCTCACCATTCTAAAACCATAGGTGTTACCCCATGGGTGACACGTCCTCTTCCACCCTCTTCCTTTCCTTCATGATCACGCTCTCCTTTAGTACCTTTACCCAAGAAGGCATAGTCAAAATTGAAAAATCCACTACCCTCTTAAGGGGTAGTCAAGCCTATGACACTTCACCCCACTAGCACCTCCATGGTGCCTTTACCTAGAAGGCACAACCTAAACCCAAAAATCTGCATTTCACCGACCAAACCTATGGTTCACTTTAGCCCTTCTTGCGCTCCACCACCTATCACGCCTCTACCATCATTTACACCTATTGCTCCATCTAAACCTACCCTCGCTTCTCATTGTGATCCATTAGTAGGGTCATATGCCATCATTTTAGTTAATCTCTTGAAAACCTCTGTCATCACATTACTTCCACTTTGACCATATGACCCACTCAAACCCAAACCATGGGTTTGATGATAGTAAATTTTTTTTTCCTACCATCATGTGCCAGACATGATGTGGACATGATGATGACCTTCCCGATGACGCAACAAACTCCACCCCCACCAAAACCTCATCCTAATTTTCCCGTAACTATTCAATGACCCGCATCTCCGCCCCATAACCATTTTATCCACCTCTCGAAAATTGAAATCAAAAAGGTCCATCTTAGAATCATCCAACACCCCACCAAATTACCAAGTGTTCCCTCCTCCTCTCGCAAGGGTCATATACCCCACTAGGATTTTGTCCGTCATGCTGCTACACCTTCCATGATACACCTTCCCCGTCTACCTCTCTCCCTCAAATCAATATGATCCATGTTGTCACTCGTACCCAAAAAGAAAAAGGAAAAGAGAAAACAACTAACCCTTCCACCATCTAGGTACCCAATATACCATCTCGCACCCACACCCAAAGTTACCATCCACAATCCTTCCTATCCTATCTCTCGACGGGTCACTCACCGTACCATGTTGAAATAATTGCACCAATCTTCTTTAAAAATGTCTCTGTATGACCTTGTTCAAACTTTGAAATATCACTTCCAAGCCCTCATGGAAGTCCTCCAATCCATTGAGATTTTACCCAATGACCCCACACTGTTTCCTCCATCATCACCCCTCACCATGTAGCCTCTCTAAGCAAATCACCTCCTTCTTCGCGAACACTTCTACCCTTCATGTGGCCACCCTCACCTTTACAGATGAAGAAATCACACCTCTCCAAATAGATGACCCAAATCTGACCCTTTTTATCTCCGTCCATATCGATAATATACACATATGATGCATTATGATAAATGGGTGTTTTAGCATTAACATTATTTCCTCCCATACATTCAACCAAATGTAAATATCTCGATAATTACATGCATAAACATCCCATTATGTTGTACTCATTCAATGACGCTATCACTTCTACATTAGGAACCATCATCCTCCACGTTCGTGTAGGTCTCCATCATCTGCTTCATAGCTATTCTACCTCTTGAGGGAAAGTTTCGGTATAACTTGTTATTGGGTAGAACTTGGATTCATTTCATGGGTTGTGTTCCTTCCACTTTACATCGCTTGTGTCAAATTTGAGCATGAGGGACATACCTACACCATACCTATGACCCCTCGCCATTTAAAACTTGCAACATGTTATATCGATCCAACGACGTCCTTACCCAGCTTAAGGCATCTACCACACCACTTCTTCCTCTTCACCCATGACCTCATCTACCCACATTATCGATCTCGCTCCTATACCACACCCCTATATTCCTATTGCTTCCATCACCTCTACATCCTGACCTATCTATTAACCCATCCACTTCTTAACCTCGCTAATTCTCCTACCTCCTCTCAATCACCCAGTGATTCATCTATCTCCTCCACCCACATACCTACTACCAATCCCTTAGAAAGTGTGTTCCAACACCTTACTCTAGGGGAGTACCATTTATATAGTGTCAACACCTTCCTTACTCCATAAGAGTATGTATGCTTCCATCAAAGACCCTCGTTATGACTACCGCATAGGAGAGGTCATCTCGTATGGCCCTACTCACCTTCAAACAACCTTCACATATGGGGAACTTGATACCTCCACCTATCTACCCGAACCACCATCCCAAACATGCCCCTTTTCCTTTGACCTCTAATCCCTCACCAACCACCACTTCGCCCATACTTTCCTACACCGTTGTGCTTGGAAAGGCTTCGATCTGGTCTATATGAACAAGTTTTTCATACCTCTCGTCACCAAATCACTACATCCCCCAAATGGCACGAAAGTGAATAACAAAATTCGGTGTTATTGGGACACATGGGATCACCTCTCAAGCTCTAGGATTTGGGATTGAGGTGAATGTCCTGAGAAGGTTGGATTCCTCTTCCTAAACTAAACACAACACTACCTCTAATGCCAGCAAAATGGCTAACTAGTCTTATGCTATCATTTCATGGGATTAAGGAAAGAAATTTACAAGGAAATAAAACCTATACTATAAGTGGTGATGCACCAAATTAAGGGATGTTTAACATCTGGAATGGTTAATGTGGGAGGTATGCTTGCATCACTGACCACCTTCACCTATCACAACTAGAAAGGGTACCAAATACCATAAACCAGGCAAACATTCCTTTGTTAAACTCGATCATGACAATAAGCTACCAATATCCCAGTGGAAAAGGATGAACTTGAGAAGGGTGAACCAACACCACAACTCAACTGCATGTAATATTCCACCACTTGATAAGCACAAAACTCCACAAACCTATAATGGAAACCTGAACTTGCATTGTTCACCTGAAAACATGAGTGAGGCAAATAGAAGCAAAAAATCATGAAAAGGACATATAATCGATCACAAAGCACAATTTTCATTACTTCAAGCACTTGTACAATGAAACATTACATTAGATGGAAATGGCATAAGTCACCATTAAAATTCGAGGAGAAAGGCTTGAGAGCACTCAGAAATTCATAGATTGTTGAAAGAAGGGGAAGCTTGGAAGGTGTCTAATCCTCCAACTTGTGTGACCTATTGGAATCTACTTGTTGGAACCCCTTAGAATGAATTTCCAATTTCCATTTATAAAAGAAAAATGAGAGAGAGGAGAGGAGTCATAATTGCATCCCTAAATGAAAGGCATATGATGTATCGCTTATCACATTCAAATTGAAGCATCTAAAAAGGTTCCATCATGTGTAATTAATACCTACGACATAGTCTTCATAATTAATTAAAATAATATTTAAATAAAATATTTAAATAATAATAATAAATATTATTATTTAAAATATTTAAATATAAATATTAATTTTAAAAAAATAATAATAATTGTACTCTCCTTTGACTAGTCTACCGCTTTAGCCAAAATGGCCCACTCCGAGTTGAGTCCGAGATCTTCCATCGTTGCAAGCTCGGAGTTGATCATGTCATCCTCACTGACTCAAAGAGCTCTCTCATATTAGTGTCAAGCCAATTTAGTCTTGTATTTCATCGAGCATGACCTGTGTTAAAACTTGTGCCAAGCTTATCACCGAGTTGCACCATTCCAACGAAGAGCCCATCGTCGAGCCAAGCATGATCACATTCATACCAAGGAAATTCATACATTATAAGGGGGAAACTTAGACCTTTGATATTATCCTATCATCATATTGTCTACCGACCAACAAACTTGATGAGTTGGCTTTGAATCCCAAAGATTCCCATGACTCACCACTCGATTAGTTATGAGTGAGCCCATTCTCACCAAGTTCACACATGAGACGCCAAACTGATCTCTGGATTTACCCAAGCTAGACTATCTCACGGGCTCCTTGAACTCAAAGCTCGATTCCTTATGTGAATGATTTCCTTCTTTAGCATTTATTCCTCTCAACTTCAAGCTTCCTAGACCTTGACTACCGAGCTCCACCAACGACCGATGCTTCCCGCTCCCTGGATTAACTTCATGGCTTGCCACACAACCAATTCCTACTCTACATAGATATCCTCTTGCCAAGCTGACCTGCTATCAACGATCTTATCATTTTATTTATTGCTAACAAATGGCTCAGAATTCTTCCTCACATTTCATGAGCTCTACAAAAATATCTTTGAGCAAACTACGTCCCACTTAGCTCAACCTCTCTCAGTCTTGTGACAACTCACTATTCGGATCCATGAGCTGAAGTGCCTCCACCATCACCGAGCTCTTTCCTTCCTTACCGAGGCACCCAAGACCAACCAAGCTCCATCATGTCTTCCACACGATTTTACCTCGACTTGTTCGGCCTATTTAATACATAGTTTGATGATCCAAAGGAATAATTCAGTTCTTGATGCAACCTTGGCTTGACTTGGTTTATACATGTGAGCTCACCTATGTTATTTGTGGGCTCAAGTATTTTGATGAGTTCTCTACCGAGCACACAATCCCTAAATTGGCAAGCTCCTCCCTTTACTGGAAACGAGTTCACCTCACTAGGCTTCATCATGCACCGATGCTACATTTTCCCTCCGACGAGCTCACAAAACAAGCTTACTAAACTGAGTCATCAAAATCCAAGCACTCTGGATGGTGAGTCCCTTCCTCGAATACGCAACTACTCATTTTCCTGAACCATAGTCACGAACTGAGCTCACCTGTGAGTCGTTTTCTCCTCACCAAGCTGGACCACCTCCCAACTAATCTTTACATGGAGCCCTTCACAAATTGTAACAGTCATTGATGAACTTCGTCCTCTATCCTTTAGCTTTCCGTGAGTTTGGTTTCTACGAGACATATCTCCCTATCAACTCGGTGGTTGATTTGCACTCTGCCGCTCCAACGACTCGGTCCACTACTCTACCTCACCATCCCATGAACTTGGAATGCAACCCAATCCCACCTCACCATCGACTCAAACCTCCTCTTGACTCGAGAATAGACTTTCACCTTGTTGGTGCGTCGGATAGGACTTTTAAGAAGAGCAACAAAGGGGACAAGAAGTCCCTCCTCTTTAATGGGAGAGGTTCCCTTATTCAAACGGACTTATTTACAAATGTACAAAACATTATTTGTTCGTTAAACTTGGATATTACGAAGTATTTTCCACAAGGATCATCGATTCATGAAAAGGCGAGGAAAGGGAATATGAGGATGAGCGGAAGAGCAACATGCAAAATTATAGATAGCAGAATAATCCTTTATGTATGCGGAGTTACAGTGATTTAAAACAAGATCGTTTGCATTAAATGAACAAGATGAGATTACTGTACACAAAGTTACGTAAATAACCTTTTTCAGATTCATTAATCAAGGACACAAAGTTCCTTCTTGGTTATACAAGATCACTATACTCGCAATATTTGAAAATATGCAATCAGTGAGACTAACGAACTAGAAACAAATGATCTTCACGAAATTAAATGAAAACACAGAGATAACAGAGATTAGATAGACAAAGAATGGAAAGTCCTTCTGTATTGATTTCTTTATAATCTATTTACACTTTCAGAAAATATGCCAAGTTCTTCCTCCTTTCGAATGGCGTAGAAATGCCATTATATAGCTTACAAGTCAGTTACTCTTCGTAACCGTTTCTTTTAACCAAGAATAGTTAAGGACTGCCAACCGCAATACCTCAACCTTTTACAAAGAAAACGGAAAAGAAAGGGAAGAAGAGAAAAGAACGGGGAAGAAGACAGGTGGCCAGTCACTGAGAGGGACCCACTGACTTCAGAATCCGCTGCCTGAACTTCTTCATTTGCTGCACATTGGACAGCTGCTCCGTCAAATTCATGCTTATGATTTCAGCCCAATTGATATTTTGCGTTCCTTCGCACACCATGCTGATGAGCGGGCACATCCAGAAGTGAAATTCGTTGGTAGAGGGCAAACCCATAACTCGAGCCAGCAAGATTATGAATTCTGACAACTCTTCATTGAAATCTACTCGGAAGAGGGTTTTGGTCAGACGAGAAGCCCCCTTCCTAGGGTTCTTCAGCCAGGACTTCGCCACTCATGCCTTATATTTGTCAACTTGTCTTGGTCTAACGCAGTAAATCAGGCTTGATCTCGGAAACGACTATGGCATTATCCATCTCTGGAATCCTCAGAGCATTGCTAATGGCGGCAGCATCCAATTTGGCGATGAGTTCCCCATGTATATTAGTCAATTCGCCAAAAGCGGGTCGAAGTGAGCTCCGCATGAAAGCACGGTGTCAAAGACACCTTTGCATCGAGATTGGGAAACCTCCAGCAAAAGCCAAACCACTATCGTGAATCATCTGCGCCATTGGTGTAGGGTTTCAGGTCCGCCATTCTTGCCCAAAAATCACTAAAATCAAGATGACGAGCTTCACATGTCACCAATATTACAGCAGTAGACTCAAGTGGAGAAATTTGCTCCTGTCCCTGAAATTTGATCTTCATATTGATAGTAGCTAGGAGGACAGAGCCGCAAACCAGACTCGGAAAGGAATTACAGAGGGAGGGGAACACGTGCAGGTTTGCAAATTGCAAGGGTTCGAGCAAAAGATAGCATGGAAGTAGTGCAAAAATGCAAAGGGGAAATGCTCGTTATATAGCCGTTTAGGAGAGAGAAAAGCCATGAATGCGCATTTAATACATAACCACCAATTTGAATAAGCATGATATTCAGGTAGAGCGGGAAAAATAAGCACGAATGACACTTGGTACGCTTGGGACATGTGAGACGCGAATGCGCGAAACACGTGGCTCGGCCGATTCGGCGAAACAGGGAGAAGACGCACAAATGCATTTTGGGACATTTGGGATGAAAATGTGCGAAGGACACGGTTCGGGTGTTTCGGCCGAAAATGGAACAAAAGGCCCGTTTGAACTTGGGACATTTGGAACAAAAAGTTCCAGAGTACGCGGTTCGGCCGGTTCGGGCGAAAATGGAACAACTTGCACTTTTGATTTGGGACATTTGGAACAAGAAAGTGTGAAGTACGCGGTTCGGGTGTTTCGGCCGAAATTGGAACATCTCGCACAATAAGTTTTGGGACACTTGGGACAAAAAGTTCCGACGGGCCCGAAAATGGAACAACTTCGGGGATTTCGGCCGATCGGGAAAAGAACACACTTTCGTACTTGGGACAGGGGGACAAAATGTCCGACAGGCCCGAAATACATACAAAATGACCCAAAACACAGATTTTCTCAATTTTCACGACTTAGGCACTTTAGAGAAAAACACTCATAACTCAAAATTTTGAAATTTTACTTTTATCAGAGCAGGGAATTTTGAGTGGACAACAGCTGGCTCCTTCTGGGGATGACTTGGCATAAATTCAAGGAATGAGGCAAGGCAAGAACTTAGACAAACTCGGGAAAGCAGACCAGAGCCTTATCCCTTGGGCCACGGAGTCAAAAAGAACACCAATACAGAGGGCAACACACCAAAACAACAAAAGGAAAACACACCAAAAGCAGAGAAGCAAAAACACCGCATGTACAGAATATACAAGGACTCCCTAATCACCTAGGACTTGAACAACTTGAGATATTGCCCACTATAAGGAAGTGGGAGGAGAACCATCCATGTAATCAAGATAAAAGGAATTCTCACCAGAAAGTGTCTCGATCTTGAAAGGTCTCGAGCCACAGGAATCGAACTTTCCATGGCTGCCACGAGGTTCATGTCTTTTGTTCCATAACAACACGATGTCTCCAACTTGGAAATCTCTAAACACTTAGCTTTCTTATCAAACAGACCTTTACCTTCTCTTGGTGAATGATATCCTATCAGCAACCACCAATCTGTCTTCATTCAGCATGCAGGTACATAATTCTCTTGTCCAGGCATCTCTGAAACTAGTATCCTCAATGGCCTTCATTAGATGCAAGGGCGGTTCCTTTATCCTTTGCGCAATTGAGCTTCTACTCCATATACCACTTGAAAAGGAGACATTCCAATAGCTCTCTTTGGTGTAATCCTGTCTGCCCAAAGAGCATCATAGAGCTTCTTGTGCCAGTTTCTGAGACTCATTGACTAACTTCCTTATGATAGTCACCATTTTTGTTAGTGGACTCTGCTTGCCCATTTCCCGAGGGTAGTAATCAAGAGTGAGCCAAAGAAATGCCATTCCCATAGCGAAGTCCATTATCTCAAATTTGAAGAGAAATTCAAGGCATTATCTCATTATAATCTTGTTAGGTACACCATACCTTACCAAGATATTCTCTTTAATGAAGCCGCATACCACTTCAAAAGTAGTCCTCTTGACCGAATAGCTTCCACCCATTTGGTGAAGTAGTCAGTGGCAGTAAGTACATGAGTGTGACCAGCACTAGAAGCGGATTGAGTGTACCAATGAAGTCCAAACCCCACTGTTGAAATGGTTCCTCAATCACAAGCGGCGAGAGGCAAAGAAGCCAACTTAGGTCTTCCCACAAAGGTCTCGACAAGGCCTCACATTTATCCACCCACTTGGATGCATCTCTCAACAAGGAAGGCGGTAGTATCCTCCACCAGTATCTTATGAGTCATGTAACCGTTGATGAATAGTGCCCTCCACATGCTTGATCATGAAAAGCTGAGAGTAACCTTCTCTGCTGTTCTTTGTCCACACACTTCAAAAATCTCCCATCCAAGCCACGCTTGAACAAAGCATTTTCCCATAATACATATTGTGCTGACCTCAATTTAACAGTCCTCTTTTCTTTGGCAGTTAAATGAGAGGGGCATTCCCCATAGGTGAGAAAATGAGTGATGTCAACATACCATTCACAATCAAAGCTGAACTAAGGAACAGAATGGTAGGAAGATCAACTTTCTCCAGTAATTCATGCTTAGCTCCTTCAGCAATGAGCTCACAAAGACCTTTTCCACGAACCAGCTTGGTCGGCTTGATGTCAATGTCATACTCTTGGACCTTAGCAACCCAGTTCCCTCTCTTGGATCCAAATTCTTGCTGTGTGAGGATTGACTTAACAGTGGTATCTGGAACCAACACCATGGAGTGAGAGTTGAGGATGTAAAAGTGAAACTGCTTGACAGCTTTGACCACTGCAAAAGCATGCTTCTCCATCATGGTGTATTTTAACTCATGATCCTTCAGAATATAGCTCATGAACGCAATTGGTAGCTCATGCTCATCAGAGTCTTCTTGAGTTAAGACAGCAGCCAAGGTATTATCTGTAGCATAGCAATAGATGATGAAATCTTTGCTAAAATCAGGACAGGCCAAAACTGGAGTTTTAGCGATAGCTCTCTTGATACCTTCAAAGGATTCCTTTCCTTCAGAAGACCAACCAAATGTTTGTTTCCCTTTCATCATCTGAGAAATATTCAAAGTTAATTCTGCAAAATCAGGGATGAATCTTCTCAAGAAATTGATCTTACCGAAGAAGGAGTGCACGCCCTTTTTACTGGTTGGGAGAGGAATTTGCTGGATGGCTTGAACTCGTTCAGGATCAATCTTAATACCATCCTTGGAAACAATGTGCCCTAATAAACTTCCCTCAGTGACACAAAAGACATATTTTTTAGGGTTCAGAGAGATTCCATGCTCTCTGCATCTCGTGACAGAACCTGTCTCTAGGTGATCAAAATGATCCGCTCTCGTCTTGAAAAACAACTGTCGGTCATCAAGATAGATGACAATACACTTCCCTTTTAAGCTTCCAAAAGCCGAGATCCATAGCTCTCTGGAAAGTGGCACCAGCATTAATAAGCCCAAAGGCATTCTCTTGTAAGCAAAGGTGCCCCAAGGAGTAGTGAAAGGCTGTTTTATGTTGTTCTACAAGATCAACCTCTACCGATTATATCCGGAAAATCCATCAAGCATAGATAACATTTGAGCACTCTTCTTTACTTGCAATACTTGATCCATCATGGGCAAAGGATAATTATCTTTCGAGAAGCCTTGATTCGGTTCCCAAATCAACACGAGATGCGAGATCTCACCATTTTTCTTCCTGACAGGCACAATATTTGCAATCCATGTTGAATGGTGAATGGGAAAAATAATTTTAGCCTTCAACAACTTCTGTATCTCCTGAAAGATGGTGTCAGCTACTTTGGGGTTGTATTGTCTCTGCTTTCTCGCAGAAAGGCTTAATTCCAGGCTTAAGAGGAATAGAGTGCTGCATATCTTTTGGCTTGAAAGCTTTCAAATCTTCATAAGAATAAGCGAGAACATCCTTATACCTTTTCAAAAGATCAATTGCTTTTCTCCTCTCATCCGCTGTGCAACATTTCCCAATATTCACTAGCTTAGGGTCAGTAGGACTCCCAATATCAATCTTATCATACTCAGCTGATTGCTGAGGCCCAGAAGAAGCTCTAGATTTCACATACCTGTCATGCTTATCAAATAATTCCTCCGGACTCACCAAACCTTTAGGAATCTTGTTTCCTTTAAGATTGATGCATCCATCCCGATCTGCTTTCTTCCCCTCGGGCGACTACTTGGTCAAAGGGCACATTCTCACAAGGTAGGTTGTCACTTCCCTCAAAATACATGACTGTTTGAAATTACCCTTGAGTTCCAGGGAAGGAAAGCAAATGTTGATCATTATTGAAGACTTGCCGCTTATTGGAAATTATCGGTACACTAGGCCGATGGACCATCTCAATGGTGACCTTATCCCGAGAAAAGTCGGGATGAGGAATCGAGTAGTGATCCCGAGATCAAGCCTTAGCGAATCAGCCCTCTTGTTCTTTTCCCTAGGCAGCTTTGCTTCAATGGAGAAAGCATCAAGGAATTCGATGGAATCCCAAACTTGATTCGATAATGCTTGACCTCCCATTTTTACTTGATAAAGGCTCTGACTTGCTTTACAATCAACTTTCGTCATCACCACGAGCGAAAGATTCTTCACACCTTGTTCTTTGGCCACCTTGCAATCCGAGAATGAGAGCTTCGTGATTCTCGTTGTGTTATTAGTATTCTCGAACTGCAACTTAAATGAAAAAGGATGAAGGACACCTTCTGGTGACACCAGTAGAACACCAGCTCCAGAACCAGCTGAGGAACAACTTCCATCAAACTCTAAAACCCAAATACCATTAGGGTCTTTAGGTGACATCCTGGGAAGTTGGATTTCATCAGGGGACATAATCATGTAGTTGCCATGACCCATATCCTCATAGAGTATTTGTGCTCTAGGATCATCCGTTTTCTGCACAATATACTCAGACTGCTTTTCAGGCAACAACTTCTTCATTTGTCCATTGACAGGCACGAGTGCATGCGACCAGTCCATCTGGATTTCCCCACCCACATCTTTGCAGAAGTTCCTACTTAGCAACATCCCGTATGAAGGAGGGATATCTGCTACTAGGATGGTAGCCAACACTTTCTTTTCAGGCAAGGCAGCAAAAGCCACTTGCGCATCTTTAATTCTCCCGACCAGGGGCACTTCTTTACTTTCCATGGAGTAACAGGATCCATAAGTGCGAGTGAGGGTCAGGCCTAAAGCATGAGCTACTTTAGCAGGCATTACGTTATCTGAAGCTCCAGAGTCTATGACACAATTACTGAGCCTATGGCCAGCTATTAGTAGTGTTACATAAAATGGTTTAATTTTGTCACCAGGCGAGGTGACAGCAGCTACCAGACTGGGCTGTGGTGCAGAAGGAGGAGTAGGTAGAAGGCCTTTAGAAGTGGTCTTAGAGTTGGAATTGACAAAGTGGATCATTTTGGCAAAGGCTTTGGGATGGGTTTGATAGTACTCAGCTTCTGAGATTTGGACCTTGGTCTTTTTCAGGTGATCAACAATATCAAAGGATCCAGAAGTGGACGGGCCATCATCATGTGGAATTCTAGGCTTATCAACTTTAGGAGAAAAAGAAGAAGCAACTTTGGTAGCTGGATTGATAGGACTCACCTTTGGTGTAGACAAAGTAGGGATAGGAGATCCTCTTTTTGCAATCACGGGAATAGTTGTCGACTGCTCCTTGGATTTCTTGATAGGCTGTGTCACTTTCTCCCTCTGACGTGTCTGCTCTCGAGTCATGACAGCAAATGATTCGCTATTCATGTCTGCTACCACTTCATCATAATCATCTCCATCATCAATACCCTCGGTGGTAAAGAAATTAACTCGAGATCCCTCAAGTTCTTCTGCCTCATCATCAAATTCCTCCACAAACTCCTCGCAAGCTTCATTATCCTCATCATCATCCGGCTCTTCAACTTCACAGGTTGCATTCACAGGAACCCTAACAGGAGGTCCTTCAAGTGCTAGTCTTGTTTGAGAAGCAGGCAAACGATTCCTGGGCTGGAAATTTCTTCTTGGAACATCTGCATAAGGGGCATGCTGAGCCAATTGTTTCTTTATAGCAATAAGATCATTCGCAAGTTTCTGAACTAATGGATCAGTGTTAGGTCCAGGGGTGGAAGAGGAAGAAGCAGCAGACTTAGATTTGGGAGGGTCTCTTCTCAACTTCCCTGACATGATCAAGTCATCTTCGACACTAACAGCCAGTTCTTGATCTAGAGCTAACGTCGCGAGATTAGCCCTTCTTAGTGCATAACTAACTTTAGGTGATTGGGCATTTAGAAAGAAACATTTTTGAATCCGATCAACAGGTCAGTGTTTGTTGGAATTTTATTTATCAACCTGTTGAACCGAGCCACAAACTCTCTCATGGGTTCTTGCGAATCTTTCTTTATCTGAGAAATTTGGGCAAGCAAAGCATGCACATCTTCTGCCGGCTTGAAACGATTCTCGAACTGGGTTCTCATGGTGTCCCAGTCGGTTATAGCACCAGCCGGAAGGTGAAAGAACCAATCAGCAGCATTTTCTTGTAAAGTCTCCACGAACAGTCTTACGGAGACGTCTTCATGTTCAACTCCCAAAACTCCACATGCAACTATGAAGGCTGCAATATGTTCATCAGGATGTACCTTGCCATCACCTTTGAATTTTGGGAAGTTCTTCCGGTTACCTCTGGGTAACTCATGCAAAGGCTGAGTAAGGGCCAGGGGCCCGACACGCTGACCCCATGGCAATGGTGCCGCCATTCTTGGAAAAACGGCTTGGAGAGGAACTTTAACACCAGCGAGGATCAAAGCTCGTAGATTGGGACTAGCAGGCTCTGAAGGAATACCACCCGTAGGACTTCTATCTTGAACAGGTGGAGTGCTCGTCGAACGAGTTCTTCTATTTCTTGTTGAAGGGAAAGGAAAACCTGCTTCTCAAAAGTGGCCGAGAGTCTTCAATACCAAGGGTCCTTCTCCTCGAGTAAAACGCAGTGTCGCCGATCAAAAGATGATCAAAAATTATAGAACTGGAATGTGATTTTCCCCAGCGGAGTCACCAAAAACTGTTGGTCATCAAATAGGACTTTTAAGAAGAGCAACAGTCAGGGGACAAGAAGTCCCTCCTCTTTAATGGGAGAGGTTCCCTTATTCGAAATGGACTTATTTACAAATGTACAAAACATTATTTGTTCGTTAAACTTGGATATTACTGAAGTATTTTCCACAAGGATCATCGATTCTGAAAGACCGAGGAAAGGGAATACGAGGATGAGCGGGAAGAGCAACATGCGAGAATTATAGATAGCAGAATAATCCTTTATGTATGCGAAGTTGCAGTGAATTTAAAACAAGATCGTTTGCATTAGATGAACAAGATGAGATTACCAGACACAAAGTTACTAAATAACCTTCTTCAGATTCATTAATCAAGGACACAAAGTTCCTTCTTGGTTGTACAAGATCACTATACTCGCAATATTTGAAAACATGCAATCAGTGAGACTAACGAACTAGAAACAAATGATCTTCACGAAATTAAATGAAAACACAGAGATAACAGAGATTAGATAGACAAAGAAAGGAAATTCCTTCTGTATTGATTTCTTTATATTCTATTTACACTTTCAGAAAATATGCCAAGTTCTTCCTCCTTTCGAATGGCGTAGAAATGCCATTATATAGCTTACAAGTCAGTTACTCTTCGTAACCATTTCTTTTAACCAAGAATAGTTAAGGACTGCCAACCGCAATACCTCAACCTTTTACAAAGAAAATGGAAAAGAAAGGGAATAAGAGAAAAGAACGGGGAAGAAGACAGTGGCCAATCACCGAGAGGACCCACCGACTTGAGAATCCGCTGCTCGAACTTCTTCGTTTTGCACATTGACCGATTGCTCCATTAAATTCATGCTTATGATTTCAGCCCAATTGATATTTTGCGTTCCTTCACACACCATGCTGATGGCGGGCACATCCGTCCAGTGAAATTCGTTGGTAGAGGGAAACCCATAACTCTTCGAGCCAGCAAGATTATGAAGTCTGAACTCTTCATTGAAATCTGCTTTCAAGAGGGTTTTGGTCGACGAAAGCCCCCTTCCTAGGGTTCTTCAGCCAGACTTCGCCACTCGTGCCTTATATTTGTCACTGTCTTGGTCGAACAGAGTCTGTGCTTGATCTCGGGAAACGACTATGGCATTATCCATCTCTGGAATCCTCAGAGCAGTGCTAATGGCGGCAGCATCCAATTTGGCGATGAGTTCCCCATGTATATTAGTCAATTCGCTTGAAACGGGGTCGAAGTGAGCTCCACATGAAAGCACGGTGTCAGCACAGTGTACTGAGATTGGGAAACCTCCAACAAAAGCCAAACCACTATCGTGAATCATCTCGCGCCATTGGTGTAGGGTTTGCGTCCACCATTCTTGCCTAAAATCACTTTGAAATCAAGATGACGAGCTTGTTTATCACCAATATTACGAACAGCGGACTCGAGTGGAGAAATTTGCTCGTCCTCAAATTTGATCTTCATATTGATAGTAGCTAGGAGGACAAAGCCGCAAACCAGGACTTCATGAAGGAATTACAGAGGGAGGGGAACACGCGCAGGTTTGAAAATCGCAAGGGTTCGAGTAAAGATAGCATGGAAGTAGTGCGAAAAATGCAAAGGGGAAATGCTCGTTATATAGCCGTTTAGGAGAGAGAAAAGCCATGAATGTGCATTTAATACATAACCACCAATTTGAATAAGCATGATATTCGGGTAGAGCGGGAAAAATAAGCACGAATGACACTTGGTATGCTTGGGACATGTGAGACGTGAATGCGTGAAACACGTGGCTCGGCCGATTCGGGCGAAACAGGGAGAAGACGCACAAATGCATTTTGGGACATTTGGGATGAAAATGCGCGAAGGACGCGGTTCGGGTGTTTCGGCCGAAAATGGAACAAAAGGCCCGTTTGAACTTGGGACATTTGGAACAAAAAGTTCCGAGTACGTGACTCGGCCGGTTCGGGTGAAAATGGAACAACTTGCACTTTTTGATTTGGGACATTTGGAACAAGAAAGTGTGAAGTACGCATTCGGTGTTTCGGCGAAATGGAACATCTCGCACAATAAGTTTTGGGACACTTGGGACAAAAATTTCCGACGGGCCCAAAAATGGAACAACTTCGGGATTTCGGCCGATCGGGGAATAGAACGCACTTTCGTACTTGGGACAGAGGGACAAAAATGTCCGACAGGCCCGAAATACATACAAAATGACCCAAAACACAGATTTTCTCAATTTTCACGACTTAGGCACTTTAGAGAAAAACACTCATAACTCAAAATTTTGAAATTTTACTTTTATCAGAGCAGGGAATTTTGAGTGGACAACACACCTCCCCATGACACTCAAGTAGCTTCCGATCCCTAAAAACATTATCTCTGAATCCTAAAAATCTGAAACTCCAAAATTTGGAGTTTCGGAGTTTCGAGTTTGGAGATTTTCAACTCGTTTAACGTCCTCAAGCCCAAAATTCTCCAAATTTCTAAAAAGAATAATTCTCAAGAAAAATCTGAATGAAAACTCCAAAATTACTCCTTGATTCTCTCGTCTGAGGCTCGGTTATCATCTTCCTTCGACTCATTGCAAGCTCCACCCTATGTGACCAACTCCTCCTGAGCCACATCCACAATGATGAGCCAAGATGTAACATGAATCATGATATCCTTACCTGCATGTACCTCGGTCAACACTTGTCTCCATGCCTAGCTCCCAAAACAAGCTCTCCCAACCAAGCCAATTTTCTCTCACGATCAACTATGAATCTGACCAACTTGCTCGGGCCTGCACCTAAGACACTCTTCAGCATTGAGCTCCACTCATTCTTGCCGAGCTCTGTGATTGACTCAAGCCTTTCCTTGTCTTCCCGTGCTCACCACTGAGTGATGTCCCTTAAACACATTGAGTGAGCTCCCAACAAACTCTGTCAAATCCACTTGATTTTTCCTAATTTATCTATTCCTCTCAATCAAACTCGTAAAATTACGCTAAGATTCATAGAGCACTTCCTCGAGTTTATGAGCCACTCCATAATTTTGGAAAGATTTCCATTTTGATCTCTATTTTGCTAATATGAGCATGACCCCTCTCTGTTATGACTCATTTCACCAAACTCTACACTGAGCCATCTACTTAAACATTCCTCTTGTGATCCCGTTTACATTGATGATCAGTTCCATGGCTCGGCCTCTGAGCTCAGGATCTCATTCATGTATGCACAAATGACTTGGCTGTGTGCAAAGTCTTATAATGGATTCAAACTAGACATTTTAATTGGCTCATTTCTTCCTCCTATGTTTTTCATTCAGGATGCCGAGGATCTCCATTCCTTACCCAATGTATATACACCGATCTTCAACATGTTGAGCATCAATCATGGCTTCATATGTGCTCAGAACCAAGATTCTTCCTATTATGCCGAATTAAATGTTTTCTCGACTAGACAAGATTTCCACGGTCCAAGTATTTACTACCTCTCGAACTCCACATGTGATCTCAATTTTGTTGATACGAGCCCTTTGCAAGTTGATCCCACCTCATCCTTCACCATGCATGAGTTATGTCCCATCAATCTGCCGAGTTCGATCCTCTTAACCAAATTATCAAGTGATAGAGTGATCTTTCCACTTTGATATTCAAATTGATTGTTGACTAAACTTGGGGGCCTTTGTCGAGCCCAAATATGAGCTGAGTCAGACCCGAGCGAGCTCCTCTCAACACACAACTCGGTGAGCTATTTTTACATAGTGTTAATTTTCCTTGATTCTACTTATTTTTAAACCCTGATTTTAATAGTCTGGGCTTCTCCTCAAACTGGAGGGTAGAAAAGATACAAAAAGGCATAATGATCATTTTAGCATGTGGGCCCACTAGAGTTTATTTTCCCATTTAGAGATCAATTCAAACCTCCAAGACATGGAAAAGAAAGAGCAATCTAGGAAGATCTGAAACCTTCTAACGACATATAAGACTTTCAAATCTTGAAATTATACTAATAACCCTGAAATCTTTATGGAAGAATTTTTTGGTCTCAGGGTATTATCTTATTGTCAATTTTTTCCCGGGGGGGTAAAAATTGACAACATTTTGGTGACCTCTCGGGGATGTCTTCTTGGTATGCATAATTCCAAAGTAGCCTTAAGTCATTCATTGGGCATGGATTCGATATTGGAACTTTGAAACCGATTTGATCCTCTTTGGTACATCCCAAAATCTCTTTGAGCATTTCTGATCTTGGACCTCCCTCGAATGCGAAGCATGAAGTATACCAAATTTGATGAACACTTGGAAACTATGGAACATTGCAGAATTTTGAAAGAGGCAGATCATGAATCTCCAATGAAACTTTGAAATTTCTTTCTCCTTGACACCTTCCAATGATGCAACAATGTGTAGAACAACACACAAGAGTAACAATGGAAACAAAACACACACAACAACTGAAAACCATATATGTCCCAATTGAAACATGCAGGTGTGTAATGCACTTATTCTGTTGAAAGAAAACCTATACTACCCTACACTAATCGAAGCACAGGGTGAGCTAAACAAAACCTACAACTGGTTGTGTAAAATAGCTTCCTATCCTTACAATGGGAAGCCATGAAGATGATGTGATAATGAACATGGTTGAAAATGAGAGTGAGAAACTGAAATGAGCCCAATTCCCCACTTGGTCTACCAAGGTATCAACTAGAAAGAGAAAGAATTCCTCTTTTAGTTGCTCTGCATTTGTCTGTAGAAGCATTGCAACTGATCCTCATAATTTTGAAACTCATCCTCACACTCTAAAGTGAATGTGACTAGTTCTGGCTTCTCTTCTAGCTTTAATGAAGCGAGGTACTTGATAGGACATGGTCTAAACTGTTGAATATTTCTGCTTGTTTGGACTTCAATTTTAACAAGAAAGTCTTGCTGAAGACATCCTTGAATATTCATTACCTGATTTCCCTCTTGTTTCCCATTTACAAACAACTGACCTTCTACCTGGATGGATGGTATTGCAGTGACATCTCGTTCTTTCCTTTTCCCATCTTTGATAACAAGGAGTTCCTCCATGACATGCAGCCGCTTTGGACCACTTACAACCTCAAATGAAGTTACTGGAAAGTCACTACAAGTTTTTGAGGCATACTGATCATATAGGAATTCCTCTTTCATTTGAAGGCAAAGTTGTTCAGCATCTCTAACCTCTTCATCCCACATGAAACCTGTAAGATCAAATCCTTTCACCTGTTGTTTTTTGGGACAATTAAGGGAAGCAAGACCTCCTTGGTTTCCTTCCACCATTACTTGTTCATCAAACAAGTCTGACTTCACAATTGAAAGTAAGAAACTCTCAATAATATCATCTTCACCCAAAACCTTCAAATTTGACTTAGTTTCTCCTGCGCATGCTCCTCTCTTTCTTCATTCAATGAATTTTGCAGAGATCCAATTCTTCCAATTCAAAGGGATAACTTGAAACTACAGGTGTTCCAAAAATGGGTATTTCTATAAGCTCTTCTGCATCCAAATACTCCTCTGAATCTGATAGAAAATTTGCTTCTTTGTTCTCTGAATGTGCAAAGGGTTCAACCTCCCTTATGATGTTTCCAGAATTAGCAAGTTGATTCTTCATGACCTTCCTTGTCTTCAAACATAAAATTTGTAAGATCAAATTCATCTAGGAAAACATAGTTTTGAAAAGACAAAGAAGGGGAAGAATCTAAAACTTCCTGCATAGAATAATCTATACTTGAAACTTCTAAGTCCATCATGGAAAGAATCCCGCTATGATCATTTGTTGCATTTGATGATGATGTTGGAAATTTTCTACAATGTTCCAAAAATGCGAAAGTTCTTGACATGCCTGACAAGTAAGATCATTGCATTCATTAGAATCACCTTGTACACTTGAAATTATTTCCTCTTCATCTTGCGCATCCTCTTCTCCAATAGACTCTACCACCTTTGGTGATTCAAACTCCTCTGATGGAATTGAGCCAACATGAATACTACATTCTGAACAACTAGATCTGCCGATGCCTTCATTCAACTCTATGTTTGTTTCTCGGTATAATAGAAAGACTTAACTTCTACAGAAGCTTGCTTGATGTTAAGTTTTGCAGCCCATTTCTTTAGATTATCTACATGCTCTCTTTTTCTATCCTCTTCAACCATATACTCCTCTCTTTTTCTCATTTCTTGACAATGCTCCTCCCAAAATGGAGGGGTGGGTTGAGATTTAATTGATTCCCTGACTCTTTGAGGAAGAGATTCATTCTCTTGTCTTGATGGATCTTATAGAAAAGAGAAACTTTAGAAGAAAGAGGCATGGAAGATTCATGATGGAAAGGAGGAATAGGAGGTGAAGGAAAAGACTTCTCAGCATGTGCTAATGGTGAAAAACTTGGAATTTGAAGTTTGGACTGAAATGACATTGAGTGAGAAATAGAAAGAGAACCCTGAGGTGGTGGTAGTGTAGAATCAACCCATTGACAGGATTGCATTACATTGAACTCATAGGCCTCTATTTCTTTGATCCAACCCTCAAGCTAAGGCAACATTTCAGTCATAAAATCAATCTTTTCCTGCAAGTTGTAAAAACTTGGCATAGGGCCAACCCATGGACAAGTTGTCTTGAAACCATTCTTGAATGCTCTCATTTGAGTTGTGGCTCTGGATTGTACCATACCTACCTCCAGTTTCTATATTTTAAGTTGTAACCTTACATCTTCATCTGTAGGATAGCCTCCATCATATGCATGTTCCTGCCCTTGAAAATCTGCATAGTTAGGTGAAAAACCAAAATGATCATGACTTTGCTTAGAGGGATATGCATACTATTGATTCTCATTATAAAATGAAGTTGGAGGTGGATTAAAATAGCTTGAAGATGGAAAGAACCACCGCTGCTGCAAGTGGGAGTCCCACTATGGAAATGAAGCCATGATTGCACAACTTCATGAATGAGAGAAAATGGAAAGATATGGAAGAAAACTAGATGGAAAATGGATAAAATGAAAGTCTACAACACAGAGAGTAGGGTACTTAGACCAATGGAGTCGCCAGTTGTGCTTGGGTATACCTCCTAAGGCTGAAATTTCACTAAGAGCACAAAAAATTAATGAAATGAAATGAACACAATACACACACCTATGAAAGATGTGCCTCTGTCCCACCGAGCATGCCAAAAACTATTGTCACCAAATAATTGCACCCCCAAATGGCCTGCTTGAAGTAATGTAGACACCAAAATTGGGTCACACTCCCCTTGGTCCCTTGACAAATAACCACCTCAAACACACTCACCTAACCATGGCCCATTCCACCCCCACTCTAATATTAATTTAATTAATTTAATTCATTATCCTCACAATATTTATTATTTAAATATCCTAATTGGGATAATTCCCACATATCCACCTCACCTAGACACCTCATCTAGCCACCTCACCCTAAGACCTATTCTTAGTAAGTTGTCATAACTAACTAAGACCTACCCAAACCCTAAAAATCAAAGCCTACATTCCCTCTAACCACATTCCCACATGTTAGAAGGAAGCTTCCATTCTAATCCATGGAGCCAAATGAACGAGATCCCAGAAAATCAAGGGGATCTGCCTAGTTTAGTAAACCTAGGAAATCCTACCCTAACCGATGATGCAGGTTACCCTAGACCATCACCGGTTAACCCGGAACCTCCTTGATTTCATTTAACCCCAAAACAACCTTATTTCTAGGTTGACACATTTGTAAGAGATTAACACATCTTTTGAGAACTAGAGATGAAACTAGAGTTGTATGCAAGCAGGAATGAGCATTCGTACACTCATCAGTGCCCATATCCAACATCGAGAATTACCCAAAGGGACATCTTCCTTCATGAGAGCATCCGGGAAGTGCCATCACTACATAAATTTCCTTCCATTTGATCACCCACCATTGCCACTGGACATCAACCTCATACAAAAAGGTAAGTGCTTTGTTAACTAAGATTACTTGTCCATTTATCATTTGGTAGATTCTTTTACTTCTTTTATTAGTTTTTGCTCCCATTTCCATTCCCCCACCATTTACCTCCATGTAAACTTGACCATCCTTTTACCCACACCCTTGAACTTCCCATACCCATATTTTAATCATTCATGTGCATACTTGAGACCCATACGAACCTATCCATTACCATTCCATTTCCATCTAGCCTCAGATCTGTCACCCCACCAAGTTTTTATTGAGTTTCTGTACCATGACCATACACACCTTTGGTTACCCAAAATTGTCACGGTTAATCTAAACCGACATCGGTCATACCAGGACCAACGTCGGTCTCTGTGTTTTTACCGTAAAACAAAGAACAATGTTTAAAACCTCCACTCAATACCCAAAACAGCCTAGAACCTTACCCGACCATTCCTAATACTTGTGACGAGACCTTGACCTTTAGATTCAGGTCATAGCTTAGCACATTGTGAATGAATTTTCTTATTGTAGATGAGTGAGATACCTAAATCATTTTAACTACAATAAGATTTCATTTATCGTAAGCATTAAGTTGTTTTAAAATAGTGGATTGACAGCCATCTAGGAAGTATCACACTTCTCGGATCTAGCACACACTAGACAGTCCAATGCATGTATTGTTTAACTTTAATTTGGTGGTATTGTTTTCCATTTCAGGTAGTTCCTCCAAGAAAAAGGAAGCTCTCACGATCAGCTGTGGATCCAGAATTCATACACGTGCAACAACCTACAACCAACATTTCAACAGGTATTCCTCCTAGCCCTTTACCCTTATCTGTTTCATCAACATTCAAAGAAATGCTCTAGAATCAGGTGAAACATTTTGGCATGCCTAGTGGGACCCATTCGGGGTTCTTTGCATTCTTTCATTTCTAGGTGAAAAGTTGCATGTTTGTTTCCTTTCTAAAAGGTTCTTACATTAAAATTTCTCCCTGGAACCTTCTCTTCTTCTATTATCTAAAAGTAATCATACTTTGGTGCTTTAAAATGAACATTTATTCCTTTCATTAGTATCGCATTAATGAAAGAGCATCCCTTCTCCTGTTCATATTTTTGTGTCATCAAATTTAACATTTCAATTTGGGTTTAAAAATCATTTCATTTCATTCTGCTTCTCTGCATTAGCTCACATTAATTGAGGGCAACCTATACATGCTGGAAGTCATTCCCAGCTGATGGTTGACAAAAAAATCATAGAAAAGCACTTCCTTTCTCTTTCTCTCTCTCTGAGTCTTATCCAAACATCACAAAATTAAAAATACACACATTCTTAAACAACATATTTCTTGGAAGAAGTTGTAGGTGATCACACAATCACGGTACAATGAGAACCCAACTCACTTCTTTTGTCAAGTCATACTTCGAGCAAAGCCTCGCCCTTGCATAACATACCTAAAACCTCTCCTTGTAGATCTCCTTCTTCGTAGGAAGCCATCCTCACCAAAAAACTCTATTCTACAGTTCATGAGTCAGTCCTTAAATAGCATAAGCTAAACAAACATAATAGAAAAGGCACTCTTAGGATCACATTTTTCTTAGAGTTTCTGCTTGGCTTGCATTTTGAGGTGAGAGGATTTCATTCTTCATTTTCTTATTTCCCCTTACACACTCCTCATCACAGTTGGTGTATTCTAGCTTCATCTGAGTGTGCTGGACCATATTCTCATCATTCTCAAATTTTGGGTTTGATTCCACATTTAATTTTAACTCACAACCACATTTTCTTCATCGTTGTTTCAATTTCATAGTAACCGGTGTCGGTCCGGTGGTATTTGTCGTCATTACCGTCGACTATCATCAGTTTCACCAAACTAGCATCAGTTCACTATTCTTTTGGTTAACCTACCCAAAAGGACACCTATTCACCTTCTTTGACTATTCAGAGTCTCTGTCACTCTTATCATATTCACTGACCTGGTAAATTCCATCAGCATCTTACATACTTGGAAAATTATTGGCCTTATACCTTGTTTTTGACCAATTGTCCACTTTCCATAGTAATGACCGCGATTACTCAGTGATCGTGTCGGTTTACCCTAACCAGCATTGGTTAGCTTGTGTAATTTTCCAGCTGACATTTTATACCTAATCCACCTACTACTACCTATTTCTCCTATCTCTGTTGTATTTCTATGTCATTTACAGAAAATAGTCTAACCGATCGATTACTGTTCACATGGTGCTAACACGTCTCTAGGAAAATGCCCTTGTATTCCATGCCAGTTGTCAACCACTCCCACCTAGTCCTTCACCACCTTCCATTCTATCACCACCTATGGAGACTATCTAATCTATCTCTATCGCTACTCTAGGAGATGAGGAGTTCACACATCTCCTTGACCGGAACCTTGCTTTGCCTTATAATTTTATCTTTCCCACTCATCCACTTGAGATTCCTCAGGTCAGTTGATATATGGCATGCCCATATCTATCCCCGAAAATCACTTCTACTTATGTTCTAGCCCACTGCTAGCTCAGCTCCTTCCCACATCTACCTTTCCCCAGGTCGTTTTGTAACTAGGCCCTATACCTACTATGACCGATGTGTCTGCATACACCCATTGCACCCACCACATCCACTATACCTTCACCAATCACCCAAAAATAACCTCATCTCGTGCCTATTATCTTGCATATACCCCTGTAGCTACACAACCACCCCGATGTCGGTGACCCCTATCCCTTTTACAAATTTCATCCTTTCTATTCCAATATCTTTAGCCCACATTGCCACTAGGGTCACCACGACCCTACCACCTCCATATATGTACTATTAGTAGCCTCCCATTTCATCTATTATTCATTCTCGGATACGTACCCCTATTTCACTCCCGCCTTCTCAATCTATCTATACGGAAGTGATATACACTAGAATGCCACCCTGTCATATGCCCAACACCAACCCTCTTACACTACGGGAGGCACCCAGCCATCACAACCTACCAATGACCTAATCAAGTTAATGATGGACAAGATGTAGACATTGGAAGCATCTATTTCTAGCACCCGCAACAATCTTACCTATGATGAGATTTGTAATGAGCCTATACACCCATCCATTCCTATTCATCCATATCCCATGCATTGGGAAATTCCTAAATTCAACTGTTTCAATAGCAAAGAAGACCCAAAACAACATTTACGGTCTTTCAAACACATATGTTATCTGATCACCCATGATGATGCTTTGCTCTTGAGGACCTTTCCCATGTCTCTAACTAGGCCCACGTTATATTGGTATAGTGGGTTACCTGGACACTCTATATTCTCATTTAATCAGGTAGCCCAAGCCTTCTTGGATCACTTCTCCATTAATGTTGTTAAGAAGGTTACCATAACGACCTCTACTCTACACATTAGTATGACAACAAATCTATAGCAGATTTTGTCACTCATTGGCGTAAGCTTTGATCAATCAACTCACATTCCAATTACCACAAACCGAACTCATAGAAATCTTCACGTGGGCTTGTGCTAGACATATCTCACCAACCTTGCAGGTCCAGAATTTTTGAACCTTCGATGAAGCATTCACCATGGCATGAAAGCTAGAGATTCGGGCCATCGAAGAGAAGAAAATCCAACCACAAAATAAGAATTTGGCATTCAAGTCGAATGATATCTCTTCTTCTTTGAAACCACATAACAATTATTCAAAGCCAAAGGAACCGCTAACGTAGTGGTACTCAAAGTCAGCCTAGATCATCCATCAAATCAGTTAGCCCTCATCTAATATCTCACCCATTTAGACTTTTCAATTCAGATGGGAACAATGGAAATACACCCCAATTGGGGAACCTTATTCTTCTGTCTTAGAAAATCTCATCAAATTTGGGGCCATCACCCTTCCTCCCGTGAAAACACACACTTGGTTTTGACCCTTCTCACCCCACACCCATGTGGTATAAAGAGCATGATTTCTACAACTATCATCTAGTAAAGGGTCGTAGTGATGGCAATTACATCAATTTCAAAAACATTATCCAAGAAATGCTTGAGAAATGCGAGTTAACCTTGGATAATCCTAACACACTTACCAATCAAAACCTACACATCTTCAAGAAACCATTTCCTAATCATGCCCCTTCTTCTGATCAAACTAGAGAAACCTCAACTCATGATAGCCATACCGAGGTCCATGCTATTTTTAGTGATGCACCCGTTCCTACCCAATTACCTCATATTCCTTCCATAGAGGAAATTCTAGCCCGAATTCTCCATATGCACTTGAACCAACCTCACCTATTCCTCTACCCATAAAGGAACACCTTTCACCTCCTTCCTCACCTGTGGAGGAACCTTAGTTAACATTGAGACCATTTCACCTTTGACTTCTCCACCTAGAGAGCCATCACCCACGGTACATCTCCAACCCAGGGAAGATGCTCTTTCATCTCCTCCACCCATAGAGGAGCACCCATCATCTCCTCCACCCACGGAGGAACACCCATAATTTCATCTAGCCATGAGGAGCACCCATCATCTTCTCCACCTCTCAACAAACCAAAAAAATGCCTTTTCATTTAGGTAACCACTCCCCATCGATTACCCAAGATCCTATGGACTTACTTTTGACTATCTTAACCACAAAAGCTGAAGCTAGCAAATTCCACATTTCTAAGAAAATTTTTATGGTAATTTCCATTGGATCCTCATCAACCTTGCCTACAGACCATGTCATTCTCACGCTTAACCAATCACCTAGATTATGTAGATAGAGCCTTACTTTGGGGTGTCTTCTACTCTTATCTCAAGGCAAATGCAAATGTCATTTTTGTCGACAATTCCACTATCTACCCAAAAATATTTTGGCCAATCAAACCAAACACAATGATATCTATCACAAATTCTTCCACGATACCGCTCATAGCTCAACTCACACCTTTACCCATAACCCAACATACATCTAAATCCAAACCCACACATACATCATCTTCCTCACCTAAACCCATTACTACCTTAGGGGGTCATCCCAACCGCCACCTTACTCATCCATCCATCAAATTAGATTTAGCTACATCCCCCAAAGTGACACCAAGCTTAATTCGATACCCACACAAAAGAACCGTGCCCATAGATCTCATACTCCAACCTCACCGATCACACCTTCATCACCTTCACCTTTTCCATTCGTCTTAGGACCTCACTCTCCCAAAGCCACCGAGTTAAGAAACCTCCACCCACTTGGTAAACTAAAAACACAACAGCCCATTCCTCCTCGTAAACCTCTAACATACCCAAGCTCCCACATGACTTCCACCTACACCTATGACAAATTTACCACCCATACCTCCAATACCATCGGCAACTTCTTCACTACCCAAGACACTTCAGTCTCTTTCCCTCACACCTCTTGCATGACTGTGCCATTTACCTTCACAAGGCACCACGATTATCCTCATGGGTAACTCGCCTCTTCCACCATCCACTTTTCCCTCTAGATCTCGTGCTCCCATATCACCTTTACCCAATAATTTCCAACCTAAAAACAAAAATTATCTACCCTCTAATAAGATAGTCAAACCAACCACACATTCTCTTGCCAGTTCATCTACCATACCCATGCCCAAGAAAACACGACTAACACCTAAGACCACACCAGCACCTAAAATCTTGGCTTGACCTACTCCCCCTCATCTAAAGACCATTCCTCTATAGTCAGCCATGCCTACTCCCAAAACTACTTTCACTTCCCACTGCGATCCATTAGCGGGATCCTGTGCCAAAATTTTAACCAACCTCCTTGAGACTTCATCATCACATTACCACCACTCAATTTTGACCCTCTAAAACCCAAACCAATAGGGTTTGATGACACTAAAATTTTTTCCTACCATCATGTGTCGGGACATGATGTGGAGAACTACAAGGCTTTAAAACCGTCCTTATCCAGGTTGTGTCCTCCTGAAGGAAATTTTGAAAATGACGACCTTATCGATGAAGACCCCATTTCACCAACACCCATTCCACGTTCCTTCCCTCACTACCTACTTAATAACCCAGACCTTCACCCCCACAACTCCTAGAGCCACCCCAAGATTCAAAATTAACATGGTTCGCATCGAGAGAACTTGCCAAACCTCCTCCCAAATGTCGGTGTTCTCAAATCATCTCACAAGGTTCCTTCGCCCTTGCCAGGGATTTTTCCTTTGTGTCATTACACCTTTCATGGCTCACCTACCTCACCTATCTCCCCTACCTCAGATCAACATGATCCACGTTGCTACCCATGCTCAGAAGGACAAAGGAAAGGAAAAGGCAACTGACGCACCCACCAATCCTATACCCAACTTACCATCTGCACTACACCTAAAATCACTATTCGCAGCCCCACGTATCCTATTTCTAATGGGGTTACACATCACGCCATGCTCAAACAATTACATCAATCCACCCTCAAAATGTCTCTCGTATGACCTCATCCAAACCTCATAATTCCATCATCAATCTCTCATGGAATTCCTTGAATCTATTGAGGTTTTACCCAATGACCCTACACACGTAGCCTCCATTATTACACCCCATAATGTAGCCTCTCTCACCAAATTACCACCTTTATCCACACCTCCACCTACTCACCAAGTAGCTTCCCTTAGCTTCTCGGAGGAAGAGATCACACCACACCAAACTAATGACCCAGGACCAGCTCTCTTCTTCTCTATCCACATTGATGATATACGTGTACGATGTGTTATGATCAATGGAGGCACTAACATTAATATCATTTCCTTCCATGTATTCGATCAAATACACATACACGATAATTACATGCATAAACATCCCATCATGTTGCATTCATTCAATGATGTTATCACCTCTACACTTGGCACCATCATCCTCCATATTCACGTGGGCCCCGTCATTTGTTCTAGAGTTATTTTACGTCAATATAACCTATTGTTTGGCAGACCCTAAATTTGTGTCATGGGTTGTGTTCCTTTTATTTTGTATTGTTGTGTAAAGTTTGAGCATGAAGGACACACCTATACCATTTAGCTGATCCATCACCTTTTAAAAATTTCAACATGCTTTACCGACCCAATGACGTGCTTATACCCATTAAGGCATCTACCTCCATGACCACTTCCTCTTCACTACACCTCCACCCACAAGTGTAGCTGCTAATTCAATTACACCTACATCATCCATTCCCACCACTACAGCCACAACCTCCACACTGAACCATCAACCACCCAATTTGTTAGCTCCACATACCAACCATTGATCCCTTGGAAGGAATTTTCAACGCCTCGCTGCGGAGGAGTATCGCCTATATAGTGTCAACACATTCCTTACTCCACAAGAGTATGGAAGTCATTACCAACACCCTTGTTATGATCACGTATAGGAGAGTGCCTCCTTTATGGTCCTCCTCACCTTCGTACCATACTCACCTATAGGGGACTTGATACTACCACTTACACACTTGAACCACCGTCATCATAAACTGCATATTTTCTACTTACCTCCAATCACTCACTAATCATCGTTTCTCCCACACCTTCCTGCACCAATGTGTGTGGAAAGGTTTTGGTTTTGGATTTTATGAGCAAGGCCGTCATACCATTATTCCATGTACTACATGTAAACATAACGATCATAGTGGTATCGGCTTTGTTGAACCACCTACTAAGAAGACCCACATTGAACTCATTGAGGACATGAACCCTTCTCCACCTTCTTTCGCCACCATCACCACTTTCGCTTGATGCAGTCAATGGATCCAAAATCCATTCCTCCTAACTTTTTTTTTCATAAACACCATCTCCTTGGGGCCTCTAACTTATCAACACGAGGGCAAGGCTCCTTCCTCTCTTCCCTTCCTGTATCCTGAAATGATCGATGACGATACACCTTCGATTAACATCATTCAATGTCAGGATGATGAATCTATAATCACCTACCTTGGTGTAGAAGACTCATATATTCATCGGTCATTACCCTCTGAGATGTAAACCATGTTGAATGAATCGACTATCGAGATCAACATTCATACTCAGGATGACCCACACATTCTAAAGATAGGACAATCTTTAGATGCAGTGAATAGGAAGCCATCACTTATTTTCTCAAAACCATAACCATGCTTTTGCTTGGTCTTACGTGAGACATGCACTGGTATTGACCCCACTAAAGTGGTCTATAATATCATAACCATTCTTGATGCCAAACCTATCAAACAAAGGCTGAGAAAATACACCCTCGTATTGCTCTTACGGTCAAAGAAGAACTTCAACGCCTCCTTTCATTTTCATTCATCTTTCCCATTGATTATCCTCGTTGGATTTATAACATTGTTCCTATCACTAAGGTGACAGGGGGAGACTCGCATTTACACAAATTTCGTGACCTCAACCTAGCTTGCACGAAAGATGACTTTCCCCATGCACAGTATTGACCATTGGTTGACCTTATTGTTGGTCACGAGATGCTTTATCACTCATGGATGGCTTCTCCGGTTATAATCAAAGCTTTCTTTCCCCAAAGGATCAACACAAAACCGCATTCATTACCCTTGGGGACCTTCTACTATCGAGTCATGCTTTTGGCCTTAAAAATGTTGGTTTCACATATCAACGGGCTATGACCTACATATTCCATGACATCATGCATCATATATTGGAAGATTATGTGGAATACCTCCTACCAAATCCAAACACCGCTCAGAGCACCTCACCATCCTAAAAACCATCTTTGACCTTCGCATTAAATATTGTGTTCGCCTTTAGCCCAAGAAGTGCGTCTTGGCGGTTCTCTGGGGAAAGCTCCTGGGATTTATCGTCTCCTACATGGTATAGAAGTTGACCCTACTAAATTCAATGCCATTCTTGGGATGCCTCCACCCACTAACCTTAGCAACTCTGCAGCCTACAAGGTAAGTTGTATTCTATTCGTCGTTTCATTTTGCAATTGTCTCGATTGGTGTCAACCATTTCATCATTTTCTCGAGAAGGATGTCTCCTTTAAATGGGATGAGGAATGCCACAAAGCTTTTGAGGCCTTAAAATAATACCTTCTCCAACCACCCGTACTCATTCCACCTAAAGACGATCAACCCTACGCTTTATACATCTCTACTACCAATCACTCCTTGGGGCTATACTCGCTCATCACGATGAACAACCACGAGGAGCAAGTGGTTTATTATACATACTCTTTTAGACTATGAAACCCAATATACCCATCCTGAATTTTTTTCATAGCCTTAGTTTTCGTTGCCACAAAACTACTGCCATTACCTACTCAACCACAAAACCTATATTGTGACCCCGACACTTCATGTATGCCAAACCTTACTAAAATCAATGTGCCACATGTTGGCTTATGATTTTGGCTGACATCAACCTCGAATTCATTCATAAAAATTCCATCAAGGGTAAAGCTATCACCGAACAATTTGCCGATGCACCTATTTCCGGGGATCAACCCTCTAAATTTGACTTTCCCGATGAGTCAATTGCTACCCTTTCCTAGGCGAACTGTTTACTAAATGACACTCTTCTTTGATGGTTCCAAGTGTCAATGTGAGGGGTGGAGCTAGTGTTATCCTCATTCCATTTAGAGGTGAACCCATGCCTTTTTATTTCAAACTCAATTTTTATTGTACAAACAATATTTCCAAATACGAAGCACTCATATTAGGTCTCAAGCTTCCTATGCCTTAGATGTTAAATCAATCAACATCTTTGGTGATTCTCAATTGGTCATAAACCAGTCAATGGTATATACCAATTTCGTAATGACATACTTCAAAAGTATAAAATCATGTAGACATACTTTTGACCACCTTCAACTGTTAAGCCCTTGAAACCATCCCGCATTCAACTAATAAATTTGTAAATACCATGGCTTGCTTGGCCTCTCAAATACCCGCTTTTCCCGCTGATTCTAAAATATTTGTCACCGTAAAAGACTCAAATCCCTTCTTATTTACCTCGTGAAGTTTACTCTATCGTAATTGTCACCCCAAACCGAGTGACCTTTGGTATAAACAATATTCGGACTACGTTTCCCTCTCCATCTCGCCTCCTGACCTCACTCTTAATGGACAACGTGCCTTCCTTAAAAATGTCTCTCGTTATGTCATCATGGGCAACCTCCTCTATAAGCATGGTTTTGATGGTATTCTCTTAAGGTGCCTTACAAGTTCTGAAATTCCTTATACCATTAAGTAAGTTCATGATTGCATATGTGGATTTCACTTCGATGGCCTTGTTGTTGCTAAGTGTATTCTTTTCCTAGGATATTACTTGGTGACCCTCAACTATGATTGTTGCGACTACATCAAGCATTTTTAAAATGCCAACAACACACCAACCTTCATCATACACTTGGTCATGCCTTATAGGTCACCCGTGACCTTTAGCCCTTCTCTCAATGGGGTTTGGATCTTGTTAGAGAGATCAATCCTCATTCTTCCCAACGACATCAATGGATCATCACCGCTACCGAATACTACACAAAATGGGTTGAATCCATACTTCTAATTTCAAAAAAGCCGAGAAAATATGTGAGTTCATCAATCATCACATCATTTGTTGCTTTGGTGTTCCACATTGCCTCATCACTAATAATGGAAAACAATTCAAAAATAAAACCTTACGAAAACTTTGCGACACCTTCGACATTCAACTAAGTTTCTCATCACCTTATTACCCACAAACCAATGGCCAAGCTGAATCCACTAACAAAACCCTAAAAAAAATTCTCATGAAATTGGTTAATGAATCTTTAGGAAGGACTGCATACACACATTCCTTTCACTCTATGGGCATACCTCACTAGTATTCATACTTCCATTACCGCCACACCTTTTCTCTACGGTCTATGGTACGGAGGTTGTTCTACCCCTCAAAGTCCAGATTCCCTCACTCTACATTTCTCTCCATGAAATTCTCAATGATGATGACCTTCGTCAGACCGTTTAACACAACTTGAGTTATTAAATGGACATTTTCTTAACGCTCTTGACCACCTCCAAGTTTATCAAAAATGTATTAAATGTTCCTATGAAAAATGTGTCCATGAGCAAACCTTCCAAGTCGGTGACCTTGTCCTGAAAGAAAATCAACATGTAACCAAAGAAGAAAAAAGTAAATGGGAAAAATTTGCTCCTAATTGGCTTGGACCATACATCGTGACTCATACTTACGGATCAGGTGCTTATATTTTATGTTCACTCGATGGTAAACCCAAACCTGAGCCCCTTAATGCCTTGCATCTTTGACCATTCTACTCTTGAATTTTAGTCCTACCACATCTTCTTGTCTCTTTCCATGCTCATCTCTTGAGCGCTATCCACTTTACACCTCACCAACGATTAAAAAGAATCATGTGTGTACCCGTCACTTTTATCTTCTCTTGAATATGTGTACCACGATGCTCTTGCACACAACATGATTCTCATGGATACTTTTTATGCCTTTAAGATGAGATCCCATGGTTGTTTCACCCTACTTTACGAACAAGAATCCTATTCTTCACCTTAGTCTTGTCCATGAATTAAAATCCCTCACATGGGATCTAACTACTTGAGTCAACCTTCTAATAAAAATATGAATCCCTCAAAGGACATATTTCTCTCTACAATTTATGTTATAAATAGATTGCTCCCTCAAAGGACAACTATGTAAAGCCCTTTCAAAAAAAAAGAGACAAGAATCTGAAGCTTCCCGCATCAATCAGCTTCACGAAGACCTCAAGGAGTTAATTTCCTCATCCCATATAGACTTCCTACATCAATCATTCTATCTCAAATATCAGTCAAAACAAAAATCCTTTTAGTCATGGACTTGCCCATTGTGACCTTGGATCTCTTACCAAAAAGGCATGCTACCTAGTACCATATCAAAACTAACCACTTTTCACCCTCTCACCATTCACACTTTCATTTCCTATCACCTAAAGGGACCTGTTGGACCATGACATTTGGTGGTAAGGTGACTAATTTTTCACCTTTAGAATAATCAATCATGCAATGCTTTTAGGGTCTTACGTTCATCATTGACCCATCCAATGTATGATCCACCCATTATGATCCCTACCAATCAGGTTGTTTTCTTACCTCCTCTTATATTTTTAATCTCCTTCATTACGTATTGATTACCTTATACAAGACTTGACCCTCGACACTTCTTTTTGGGTAATTTTTCTCCTCCTTCACCATAATCACCTCTACCAATGTGCCCACAATTCACCCATACCTAACAGACCTAGACTCAATCATGCCTATAACATACCCACCCATACTCATACCTCCTCACATTCTTCCCTAGCTTATGGGAGAACTACATCGGCCTGAGGTCCCTTTTCGCCAGGACTATGTAGGTAGCACTCCGAGGGCATGGGGCCCTTGGAGGTTAGCTCAGGCCACTCTCTAACCCTAACCAATTCACCTTTCATTTTCCTAAATCATGATCTACCCTTGTTAAATTTATTTTTATATCAATAATTAGAAATTAAAAACCAACAAACAACAAATTGTTTTCCACCTTTATCATCATCCAACATCCATTCATTATGTCTACCATTTCTTTCCCATTATCATGCATGTATTATAAAACATCTTAAACATGGTCCATCTCATCATTAATTGTACACATTAATGAATTACAAACTCAACCATGCCTATGACCTAACTCAACCATGCCTATGACCTGACTCTATCCATGCCTATGACCTAACTCAATCCATGCCTATGACCTGACTCTATCCATGCCTACAACCTAACTCAATCCATGCCTACAACCTAACTCAATCCATGCCTATAACCTGACTCAATCCATGCCTAACACACCTATCCTAAATCCATCTATGCATAATAATAAAATGTTATCAACACAAACACATAATGACCATAATCATCATCATCTCTATAAATACAAATATCCAATCATGTGTATCCATATACATAACTATCAAATGTCTTTGGCATGCAAGGCTGGTGTATATAATCAAATATCTAAAAACCCTCATATCTGACCTCACCATCTTGGCACGCCTTGAGGATAGTATATATCAAAAATGACTAAAATACACCAACATGGAGGGATGTGCATCAGGAATCATCTCACTGCATGATATCCTCCATCTCGGTCTCACTTGTCTCCTCCTCGGCTCTGTCCATAGCCTCATAACATCTCACCACATTCCATAGGTTGTATGGTCAGGGCCCCGCTTTGGTACATCACACGGTAGCCCTCCATGAGCTAGTGGCCTCACCTGATCATGTCTCGGGGATCGATGGCCCCTATTCTCTCCACGGCTGTGAGTCCAGGATTTGGTCCTCTCACTTGAGGCTGTTGTGCCCTTTACCCTCCATAAGATAGAAAATCTATCCCAACCGCCATCATCGACTAATCCTGGTAGTATCGACCTCACCTAAGGCATCTTGCAACCTAGATATGGGTACCATCTGTTGTGGCCCCATTGGTCTCTACTGCCCAGTGCTGTCCGGTGGGACCCTATCCCACTCCTACCTTTGAACTAGGACCCTATCCCGTTCTGTGAAGGTGCCATTGGCCTTACACCACTTTGTGCACATGCACGAGGATGCGCTTTGAATCTGCACCTATCTGATGTGGCCAACTGGCCCTATAAACTTATAACCTATGCACGCATACGACAGCTACCTACTCATCATCACCCTCTCCATCTCCACCCTGGGCCATATGGGCCTGTAAACTGGCCACCTGTGCATGTAACATGGCCACCTCCACCTCTAAAGCTGCTAACTTCCCCTGTACCATCCCCAACTAGGTAATCAAGGTCACCACCTACCCCTGTGGGCGTCTCTACGCACGGTAATGGTGGATAAATTTGGCTACTCCGACCTAGGAGGTACTACTCGTAGATGGGATGCCCACCACTATCTGTATCTATCTATCACTTTGGCATCATCAATATCTGGTCTATCACCTCCTCCTCCTACCCTATAGGCACTGTCGGTTGTGGTAGAGGCAATGGCCTCTCCATGTCATCTCTCCTGTATTATGGGGAGGGTGGAGGTATATCTTTTGGTAGCCCAAACTACCATCTATCAACAAGGATCATCTCGTGCTCTCCTACACGGTGTCCCTCTATCCATCTAAGTAGTTGAAGACCAATAACTCCTTAGTCATCTATGTGTATGAGGATAACCCACATACGGTCTCCATATAATGTCCACGCAGAAAAATTCCCTCCAAGTGACCACCTGTAATAGGCTACATCATGTGTAACCTTGCCCACTCGACACTCTCCGATAACTGGTAACCATCACCTGTAGCCCACTCTAACAAACCCAGAGGCTCAAATGCGTCATCCACAGGGGCTTCCCAAATAGGTGCACACACACAATGTGCTCATAATCTCCCCAACAATATAATAGGAAAGTGCAGCCTGTGGCCCGAACCTCCAAAGCTTCCCATACATCCATAGATCCTTGTATAGCTTGCACTAGGAATGTTGGTGCCCATGTGAATCGGGTCCTCTCCATCATCATGTCATGTAACACTCCCATCAGTGATCATGGGAATCTCCCACCCTCTACATCCGGTAGTGCAAAACAGCAAACTACCTCCATCAATAACACTACTAGCCTTGTCTCCTTTGGATGGGCTAGGTACATCTCTCCATAGCTTAGGTTGGTGCTATGGAATGTCAGCTCTGCCATCCCCTCCCCAAACACCATTAGCATCAACTCCTCGATGCACCGTAAGGAGATCGAATATACCTATGTACCCAATATAGGTAACTGCAGGATCTGTACACGTCCTCCAAGGTGACTCATCCATTGGTAGGTGGAACATGTTGGTCATTGAATCCCATCTATCGATGAGGGTGACCATCAAACTTAGCTACTAGACTATATGCCAGTAGCATCGGACCCCAATCAGGCCCACCTCCTCAACATGCCACAACTCCTTGATTGTCGTTGCACCTCAAACTATCATGAGCAGGGGTGGCACCCTATCTCGCATCCTCAGCTGATCTCTCACCTACATCCAACAAAACAATCACATTATTCAAACATGACCATATCTACATTCACCCATACCCATTCCCATTACCCTACCTCTTTTACTTTGCTACTTACCCATTTATCCCATGGCCTACCCTCCACCCCAAACCAACCCACACCTCCCTACTTACCCAACCCAACCCTAACCTACTTATCCAACCCAACCTAACCTCTTGACCTACCTACCCTAACCATAACCCTACTGACCTAATATCACCTCACCTCTGTTGTGACCAACCACGACCCATCACCTCCTTCCCTTTTTCCCCACTCCTCGACCTTACCTATTTTCCCACCCATCTATACATTTTTTCCTAACAAATCCACCCTTACCTATTCTTACCCCTTACCTATGTTATGATTTTCACCAAAACCACTTTTCTCACCCCTATCTACCTCACCCACCCAACCTCAAACACCTTTTGGCCCCTTTTTCCCCCAATTACAACTATACCGTTACCCCTAGCCAACCCTAGTCCCCTTGACTAGCATTGGTCACTGCTTCATGCTTACTAATACCGGTGCCCTAACACCGACATTGGCTAACCTTCAACCGATGCCGGTCATTGTCGCATCAAAAACTCGTGACGCCTAAACCCCCATTTTTCATTCAAACTCCCCTTTTGCTCCCTTCTACCCACCTAATCTTACTCAAATCCCCCTACACCCTTCCCCACCCCTTCTTCACCCAATCCCTCCCTCCCCATTCCTATTTTACTTGATTTTCCTCCCATAATTCAAAATTTATTTTCCCCAAAAAGAAAAACCCATTTTCACCCACTAATTCAATCTAATAAACAAAATAATGAGTTAGATTGAATCCTACCTCATCGTGTTGCCATTCGCATGGTGGCACCTCTCGGCCGTTGCCTGGTGGCCCCCCGATCCCTCTCCTACCTCTACCATCACCAAATGACCCTCTCACTCTCCAACTAATCAATCAACTCAAATCGATCCCACCTAGCTTGTGGATCCACCTATCAACCAACTATCACTTGCCACATGGCTCGCCAACTCAATCCTTAGTCTCACTCTATCACTTCCCACCTTTTCTCTCTCTCTCTCTCTCTCTCTCTCTCTCTCTCTCTTTTCATTTTCCCAATTCGCTAAAAGACAAATGATTTGAAAAATATGGTAATTTTTCTTTTTATAACCTACCCGACCTGACCGGCAATGGTTTCACCTTAACGACATCAGTCCTGTGCCCTAGCTTACTATGGTCGGTCCATCTTGACCAGCATCGGTCCCTTCCAACCATCATCGGTTATACTACTTAGCCTTTCTACTACCTCCTACCCCCAATTTTTGACCTGAATCCTTTTTTATCTTACCCTCACCTCACTTGGCCACACCACTTGACCTTCTTGACCTTATCATTTATCCCCTCACCTCGTCCTCATTCAAGGACTCATTTTTTCCCATACCTCGGCCCTACCTATGTCGTGACCTAGATACTTAGACCTAGAACATTGCTAGTGACCTTTGACCTCATGTGTTCACTATACCTTATGGCACTGTTACCTATGTTGATGGACATACTAACCTTACCTTTCCTCTCGTTTGTGACCGTTTATCCTGACCCAACCCTTGGGTGTACTAGAACATACCTACACGTTCTTGCACCTGACCTACATCATGTTTCCTGACCATATCCTATACCTTGGATACTAGAATCACTTCAACCTTGTTTGGATAAACCTATCAACCTTAGACAATGTAGAGTTTTCCTACTCTTTAACTTGGATCTTGTGTTGTAGTTTATACGTGTGTGTACATTTGACTATTACTACCTTTGACCCTGACCTATTACCTAGATTACCTAAGTAGACCTTTTTCCCTTTTTCCCCATTACCCACCTTCCTCTTCATCACATTCACCTTTTATCAAACCACTCACCGATTCTACCTTCTACCTCGTCAGTTCCTGGTTTGAGGGGGATCACCTTCACCCACACATGGGGAAACCAAATCTTATTTTTGTTAGCGTCACTTACCAATACAAGCTACACAACAAAAAGGGGAAAAATGTAGACACCAAAATTGGGTCACACTCCCCTTGGTCCCTCAACAAATAACCACCTTGAACACACTCACCTAACCATGGCCCATTCCACCCCCACTCTAATATTAATTTAATTAAATTAATTCATTATCCTCACAATATTTGTAGTCATTTTTATCCCTATTACAAAATACAAGAACCGCATTTGCACTAGCCTATCACCTAGTGAAAGATGGGCACTAACCCAAGGCACGCATAGGTGTCAGTCTCTCTTTTATGTGAGTTTTAGTGGGAAACATCATCTATGATTTGTGTTTAAAAATACCTTCAAATGGGTTCAGAACATACAAGAACCATAGGGCTCAGAAACGACCTCTAGATCCTTGCAGTCATTTCAGGTAGAGTACTTTACAGAATCTATAATGTGCATCATTTCAAAAAGAAACATACAAGCATCCATACTTAGCATGAAAGGAAAGAGAACTCATGAGAGAGAAGTATGCATCAAAATCATTGATATTCATGTATATATAACAGGTAACCTCATTACATCCATTGAGCCATTACAAAGTGTCACAGAGAAGCAGACCGTAGTCATGCAATGCACTAGACTTATGTAACTAAGCTACCAAAAAGAAAATTACAATCCCTAAGCCTAATGCATTCTCTCCCAAATACAACTATCCACTAACAGAGTCCTCACAGTATTTCTACAGAGCTCTACCCATACTCTTCGTCTCTCCTCTTTTACTCTTGTAGGCACTTGTATTTATAGCTTTTTTGGACTGCCAACTCACCCTCCAGTGCCCTTAGATCCGGTGCCAAGTGTTCGAATGTGGTCCTCCATGTGAGCATGCTTCTCTAGGCCTGAGCTTTCCACTTTATCCCATGATGTGCTTCTAGAAGCTTCTAGCATGCTCCTTCCTGGGCCAACCTGTCGCCAAGCTGGCACCTTATCCACACACAACCGGGTCATGCTTTTCATGTGTTCTACTCCGGACATCCAAATTGACTAAAGTCCGTAACCCTTAGCTTTGTGCTCAGTGTGTGGTGCGCGTTACAGGGCTTCCTTAAACCCTCCTTTGCACGCTTTTACCTTTTGACTTGAGGTGGCATGCCTACACACCCCGGCATACTTATTCAATATTCTAGGGGTCCAACATCACCCCACACTATGCCTATTCTCCATCTGTGGAAACACTCCACTTAACCAAGATGTATGTTGCCTTAAGGAACCAAGGTGTAGTCTTAAATTTTGCAAAAGAATAAAGGAATGAAAGAATTGGGGAGAAGGAAGAATGGGGGGGAATTAACTCAGCAAGCTAGGAAAATCCTTCTATAAGTCTACCTCTAGCTTGTTCCATATGTCGACCTCGCTCTGTGCCTTCTGATAGAGGTCACCGATCAGTACTCACCTCGTCAAAACTTAGGCCAATTCCCTGGGTGCCCAAAGTGTCAATGATCTTCTCCATCTCCTTTCCTAGGTCTTCAAGTGTGTCCATCCTCTTGGTAATCTGAGGGTATAGTTCTTTCATCCGGGCCTTGATTGAACCCTTAATGTTTCAATTGCCTCAGATTTTCTTTCTACTTCGGTAAGAACCTTGTCCCTCTCTACCCTGTTTCCTTTATTCTTCTCTTGGAACTCCTTTAGCTCTGCTTCATGTGTGGTGACCAAGGTGCTTGCTACCTTATCCCTGTCTCGCACAAGTATCATATGTGGCCTTAGTAGATTGGGTAGTGACTTTAACCTCTGCGAGCACCTTGTTATACTCAGCAATGAGCACTACCACCCTCAACTTGTCCTCTTTCTTTAAGCACGCGGCCACTTCCTCTACAGACTCCAAGGCCAAAGGTTGTCTCTCCATGGTGAGGACGTGTGTTAGATCTTCTAAGCATTCCAGAGTGGATGTGTACTTCTACATGGGTGGCGCTAGGTCTAGGTGCTTTAAAATGATGGCACTCTTAATAGACTCCACCTTCTTGTATACTTCTTGCACCTTTGTCTTCTCATCCTTTAGCTCACACCTCAGCTATGCCTTTGATCAGTTCTTCTTGCTTCAAGCTCTTTGCCTTCTTAGCCAACTCCTCTTCTTTCTTCCCTAGCTTTCCCTCTAGCATTCTTATTCTATCATTGCGCCTGAAATAGCCTAGCCTCTTCCGTCTCAATGCGACCTTATTGGGTGCGTTACGAGACTGCTCATTCAAGATTTCTGGCATTTACCAAGGGATTGGCTCCCTTATACTCTGGTATTGTTATGATTTCTCCTTGGTAGACTTCAAATTCTGGATCGTCAATGTGGATTCAAATGCCAAAGAGAGCATCTTATTTATCCTAGTGTACGCACCCTCCTTTTCAAATGACGCCATTGCTAAAAGCCTTTCTGTGGGTATAGTGCTCTGGAACCGCACGTGTAGCACCTTCTTCAAGTCATCAACATAGCCCATCACTTGTCTTTGCTCTGCATCAAGGGTCCTCCTACTCAAGCGTGCACCTTTGGGAAAACTCACCATTAGAGCACGACCTCCTCCCACGCTGTCATGCTCCTTTTCAATGTTTTCCTCTTTTCCTTGCCCCAACACTATGTTAGCGCTGCACTCTAACTCTTGGTCTACTAAGGCCTCAAGCATTTTCTTTTCCTCTCTCTCCGCTACCTCGCTTATTTTCTTCTTTTTTTTAAGCTTATGGGCTCTTACTTCTCTACGCCAATCTCCTCATTCCTTCCCATGTCTCGGGCACATTCCCCATCTTGTGTGCCCTTGCGCCATGAACATGAACTCATGTTTCTCTTCTCCACTCTCTTCTTCTGAATCGTACATGCTAAAGACATGTGGCTCCTAGTCTCTTTCAGGCTCATCCTCCTCACTATCATCTTCTTCACTCTCATCCTCTCTTCCACCCATGTACTTATCCAAGCTGTCGGTCTCCTCTCGAGTCAGCTTCCTCTTCCATCCTCTACTTTTTCCTGAGAGGTGATTCTTTGATAGGGGACTCAACCTTCTCTTCTTTCTCTGGTGACTTCTCCTTGGTGAGGGGTTGTTCTGGTGCCTCTTCCTCCAGTGTATTTTCCTTTACCGGTGATTTCTTTCTATGCGCATAGGTGCTATGCTTGGCACTTATTGATGGCATGCTTACCATTTGAGCAGTTTGCACACTTGGTGCTTGTATGCGATGGAAAAGTGACAGGTGGCGTGGGAATCTACAAGTGACTCTTCCTTGCACCCGACCTCCGGAGGTCATGCCGAGATAGCCGGTGGGGATGGTATACGTGTAGGATGCGAAAAACTAGTTAAGAAATCTTATATATTTGATGCGCACTATTGGAAATTGCAAATCTAAGGAAAAGAAGGCCCTCCTAACCTAAACTAGTGTGATAGATTGATCGACAAGGATGACTACTCGAAGGCTCCAATCAATATCAAGGTGCATGACTCGGTCTGCATGGTTGTGGGATACACGGAAAATGACTTGGGATAGTTTCATGTATATTTCTAGACATTGTCATAGGGTGGAATATGGGTATAGTGGATTCTACAGGTGATTATTTGGTCTAGTCCAAAATCTTTAGCTTTGTTATCTGCTACATCTAACAAGGATAATTGTTTGATGATGATAGGTGGAAGTGGAGTAGATTTGAATACTAATGTGCGTAGGCCAACATCTATGTCTGATTCACCTATGGATTCATTGGGTTGTGGGATTTGTGGGTCACAACCATAGATTCATGTTTATTGTGGTCTTGTTATGGTCATGTGTAGGATCAGTCCCTAATCCCTAGTATCTAATAGTCGTATGCTTTCTCAGCCTCTATATTCAGAATTAATAGTTGAGTGATCTTCTCAAAGTATCTCACAGCATTCATGCAACTCGATTCTCAAGTGACATCTATATCTATGAGAGTGTCTCCCACACTTTGGCCGTGGGACCAAAGGATCACAACTGAAAATTTTCTCTCTTCCAAGACCTTCTACTAGTCATGTGAATATATATCTAGGGTAATTTGTAGTTTGGTTGATTTGACCAAAATGTGTGCGCTTGGTCATCTTCTATGTTTAACCCGCTTAACCTGGAGGCTGATCTGTTTAAGTTTGTCATTGTTCGGAAGACTTGGATCCTAAGATTCTGATCTATATCATTTATTGCTTGCAGATGAGATTGGGTTGGGGCATGATTGGCTTAAATACGTATTCTCTAGGCTCCCTAGGTCTCGTGATTGTCATACAAAAGTAATAACATAAATCCAAATGCAAAGTGAATTAAGATTAACACTTGTGAAGTATATCTACAACATATATGACTTCTCTATTTTTGTATATTTCATGAACTAATTGAATGTAATTGAAGGAGAAACTATTTTAATATATCTAGAAATTGACAACTAATCTAATAACAAATTTAAAACAAATAAAGAAACCGAGTATAGCTACTTGCCTGTGCAGTTGTGAACCTATTCTAAATGATGAAATAACTGATCTAATCTATGTGAAAGACTCTCGATCCTACCTCGGAAGTGAGGAGTGAATCATAGTTTCTCGTAAACTATCAATCCCCACAAACTTCCTTGGAAATATCGAAAGTAAAATTGAGATCGAAATAAAGTGATTGGCTACTTTATTTGATATGCTTCTAACTAAAACTTTGAAAGCTAGAACTTGGATTCGTAGAATAGTGGTGAATCTAATGGTGTGTGTGGCTTTTTCCCCTCGGTGTGATCTCCTCATTCCTTCATGCTCACATGGACCTAGAAAAGCGTGTGATATTAGCATCAATAAGTAGATATTGGCATAAAGGCGGCTTAGGATACTGGGTATCAATATAATGCAAGTAGGAGATGGATAGCGCTAAGAGTATAGAGCTTGGCTTATGCAATTCTAGCAGGATTTATTGCGAGTCATGCAAAGACATAAAACATCTAGAACTCAGAAACTATCTGTTTGAAGAACAAAACCCGTAACTTTAATGGCTTCCTATTGGAATCAAACTATCCTATTCCAATTGGTTTGGATGAAGTGATAACAACACTTTGCCAAGGTAGATATGTGGCTTCCTAACAAAGAAACAACACTAACTAGGCATGCAAATGAATGAAACTAAGAATTCTAAGAAAAATGAAAGACTAATCTATTACAATGAGAAATTCAAAGGAAAATTTGAGGGGACATTTGCTTGAGCACAAGCCAACTATTTATAGCATTTCCATTTACCCAAAGGTAAAAACCAAATTGATCTCTTAAACCATAAACAATGCCAAAACACTATTCCAGGGAACCAAAATCATTAATGCAAGCCAAAGGCGGTGAAAAAAGCTGGTAAACATTGAATTTTTACGTGAGTCGTGTTAAAAGAACATTCGGAAAACGCGTGAAGGATCGCCACCCTTCTTGGGCGGGGTCATGAGACCGCCGCCCAGCTACAGGCAGCGCAGAATCGAAGAGTAAAAGGAAAAGAAAAAGTGGGGAAAAGAGAACAACAAAACACGCAGGGGCTAAGCGGGGCATGCGGGATGTTAATGCATACTTGGGAGCTTTTTCGCATCCCAAAACCTTGCGAGGAGACCTGTATCATCATTGGGGCACATGTTACATTGTTCCGGTAGTGCAGTACCCTACAATTTTGGGTACGTACATATTGCCCCTCTTAGAAGAGTTTTAGTCATGAAGGGGCGTAAACGGTGGGTCCGAGTATGGCGGTCCCGAAATGGGAAGTTGGAAGTTATACCTAATAAGTCGTGTGTCGAAATGACGCCATCCAAAATTCTTGCCACCACTGCAAAATGAAAAGAGGAATCAAGTACGAGATAGACAAAATAGATCGAAAATAAACGCTAAAATAATGGGAAATGAGGACGTACCGCTTGTGCGGGGTAAGAACTTACCTCCGTTGGTGCTCCAAACCCGTGAAAACGGGATTCAAAACAAGTCGATCTTTATATATGTAAAAGTGGGCCCATTTTCCTATTCATTTACGTGTGTCGATTTGGTTGGTTTTGAGCTCTGGGACCCACGGTGATGGTTTCTTATGAGAGTAGAGTCAAAATGTTTGTGACAAGATAGCGATCATGCCTCCGCGAGTGGAACATCGACCCGCGAGATCACAGGTTAGTTTTTCTCAATTTACCATTTTTACCCCCAAAATTTTAAAATGTTAAAATCTTTGTCATGGGGGGGTTATTTTTGAAAATGTTAGGTTCAAAAGGTCCATCTAGGGGGGCACCTACTGGGTAGGCTTTGTTTTAGTTAAAATGGTCTTTTTTTTGTGTTTTTAGGCCTTTTTAAGGTATAAAACCCACGTGGGTTTCGGGACATGACCGCCACCCTAAACAGGGTGGCGGTCACGTGATCGCTGCCATGTTCAGGGCGGTGGTTACAAGACCACCACCTTTAAGGTGGTGGTTGCGAAACCACCGCCCTGCTCAGGGCGGCGGTTCTTCACAGAATGCCAAAAGAACACTTGTTTGAAATTGTTTTTGCATTTTTAGCATCTTTATGTGTTTTCATGATTTTTCTAATGTCATTCGAGATGCTAACTTGCTCTGTTTTATGTGTTTTTGGGTGTATGTAGGTGAGGGAGGAGTACATTTGATGGAGTCGAGAGAGAGAGTGTGACTGGCTCCCAGCAGTATTAGATGCCCTTTCACAAGACGAGCGGGACACTCTTCAAAGGTGGTATATCTTTGCGTATATCACGCGTCCCACATGTTGCACCATCCAGGTCACATACTTTGTGACTTATTTTCTTATTGGGATGCTTTGACCTGGAACACCTTTCGATTACTAGGGGTCCGAGGTGAGTGGACCATCACTTTAGAGGATGTTTACCATATCTTGGGGTCCCAATCATCGGGAGATGACTTACCCTTGAGACAACAAAGTTCATGGGCTCGAGATAGCATAGTGGGCCTCTTATATGGGAGATGTAGTTATCTCCACCGGTTCAAAGAAGGGGTTGAGCATCCGATCCATTCCTAGCTTTGCCCATCCCTTGATTGGTCGAGGCCATTATGGGGATCCTTGCCTCAAGATTGATCGGGGACAAGGGAGGAGACACACTATTATATTGTTGGTCCCCCATCATTACATAGATTGAGGACATGGCCGTTTTACACTTGGGAGCTGATATACTTGGGACTACCTACCACAATTGTGCTGGGTGGTCCATTTATAGGGCGATCTTTGAGGCATCCGACCTTGGTTATGAGCCGCTCTATGAGCGCTTCATCCCCGTGGCGGAGAGTGTAGAGGTGGTAGATCCCGGGGCTATGAGGGCAGCTAGATGGATAGACATGTCAGGTCTCGAGCACCTCACCCCCAATTTCTTCTCGACCACCGATGACATGGAGGCCACACTCAGTATCGAGCCATGGCAGCTTATGGGGCAAGGAGGCTCTTACTTTGATCTCTGCTCCACCACAGGGGCAGCTTGTTGATAGAGTAGGGAGAGTGGAGATACATCCCTTTGGCCGAGTTCCTCAGCAGTTTGGCCTACCTTAAATGGGTATGCTTCCCGGTAGTTCCAGATATAGGTCAATTTGAGAGGCCGGAGGGGTTCCTAGGGGCCGGGGTTGGACAATTGTCACCCTTGGTGTTCCTGTACAACTAGGCGGGTAAGTACGTGCTCGAGGAGAGCCGGTGCTCCTCGTGCACCCTTACTTCGATTTCCACCAGTCCCGCTCATAAGCAATGACGACCCTATTGAAATAGACTCTGAGTTTGAGGAGTTCATAGGGGGGAGACGGAGGAGGAGACCGAGGCTGAGGTTAGCGAGTCGGGCAGAGAGGAGGACAGTGATCCTGAGTGGCATGACACTCAGGATATCATGTAGGCAGAGAGGGTAGAGCAAAGTGCAAAGAGGGTGACTTTGGTTTCAGAGGAGCCACTCTCCCAGGGTAATGGTGGGAGGATGAGTCCATTGCGGGATGCTATGTCGCTCCACCATGGGAGGAGTACCTCGGTCGGTGACATCATGTGGCGAGTGCTTGACCCTGAGATCCATCCTGAGGCCCGATGATCCGAGTGAGTTATCTACCCTTTGATTCGAGTTAGGATTACTTTAATTGCCATATCTCCTTTTGTTTACACTTGTGTTTATCTCTTGTTTTATTTCTAATTCATTTTCTCCTCTGCTTTGCAGAGACCGCCGATGAGTGGTGAGACTCGATTCGTAGGGCATGCACCGATACCCCTGATGATCCCTATGGAGAGGACCCGTGTAGAGTTGTCGTGGATGCGAGGATCCCTTAGTAGCCGGAAGACATACCAATGTCTTTTCCCCGTCTGCATGTGGCCAGGATGGTATCTACCCTCCGTACTGAGCTGGTAGGGTATAAGATAGCATAGCACTGCGATGAGGAGTCATTCTCATGGCGAGACCGCAGCTGCCCCTCGGGATCGTGAGCCCTCTGTGCACTCAGAGCGCCGGCATAGCCGGAGTCCTAGACGTGGGCACACACCTTCGAGGGATCTCATAGGGATTGAGAAGCCACTTGGCTCTCTTTGTATTTCCTGTGCTCTTTGAGTGTTTTGACCATGCTTAGCGCATGATGGCATTATATAGGAATTTTGACCACACACACACACACACACACACACACATATATATATATATATATATATATATATATATATATTTGGATCAGACTCTTGGCATCTATGACCTTGCTTTAATTTCTCTTTCCACATGTAAACTATGATGTTATGCTTATATGCTTTTTAGAATGTATGCAAGGAGAACAAATGATACAAATGTTAACTTGTTTGTATTTCATGATGCCGATATATGATAATGTAGATATAATGTGATTTTAAATTTTTAGTTTCTTTAAGCAATTTTGATACCTCATATCTATTTTGGCAAAGTGGTGAAGATAAGTTGATATGATGAGCGATAAACTTTCCCACTCCTAACTCCACATGCAACTAGTAAGATGCAAGGGCTCATCACCGAGAGCTAGAAAGGGCACAAGTTATGAAATGTGTTGAAATGATAGTGATGAAAGATAGATAAAGCTTTGGTGGAACCAAATTAGGATGCTACAAGCCTACTCTACTCGAGTGACTCCATAGTTTGGGATGCAACTTGCTTTGCGGTTTATCTAGACTTAGATCCGTAGATGGCCACATGGTAGACAAAATCTAGGTTTCAGGATTTTTAACTCTCTTGGAATTTTGGACATCTCGATTCACTTGTTTTTGACTCAAGAGTTCAAGATTAGAATTGTTTGTTTATGACCTTTAACGTTTGTTTGTCAAGAGGACCCCTACACCTTGCCCCATGCTACTAGTAAGAAGTGTGGGTTTATCATCGTAGGAAAGGTATAGGTGAGTAAGGGCATTTCCATCCTTTCCCAACCCTACGTCACTAGTAAGAGATGTAAGCTCATCACCAAAGGTTGATGGGGAAAGGAAATGTGTAAAATTAAAATTTTCTATTTGATCTATATTTGACTCGCTTACTTGAGCAAAGTGTCATCATGCTCTTACTTCCAAAGAGATATACATACGGGATGGATGTGACACGATGAAGCTTCTAGAATGCACCATGGCAAGACACCTATCCTAGGAAGAAACCAAAAGTGAGAATAAGCTTGGATCTTGGTATGGTTAGCATTAAGACTTTGTCATATCTAGCTTTATGTGATGAAATGATTCCAAAATAGTGATGATATTATGAAATGAAGAAGTATGATTATAGTGTTTACGCCAACAATCCATCAAAAGTTTGTAATGAATTGCTTTTAGAATAAATTCTTTGATCACAAAATTGTAAGAAACAAGCGGACAAAATGATCCTAACTATATGAAGATGCAATGTAGATATAATTATACAAGTAGTGCTAGTTGCTTATGCATAGAATCATTTCAGGTGTAGGGAATTGTGGACCGTTTAACCAAATTCTTCACCTTCTAGTGTGCATAAGAGATATGCACCATTTCCATAGTCCTTAACGACTTGGTATGGGCCCAACCATTTGGGTGGAACCTCCTTCCTTCGCTGGTCTTTTTATCGATCTGGCTATCTAGCCTTAGAACTAGATCACCTTCATATATGTCTCGTTCATAGACCTTCTTGTTATACTGCCAGCACATCCGGTTAGCATAGACTCTATGCCGCTTATTTAACATCTAACCTAGCTTCATCTAGGCTTTCTAGTTGGGAGAGACATGCTTCTCTGTAAGCGTCTTCATCTAGAATCCCTTGTAATGAGATACGGAGACGGCTAATTCAACCTCTAGTGGGAGAACTGCCGCCCCCCAAATACTAGCGAGAAAGGAGTCACTCCTGTTGGTGTTCTTATTGAGGTTCGGTGGGCCCATAAGGCCGGATATAACTTCAAATGCCAATCTCGTTTGTTTTCTTTCACCGTTTTAAGAAGAATGGCTTTTAATGTTTTGTTTTTCACTTCAGCCTGTCTGTTGGCTTGAGGGTAATATAGGGAGGCTGTATGATGGCTTATTTTAAATTTATTACATAGTTCACAAACTTTGTCATTCTTAAAAGAAGTCCCATTATCTAAGATAATGATTTGCGGGACACCGTACCTACAAATGATTTGGTTCAAAATGAACTTGGCGATTCTGAACCCGGTACAGTAGTAAGAGGCATAGCCTCTACCCACTTGGTAAAATATTCGGTGGCTGTGATTATGAAATTATGGCCGTCTGTAGATGAGGGAGAGAATTTCCCTATCAAATCGAGGCCCCACGTAGAAAAGGGCCATGGAGTAGCGATTGGTTGTAGAGCTTGTGTCATGGTATGTGGATCTCGTGGGAGAACTCCTGGCACTTATGACACCTTCGTACAAACTCTACTGCATCATGTTCTAGAGTAGGCCAGAAATAGCCCATCCGATGTATTTTATGAGTGGTGGCATGGCCACCAAAGTGTCCTCCACACATTCCACTATGAGATTCATGGAGAATCTTCTTGGATTCTTCTGTGTCGACACATCTTAGAAGCATTCCATCGAACGCTTTTCGATAGAGCACTTGCTCTATAATGACGTATTTAGCTACGATAATGTGTAACCACCTTCTTTGTTGTGGTGTAGCACCTTCTGGATACGTATGGTCCATGATATAATTAATAATATCAGTATACCAAGGACACTCAGAGATAGGAGGTCTGGTTTTGATGTAGTATATGCATTCATCGGGAAAGTCCAGATCTACTAGATTACCTCCATCTAGTGGGTTATCAGCTAACCAATCCGTGATGATTTTTCCTTTAACGGACTTTTGATTTACGAATGTTAATTCAAATTCACCCATTAAGGTTATAAAGCGTCCAGCCTTTTTAGACAAGGACCCTTGCGTGAGGAAAGTTTGTAAATGCTCTGTCTTTACAATGACCCTTGTTTCTTGATTTAGCATATAATGTCTTAAGCATTTGGTTAAAGATTATGGCAAGGAATTCTTGTTCTTCCTGTGTATAATGTGTTTCATAGTCGAGCAACATTCGGCTAATGAAATAGATCGCATGTTCTCTCTTGTCATCATCTTCTTGAGCCAACATACAGGCTAGCGAGACATTGGTAGCTCACGAATATAAAATTAACGGGTGATTTGGCTTAGGTGGCATTAGCGTAGGTGGTGATAACAAGAAACGCTTAACTGCGTTGAAAGCTTCATTACAATCTTCGGTCCAATCAATACTATAATCTTTTTTTAGTAAATTATTGATTGGATGAATGGCGAAACTTAAGTCCGGGATGAATCTCCGGATTACACCAAGCTTTCGAGAAATGACCTGATTCCAGATTCATCCAAAGGTGGGACCATTTCGAGAATAGCCTTAATTTTGGTTGGGTCAACATTGATCCCTCGTGATGATATAATGTAACCTAGGAGATTCCCTCCTGTTACACCAAAGACACATTTTTCTAGGATTTAGCGTGACTCCGTATTCTATTAGACGTGAAAGAATGACACGAAGTACTTCCGGATGGTCACAATGCTTGGCCTTGGCCAACAAGTCATCTATGTAGGATTCCAAAATTTTATGAATAATATCGTGAAATATATATGTCATAGCCCTGGTATGTAGCGCCCGGGGTTCTTGAGACCGAATGGCATAACAACGTAGAATAGGTTCCCAAGGAGTTAACATGGTTTTGGCTTGATCTTGTTTGAATATTCTGATTTGATTATATCTCGAGAATCCATCCATGAGAGACAAAATCTCAAATCTAGCTGTTGCATCAACAATGACGTCTATGGATGGTAATGGGAAGTCATCCTTGGGACACGCCTTGTTAATGTCTCAGAAGTCTATGTAGATGCATATCTTCCCATTCTTTTTTAGAATGGGAATGATATTAGATACCCACTAAGAGTAATCGACTGGTTTGATGAATCCTACTTGGAGGAGTTTCATTACCTCCTCTTTCACCATGAGAGCTACCTTAGGTTTCATTGGTCTTGATTTTTGTTTAATCGGCTTTGCATCTGATTTAGTGACGAGGTTATGTACCGCAATGTGTGGTGTAACCCCTGTCATTTCCTTATAATTAAATGCAAAATCCTCTCGATGTTCTTTGAGGATTTGAGTGTGTAGTTTCCACTTCATGGAGTTAACGAAGATCCTAGTTTCAATATATTTGGTTCTTCCTCCGCTCCGATGTTAATATCAATTGTTCCTTCGATTAAAGAAGCGTTACCTTCTTCAAACTCGGGAGGGGCTAGAGATAATTCTAGATCGTCTCCATTCTCGATTTGTGTATATGCTGAAGTCTTTTTGTGGGGAAGCTTTGTCATGGGATTCCCGAAGTAGGAAAATGAATGTGGGATTAAAGACAAATCTATCACGTGATGGGTGAGATGTAACGCTGCATAGGTATTTAAGTAATCAAGAGTGGTTGTCTCACTATCAATGTGGTCTAGGATAGTAGATTTTTTCTCATCTCTGTTCATTAAATGAGGGCTTGACATTTGTTTCACTAATGGTTTGGTACGAAGGGATACCATAAAATGGGTATTTTCCAACTCACTGTTTGGAGTGAAGCATGACGCTGAGGTTGCTATTGAATCGGCGAGAAGATTTTGTTCTCGCGGGATTGCTTCAATTGATATGAAGTCAAACTCCTTGCTTAAATTCAATACAGTTGTTTTGTAGAGTTGTAAGTGCTCGGCTCTGGTTTCATACACCTCAGAGACTTGGTTTGCTACCAATTGTGAGTCTCCTAACACCCTGATGTTATCAACACCAATCCTCTTAGCTAAGATGAGGCCAAGGAGGAGGGCTTCATACTCAGCACCGTTGTTCGTACATTCAAAATTTAGTTTAAAGGAAAATGGTAGGATTCTTCCCTCGGGAGAAGTAACAATTACACCCACGCCCAGCTCCGTAATGACATTTAGCTCCATCGAAATGGAGAGTCCAATATTTAGCTAGGAATACGGACAATCGGGATACTCGTTGTGTTAACATCTTCTACCTCCACCATGCAGAGATCTACTGCTGGGAGAGAACCGACACCTAGGGTATATCCCATGCCTACAAAATCAAATGGTAGGAACATTGGTAGATCCTGTTCTAGTAATTCAACAATTTTTGCAGTAGTTCCCAATGATACTATTTCTACAATGTTAGCCTCATCCTTGAGGGTTGGGATCATCTTGACTAGGCTCATCATCTCAAGATCATTTGTAGGTACCAATTTTTCCTCCGAGTTTTGCATCGGTGGGTTTATTAAGTTGGTTTGTTGGGAGTTCAAACTCCGAGTGAATTCTTGGTCTTTTCTTTAAGTCACCAGTGTATATCGAATGGTTTTGGATCACCTTTGGCTACAAATATCTTTCTTAAGTGTAAAAACCTTCTTGAAATAACGTAGAAGGGATTGCCTTCATACGGTGTATCCATGGTCGCCAAGGATCATATTATAATTAGTTTCCTTATCTATAATATAAAACTTAGTCGATTGTTTTGGGTCCTAAGTTGACTGGTATTATTATAGTTCCAATCGAGGTGGCTTTAAGGCTATCATAGCCTCTTAGCGTATTTCGAGTTGTGGAACAATTCATTTCTCCATACCCTAGCTTTTGAAGGAAAGAGAAGGGGACTATGTTAACTGCTGCCCCATCGTCAACCATCGCACGTTTCACATAATTGTTATAAACCCATACTTGCAAATGTAAGGCTGGATCACCTTGGCGTGCAATCTCAGTGTCTGTTGGCATTTTTTTTATTTCAAATATGAATTTGGTATCCCTATTTGGCTTCCCCGGAGGGTGGATATCAAATTCTATATGGTTTACCTATGTTTCGGGAGGTGGAGTGATGTTAATTAGATGGCCTAAACCTAATGCCTCTAAAAGAGCAACCCTGTGGGCAGGAGAATTCTTTAGTAAGTCCAAAAAATAAATGTGCGAGAAGGTTTTTGTTAGATCACTAATTAAATTGTAGGCACCTATGGGTCTTACTAATATTTGTTGGATATTGTCTATCTCTAACGGGTAACTTGGATTTGGCTGAGAGGAATACTCTCGTGTCCTTGTTATAGCTTCTATGGGTAGTTCGGTGTCTAACTCAACTAAGCCGACTATCTTAGGTCATGGCTGACTTCCTAATTGTGGTGCAACTAATGGATTTAGTGAAGTTGAGGCTTCATGATCATGGTTTCCTGTCATTACACCCTTGTTTGTCCCATTTGAATTTAACTTGTTGTTATTGTGATTTGGGAGCGGATCATTGAAGATCTTGAGGGTGCATTTTGTGGGGAAACTGCCCCTGTAAAATTATTTAGTGCTGGTGACATAGGATCTGCCAAGAACATATCTATGAAAAGTTGTCTTTGTTCCTCTCACAGCTGGCTAACGCGCATGAACTTATTGTAGTCACGAGAAAATTCTAGTGTCATGGCCCCGAATTTTGTGGAAACCACAATATGAGTTAGGATTGTAATTCCTAGTTTGTTGGCTTGGTGTATATTGTGGCCCAAAACTCTAATCAAACCGTTGCCTATTAGGATTAAAGTTTTGCATTTTTTGTTTTTGGTTTTGGCTTTGATTTTGATATCCAGTTGAGTTTTGGCTTGGACCCTGTGTAGGGTTTCACCATTGTTGTTGTTGTTGTGGATGATTAAAATCCACTGCATTGATTGTTGGGGTAAATTTGTTGTTTCATTGGTTGTTTATTAGTGGTGGAGTATTCACAACGTTTACCTTTTTAAACCGATCGATTTACCCCATCATTGTCACTCCGCAATTTTTATTAAGGATTTTAGGTCCTTGATTGACGTTTTGGTAGTAGGATAAGCTGTAGTATTTTGGTTGGAGGTGATTAACCTCCCATTTGTTCCATACATCTTACGACCGCTATCAATTGCCGCTTGATCTATTCGGAGAGCGCTCTCAAGTAATTCATCGTAAGTCCTTAGTGGGAACTTCTAGACTTCTTCCTTCACTTCTCTCTTTGAGAGAATGAAGGAATAAATCACATAATTCCATTTGATCCATGTTTGGAGCACTTGCCAAAGAATAAAGAACTCTACAACACCTCTTGGATGAAATGGGCGATAGATTCATTGTGTTCCTTCTTAATGTGCGAAAATTCCCTAATTCCTATTCTCAATAGTTTGTTCATGTCAAATGCCTTAATGAACCCTAAAACGAGTCATTTGAATGAATGGATGGAAGCCTCAAGTATTCTATAATACCAATCAAGAGTGATGCCTTCCAGGTTTTGGGGAATATTTTAGTAACAACCCCATCCCAAGGGAGTAGTTCTCGAATGGTTGTGGCGTAAGCTTTGATATGTGCATTCGGATCTCCATCACCTTTGTATTTGGGTAAATCAGGAAGAGGTCTTGGAAGCATGACACTTCGTATGGTGAAATCTAAGGGCTCCTTCAAGTATTCGAATATGTCCCTATCGCATAGGTTTCGACCATTAATGGTGCCTCTTTGAGGAGTGGAGGTGGAATGGGTTATTGATATGGTGTAGCGTACACGTTAGCGGGGGCATAAGGAAACCCCTATGTTTGAGAAAAAATGTTGGGGAGGAGAACATATGCCCTTGTGGTGATTTGAAGTATATGTTTAAGTATGAAGGGGTATTGTCCAAGAATGGATTATTTTGTACTAGGCGGGAGGTGTCGAACGGTGTTAGAAAGGGCGGTTCTAGTTGGCATTTGTTGTGAATACTGAGGAGGCATGCCCAACGTGCCTATTCCTGTGAGGAGGTCTACTTGGCTAGGATGGTGTGGAGGATTAGAATTTTTTACCCGCATGAATTGAGAATGGTGATTTTCCTGAGCAAGTTCTAACCCCCTAACCTTTTCTACTAAAGTCGAAATGACTTCGTTTGGCGAAGTCACGGTATTTTGTCTTAGTGGCATTTGTTGTATATCCTGATGTTGTATAGGCATGTGATATCCTGCTATGAACTGATCATTTCCCTACCAAGTTTCCCCTGAGGGCATTTCCTATATGACGTGGCATGGAGGTATTTTCTTGAAAAGAGACCTCGGGTTGTGTTTGCAAATCTCCTATAGGTGAGCACATACTTGAGAGCATTGTTCATTCTGGCATAATGTACCAAATGTTCATCATCTAAAACCCGGGTATGGGTCGGTTTTCTACTAATTTGTGGTCTAAAGCGTGCACGAGGAGACAAATCGATTCTCCTATGAATGTCATATTGTTCAAGCCTGAAGGCTCTGTTTGTTGTGTTTGAGCGAGCTGATCCAACTCCTCTATTTGGAAAGATGAGCTATATCTGACCCTTGGAGATGGATTTTGTGTTGATAATTGGTTATTTTAATAGTTTTCACCCCATACTGATAGCAAGGGTGATGACTGTCTATTCAATTGAGCGTAGTATGCTTCAAGACCTAGGAGAGGTCTACCATATGCATCGAATCCCGACATATTTGGGGCGTATATGAATACCAGTAGAATAATGGGTAAGAGTGAAGGTGGAAGGAAGAAGTGAAAATAAAAGAGGAAGAACTGTTTCGTTTCACATCAGGTTCACCAATTTTGTTAGTGAAGTCTGATGGTGAAAGATGATGCGTGGAAAAGATGAAAAGTAGCTTGATTTGAAAGAACGAGTACAAATATGACTCCGAACCAGAAGGTAGGAAGTTCACGTTGGGTTCACCAATTTTGTACGATGGAAAAGTGACAGGCGGCGTGGGAATCTACAAGTGACTCTTCCTCGCACCCGACCTCCCGGGTCGTGCTTGAGACAACCGATGGGGATGGAATATGTGTAGGATGTAGACAAACCAGGTTAAGCAATCTTATATCTTCGACGTGCACTAGTGAAAACTACGAATCTAAGGCAAAGAAGGCCCTCCTAACCTAAGCGGTGTGATAGATCAATCGGCAAGGATGAGTGCTCGAAGGCTCCAATCAATATCGATCTCTCGTGTGACTCGGTCTATGGGTTGTGGGATACGCGGAAAATGACTCAGGATAGTTTCGTGTATATTTCCGGATAGGGTCATAGGGTGGAAGATGGGTATAGTGGATTCTATGGGTGATTATCTGGTCTAGTCCAAAAATCTTTAGCTTTGTTAGCTGCTACGTCTAACAAGGATAACTATTTGATGATGATAGGTGGAAGTGGAGTAGATCGAATACTAATGTGCGTAGGCCGGCATCTATGTCTCCGATTCACTGTGGATTTGTGGGTCAACCGTAGATTCGTTTTTGTTGTGGTCCAACTATGGTCATGTGCGGGATCAGTCCCTAATCCCTAGTATCTAATATTTTTATGCTTTCTCGGCCTCTATATTTAGAATTAATAGTTGAGTGATCTTCTCGAGTATCTCACAGGGCGTTCGTGTAACTGAATTCTCAAGTTGGTATCTATATCTATGAGAGTGTCTCCACGTGTGCACTGCTATGGGACCAAAGTATCACAACTGAATATTTTCTCTCTTTCAATCCCTTCTACAGTCATGTGGATATATATCTAGGGTAATCTGTAGTTTGGTTGATTTGACCAAAACGTGTGCTCTTGGTCATCTTCTATGTTTAACCCGCTTAGCGGAGGGTGATCTGTTGTAAGTTTTCATTGTTCGGAAGACTTGGATCCTAATATTCTGATCTATATCGAGTTATTACTATGATGAGATTGGGTTGGGGAATGATTGGCTTGAATATGTATTCTCTGGGCTCCTAGGTCTTCGTGATTGTCATCTGAAAGTAACAACGTAAATCCAACCGCTGCGGTGAAGTAAGATTAACTATGTGAAGTATATCTACAACATATATGACTTCTCTATTTTTGCATTTTTCGATGAACTAATTGAATGTAATTGAAGGAACAACTATTTTAATATATCTATAAATTGACAACTAATCTAATAATGAATTTTAAACAAACAAAGCAACCGAGTATAGCTACTTTTTATGCGGTTGTGAACCTATTATAAATAATGAAATAAGCGATCTAATCTATGTGAAAGACTCTCGATCCTACCTCGGAAGTTAGGAGTGAATCATAGTTTATTACAAACTATCAATCCCCACACTTCCAAGCAATATCGAAAGTAAAATTGAGTGAAATAAAGTGATTTGCTACTTTATTTGATATGCTTCTAACTAAAACTTTGAAAGCTAGAATCTGGATTATATGCATGCAGATGGAAAATCCAATGGTGTGTGTGCCTTTGTCCCCTCGGTGTGATGTCCTCATTCCTTCATGCTCACATGGACCCGAGAAAAGCATGTGATGTTAGCATCAGCAAAGAAGATATTGGGATAAAGGCAACTTAGGATACAAAATGAATACAATGCGAGTAGGAGAGGGATAGCGCAAGCGTACAGAGCTTGGCTTATGCAATTCCTAGCAGGATTTATTGCATGAGTCATGCAACATAAAACATCTAGAACCTGAAACTATCTGTTTGAAGAACAAAACCTGTAACTTTAATGGCTTCCTATTGGAATCAAACTATCCTATTCCAATTGGTTTGGATGAAGTGATAACAACACTTTGCACTGAGGTAGATATGTGGCTTCCTAACAATGAAAACAACACTAACTAGGCATGCGAATGAATGAAACTAAGAATTCTAAGAAAAATGAAAGACTAATCTATTGCGGTATGAAATTCAAAGGAAAATTTGAGGGGACATTTGCTTGAGCACAAGCCAACTATTTATAGCATTTGCATTTACCCAAAGGTAAAAACTAAATTGATCTCTTAAACCATAAACAATGCCAAAATACTATTCCGAGGAGCGGAATCATTAATGCAAGCCAAAGGCGGTGAAAAAGCTGGTAAACGTTGAATTTTTATGTGAGTTGTGTTAAAAGAACATTCTAGAAAATGTGTGAAGGAACTTTGCCTGAGCGGGTGGCGGGGTGGCGGTCACGAGATCACCGCCCAAGTAGGGTGGCGAATCAAGAGCAAAAGGCAAAGAAAAGAGAGGAAAAGAGAACAAAAAGCATGCATGGGCTAAGCGGGGCATGCAAGATGTTAACACATACCTAGGGAGCCTTTCCGAATCTCACGAACACCTTGGGAGGAGACTCAGTATCATCATTGGGGCACATGTTACGTTGTCTCGGCAATGTAGTACCCTACAATTTTGGGTACTTACGGTGCTTCTTCACCTCTTCCCTCTTCTTTGATGTGGGCCTCTTCCTACCCATGGGATCTTCAAGTATGGAGACATCGTTATCTAGGTACACACATTTCTCAAAATTTGGTCTTATGCGGAGGTATGCGTGCACCATGGATCCTCCTACAATAGGAAACATTATTGGTATAATCATCTATACTTCATGTGATACATATGTTTATACGTACGCACACTTGTCACTTTGGGGTAGTTAAACGTTTTGTGTAACTCTCTGTTGTTATGTTTGTGGAGCCTATTTTTCTGTTAGAGTGTGGTACACCTTTCTATGTGTTACACTCGGGTATTTTTACGGTGGTCCCGCTCATTGGTGAGTGGGTCGGGGACCGGGGCGAAGACCCCGAAGCAAATTTTCATGGGTGGTTTATTAAACCATGGGTAATGGGTAACCATTATGGTTGTTTGGGCCCATGTTTTTCGGTACCCATTATTTTGTAAAACCACCTCTTGATTACCCATAGGTTTATAGGACAGTTTTGTTTTTCCCATGGTTTTGATACCCAAAGTTTTGTAAAACTGCGTAGCGATTGTCTATTTATATGGTCTTATGCATATGATAGATGTACAAGAAAATGTATTACAGATGTGTTTTGAATTCGGTTTGAATTCTATAGAGTTTGTTGAGCATAGCTCCAAACGGATCTCGGTATTGTATTGAGAGAGTGAGGCTTGTAATAAAATCGAGCAAGTGATTCTTGGTGGACGTAGCCCAAATTGGGTGAACCACGTTAAATATTGTCTTTCCGTGTTGTGTTATTTATTCTACACTTTTATTTGAGATCCGTAATATTTTCGCATATTAGTTTCTACTTTGTTGTGATTCGTAAGAGATTATTCCGCATATTTTATCTCTTATTTCCTAACAATGGTATCGTGAGCCTAGTTTGGTTTCTGAAGTGTTGAATTGTAGGGAAATTTTTTTAGCTTGAGTGGGAGCTATGGCAGATGAAGGAAGATCTAGGGTTGATAAATTCAACGGGTAGAATTTTAGTCTTAGGAAGATGCAGATGGAAGATTACCTTTATCGAAGGATCTTTATACTCCGCCGTTGTCCTCGAGAAGGTGAAAAACCCTTGAGTATGACAGATGCGGAATGGGATTTGTTGGATCGAAGGCACTTGGAACGATCCGTACCGTGTCTTGCATCTTCGGTATTATTTAATGTTTCAAAGGAAAAGACTACAAAAGATCTAATGGATGCATTAGGAAGTTGTATGAAAAACCTCTCGCCTCTAACAAGATATTTTTAATGAAAAAGTTGTTTAATATGAAGATGTCTCGAGAATAGTTCAAGAAGTTGATCATTTAAATGATTTCAATACGGTTGTGAATATGCTAGCTTCGGTTACATAGAATTTGATGAAGAAGTTAGGCTTTATTAATTTTGTGCTCTTTACCCGAGAGTTGAATAGCCTCAGTAATGGCGGTAAGCAACTCGGTTCCACAAATGCCTAACTCAAGTTGAAGTTTGAGGATGTCAGTAGGGGTGATTCTAAGCAGGAAATGTGAAGAAAAATCTCTAGGAATCTTCTACTTCAGGAATGCTTTGACAAAGGGAAACTAGAGGGAGACAAAGAATAGAGGAAACCATGGAAAATCAAAAGATCGGGAAGGTCAAAATCCAAGAACAAGATTGTATGCTGGAATTGTGGGAAAGCCCGGGCATGCAAAGAAGGATTGTTGGGAGCTTCGGATAAGAAGAAACAACAGAAGAAAACAAGGAGGCAAATGTGGCATCGGGTAATGTATGTCGATGCTTTGATTCTTTCTTTTTTGCATAATATTATCGAATCTTGGGTTTTAGATTCAGGGGCTTCTTTTCATGCTACTCCACATAGGCATTATTTTGTTGATTATGTTCAAGGGGATTTTGGGCATGTTTTTCTTGGTGATGATGAGCCTTATAGATAGTTGGAAAAGGTTCTGCCAGGTTAAGATGCGAATGGGAATACATGGCTATTGAAGGATGTCGGACATGTGCCTACATTAAGGAGAAATTTGATATCGGGGGCAATCGGGAAGTGATGGTCAGACCGTGATATTTACACTAACTCTTGGAAGGTTACCAAGGGTGCTCTTGTGGTGGCAAGAGGTAAGAAGGTTGGAACCTTGTATTTAACCACTGATAGTACTAATGATTGTAATCTTGTGGCTTCAGATGTAGATACAACATTATGGCACTATAGGCTTGGTCATATGAGCCATAAGGGCATGGACATCATAAAGAAGAATTTTCCTGGATATACAGAAACATGTTTGGATTTCTGTGAGAACTGCATATATGGGAAACAAAAGCGAGTAAGGTTTCTCAAGGTTGGACCTACAAAGAAAGAGAGTAAGTTAGAGTTGGTGCATTCTGATGTGTGGGGCCAGCTCAGGTATCATCTCTTGGGGTTCAAGTTATTATGTTACTTTTATTGATGATGCAACAAGGAAAGTTTGGGTTTATTGTATTAGAAATAAATCTGATGTATTTGACACTTTTGTTAAATGGAAAGCCTTGGTAGAGAATGAAACAGGTCTTAAGCTAAAATGTCTCAGGTCAGATAATGGAGGGGAGTATTGCAAATAATGAATTTAATGATTACGTTTCTAAGAATGGAATCCGTAGCAAAAAGATGGTTCCAGAACTCCAGCAGAGAATGGGGTATCATAAAGGATGAATGAACAATAATGGAACATGTTAGGAGCATGAGGTTACATGCAGGACTGCCTCTTTCTTTTTGGGTAGAAGCGGTGAGCACAACTGTGTACTTGATAAACAGAGGACCCTCAAGTGCCTTAAATGGAGGCATACCTGAGGAGGCTTGGTACGGTAAGAAAGTTGATTACTCATTTCTTAGAGTCTTTGGATGTGAGGTGTTTGTTCATATTGACAAGGATGATAGGACCAAGCTAGAGGCTAAATCAGAAAAATGCACTTTTATTGGTTACGGTGGTGATGACTTTGGATTTAAATGTTGGAGTATTAAAGACAAGAAAATCATTCGGTCTAGGGATGTGGTCTTTAATGAGAAAGTCATGTATAAGCAACAGTTGTAGGAAAACATGGAAGAATCCAAGAAAGAATATGCAATGGTAGAGGATCTTCCGGATGGGAAAGTGACCCATGAATCGCCTCAGAACCTACTCAACAGAACCCCAAACTCCTACAAAGAGAGGAGGTCTTCTAGGGTAAGAAAAGAACTCAACATTTTTCTCCTTCTCTTTATTATTTATTACTCACCGATAGTGGAGAGCCGAGAGCTTTGATGAAGCAATGCAGTAGATGCCGCAGAAGAAGTGGGAGCAAGCCATGGATGAGGAGCATAAGTCTCTCATGGAGAACCAGACTTGGGATTTGGTGAAGCTACCGGAAGGCAAAAGAGCATTGCAGAACAAGTGGGTGTATAGAGTTAAAGATGAAGAAGGAGGAAAGAAAAGATATAAGGCCCAATTGGTGGTCAAGGGGTTTGCACATAAAACAAGGTATAGATTTTGATGAGATTTTTTCTCCTGTAGTAAAAATGACTTCTATTAGAACTGTTCTTGGAATAGTGGCAGCAGAAGACTTGCACTTAGAATAGTTAGATGTAAAGACTGCATTTCTCCATGGTGATTTGGAGGAGGAGCTATATATGCAGCAGCCAGAAGGATATGAAGTCAAAGGTAAAGAGGAGATGGTGTGCAAACTGAAGAAGAGCTTGTATGGCCTGAAACAAGCTCCACGTCAATGGTATAAGAAGTTTGATAGCTTCATGATGGAGCAAGGTTATATCAGATGTCATTCTGACCATTGTGTGTATACAAAGAAATTTGAGGATGGAAGTTATATTATCCTGTGTTTGTATGTTGATGACATGTTGGTTGCAGGTAAAAACATGCAGGAAATAAAAGTACTCAAGAAACAACTAAGTGAATCCTTTGATATGAAGGATTTGGGGGCAGCCAGACAAATCCTTGGTATGAGGATAACTCGGGATAGAAGGAACGAGAAGTTGACTTTATCTCAGAAGAGTACATTAAGAAGGTATTGGATAGGTTTAACATGCAGATGCTAAACCGGTTGGGACTCCTTTGCGTGCCATTTCAAGTTATCAAAGGAGCAAAGTGTCCCATGACAGAAGCAGAAAGAAACCAGATGTCCAAGGTACCTTACTCATCAGCAATGGTAGTTTGATGTATGCTATGGTGTGCACTAGGCTCGATATTGCCCATGCAAAGGGGAGCCGTGAGTAGATTTATGAGTGATCCGTAAAGAGCATCGGCAAGTAAAGAAAAAGTGGATCCTTTGGTATTTGAGAGGGACCATGGGGACAAGCTTTGTGCTACAAAGGATCAAACACCACTTTACGTGGTTATGTAGATTCGATGTGGCTGGAGATGTAGACAAGAGGAGCACGACAGTTATATTTACACTCGTAGGTGGGACAACAGAGTGAGTCGGATTTCACGACTACAGTGTTGGCTTTATCAACCACGGAGGTTGAGTATGTTGCTACCACAGAGGCAAGCAAAGAGATGATTTGGTTACAACAATTACTTGAGGAGTCGGGGCATAAGCAGAGGAATAATGTAAGTCGCATAGTGATAGTCGTCGAGTGCTATACACCTAGCTAAGAACTCTACTTTCCACTCCAGACGAAGCATATACAGCTTGAGATATCACTTCATCGTGATAGCTTTGGAGGAAGATAAGTTGAAGTTGAGAAGATTCATACCAGTCAGAATCCTGCGCACATGATGACCAAGGTGGTCACAAGGGATAAACTAAAGCTATGTTCAAATTTTGGTTGGCCTTCACGGATGACAGTGATGAAGGGTTGAGAAGCTTGCTCGATGGAAATCGCCTCAAGTGGGAGATTGTTATGTTTGTGGAGCCTATTTTTTGTTAGAGTGTGGTACACCTTCTATGTGTTACACTCGGTATTTTTACGGTGGTCCCGCCGCTGTCCGGTGAGAGGGTCAGGGGGTTCGGGGCGAAGCCCCAAGAAAATTTTCATGGGTGGTTTATTAACCCATGGGTAATGGGTAACCGTTATGGGCTGTTTTTGGGCCCATGTTTTTTCGGTACCCATTGTTTTGTAAAACCGCTTTCTTGGCTTACCCATAGGTTTATGGGATAGTTTTGTTTTTCCCATGGTTTTGATACCCACGGTTTTGTAAAACTTCTTAAGCAGTTGTCTATTTATATGGTCTTATGCATATGATAGATGTACAAGAAAATGTATTACAAATGTGTTTTGAATTCGGGTTTGAATTCTGTAGAGTTTGTTGAGCATAGCTCCAAACGGATCTGGGTATTGTATTGAGAGAGTGAAGGCTTGTAATAAAATCTGAGCAAGTGATTCTTAGTGGACGTAGCCCAAATTGGGTGAACCACGTTAAATATTGTCTCTCTGTGTTGTGTTATTTATTCTGCACTTTTATTTGAGATCTGTAATATTTTCTGCATATTAGTTTCTACTGTTGCGATTACAGTAAGAGATTATTCCACATATTTTATCTCTTATTTCCTAACATATGTGGTCTCGATCTAGGCTTCCAAGTTCTAGCTTCATCTTCTTGGATTCGTTGAATCTGTTTACTCCCGCTTGGAAGTATTGCCCTATGAAATCAAAAGGAAGCTTGCACCATGGGCTCCATGATTCATCTATTAGCATGAACCTACCTAGGGAAATGTTGATATACTACAAATTCAGCTTCTCCTTCAGTGAATGCTGGCAGTTGTTCAGAATCCTCCACTCTTCCCCGAATGTGTTCCTTAGGCGCATATACCACTTCTCCAATCACACCTTGTGGGGTGTTGTCATTGTGTTGCACGCATACTTCTCAAATCTCTTCGCGGGTGAAGGATCCTCGATAGGGTACTCCCATACAAATTTTTCTCGATGCGTCAGGCACTCCAATCTCTAAAAACATGATGGTTAGTAAGACATTGCTGAAGAGGATTCTTTCACCTTCCTTCACGTAACTAACAATATCCTCCACGATGTATGTAGACAAGTTGTATATGGTTCCCTCTGCAATCTTTCTACAAACATGTAACCATGGTTTATTGACCTAGGTCCATCTCTCCTAGCCATTTAGCTTTGTTACCAGATGTGCGGCCATCTTCATCACTGGGTCCTTGATGTCTGAGATGTCGTAGTACCTCGACCCCTTCTTGCAGGCATATTTGGTGATGGTTTCCTAAATTGCCTCCTTGTCACCTAGGTAATTCTCCAAATTGTCTCCTTCACATATGAGTCCTATGAACTGTGAGATGAGTTGAGGAGTAATGCACATCTTGCACCCTACAAAATGGAAGTAATCTTCATGTACTTGTGACATTAGCCATTGGTATAGGTGCTCTGGTTTTCCAAAATAGGGCAACTCATAGAGTTGCAACAACCTTGCCTTCTCCATCTTGACCTTAACATCATCATTGTAGATGGGAAAGCCCTCTGGTGTCTATTTACTCATGGGGCACACTAATTCTAGTGTCATTTCCTTCTCGATCATGTTCGTTCGATGGTTATAGTCACTCATAGGCATGTTCCTCAGGTGGGACTCCCACTCCTTACCCATCATTACCCCATCTAGGTACTACATCTCCACATACCACTCTTCATTCGTATTCACGTCAGGTTCTTGTTGCTTGGCCTTGGCCTTGCCCTTTCCTTTCTTGGGTGCCATTTTCGAGGTCCTCCTATCACTTCACTCCCTCCTTGTTACTCTACTCTTCCACTTCTTCTAGCCTCAGATCTCAAACCTATGATGAAAAACCTCTTGAACCCATGCCCTAGTTTGTCAAACCCTAACTGGGATAAAACTTCCACAAGACGGCGCCTCCTCACAACTTTTCTCATGCCCGTGAAACCCCTTCCTTCTGGTTTACAAATCCAAACTAGCTGCTCATGCTTCAACCTCTCAGATCTTTCTTCACATGATCAAATATGGAAACCCTAGTTTGTAATAGATGCAAAATCACTTCTCTCTCTATTCGCAAAGTGAAAATGAAAGTGCCTTGACCCTTTACTTATAGATTTTCCCTTTTTGAGCATTAAATGCTACTTCACCTACCACCGTACTTTTTTCATTTAATGCAGCTTTTTCAAAAAAATCTCATCTTTAGCACTTTCACTCACACGCCTAACATGTGCAAAAATCCTCCAACCTTCTAGCGTGCAACCAATCCAACCCGACAGGAGACTCTTATGCGTGCAAAACCCACGCCAAAGGAACTTCTTCTGTCCTAATTTTTTGCTCTTACCTACCTCATATTGCTTAATGTGCTTTCTCCTCCTTAGTACGTGGGATCTAAAAGTAGCTTTATCCTAGCACCAACCATCCTTCTTCCATCTTTTCTCTCCATACACCTCTTTCAACCGGGCCATTCAACAGGGATTTTTAACATACACTTCCTTGGCACTCTAACCATGTGCTCCTTCACATTACTCCACCCCACACTTAAAATGATGTGTGGTCCTCTACACACTCACAAATTCTCCAAAGTAGCAATAAGGTTACCAATGCCCAAGGTGCAAAACAAAACAACAATGCGAAAGGGAAACACAAGAAAGGGAATGCATAAAGGAAATTTCTAAACTAACTACAAAACTACCTTATTTACAAACACTGAGAAGAATTATTTATAGTAGGGCTTCAGCCTAATCCCATTGAAGTGTCCAAGAAAATTCATCCCATCCAATGCTTGTAACTAGCATGCGCCCGAATCAAGGATGTACGAGATTGTGTAAGGACCCAACCAATGGACTTTTAACTTCCCGGGTGGCGTAGAAACTTGGAATCATACAGTAAAACCATCTTCCCAACCTCAAACTTCTTGTTTCTAATGTGGCGATCATGCCAAGCCTTCTACTTTGCTTTTTCTACTATTTGGCTCCACCTAGCGAGTGATTGTCTCTCATCCAGCTTCATTAACTCATCAATCCTTTCTTCTAGCACTTGTTCATCGGCTAACCCTCTGCATGCGCTATTTAGAGAGAAGGCAACATAAATTCAACCAAAAAAATAGCTTCCATGCCAAACACCAACTAAAATGGTGTGGCTTTGTTAAACCTTTTATACGTTGTCTGTAAGCCCATAATATTGTCGATACTTTATCATCCCAATCTTGTCTTCTCGACATCACAATTTTTTTAGTGTATGACTCAATATTTTGTTGAATGCTTCGGTGGTTCTATTTTCCTATGGGTGATAGGACGTAGTCTTTGATGATCCACCATAAACTCTAATAATAGGATCCTCACAATCTCATTCAAGAAATGCGTACCCCTATTATTGGTCAAACTCAACGGGCATCCATACCTTGTGATAATGTTCTCCCACAAGAAACTTTCCACTTGTGGTCATTGTGTAATCTTTAGTCGTGGCTACCTCTGCCCACCTTATTAGATAATCCATGTAAGTGATGACATAATGTGACCTAGTCCTACGTGCCACTTTGGTTCAATAGGGCCTACAAATTCTATTGCCCACTTTTCAAAAGGCTCTGCACTAGGGATAGGGCGCAAAGGCGTTTCATCTCTCCTTCATGGTTTGCCAATCTGCCGGCAATGGTCACACGCTTTACAATATTATTTACAATCCTTGTATGCAGGGTTTCCCACCAAAAACCTTCCATTAATATTTTATGCACGGTGGAATCACCTGCGCATAATGCCCACCTACACTTCCTTTGTGTGCTTCCTCCATGATGGCTAGGCACGCTTATGCTCTAATACACACCTATGCAAGAATTCATCACGTCCCAACTTGTATAAGTCTCCACTGATTAACATGTAGGGCATGGTGCATATGGCCAACTAATTTTTCTCCAATGTCTTCATTCCTTCCAGGTGCCACACCTTCCTTTAAAAATACTGCAATCTCTTCCAAATCCAAGGGCACGCACTGTAACCTAAACAATTACACATCTAGCATTGTTTCCTCAATACTCTGTGTGTCCTCCCCTGAATCAATTCTTGATAGATGATCAGGCCCACAATTGCTTTTCCCAAGCTTCACTACAACGGTGAATTCAAATTCTTGAAACAACAACACCCACCAACATATGCGCCCTTGTAGAACAGGCTTGTTCACCAAATACTTTAATGCCATGTGGTTGGTGTAAAACACAAAGGGTGTTGCTAGTAGATACTACCTAAACTTGAAAAGCATGTAGATCATCAACAATGCCTCACACTCAGTTGTGGTATAGTTCTACTCTGCTTTGTGTCGGCTTCTGCTTGTAAAATACGAGGATGATCAACAATCCTTCACCTAGTTGTGCAAGAACTGCTCCAATGGTGGTATTGGTATCCAGATTTAATCTCCTTCACAACTTGAACAACATCATGAATTTGCACAAGACACTCAAGGATAGATAGATGTTTTGTATGTCATTTGTAGCCGGGGATCACACCTATTTTCTTGTTTACATTCAAGAATTGAGGGAGTGGATAGCACCTTCATAAGGGTTTTGATCTAACCCTCACTATTTTAGGTTGTGCCTATCAACCAAGGTAAGAGAACCTATATTGCAGCCCCTATATGGTAAGGAGATGGAGATATCCTTGTATTTTGTGTATGATGTGGAGGAGGCTTTGTGAAAACATGATCAAATATCCATTATCCAAACTCAAAGGAGCTGTCACTACTAAATGATGGAAATTTTCTCAAAACAAAGCTAGAGCTGCTAAAGACATGATAAAACCTTGATCAAATTTGTGCATTTTTGTGAAAGGATTGAATTCTTTTGTGGACACATAATGTAGATACGGGGTATTGTAGGTAGGATGAGTTGATTTAAAGACAAATTTTAATGAGAGAAGTTAGGACAAGAGTAGTTAGGAGTCATAACTTTTTTTGATAAATGCTTCTGGTTCTAAATACATAATTTAGAACTCACAAATCAAATAACCATTCTTATACCAGATAACCATATGCAGCTGTAATGACTCGGAGTACCTCCGATCTATTCATTCCATGACTCGGCAATCTACCGATCTATTCATGAGTAATAAGAGTTAGCGTTTTTATTTAACACATCACTCTTGCGGTTCTCTTCCCTATTCTGGGATTCAGAATGCTCTGTCCAAGGAACCTAACTGAATAATTGTTACCATTATTCATCGGCATCTCATCCCTTAGACCAGGTGACTCAGGACAACGCAATCAGCAGCTTGCGATACTTTGGCCAAAGATTTGAAACATCTCTTATTATGTCTCGTATTCCTTAACGGCATACTCGTCAATCTGGAATACGTCCTTCACCCCATTCTTATGTTATATAGAATGTCTTATACCGACTTCTGTCAGTCCTTCTTATCCCAAGTTATTCACTCGGAAACGGATTAGTAAGGTGACAACGTTATATGGATGCACTCGAGGACTAGGGATAAGATGACATACTGGGTCAACCCTAGTTGAACCAGTGTGTCAAGATACCCCGAGTCTCCTAGGCAGCCATATAATGTGACCACATTCCTAATCGGTCCCAGAGTAACTTGTTCGAGTTAAAGGTGTAAATCTTAACGATCAATGCAAAGGGTGTCGTCATAAGTCACCTGCATTGTTGTATCTTTGAGAAGATCCTAATCTTCTCAAAGGTACAACCCTGCAGTTGACTTGTGCCGTCAACCTTTAAATCCACCTCGAAAAGGTCTACTTATTAATAAGCGTTATGCACATTGAGTTTAAATTATATTAAAAGACGTTCCCCTAAGGTTAGCCTTTCCCGATCCCTGGGTTCCTCACCTTAGAATGACCTTTCTTAATAAAACTCTTACATAGAGAAGTTATTAAGACTAAGGTCCCATCAAGGAGTTCATAGAATATACATAATTCTAAATCAACGAAATTGGACAATAACCCAAAATCTTCACATGAGATTGCCATCTGAACCCTATTTAGGTTTATTTCAGTTCTCAATTTGAATTTATATCGTACATATAAGTATCAAGATATAATGATTAAGAATCCAATTACACGTTGTCCTGGTTTAATCAAGACTAGGAATTAATAATTTAATTCAGCTTGTTTAGCGTTCTGCTTAGGTTTATTTTAACCCTAGTTTCCAGTAAGACAGTGATCCATATTTCAATTTAGCTTTAGATAGAACACACTAGAATTGCTAAACAATCATAAGTAATCAGTCACATATTCTTGCAAGCTTACATTGATAATCACAAAAGTCTCCAATATAAACAATAATAACAATGCTCTTTAGATCATTTGAACCGAAGAAGGTCAAACTATCAAGATACGGATGCAAACATATAAGTATCAATTATCTATTTCCATTTCCTTCAGAACTAATCAAATACATTTTATGCATTCAGCATACTTGATACAATGCTCAACGGAAAAAGAACATCTTTCCTCATATAGTACATTTAGAAAATTAAGCTGTAATTCAACATAAAATCAAATTTAAACAATCTGATCATCCTATCAGATTTGCGTGCTTTTACCACTTACGGCATCCATCTGCAAAAATTGTCAACATGGGTCAGTTCGATGAACTGAGCATGATAAGCACTAACTCTTAAAACAATTGCAATCCATCAATTGTTTTCATTAAACACCCTGTTTAAATGAGATCAAATCACCAAACAAGTAAACATATTTCAGACTATGCTTTTGTAAAACAACATGACTATAAACGCGTAGCTCATATTATAGTCACTAAATAGTCTCAGATACTTTTCAATTATTTCATCAAAACGTTAGTGACCAAGAAGACAAATGCATCTAACCAACTATCCATCTGAATCCCAAGGACAACAACATCAGACGGATTATATATTCAACATAATAAATAAATAACCTTTCATGATTCCATCAGCATGATAGAACAATTCCAAAAGTTAGATAAACAATTATATCAACCTATACTTTATAACAGAAGAGAAATAAACGAATCATACATATTTCCTTCAGAACTAGCTCATGACTGTACCATCTTTCCAAGAGCAAGGCATTCACCTTAAACACATGCAAATAAATCAGACGAGACCATCAAAAGCACCACAGATTTGTTAAAGATCAAATATAACCAACTACTGTAGTTATCCAGCAGTACAGTAGCTCTCACGCTAAACAGTGATGACCCTCTACCAACAGACTCCACAAGACCTTCCACATGAAGCGGCAAACAAGAAGATATTCACCACATCGCCTGTCGAGGTGCAGTCGATGGCTCTAAGTTCAGTCAAGCTCAAGGCAGGATTGTCATGCTACAGAATACATAAACACGACTACAATCCCTCATATCAACCTACAGCCCCCTTCTAGTCCCTAATAAACACTGCAAGGCTTTCGGACCCAAGGTCGAAATCAAAGAGCTTCAATTTTATCACAATCAACAATAGACTCCTCGACATTAAGCAATTGATGTTTCCCTAAGACTATGCCGAGATAATCACACAGAATTCCCGCAACATGCACAACCTTATCTAACTGGAATAATCAGAAAGGAAACATGACATACCGTATTCTCATCTCGGATGCATTCGGGGTTTGAAGTGTGGTATTCACGACCCACTTTTACAGAGCCAAGTTACATGATATCTAACTATACTCAAGGAATCCAACAGTGCCAAAAACAACAAGTGTACCAATCAGGTTAAATAGAGGCAGATACTATAGTTACCTGTCAAGGATTCAACTGAACCCGAGTAACAGTATACAAGATAAATAATAATTAATGATTCCCAACTATGCCAACAATGGTAAACATTCAAAATCAGGCTTATACAAAAGCTAATTACTGATTTCGTGACAAAGAATCCAACTGAGCCTCTTCAATATTTTCGCACAAGCTTACACAGAAAGGAAACGTAAGTACACTCAAGAGTCTGTACCAAAATTCATTACAAAATAACATAGGTCGTATACCTGTTACTCCTTCAGGACTCCAACAAAATCAAATTACCAATACTCAAATATATGTATATATAGCTTCAACAGTGGTCCATAATACACGAATCATTCAATGGATTCCACAGAGTCGTTTCGAATACAATAAATATATATATTGCATACTATCAATGGGTTGCATCCCATAACCACAATGCAAGGGAAAAACAACTTCAACAAGGTCGCAATGAAATACTGTAACACAACAAGTTATCCATTCACAAATAACTTTAAAAATCAAGCGAAACCCAACAAGATTCAGTAACCACTACCTTAATAACCTCGACAGAAGTTACAAAGAAGTCCAATTAAACTGAACAAAATGTCCATCAGTATTCTTCCCAACGAGTATCAACAACAAGCATCAACAGTAAGCATTAACAACAAGTATCGACAGTAAACATTGACAACAAGTATCAACAGTAGCCTGTTCCCATCAAGAGAACAATTCATGGGCTCTCACAGAGCAAGCCCAGTACACATTCTTGCATATATATTTCACAAATTAAAGCCGGAATGCAAAACACCAAGAAATATTGCAACAGTTCGAAAAATAAAATACACCCATCAAGGTTTAAATTGAAAAATCGAACCAGCAAGAAGATACAGTGACAAAATCACACAAGGCTACCATATAAATCATCTAATTCCAAAAATCATCTGAACAGAGTTGTTCTAATGAAATCATTTGAAAGAGAGCAAGATTTTTAAAGGTTAGGGCCTAACATGCCTGGTTATTTGCTTAAAATTTCGAAGCAGACCAATGAAAGAGCTCGAACCTTCTCCTCCTTTTCCAAGTTAGAGCCACCAACAAAAATTTGCTATTTCCATGACTTATATATTTTCCTTGCCAGAGGAAAGAGCTAGTTACGCTCATACTTGCCATGCAACTCCAAGAAGACTGGTGCGAAGAACCAGTGAACAGACAGAAGGAAAACCGGAGCGCATGCAAAACCCAATAAACTACTAACTTTCCATTTTGCATGCCTTCCCGTGAAACTCGAGCTCGACTACCGAGTTCATTAATTGCATTTACTCCCAATTTCCCGCTCAATCTCCACTGCCACCGACCGCCATAGTTGGCGATGGACAAATGCACATCAAAGACCATTTCCAACTTTGGCGACCTGCCACGTCGGCTCTAGTTAGCCGTTTTAAAACCTCCACCAAATTACCTGTCCCTCATGCTTATCCATGCATTTAATAACATAGAAACTGCCGCCCATGGTTCGCACCCTTCCAAAGGTCCCCTTCCTCCTTGTTCAATAGTTAGGTTAGTAACTTAGGTTAGGATTTAGGATAACACCTAGTCTAACCACTTTGCACATAGATACTAACTTAGAACATTAGCTCTTAGCCTAGGTCTAGGTTAGATTAACACTAATCTAACCCCTAGGTTAGGTTTAGTTTTAGGTTACTAACCTTAATAAATCCAGATTAGGTCTAATATTTCAAATGCTCGAAAAAAGAACCTTCAACATACATTCACGAAGGGTTCACTCTGTCTTGCGCCAATAGGCTAGTGAATTAAATGTAACTCGAATTATTACTCGGTCCACGATCAAGACCTTCCGATATATATTACGATATCTCGGCACCCAATCATTTAACATGATCAGCCTGAGTTATACTCCGGACTAGCTTATTCAATGCATCCAGACCTTGCAACCTGCTTAAGGTCTATAATTTTAATTCATCACGAATAAACTTAAAGCACCACTTGGATCAATACCACTGATCCAAGGCTAGGTCTTATAGATGGATAACTCCATAATTCATTCCAAGATCAGATTAAACTCAGGTGTAAAATGAAAGAAATAAAAGAGTCCAATCATATTCCGACTCAGTCAAAGATCTGCAATCTGCAAAGAAGATACAGTACATATCAAGCATGACTTCTCAATCAAAGGAACACATCCTTTTTACAAAAGAAATCACATATCAACACTTGTATGCTCAGGAGGAAGTAACAACAGTTCAGGGTGTTACATGCTTCCCTCCTAAAAAGATTCATCGTCCCGATGATTACATATTCAATTAACCTTCAGGTCAACCAATTTATTAGTTCACAAAACAATGCGACTATTTTCCAACTTGCATAGTTCCAGAAATCAATGTCACAACACATTTTATTCAGCCTGAATAATGTTTGCCTTCATCTGGCTTTCATAATTACTTAAAAAAATAAGTCCATAAAAGAAATGTTTTGTCAACAGATTTCATTCTGTTGAAAAAGAGAAGGAAAAGCAATCTTCATCTCTTCAAGATTTTCCCAAGTTGCACTTTCTTCGTTAAACTGGTCCCACTGGACCTTACATTGCCGTATTTCACGATTTCTCAAATGCAATTGGTGAGTTTCCAGCACTCGTGTGGGTTTAACCACGATTATTCCTGGGTCTTGGACCTGCAAGGAATTCCAATTTAAAACATGTGACAGATCTGAAACGTATTTCTTAAGCAAAGAAATATGGAAAACATCATGCATGCGAGATAAAGCAGGTGGTAATGCTAATCGATAAGCTACAGGATTGATTATTTCAACAATTTCGAAAGGTCCCACGAATCGAGGTGACAACTTGGCAGCCTTGCCAAAAGTTATAGAACTCTTTCTAGGTTTAACACGAAGAAAAACCTTCTCACCAAGCTCAAACCTGCGATCAATCCGCTTAAGGTCAGCATAGCTCTTCTCGTATCCGCTGCTTTCTTCTTTAATCGTTCACGAATCAGCTTAACTTGCTGTTCCATTTCTGTGAGAATCTCTGGTCCAATTACCACTCTATCCTCAACACTATCCCAGCTAACAGGAGTTCTGCACTTTCTTCCATAAAGTGCTTCAAATGGTGCCATTTTAAGAGATGAGTGATAAGTGTTGTTGTATGCGAATTCAACTAATGGAAGATACTCTTCCCATTTATACTGTTGATCCATGCAATACATTCGCAACATGTCCTCCAACACTTGATTTACCCTCTCAGTTTGTCCATCCGTTTCCGGATGATATGCAGAACTGAAGTTTAGTTTCGTTCCAAGAGCTGCGTTAAGCGTTTGCCAAAATCTTGACGTCATTCTTGGATCCCTGTCAGATATAATCAATTCTGGTACACCATGTAATCTGAAAATTTCATGTACGAATCTTTTGGCCAGCACTGGTGAATCATCCTTTAGATTTCCAGCGATGAAATGAGCTACCTTAGTCAGTTTATCTACAACTACTAGGATAACATCATGTTTATTCCTGGACATGGGTAATCCTTGTACAAAATCCATGGTTATTACTTGCCATTTGTACTGCGGTATGCTATGAGGATATAACAATCCAGCAGGGTGCATATGTTCTGCCTTAACCCGCTGACACTCCAAACAATGGGTCACAAAATTTATGACATCCTTTTTCATACCTTTCCAAAAGTATTGTTGTTTCAGATCAGCAAGCATCTTTGTGATACCCGGGTGTCCAGAGAAAGGTGAATTATGAAATTCAACTAACAACTTCTTCCTCAAGTCGTTCAACATAGGTACATATACCTTGTTTTCATAACGCAAGATTCCTTCATTATCAAAATGAAAACCTTTATACCTTTCATCATTAGGTTCTGCAGCAAGCGCTGCTTTTACTTGCTGAAAGTAATTATCAGATTCTGAGGCACTCTTTACCTCATCCTTGAACTGAGTTCTTAATGTTATAAGAGCAGAAATGTGCCTCCTACGACTTAGAGCATCAGCTACTCTATTCTCCTTCCCTTTGATATAGCTAATATCAAAGTCATATTGTGATAAAAATTCTAACCATCTTCTCTGTCTGGCATTAAGATTAGGCTGAGTAAAAATATATTTCAGCCCTAAGTGATCAGTTTTCAACTCAAAAGGTTTCCCAAGTAAGTAGTGTCTCCAGACTTGAAGTGCATGAACAATGGCAGCAAGCTCCAAATCATGAGGGGCATAATTCAGCTCATGTAATTTAAGTTTTCTACTTTCATATGCTATGACTTGATCATTTTGAAGCAAAACACCTCCAAGGCCTTCCCCAGAAGCATCCGTTACAACAAGAAAACTCCCATTAGGTCAGTCAATAATATAGGTGCAGAAGTCAACCGGTCTTTCAGACTTTTGAAAGCCGCTTCGCACTTATCATTCCATATGAATTTCTTATCCTTCTTTTGCAATGAAGTTATTGGTGCACTACTTTAGAAAAATCCTTTACAAATTTTCTATAGTAACTGCAAAGACCCATGAAGCTTCTTACTTCGTGCACATTCTTTGGTGCGAGCCACTTCAGATTATTGCCACTATTTTTGAAGGATCTACAGCAATTCCTTCTTTACTTATGACATGACCCAAATAGTGAACTTCTGAATCAAAGAAAGAACATTTGGATAACTTACCATACAACTTTCTTTTTCTCAAAATTCCCAAAACTATCTTCAAATGCTCATTGTGCTCCTCAACGCTTTTAGAATAAATGAGAATATCATCCAAGAATACAAGTACAAACTTGTCCAGATATTCTTGAAAAATATTGTTCATTAAGTTCATAAAGGCTGTGGGTGCATTAGTTAATCCAAAGGGTAGAACCGTGAATTCATAATGTCCGTACCTTGTTCGGAAAGCTGTTTTATGAATATCTTCTTCTCTAATCCTTAACTGATGATAACCAGATCAAAGGTCTATCTTAGAATAAACCGCTGCTCCACGCATCTGATCAAATAGATCGTCGATCCTAGGAAGTGGATATCTGTTCTTGATTGTTGCCTTGTTCAACATTCGATAATCGATACACAGCCTAAGCGTTCCATCCTTCTTTTTCACAAATATCACGGGCGCTCCCCAAGGTGAAACACTTGGTCTGATCAAACCTTTAGACAAAAGTTCCTGTAACTGTGCCTTAAGCTCGACCAACTCTGTAGTAGTCATCCGATAAGGTGCTTTGGAAATAGGTTCTGTTCCTGGTTTGATTTCGATGGTGAAGTCAAATTCTCTCTTGGGTGGTAACCCTGGTAATTCCTCAGGAAAAACATCCCTGAAACTTTGTAGCAGAGGAAATCGTTTCATGGAATCATCATCTTCTTCTGAAGATTCAGATATCTTTACTGCATAAAGGGTACATCCTTTGTTTTTAGCCTTTTTAAGTGCATGCATAGTTTGACAGATTTTCTAACTGAAATTTCCCGTTTCACCCCTTGAATCTCTGCTGATTCCAGCTGATCATCTAGACATTTTATGTTCTTTTCATAGCAGTCTACTTTTGCTTTATGGTCAGCTAACCAATTGACACCGATGACAATGTCATACGATCCCAAGGGTGTAACATAGAGGTCAACTTCCATGGAAAAGTTAGGTAAGTCAAGGACTGCCCCAAAAAGACACATACTCACTGTATGAACAGAGTTATTACCATACTGTACAGTCCAAGGTTTATCCATTTTTCCAGCTTTTCTCTTAAGTTTAGAAGCAAGTTTATTAGAAATAAAACATTCAGTAGCTCCTGTATCAAAAAGAATAGTGACAGGTATGCCAAATAACTTACCCGGAACTTCTATAGGTGTCACTTGCTTTTCAGCTTGCTTGTCTGCTACTGCAGCATGTATCTTATGCTGCTGATTACGATCATCCTTCTTCAAAGGGCATTGATTTGCGTAGTGGTCTTTGCCACAATTGTAGCAGCCTCCTACAGGTCCCTTTTTAGGCTCAAAATTGCCTCCAGCCTTGTAATTGTCACGTTGTCCTCCATAGGGCTTCTGCCCATTGTTATAATTTTTGGCAAAATTATCTCTTATATTTCCAGCAGGCTTATTTACTACTGCTTTCTTACTGTTATCACCTGGAAACTTACTCTTGTTTCCAAACTTTTTCCATGGTCCTTTTCTGGGTGCAAGAGAGGTTGAAGAAGGGTTTGCGGTCTTCTTCCACACTTCCTCTTTATGAGCAGAAATAGCCTTTAATTTCTGTTCTTGCCTTATGGCCTTTTCAACAACTCCTTCCATAGTGGTTGGACTGTGAACATCGACCTCTCCCCCTATCACGGGATTCAATCCCATGATGAATTTCCGTATTCTGAACTTCTCGTCAGTTTGATACTGCGGTACATACTTGAGGAGTTTTGTAAACCGCTCCCAGTATTCAGTTACTGTTAGCTTCCCTTGAGCTAAGTTCTGAAATTCTGTCATTTTCTGATCATAGAAAAGTTGTGGCAGCCAACGTTGCCTAAAATAGCCTTTAAATTGATCCCAAGTAATATTGGTCTCATCAATGTTTAGTTCAGCTTTTCAGCTATCCCACCACGAAGATGCTTCGTGGGAAAGCCGATAGGCTCCCCAATAGCTTTGGTTTCCTCGAGAGAGTTCCTTATTGCAAAGTACTTCTCCATTTCACTGAGCCAGTTCTCAGCTCCATCTCCTAATGTGGTGCCATCATACTTAGGTGGGCTTATCCTTTTTATATCATTAGTGAGTTCTGCTGCCAACCTGGCCTTTTTGTTTTCTGGTTGGACAGGTGCATTTCCAGCATTAACATCAACTCCCATGTCAGGGTTGTCCTCAGGAGGTTGCTGATTGTTATTATCAGCTTCTTCATCCTCCTCATTTCCCATCACCTGTTGTTCAAGTACAGCTAAGCGATCTCTTGTGTCCAACAGGGCAGCAAGGATCTCATCAAGTTTCTGGGTTGTTGCCGCTCCTCCTTCAGGTGGAGCATTATTCGCAACATTCCCCCTTGTTCTAACCATTTTCTGTTACAAGAAAATTCAGGTTTTATCAGATTATGGACACAATAGGCCCAAGAGCTGCAACCTTCAGCTCTGATACCAAGATGTAACATCCTCATTTTATACATTAGAACAAGTCAATTTTTTTTTTTTTTTTTTGATAAATGCTTCCTGGTTCTAAATACATAATTTAGAACTCACAAATCAAATAACCATTCTTATACAGATAACCATATGCAGCTGTAATGACTCGGAGTACCTCCGATCTATTCATTCCATGACTCGGCAATCTACCGATCTATTCATGAGTAATAAGAGTTAGCGTTTTTATTTAACACATCACTCTTGCGGTTCTCTTCCCTATTCTGGGATTCAGAATGCTCTGTCCAAGGAACCTAACTGAATAATTGTTACCATTATTCATCGGCATCTCATCCCTTAGACCAGGTGACTCAGGACAACGCAATCAGCAGCTTGCGATACTTTGGCCAAAGATTTGAAACATACTGCTTATGTCTCGTATTCCTTAACGGCATACTCGTCAATCTGGAATACGTCCTTCACCCCATTCTTATGTTATATAGAATGTCTTATACCGACTTCTGTCAGTCCTTCTTATCCCAAGTTATTCACTCGGAAACGGATTAGTAAGGTGACAACGTTATATGGATGCACTCGAGGACTAGGGATAAGATGACATACTGGGTCAACCCTAGTTGAACCAGTGTGTCAAGATACCCCGAGTCTCCTAGGCAGCCATATAATGTGACCACATTCCTAATCGGTCCCAGAGTAACTTGTTCGAGTTAAAGGTGTAAATCTTAACGATCAATGCAAAGGGTGTCATCATAAGTCACCTGCATTGTTGTATCTTTGAGAAGATCCTAATCTTCTCAAGGTACAACCTATGGTTGACTTGTGCCATCAACCTTTAAATCCACCTCGAAAAGGTCTACTTATTAATAAGCGTTATGCACATTGAGTTTAAATTATATTAAAAGACGTTCCCCTAAGGTTAGCCTTTCCCGATCCCTGGATTCCTCATCATAGAATGACCTTTCTCAATAAAACTCACTACATAGAGAAGTTATTAAGGCCAAGGTCTCATCAAGGAGTTCATAGAATATACATAATTCTAAATCAACGAAATTGGACAGTAACCCAAAATCTTCACATGTGATTGCCAACAGAACCCCTTTTAGGTTTAATTAAGTTCTCATTACTTGAATTTATATCTTACATATAAGTATCAGATATAATGATTAAGAATCCAATTAAATGTTGTCTGGTTTAATCAAGACTAGGATTAATAATTTAATTCAGCTTGTTTAGCGTTACGCTTAGGTTTATTTTAACCTAGTTTCCAAAGAAGACAGTGATCCATATTTCAATTTAGCTTTAGATAGAACACACTAGAATTACTAAACAATCATAAGTATTCAGTCACATATTCTTGCAAGCTTACATTGATAATCACAAAAGTCTCCAATATAAACAATAATAACAATGCTCTTTAGATCATTTGAACCGAAGAAGGTCAAACTATCAAGATACGGATGCAAACATATAAGTATCAATTATCTATTTCCATTTCCTTCAGAACTAATCAAATACATTTTATGCATTCAGCATACTTGATACAATGCTCAACGGAAAAAGAACATCTTTCCTCATATAGTACATTTAGAAAATTAAGCTGTAATTCAACATAAAATCAAATTTAAACAATCTGATCATCCTATCAGATTTGCGTGCTTTTACCACTTACGGCATCCATCTGCAAAAATTGTCAACATGGGTCAGTTCGATGAACTGAGCATGATAAGCACTAACTCTTAAAACAATTGCAATCCATCAATTGTTTTCATTAAACACCCTGTTTAAATGAGATCAAATCACCAAACAAGTAAACATATTTCAGACTATGCTTTTGTAAAACAACATGACTATAAACGCGTAGCTCATATTATAGTCACTAAATAGTCTCAGATACTTTTCAATTATTTCATCAAAACGTTAGTGACCAAGAAGACAAATGCATCTAACCAACTATCCATCTGAATCCCAAGGACAACAACATCAGATGGATTATATATTCAACATAATAAATAAATAACCTTTCATGATTCCATCAGCATGATAGAACAATTCCAAAAGTTAGATAAACAATTATATCAACCTATACTTTATAACAGAAGAGAAATAAACGAATCATACATATTTCCTTCAGAACTAGCTCATGACTGTACCATCTTTCCAAGAGCAAGGCATTCACCTTAAACACATGCAAATAAATCAGACGAGACCATCAAAAGCACCACAGATTTGTTAAAGATCAAATATAACCAACTCTTTGTAGTTATCCAAAGCGATACAAAGAGCTCTCACGCTAAACAGTGATGACCCTCTACCAACAGACTCCACAAGACCTTCCACATGAAGCGGCAAACAAGAAGATATTCACCACATCGCCTGTCGAGGTGCAGTCGACGGCTCTTAGTTCAGTCAAGCTCAAGGCAGGATAGTCATGCTACAGAATACATAAACATGACTACAATCCCTCACATCAACCTACAGCCCCTTCTAGTCCCTAATAAACACTGCAAGGCTTTCGGACCCAAGGTCGAAATCAAAGAGCTTCAATTTTATCGCAGTCAACAATAGACTCCTCGACATTAAGCAATTGATGTTTCCCTAAGACTATGCCGAGATAATCACACAGAATTCCCGCAACATGCACAGCCTTATCTAACTGGAATAATCAGAAAGGAAACATGACATACCGTATTCTCATCTGGACGCATTCAGGGTTTGAAGTGTGGTATTCACAACCCACTTTTACAGAGCCAAGTTACATGATATCTAACTATACTCAAGGAATCCAACAGTGCCAAAAACAACAAGTGTACCAATCAGGTTAAATAGAGGCAGATACTATAGTTACCTGTCAAGGATTCAACTGAACCCGAGTAACAGTATACAAGATAAATAATAATTAATGATTCCCAACTGTGCCAACAATGGTAAACATTCAAAATCAGGCTTATACAAAAGCTAATTACTGATTTCGTGACAAAGAATCCAACTGAGCCTCTTCAATATTTTCACACAAGCTTACGCAGAAAGGAAACGTAAGTACACTCAAGAGTCTGTACCAAAAATTCATTACAAAATAACATAGGTCGTATACCTGTTACTCCTTCAGGACTCCAACAAAATCAAATTACCAATACTCAAATATATGTATATATAGCTTCAACAGTGGTCCATAATACACGAATCATTCAATGGATTCCACAGAGTCGTTTCGAATACAATAAATATATATATTGCATACTATCAATGGGTTGCATCCCATAACCACAATGCAAGGGAAAAACAACTTCAGCAAGGTCGCAATGAAATACTGTAACACAACAAGTTATCCATTCACAAATAACTTTAAATATCAAAGTGAAACCCAATAAGATTCAGTAACCACTACCTTAATAACCTCGACAGAAGTTACAAAGAAGTCCAATTAAACTGAACAAAATGTCCATCAGTATTCTTTCCAACGAGTATCAACAACAAGCATCAACAGTAAGCATTAACAACAAGTTTCGACAGTAAACATTGACAACAAGTATCAACAGTAGCCTGTTCCCATCAAGAGAACAATTCATGGGCTCTCACAGAGCAAGCCCAGTACACATTCTTGCATATATATTTTCACAAATTAAAGCCGAATGCAAAACACCAAGAAATATTGCAACAGTTCGAAAAATAAAATACACCCATCAAGGTTTAAATTGAAAAATCGAACCAGCAAGAAGATACAGTGACAAAATCACACAAGGCTACCATATAAATCATCTAATTCCAAAAATCATCTGAACAGAGTTGTTCTAATGAAATCATTTGAAAGAGAGCAAGATTTTTAAAGGTTAGGGCCTAACATGCCTGGTTATTTGCTTAAAATTTCGAAGCAGACCAATGAAAGAGCTCGAACCTTCTCCTCCTTTTCCAAGTTAGAGCCACCAACAAAAATTTGCTATTTCCATGACTTATATATTTTCCTTGCCAGAGGAAAGAGCTAGTTACGCTCATACTTGCCATGCAACTCCAAGAAGATGCGAAGAACCAGTGAATAGACAGAAGGAAAACCGGAGCGCATGCAAAACCCAATAAACTACTAACTTTCCATTTTGCCTGCCTTCCCGTGAAACTCAGAGCTCGACTACCGAGTTCATTAATTGCATTTACTCCCAATTTCCCGCTCAATCTCCACTGCCACCGACCGCCATAGTTGGCGATGGACAAATGCACATCAAAGACCATTTCCAACTTTGGCGACCTGCCACGTCGGCTCTAGTTAGCCGTTTTAAAACCTCCACCAAATTACCTGTCCCTCATGCTTATCCATGCATTTAATAACATAGAAACTACCACCCATGGTTCGCACCCTTCCAAAGGTCCCCTTCCTCCTTGTTCAATAGTTAGGTTAGTAACTTAGGTTAGGATTTAGGATAACACCTAGTCTAACCACTTTGCACATAGATACTAACTTAGAACATTAGCTCTTAGCCTAGGTCTAGGTTAGATTAACACTAATCTAACCCCTAGGTTAGGTTTAGTTTTAGGTTACTAACCTTAATAAATCCAGTTAGGTCTAATATTTCAAATGCTCAGAAAAAGAACCTTCAACATACATTCACGAACAGGGTTCACTCCTGTACTGCCAATAGGCTAGTGAATTAAATGTAACTGAATTATTACCTGGTCCACGATCAAGACCTTCCAGATATATTACGATATCTGGCACCAGTTCATTTAACATGATCAGCCTGAGTTATACTCCGGACTAGCTTATTCAATGCATCCAGACCTTGCAACCTGCTTAAGGTCTATAATTTTAATTCATCACGAATAAACTTAAAGCACCACTTGGATCAATACCACTGATCCAAGGCTAGGTCTTATAGATGGATAACTCCATAATTCATTCCAAAATCAGATTAAACTCAGGTGTAAAATGAAAGAAATAAAAGAGTCCAATCACATTCCGACTCAGTCAAAGATCTGCAATCTGCAAAGAAGATACAGTACATATCAAGCATGACTTCTCAATCAAAGGAACACATCCTTTTTACAAAAGAAATCACATATCAACATGATGAACATTTTATGAAAACTGGAATCAAAATGGCTCTTAGGTAGTTTCTCAAAAGGAAATGGACTTCTTTCGCTTTTTTGTGAAATTTCTTCTCTTCTTCTCCCAAATTCTCAACAAACCTCAAAAATGCTTCCAAACTACATCATATACCCTATGCCTACTTGGATCCTTGCATCCCAAGAAAATAATATGCCAAAGGGATCAAATTTGTTACAAAACCCTATCCATTTGAAGAAAAATGATATAAAACTGTGAAACATTTCGCCAAATGCCGAGATGCACAAATATTTTAAAATATTGCATGAACTCGATCCTTTTCCATCTCGTGGTCACTTTTTGGCATTCCACCATGCTAGCATGCATTTGCAATCATTTTTCACCTTTTTCCCTTATCATTTTTAACTCTGCAACTTTTCATTTTTACCTTTCACGTGTTTTTCACGGGCTAAGAAAAATATCTCATGAAAAACACTATAGGACACCAAATCACCTCAAATAAATGACGCCATTGTGTTCAGAAGGATGAAGGGATGCAGATTCATATAAAATTTCATGTGTTTTGGTGTAAAAATGACGATTCCACACTTCTTAGAGCTCCAATGGCGCCCAAAAAATGAAATTACACAGCTACCATTGATTAAAATCAACTTTAAATGCCACCCTCCACGTGGCAGATCCAAATCCTCTCTAAAAAGTGCCAAAATTACCTTTTTCCTTTAGATGGGGTGGGACACATGTCTAAATATGATTGGGCGGGCCCCCAATCCTAAAAATGCATTTTGAACCTTTTTTGATTTCGGGAAAATTATGAAAGTTTTCCCCACGAGCCCCTGGACGCGCCACGTGTCCTCCTATGGGTCCCCAAAAAAAATTACGGGCCAATTTGATGCATTTCACCACTTTTTCGCAAAAGGAAAATTTTCTCAAAATTCCCCACGGGCCCGAACACCCGCCTCTTCTACCACGTGTCGATCTCCCATTGGAGGCGGAGCCGACTCATCAAGTTTGCCTTCATTCCTCCGCGAGCACAAAATCTCGTGCGGGCCCGCACTTTTTCCTTTCCTTTCGAAACATGCCACGTGTCATTGTCCTATTGGATGTGGAGACGACCTTCCAAATTTTTCCGCGGGTTTATTTTTCATTTTGAGATTTTTCGCTAAAATTTGGAAAATTTTCCATCTTTCCTCCGTGCTCAATTTCCATCAAATGTTGGACACGTGTCCACTATTCATTGGTCGTGGGACTTTGAACCGAAATTTTCCTTCTTACCTTTTGAAGTTAAAAAAATTCAACTACCTCCAAGCCTCCGCCCCTCCATTTCATCCCTGTGCATACGTGTCGCCCTTCCATTGGGTGCGGGTCTTCGGGCCAAATTGTAATTTTAACATTTTGAAGTTAAAAGACTTCAAATTTTTCACAAATTCCACCCATCCATGCTAACTTTCCTAGACACGTGTCCACTTCGTATTGGGTGTGGACCCCTGGGAAAATATTTCCTTTTGCATTTTGAAACCAAAATTTTTCAAATTCTTCTAAGTTCCCTCTATTCCGGTCGATCTCCCTAGACACGTGTCACCTTTCCAATGGTTGCGGGCTGCCTGTGGCCAAATTTTCCCCGACACCCCAAGCCAAAAACAAAAACTTTTCCAAGTCCTTGACCATCTACCGGCTCTCTCGGACATGTGTCATCATACCATTCACTGTGGGCCTTCGGGCAAAAACTTAATTTTGAGAAATTTTTCCAAAATGGAGTAAAATTAACCTAAGTTACTTCCGCCACCCGCTAATCCTCGACCAATCACCTCATGACACGTAAGCACATCCTCAGTAGCATCAGCAGGCCACAGATAAAAATTTCTTCCTGCATCTTTGAGTCAAAAACAATAAAATTTTCCCAACTCCCACGCTGTCTGTTTGATCTCCCTGTGCCACATGTCGCTTCCCCATTGGCTGCGGGCCTTCGGGACAAATTTGGATTTTGAGAATTCTTCAAAAATTGAAGAAAAAGTCTAAGTAACCCCCGCCACCTAATGATCTTTCAACCAATTGTATCGTGCCACGTAGGTGCACCATTGTAACATTGTGGGGGTGTGTTCAAAATTTTTCCCTTTGCAAAAAACTCAAAAATGACAAGTTAGCAATGTTTTTTCCACATATCCTGACCAATGAGAGCCTGCCACATCAGCATAAACATTGCAATGATAAATTTGATGGGTAGAAGATGCCCGTACGCCCGTCAAAATGCAGAAACGCAGGGGAGGCCTCTGAAACCAATTTTTTTCACAAGGAAGGTGGATTTTTTTGAATCCAATGAAACATGATTTGACGATGATTTAAGCCTGGGGAGCGAGATTTCACCTTCATAAAAATGGAATTCGATCAAACACGGGTTTCTTTCATGCTTTGGCCAAGGAAAAATAACACAACCCGTGCAAATGAAAAACTAGGGCACAATAAAGGGGAAACTTGGATTTTGTTTCAAAAAAGGGCAGAATAACAGCATTGAGGGAAGTTTGAAAACATTCAACTAGATAAAACGAGTTACAGATCTTTAGCTCGAGCCACAAGGACATTTTGGAGTAAAAATGGAACATGGAGAATTAGAGTATAGTGTGCAAACCCATAAATTACACCAACAGTGGTCCCCGAGGCATTTACATGGACATGAAAGGGTTTGTCCCAAGAGGGAAAACGTAATATAGGTGTGGTGATAAGCCTATATTTTAATGTATCAAACACCCTCTGCTACGCCTCTCCCCAATGGAAGGCACTTTTATGTCTAAGTAGCTCCTCTAAAGGCACAATGATCTTGGCATATCCTTTAATGAATTTCCTATAATAGCCCGTATGCCCAAGGAATCCACACACTGCGTGCTCTGGCTAGTAGGCTCCCCTAACCCCACAATAATCTATGCAACTTTAGCAGGATCTACCAGCAAGCCCTCCTTACATATGATATGCCCTAATAAAGTCCCAAAGCGTATAGTAAACACACACTTCTTAATGTTGAGGGATATCCTCAACTACCTACACCTCTCAAACATTAACCTTAAATTGTCACAATGGTCCTTAACTAGACCATACACTGTCCAATCATCCAAATAGACCTAAAGAAACTTATGTATGAAATCTTGGAATGCTTGCACCACTATGCGCGAGAAAACAACAGTGCATTCTTCAACCCAAAGGGCATGACCGTGTATGCAAAACTTCCCCACTTAGTGGTGAAAGTCGTCTTCTTCGAGTCCTCCTTTGCAATCTGGACTTGGTGGTACCCTAAAAATCCATCCGAAAAGGAATAGATTTTGCACCCAGCAGACTCCTTCCAAAATTTCTTCAATGAAGGGGTTGGAAAGGGATCAATGACACAAACTATGTTCAATTCCCTATAATCCACGTAGATCCTAATCCACCCATCCTTCTTGATGCTAATTACCATTAGACTTATCCATTCCGATTCTTCCACTGCCTCAATGATCCCAGAAGCTATCATTTTTTCTATCTCCTCCTTAACCTTCACGTGCAAATTGGGATTCATCTGGTAGGGCCTTTTCCTAACTAGGCGCACACCGTCCTTTAGTTTTATCTTCATCTCCCCCAAGGAATGGTGAACACCTTTGAGCTCATGGTACCTGCATGGGAATAAATCCTCAAATTCACACAACAGATCAATGATCTTAGAAACTTCCTTCTCCGACCAGTAGTCTCTAATAATAGCTTCCTTAGGTTCTTCTCCTAAACTGATGTTAACCTTCTTTGTCTTTAAGGGTTCATGGTAGGCACGTGCACGAGTATCTACACTATCCACTACCTCATGCATCCCTATAGAATGGTTAACATCCAAGCTTTCCGATTCCTCTCCATCAATCACATACACCAACTTTCCTTTTTCTTTTTCCAAACACACGTGCTCAAGTTGTAACTCTTCTATTTCCTCTACTTCTTCTTCAAAGCATGCCCCCAATCTCAGTTCACCTAGTAATTCTAATAGCCTATCCTCTGTCATGGCACTATCCCCCATGGTAAGGCGCTTGATACCTTTAAGGCCTTATCAACTGATGGTTTGGTACTCTGATACTCAAAGGTTTGAATAAGGTCAGCCACGAGCTCTTTCCAATTCCTTGTCTGGCGGCGTGTCTCCGAATGAATATACCATGTGCGCGCATAACCCTGCAGTGTAGAATACAACTTGTGCACCTAGAGGGATGGTGGAAAAGCTTCTATGCCTTCTCTCCAGACCCATTCACACTCCTAGATATGGAAAGAGGTAGGATCCTTCCCATGGTAGTCCTTGATGATGGTGGGTACATTACTCCTAGAAAATATGACAGAGAGAGCAATTCTTACCTCATGCCACTCTAAAAGGCTCTCCTGATGTGTAGCCCACCACCGAGCCACTATGCCGAGCAAGACATAACTTAACATCCCTCTCTATTCCTTCCCATCCCTCCATTGAGCTTCCACCTCCTGCAGAAAGATCTCAGGGAAGGCTCCTCCTAAATACTTGGGCAGTTCTTTTCCTCCAAGGCATCAAACCATGCGTGCCTTTGTTACCTTGGTCACCGACCCTCTCAACTGCCATCCCATTAATTCGTAAGTCCCATGCACCCAATTATCACATGCTAGACTGGTGGTATCACTCACTGAATGAGCATCTTCAAACTGGATAACCTGTTAGTAGGGTGTATCATCTCTAGGTCTCTGATTGAGTGCACATATATCCTATCCAGAACTTCTTCCCCCAATGGTTCAATATAGGGTGTCGACTTCCCATTAGCCAGGGGTATAATGACCCATTCCTCCTTGTTTTTGAAGCTAATGTACCCTTTGTTGAACCGAAGGTCCGCATTGTTCTTGTAACACCAAGGGCGCCCAAGTAGCACTGGGAAATTGTCTGCCTCGGCGAGCACCAAGACTTCGAAGTCCCCAGTAAACTTAGCTCCCTAGATAGTAATAGTTGTATCCTTTAAGACATCGATGGGAATTGCCTTAGTCTTGTTTGCCATATACAACACATTTAAAGATGGCTGTAATGTAGGTCTTCCCATCTGATGTCATGCATCCAAAGTTAGAACATTAACCTCCACACTGTCAGTAATGAGGATATTCTTGAGGAGCCATCCATCTACAATGCGTTCAACGTGATCTCCTTGTCAAAGTCAAGGCTATGAGGGGGAAGGTTTGTCTGCAAGACCTATCTCTCGTGCTCTCCTCCAGTGCGTGGTACCTTCTCTCTCAACCATGATCCTAACAAGGGAATGATATTCTCTGCCTTAGCATTTTACACACCTCCTTGACCTCATCCAGGTCATCCTTTGGCACCTCAACTCTCCTTCCTTGTTCCTCCCTCTTGGATTGCTCCTTTAAACACTGGATTTCCCCTTGTAAGCTCCAAATGACATCCATGGTGTCTTGATATACCTCCTTTTGATGTGCGGGTCTGGATACTTTCCATGAATAACCTCCTCCCTTGAAACTAGGTTCTTCTATCTTGGTATCTCTCTTGCGCTGCGTGGCTTCTACCCTTGTTGTTACCAAGATAGGCTCCAAACCTGCATCCCGTGTTACCCAAGGCATCCACTGTATGTCTACCTTCTTAATACTGACCATTGTAGTGCCCTTGTCCTTCCGGTGCTGCTGATTCATATGCTCAAACAATTCTGGGCACTCCTCATACTTTTCTTCTTTACGCACTATGAGCACATTGTAATGTGGTGCACTGGCACTCTTGTTTGTAATGCTCTGTAGATCCACAATTGAAACAAGTTCCACATGGGAACTCACTCCTTCCTCCTCCGTGGTTTCCACGACCATGGAACCCTCCTCGAAAACCTCTTCCATGCACACCTCCATCTATGCACTCCTCATAACAGTGATTATCACCCTTAGAACTACTAGAAACACTAATTTGGTGCACCCCATGATCAATGGCCTCATGGATCTAATTAATGAGCCTACAGTCCTTAGTATCATGGGTTGTAGAGGTGAAAATTTTGTAATAACAAGATACATTCTTCCGGATTGTGCATTGTAGCAAGGGGCACCTACTTGCATCATGGTCCCCATGACAAATTTCACGAGTGTCTTTGCCATGGCGTGTCTTGTCCTCTAAGGTAAATTATCCTTAATGCGCCCCTCTAATTCATAATTTGTGCACCACAAACTACCGTGAGTCTCATGGGCTAAGTTCATGGAGAACTTTTCTAACTACTTTGTCATAGTAGTAATCTGAGCCTCCAAGAACGGGCTAACACTAAGTATCAACACTACCGGCTTTCAAAGACGTAGGGAAACTTCCAATGCCTCACGCAGTCTGTAAAAATTTTATGAGATAAGGCCCTTATAAAAGGAGAGATCAACCCACCAACAAACCATTGATCATGCTATGAAGGGTGAATATCATATGATAATTTAGACAAGAGATTTTTAAAGCGCACATCATACTCCCACACACTTTCTGTCATTCCTTGTTAAATCTCCTTTAAAGCATTCTTACTCTTCTACTCAAACTCAAAAATGTGGAATTCTACCAATAATGCATTCTTTAAAGCAAGTATAGTCCACCACTATTTGATGAGGTCATACTTCCTATACCGCTTATGCGCGCCCCTTGCAACGTGGTTACAAACTATCTAGCCTTTCATTACGGGGTTGTGATACCCTTTGCATGCCATAATGTTACCAGGCATCCTCAATACCTATGTAATCAAGAAAATGAAGAGAAATTTCAAAGAAAACTTATGGGGGTGGTTGGGACCCAAATCCTCCCGAGCGAGCCTTGGTTTTCACCTATGTTTCCTCTGTTTCTGATACCCTGAGTCCACCGTGTCCTAAACCACTAGATCTACCAGGGACCACTAGGTCTGAACCACCGACCCACTAGCTCGTACTCCTCTTGAACCACCAGATCCACTAGGCCCACCAAGTCCTAAAGTGGTCATGCCAGGTTCCCACGGTTCCACCGAGCTACATGCCTATGGTCTACAAAAATTCCCCACTAGCTAATAGTATACCCCATGTCACTCCCAGATGTGAAACCAAACGCTTGTGTGCCTATACCTTTCCTAAAAATTCCTAACACTAGGCTAGTGTTTACAGCCATAGAAGTCCCAAACAAGAAATTATACCCTCTAGGCATAGACCGATCACCTCCAATGTAACCAATTGGACTAGAAATATTATCCCCATGATCTGGAAAACCAAGTGCCATGGTGGTCACTAGGTGGGCTCGGATGAGCGCTAACGATTCTTCTTTCTCATGCGATGAACTCTCATTAGAAGCCGAAGGGGTTTCTCTCTAAGATAGGGTCGCATGATTGCTCAAGTTCCATGTCTTCTGAACCTCAAATCCTTCCCAAAATGTCTCTTGTCATACATCCATCACACCAGTAACCTCGCATTGTCCTCTGGAAATCTCCCTTTCACGTGCTTCACCATAATTGACTCGTCTTTCCTCCCTATCCTTCTCTATCATGACATCTGCCATCTTCCTCCACCCTAGCTTCCTCGCCCAATGCTCAGAATGGTTTAGCCAGCCATTAGGAAAGCCTCTAAACTCATGGTAATCATCAAGATATTTAGAGCCAGAGGGACAACATGTAGAAATGATCCTCTAGGCTCCTGTAGAAACTCAAACTCAGCAACCTTTGAGACAGGATATGTGGAAATGGCGTACTCCAGAGTGTAGCTAGCCAATACTCCTTTCCACCAATGATCCACAGCATGGGTCCATGTCAGATCTACATCCTGTAGCCTTTGGTATTCTTCTTAGGTCCATACATGTGATCCATAATGCAAACCTGGTCTAGATGTATAGGTTGTGATCCATTCATACAGCTCCATAGGGAAGTAGCAGAAAAATTTTCATACGCAACATGGTAGATATTCTCTTCTCATCTACGTGCGTTAAACTCGAGGTCCAGTGTTGAATCTATAAGAAAATTCATCCTCTATGCTCTTGAACCATGATTTAACACTTTTCAATGTTAATCACTCTTTCATTACTCACTACACAGATCATAATGTATGTTAAATCCCACTACATTTTTGAAAAGATTTCCTTACAACGGAACCAAGATGTAGTCATTTTTATCCCTATTATAAAAGAAAGGAACCCCATGCGCGTCGGCCTATCACCCAGTGAAAGTTTGGGCACTCACCCAAGGCACACGCGGGTGCCAAGTCTCTCTTTTATGTGAGTTTTAGTGGGAAACATCATCTATGATATGTGTTTAAAAAGACCTTCAAATGGGTTCGGACATACAAGAAACACAGGGCTCGGAACGGTCTCTAGATCCTTCTGAATCATTTCAGGTAGAGTACTTTACTTTAGAATCTATAATGTGCATCATTTCAAAAAGAAACATACAAGCATCCATACTTAGCATGAAAGGAAAGAGAACTCATGAGAGAGAAGTATGCATCAAAATCATTGATATTCATGTATATATATAACAAGTAACCTCATTACATCCATTGAGCCATTACAGAGTGTCACAGAGAAGCAGACCACAGTCATGCAATGCATTGGACTTATGTAACTAAGCTACCAAAAAGAAAATTACAATCCCTAAGCCTAATGCATTCTCTCCCGAATACAACTATCCACTAACAGAGTCCTCGTAGTATTTCTGCAGAGCTCCACCCATACTCTTCGTCTCTCTCTTTTACTCTACAGAACTTGTATTTATAGCTTTCCTAGACTGCCAACTCACCCTCCAAAGTGCCCTCAGATCCAAAGGGTGCCAAGTGTCCAAATGTGGTCCTCCATGCGAGCATGCTTCTCCAGGCCTAAGATTTCTACTTTATCCCATGATGTGCTTCTAGAAGCTTCTAGCATGCTCCTTCACAGGCCAACTGTTGCGAGGATGCACCTTATCCATGCACAATCGGGTCATGCTTTTCACGGGTTTTACTCGGATGTCCAAATTGACTCGATCGCTAACCCTTGGCTCTTTCCTTGTAGGTTGTGCGTCTACTGAGCTTCAAAACCCTTCGTTAAACCCTCCTTTGTGCACTTTTACCTTTCGACCTGAGACTCACGCACCTACGTGCCTTGGCATACTTAGTCAATATTCTAGGGTCTAACAATATTTATTATTTAAATATCCTAAGTGGGATAATGCTCACATATCCACCTCACCTAGACACCTCATCTAGCCACCTCACCCTAAGACATATTCTTAGTAAGTTTCCATAACTAACTAAGACCTACCCAAACCAAAAAAATCAAAGCCTACATACCTGTAACCACATTCCCACATGTTTAAAGGAATATTCCATTATAATCTATGGAGCCAAACGAATGAGATCCAAGAAAATCATGGGGATACGCTATTTTAGTAAACCTAGGAAATCCCACCCTAACCGACCTGGTTACCCTAAACCATTCTTTGGTTAACTTGGAACCACCGTCGGTTACCATTTAACCCCCAAAACAACCTTATTTCAAGGTTGGCACATTTCTAAGAGATTAACACATATTTTGAGAATCAGAGACAAAACTAGAGCTGCATGCAAGTAGCATGAGCATTCGTACACCATCGAGCACCCATAGGAAGCATCAAGTACCCATAGAGCTATTTACTTTCAAGCATCCGAGGAAGTGTCGATTACTACATCAAGCTCCTTCCATTTGATCACCCACCATTGCCAACCAGACATCAAGCTCATACAAATAGTAAGTGCTTTGTTAACCCGTACTTATCCATTTATCATTTGGTAGATTCTTTTACTTCGTTATTAGTTTCTGCTCCCATTTCCATTCCCCCACCATTTACCTCCATGCAAACTTGACCATCCTTTTACCCACACCCTTGAACTACCCATACCTAGATTTTAATCATTCTTGTGCATACCTGAGACCCACACAAATCTTTTCAAGTACCTTCCATTTCCATCTAGCCTCAGATCTGTCACCCCACCAAGTTTTTATTGAGTTTCTTGTACCACGACCATACCGACGCCGATTACCCACAACCATCACCGGTTAACCTAAACCGACATCGGTCATCTTGGACGTCGACCTCGTGTTTTCGACTAGAAACCAAGAACAGTGTTTAAAACCTCCACCCAATACCCAAAATAGTCGAGAACCTTACCTTGACCATTCCCAATACCCCGACAGACCTTGACCTTGATTCATCATAGCTTAGCTTTGTTGTGAATGAATTTGCTTATTGTAGACAAGTGAGATACCTAAATAATTTTAACTACAATAGGATTTCCTTTATCGTTAGCATTAAGTTGTTTTAAAACAATGGATTGACAATCATTTAGGAGGTATGACACTTCCTGGATCTAGCACACACTAAGAATTCCACCGCATATATTGTTTAACTTTTATTTGGTGGTCTTGTTTTCCATTTCGGTAGTTCCTCTAAGCAAAAGGAATCTCTCACGATCGGTTGTGGATCCTCACGAAGTCATACGCGTGCAACAACCTTGACAACTAGCATTTCAACAGTATTCCTCCTAGACCTTTACCCTTATTTGTTTCATTAACATTCGACGATATGCTCTAGAATCGGGTGAAACAAGTAAATCACGACATTTGGTGTGATTGGGACACATGAGATCACCTCTCAAGCTCGGGACTTGGGCTTGAGGTGAGCCTCCGAAGAAGGCGCTTCCTCTTCCTAAACTAAACACAACACTACCTCTAATGTGGGAAAAATGGCTAACTAGTCCTATGCTAACATTTCATGGGATTAAGATAAGAGATTCGCAAGGAAATAAAACCTATACTAGAAGTGGTGATGCACCAAATTAAGGGATGTTTAACATCTGGAAGGGTTAGTGTGGGAGGGATGCTTGCATCATTAACCACCTTCACCTATCACAACTAGAAAGGGTACAAAATACCACAAACCAAGGGCAGACGTTCCTTTGTTAAACTTGATCTGACAATAAGCTACCAATCTCCTAGTGGAAAAGGATGAACTTGAGAAGGGTGAACCAGCACCACAACTCAACTGCATGTAATATTCCACTACTTGATAAGCACAGAACTCCACAAACCTGCAATGGAAACCTGAACTTGCACTATTCACCTAAAAACATGAGAGAGGAAAATAGAAGAAGAAAATCATGAAAAGGACATATAACTGATCACAAAGCACAATTCTCATTACTTAAAGCACTTTCACAGTGAAACATTACATCATATGGAAAGGGCATAATTTTCCATTACAATTTGAGAAGAAAGGCTTGAGAGCCTGCAAATTCACAGATTGTGAAAAGAAGGGGAAGCTTGGAAGGTGTCTAATCCTCCAACTTGTGTGACCTGTTGGAATCTACTTGTTGGAACCCCTTGGAATGAATTTCTAATTTACATTTATAGAAGAAAAATGAGAGAGAGGAGAGAAGGAGTCATAATTGCATCCCTAAATGGAAGGCACATGATGTATCATTTATCACATTTGGTTGAACCATCTGAAAAGGCTCCATCATGTGCAATTAATGCCTATTGACATAGTCTTCATAATTAATTAAAATAATATTTAAATAATAATAATAAATATTATTATTTAAAATATTTAAATATAAATATTAATTTTTAAAAATAATAATAATTGTACCCTCCCATTAACTAGTCTTCTCTAGCCAAAAATGGCCTAGCTCGCCGAGTTGAGTCTGAGCTCTTCCATCGTCGCAAGCTCCAAGTTGAGCACGTAATCCTCACTGACTCGATGAGCTCTCCCATATCAGTGCCGAGCCAATTTAGTCTTGTGTTTCATCGTGTGTGACTGTGTTAAAACTTGTACCAAGTTCAATACCGAGTTGCACCATTCCAACGAAGAGCCCATTGTCAAAGCCAAGCATGATCACATTCATACCAAGGAAATTCATACGTTATGAGGGGGAACCTCATAAATTTGACGTTTTCCTATCATAATACCTTTAATCGACCAACCAACTTGACGCGAGTTGGATTCGAAGTCCCGCATTCCCATGACTTGCTCACTCGGTGCATGAGTGAGCCCATTCTCACCAAGTTCACACATGAGATGCCAAACTGATCTCTAGATTTACTTGAGCTAGACTATCTTACGGGCTCCTTGAACTCAAAGATAGATTCCTTATGTGAATGATTTCCTTCTTTAGCATTTATTCCTCTCAACTTCAAGATTCCTGGACCTTGACTACCAAGCTCCACCAATGATTTATCCTTCCCGCTCCACCGGATTAACTTGACAGACTTGCCACACAACCAAATCCTACTCATCATAGATATCCTCTCACAATCTGATCCACTATCAATGATCTTATCATTTATTTATTGCTAACAGCTCAAGACTCCTTCCCCACATTTCTCAAGCGAGATCTAAAAACAATTTTTTTGAACAAACTACATCCCACTTAGCTCAACCTCTCGAGTCCTATGATAACTCGTTATTCGGATCCACGAGCCTAAAGTTCCTCCACCATCACTGATCTCTTTCTTTACTAACCAAGGCACCCAAGACCAACCGAGCTCCATCATCTCTTCCACACGAGTTTTCCCTGACTTGTTTGGCCCATTTAATACATAGTTCGATGATCCAAAGGAATAACTCAGTTGTCGATGCAACCTTGGCTTGACTTGGTTTATACATGTGAGCTCACCTATGTTATTTGTGGGCTCGCCACCAAAATATTTCACCGAACCCTAAACTGAGCTCATATTTTGACGAGTTCTCTTCCGAGCGCACAATCCCTAAATTGGAAATCTCTCCCTTTACTTTGAAACAAGCTCACTTCGCCAGGCTTCATCATGCACCGATGCTACATTTTCCTCTCGACGAGCTCTGCAAAATGAGCTTACTAAAATAAGTGATCAAACTCCAAAGCACTCCTAGATGGTGAGTCCCTTCCTTGACAATCGCTTGCTCATTTTCTGAATCATAATCACAAACCGAGCTCGCTTTGTGAGTTGTTTTCTTCTCACCGAGCCGGATAACCTCCCGGCCAATCTTTATATGGAGCCCTTTATAAATTACAATAGTCACTGATGAGCTTCATCTCTTTCCAAGAGCTCACTTGTGAGTTTGGTTTCTATGAGACATATCTCCCTATCAACTTGGTGGTTTATTTACACTCTGTCACTCCAATGACTTGATCCATTATTCTACCTCACCATCCGATGAACTTGGCATGTAACTTGATCCCACCTCAAAGATTGGACTCGGACCTCCTCCCCGACTCGGCCGATAGACTCACACCTCCCATGAAACCCCGCATCTTCCGATCCTAGAAAACATTATCTCCAAATCTTGAAAAGCCGAAACTCCATAATTGAGAGTTTCGAGTTTGAGCTTCAGAGATTTTCAACTCGCTTAACGTCCTCAAGCCCAAAATTCTCATAATTTTTGAAAATAATAATTCCAAAGAAAAACTCGAAATGACTCATTGGTTCTCTGTCTAAGCTCGGCTATCATTTTCCTTCACCTCACTGTACCAAGCTCCACCCTATGTAACCAACTCCTCCTAAGCCATGTCCACAATGATGAGCCAAGTTGTAACATGATTCACGATCTTCTTACCCTCGTACCTCATTGCCCAACGCTTGTCTCCATGCCTGGCTCCCATAACAAGCTCTCCCAACCGAGCCAATTTTCTCTCTAATCAACTCAGAATCCTAACCAAATTTCTCGGGCTTGCACACAGAGCCACTCTTCGGCATTGAGCTCCACTCATTATTGGCAAGCTCATGATTAACTCAAGCCTTTCCTTGTCTACTTGCGCTCACCACCGAGTGATGTCCCCTGAACACATTGAGCGAGCTCCAAATGAACTCTGTCAAATCCACCGAGTTTTCCTGATTGATCTATTCCTCTCAATCAAACCTACAACATTACATTGAGATTGAAGGAGAACTTCCTCAAGTTTTTGATCCACTCCATAATTCTCGCAAGCTTGCCTTTTTATGTTTGTTTCACTAATACGAGCCTGACCCCCTCTCTGTTATGGCTCATTTCACTAAACTCTGCACTGAGCCATCTACTCGAACATTCCTCTTGTGATCCCATTTACATCGATGATCAGTTCCATGGCTTGGCCTCTGAGCTCGGGATCTCATTCGTGTATGCACAAATGACTCGACTATGTGTAGAGTCTTATAATGGATTCAAACTAGACGTTTTAATTGGCTTGTTTCTTCCTCCTACATTTTTCATTCAGGATGCCGAGGATCTCCATTACTTACCCAGTGTATATACACTGATCTTCAACATGTTGAGCATCAATCATGGCTTCATATGTGCTCAAAACCAAGATTTTTCTTATTATGCCAAATGAAATGTTTGCTCTACTAGAAAAGATCTCCATTGTCTAGTATTTACTACTTCTCAGAACTCCACATGCAATATCCAATTTTGTTGATACAATCCCTTTGCAAGTTGATCCCACCTCATCCTTCACCATGCACAAGTTGTGTCCCATCAATCCGTCGAGCTCGATCCTCTGAACCGAATTGTCAAGCTCACAGAGTGAGCTTTCCACCGATCTTCAAACTGACTATTGACTAAACTTGGGGCCTTTGTTGAGCCCAAATACGAAGTGAGTCGGACCGAGTAAGCTCCTCTCAACACACAACTGGGTGAGCTATTTTTACATAGTGTTAATTTTCCTTGATTCTACTTATTTTTAAACCCTGATTTTAATAGTCTAGGGATTCTCCTCAAACCAGAGAGTAGAAAAGATACAAAAAGGCATAATGATCATTTTAACATGTCAGCCCACTGGAGTTGATTTTCCCATTCAGAGATCAATTCAAACCTCCAAGACATGGAAAATAAGGATAAATTTAGGAAGATCCAAAACCTTCCTAAACAACATATAAGACTTTCAAATCTTGAAATTATACTGATAACCCTGAAATCCTTACGGAAAAATTGTTTGGTCTCAGGGTATTATCTTATTGTCAATTTTTTTTCCTAGGGGATAAATTGACAACAATACCTTCATCCCATGTACTACCCATAAACATAATGATCATGGTTTTATTGGCTATGCCATGTTTTCTTCTAAGAAGGCCCATGTTGAAATCGTCAGGATGACCACCCTTCTTCACCTTGTCCTTCCATCACACCGTCTTCCCCGTGGAGTCCATAGATCCGAGAATCTATTCCTCCTAACTTTTTTTTCTGAACACCATTTCCTTGGGACCTTTGAATTATCAGCACTATTGCGAGGTTCCCTCCTCTCTTCCCTTCCCTTATCCCGACATGATTTCGACAATAAACCTTTTATTAACATTGTTCGAGTGTCGGGACGATCAATCTATCCTCTCCTACCTCGGTGTAGAAGATTCTTATATTCACTAGTCATTACCTTCTAAGACGCAAACCATGTTGAATGAATCGACTATCGAAATCAACATTAACACTCAGGATGACCCACACATTCTAAAGATAGGCCAATATTTATATCCTCTCTTGAACAAGAAGCCATTACCAATTTCCTCTCGAGATCACTACAACACTTTTACTTGGTCCTATGTCAACATGCAGTATTGAACCCAATATCATAACCATTCCCGACACCAAACCTATAAAACATAAGCTCTGTAAAATTCATCCTCACATTGCTTGCTCTTCTTGTTAAAAAAACTTCGATCCTTCTCTTTGTTTCCTTCATCTTACCTATTGACTATCTCTAGTGGATTTCTAACATTATACCTATCACTAAGGTGATAGGGGACTTCGCATTTGCACCGATTTTTGTGACCTTAACCTTGCATACCTAAAAGATGAATTCCCTCTACGAGGTATTTACTAGCTTGTTGATCTTACCGCCAGTCATGAGATGCTTTCGCTCATGGATGGTTTCTCAGTGTTATAACAAAATATTACTTGCACCAATATCAACATAAAACCACTTTTATCACACCTTGGGAAACCTTCTACTATCAATTCATTTCTTTTAGCCTTAAAAATGCTATTGGTACATATCAGCGTGCCATGACCTACATCTCCCATGACATCATGCATTGTATCTTGAAGGACTATGTGGATGATCTTCTCACCAAATCTTGACATATCGCATCAACACCTTACTATTCTTAAAGTCATCTTTGACCGTCTCCTCAAGTATTTGGTCCACCTTCAACCTAAGTGTGTCTTCACTGTTACTGTCTAGAAATCTCCTTAGGTTTATTGTTTATTTGTGTGGCATAGAAGTTGATCTTGCAAAGATAAAGGTTATTCTTGAAATGCCTCCACCTACTAACCTTCATCAACTACGTAGTTTGCAAGGTAAATTGCAATCTATTCGTCATTTTATCTCATAACTTTATGACCGATGCCAACCATTCATCATCTTCTCAAAAAGGATGTCTCCTTCCAATGGAATGATGAATGCCATAAATCCTTTGAGACCTTAAAGCAATACCTTCTTCAATTGCCCATCCTTACCCCACCCAAAGATAGCCAACCCTTCTATCTATACATCTCTGCCATATAACATTCCCTGGGTGCCATGCTCACTCATCGTGATGAGAAACATAGGGAACAAGAAGTTTATTACATAATTCATACCCTTTAAGACTAGGAAACCAGATCTAAGCATGCTGAAAAACTTTGTTTAGCCTTGGTTTTGTCGCCACTAAAATCCACCATTATCTACTCAACCAAAAACATTTTTAGTTATCAACACTTGATCCCTTGCATTATATGTACGCTAAACCTTATCAACATCAACATGCTTTGCATGCTTTGGCTCATGCTCCTTTCGACCTTGACCTTAAATTCATTCATCAAAAATCCATCAAGGGCCAAACCATCATTGACCATCTTGCTGATGCACCACTTTCTAGGAATCAATCTTCTAACTTTGATTTCCCTAACAAATCCATTACTACCCTCTCTTTGGACGATACCCCTTACCAAATGACCTTATTATTTGATGGTTCTAAATGTCAATGTGGGGGTGGTGCAGGTGTTATCCTCATTCCTCTTGATGGTGAACCTATGCCTTTATCTTTCAAACTTGACTTTGATTGTACTAACAATATCGGTGAATACGAAGCACTCGTATTAGGTCTCCGTCTGCTTACACTTTGGATGTTAAGTCCATCAATATTTTTGGTGATTGCCAATTGGTTATAAACCAAGTCAAGGGTCTATATAAATTTTGTAATGAAATGTTTCAATAGTGCAAGCACTATGTGGAAATCCTTTTGATTACCTTTGACCATTATTAACTTCAAATTGTTTCACGTTCCACCAATAAATTCATAGATACCATGACTTGTCTTGCCTCTCGATACCTACTTCACCGACTAACTTAAACATATTTGTCACCATATAAATGTTACAATCACCTTCTTATTTACCTCATGATGTCAACCTTGTCAGTACCACCTCATCTTACCCACATTACCTTTGGTATGAGTAGTTTGCATATTACCTTTTTTGTCAATTCTACCTCTTGATCTTACTTGCGATAGACAACAAAATTTTCTCAAAGCGTATCCCACTATGTCATCATGGCGGTCTCCTTTATAAACGTGGATTTGATGGTATCCTCGTACGATGCCTAACTAGTTCTAAAATACCTTATACCATCAAGGAAGTTCATGATGGAATCTTTGGAGGCCACTTCGGTGGTCTTGCTATCGCTAAACACATCCTTCACCTATGCCATTATTGGCCAACCCTCAATGGTGATTTATTGTGACTATGTCAAACATTTTATGAAATGTTAACAAAATGCTAACGCTCACCACACACCTAGCCATGCCTTGTAGGTTGCTCATGACCTTTGGCCTTTTTCTCAATGGGGCTTGGATCTTGTTGGAAAAATCAACCCCCATTCTTCCCAAAAACACCAATGGATTATTACCGCTACTAAATACTACACTAAATGGGTAGAATCCTTCCTCTCATCTCCACTAAAGCTAAGAAAATATGTGAATTCATCAATCATCACATTATTTGTCACTTTGGTGTTCCTCACCACCTTATCATTAAAAATGAAAAACAATTCAAAAACAAGACCTTACGAAATTTTTTTGACACCTTCGGCATTCACTTATTTTTTTCACCATACTACCCATGAAACCAATGGCCAAGGTGAATTAACTAAAAAACCTTGAAAAAAATCCTTATGAAATTTGTTGATGATATCTTTGGAAAGGATTGGCACAAGCACATTCCTTTTTCCTTATGGGCTTATCATACTAGTATTCATACCTCAACCACCACAACACCTTTCTCTCTAGTCTATGGTACGTGTTGTTTTACCTCTCAAAGTCCGATTCCATATCTTTGTATCTCACTCAAAGATATACTCACCAACGATGACTTTTGCCAGGACCGTTTAGCACAACTTGAGCTATTGGATGAATGTCATCTAAATGCTCTTGACCATCTCCAAATCTACCAAAAACGTATCAAATGTTCCTACGAAAAATGTGTCCATGAATGAACGTCTAGGTCGGCGACCTTTTCTGAAGGAAAATCGACATGTAAGCAAAGAAGAAAAAAGTAAACGGGGCTGATTTGCTCCTAATTGGCTTGGACCATATATCGTGACTCATGCCTATGGATCGGTTCTTTTCATTTGTTTTCCTCGAAGGTAAACCCAAACTTGAGCCCCGATTCCTTGCACCTTTGACTATTCTATTGTTGACATCCATTCCTATATCGCGTTCTATCCATTTCATGCTCGTCCCTTGAGCGCTATTTACACTTCCTATTTCACGTTTTCCATAATGACTAAACAAGAATCACGTGATTACCTATAAATTTTCATCCTTATCTTCAATATGAGTACCTCAGCTCTACTCATGGCATGATTATCATGGATACTTTTTCATCTTTTCCAAAGATGTAATCCCATGGTCGCTTCATGACATACTCCACCATCATTCTTTACCCGTTGACTACTCTAATTTCGCGTCCTACACCAAAGACCCAAGCATTTCTCTAAAGTCTTGTTCATGGCTTAAAAACCCAAAATAAACTTAAAATAGGATTCAACTCCTTGAGTCAAACTTCTAGCAAGAGATGAATCCCTCAAAAGGGACATCTATTTCTCTCTAAAGAGCCACTATAAATGGACTGATCCTTGAAGGACAACTATACAAAGCTAGCCACACTCGTGCATATAGTCTATTACAACAAAAGGACTATTCTTACAAAAATAAAATAAAATATTCTAAAGCATCCTACATCGATCAACTTCACGAAGACCTCGGAGATACTCTACTCATCCCACATAGACTTCCCGCATCGATCAATCTATCAAAGAAAAATAAAAAACATGAAATATTAAATTTTTGTCATGGACTTGCCTATTTTTCTCTTGGGTCTCTTGCCCATACCATATTATATTCCACCAACCATTTTCACCTTATCACCTTTTTCACCTCCATTACCTATTGCCTCAAGGAACTTGTCACAAATGTGACATCTAGTGATCATGTGGCTTCTTTCACCCTTCGAATAATTGATCATGCAATGCCTTTATGGTCTTATGTTCATAAGCCTCTCTATTGTATAGTCTACCTTTATGATCCTTATCAATTCGGTGGCTACCCTTCCTCCTCTTATTTTGAACTTCTTCCTTATTGATCTTCCTATACTGGGACTAGATCATCGACATTTATACTTTCTAAAAATTCCTCTTTCACCAACATCACCATGCCTAATTATCCTAGACTCCACCATGCTTAAAATTGACCTAGACTCAGCCATGCCTACTTTACCTAGACTCAACCATACCTAATTGATCTAGACTCAACCATGCCTACTCTACCTCGACTCAACCATGCCTAATTGACCTAGACTAAATCATGCCTACAACCTACTGACTTATCTCTCTGCCTCATCATATTCTTGCCTAGATTATGGGAGAACTACATCAACTTTGAGGTCCCTTTTCATCGGGACTATGTAGGTAGCACTTCGAGGGCATGGGGCCCTTGAAGGTTAGCTCGGCCACTCTTTACCCTAACCAATTTCCCCTTATTTTTCTTATTTTATGTTCTACATTGGTTTCCCTCTTATATCAACAATGGAAATCAAACCAAAACTACACCAATTAACAAACATAACTACCCACCATTTTTCACACATCATCATAACATTCACCAATTTATCATTTCATATTTGCACACATAGTAAATATTTGGAAATTTAAACAATCACATGCATTTACATCACCATTTATTTCTTTTGTTACCCATAACTTGGAATTTAAATGAAAGTCAATAAACCATAACTCCATCATGCCTATCTTGACCTAACTCATCCATGCCTATGACTTGACTCCATCCATGCCTAAACTAACTTTGACTCTATCATACCTCACTCACCTAGTTTCCATCACATGTACAAAATCATAATAAGAAATTACACACAATCATACACATCATCTCATCAACATCATCATCTATATATATGTCAACAACATCTATATGTCCATACATGAATACTCGGATGCAAAATATATACAAATACCTCTCATATACAATATCTCAAATACAAATGTCTCAAAATACTTAGCACACTGACCGGTATTATATAAAAAAATAAAAAACCTCACTCATATACAACCTCAATATCATTGGCATGTAGTCCGGTATATATCAAAATAATAAAAATGCCATCAAAATGATGATATCAATCATCTACCCATCGAGATCTCTAAGTTTGTCTCTCCCGAATCCTCTCTTTCTCTCCTATGGGGTGCTCCGTAACCACCTCACCTCCTCATGGGCCTTGGTCTAGCCTTTGATGGTCTGTCATCACCAATCCGGCACTATGATAATTCTCCATCGGGAACTCCTCGTGCTATGATTATTTACTAATGCATAGCCTTTAGTTTGGTGGATGTAATCTAGAAACACAACAACAAACATAACACAAGAATACCATAGACTATGATATGAAGGAATGATGAAAAATTTGAAATATAAGTGTAAATTATAATATCAACATGAAATTGTTACAATCTCACCCATGAGGTTCTTCAAGTGTTATTAACTTCACTTGCCTTCCAACAATAACTATGGGAGAAACTTCACAATTACACCTCTTAATGGCTTCTTTAACACACTTACTCATACAATATTTCTCACTACTTCCTTCTATGCTAAATGAGGGGGTAGCTTTTTATTTATAGGAATTCAGGCTTATCCACCCTATCTTTAAGATAGGATAGGAAATCTCTTCCGGCCAATCATATTCCATGCCTAAACTCTTGCCTTTACATGTAGGCTTATCTTCTAAGATAAGATAAACCTTATCATCTCACATGGGTTCCACCTTTTTAGACTTTTCCACAAATAAAATACACAAAATATTTATGACATCACTCTTTGTCTTTATTACAAATATAATATTTCTAATTCCTAATCATGTAGACCCTACTTCTCTACTTATCCCAACTTTGACATTTTAACATTACCGGACCACTTACGACAAATATTTAATTTTTACAACATTCCTATTGTACTTTGACTGTTACCGTACTCTACATTATTGGCAGCACTGTACTGATGGTGCCGTTATCTTCTATTGGATGCCACTACTAATTATACTTAACAACATCCTATTCCTAATACATACATTAATAAAATAGAAATTACGGAGGAAAATTTTAATGTCGACATTTTCCCCCTTCCTAACTTCTACTCCGTCCTTGGAGTAGACTCTTATGAACATTTTGAACCTAGTGCCTAGAAAATCTTTAACTTGTCATGGTTGACTCATTTCATAATGGGAGTACCATATAATTCCTCCATTGATATGTACCATTTTCATGCACAAATTGCTATTTTGTAGGGCCCCATCCATTTGGGAAGAAATTTTCTCTTCCTTCTTTTTTTATATCTGGAATTATATACTAGAACCAAGTCATTCACATGAAATGGAGACAAACGGATCTTTTGATCAAAGTATTCCTCTTACTTCATTTTCTTCTTATAGCTTGTATCCTTCGCTATTTCCCTCATTTCCTCTAGTAAATGAAGATGTACCAACCTTTCTTTTACTAAATCACTTTCATCCATCCTTTCATTTTTCATAACTCTCACAGTGGGAATATCAAACTCAATAGGAAGAATTGGATCAATGCCATAAGCCAACTAAAATGGGGAGTATCCTATTGCTGACTTTGATGTTGCCCTATATGCCCACAATACTGCATGAATCCTTTTATCCCACTTATGTACCTGCAAGGCTGCATCTTTTGCTAGAATTTTACACAACACAAAATTTGTTTGTTCCACATGTCTATTTGTGCTTGGCTTGTATGTTGTTTCCTTCTTGTGCTTAATAGAAAAGTTGTTGACTAGGGCTTCTACCACCTCATTAATGAAGTGGCTTCCTTGATCTGTTACAATTTCTAATGGACAACCAAATCTGGTGATAATGCGTTCATATATGAACCTTGCCACTTCATCCATGGAAGTTGTTTTCAATGGCCTAGCTTCAACCCACTTGGTTAAATAATATGTGGCAACTACAATATACTTATTTTGCATGGGGTAGTTGGAAGTGGACCTACAATATCTATTCCCCACTTTTCAAAGGGACCAAGTGGAAGAATAGGGCATAATGGAGCTGATGAAGTCTTACGGTTACCATGTGTTTGACAAATATTACATGTCTTGCAATAATTATAAAAATATCTAAAAAGAGTGGGCGGTGATAATCTCGCATCCAAGATCCTTCTTGTTGTAAGTTATCCAAAGAAGTGTCCTCCACATGTACCATTGTGGAATTCTTCTATCAGCTCCTTTCCTTGATCACGTCCAACTACTCTCTTGTCTTTGTCCATTAGGTCCTATTAAAAATAATACTCCATGCGGAATAGAATATGGACGACTGGCTTGAGTAATCTTCCTCTTAGTATTTACATTGGCACCATCGAAACTTGAATTCATTCGGATAATTCCATATATCTATGTATTCACTAGGGATTGTGTCGAGGATAACAATCTTTGTATTTGGGAAATCATCATCATCACAAGATGAACCTAAACCATCATAGGCTCGAGAGAGTGCATCACGTATTGACATGATTCTTGCACGGCCTATCTATAATATCAAATTCAAATTCTTGTAGTAAAATTATCCATCTTGCTATCCTTCCGATGGGTTAGGCTTATTTACAATATACTTTAGAGCACGATGATGATATTCTGACTATAAATTTCTACCCTAGCAAGTAATTTCTAAATTTCTTTACAAAAAAATGATAGCTAGAGCCTCTTTTTCGATTCTGATATAATTTACCTTAAGACTTTGCTCATTTGTCTGCTCCCAAAGTAAAGCTGGATGATCATTCCCATTTTCATCCTTTTGGCTTAGAGTACTTCCTAGTCTTTGCATCCGAGGCATCGGTATACACATGAATGGCTTGCTCTAATCTAGATTCTTTAAAATAGGTGAAGACACCGGGGATTCCTTCGAGTTGTTCAAAACCTTCATGCGCCTTATTTCTGGTTCATAAGTAACATTTTCTTCAAGAAGCTGGGTTAGTGGCATGTGACCTTTGAGAAATTCTTGATGAGCCTTCTATAGTAACCCACATGGCCTAAAAATGATCTCAACTTACTTCTATTCATAGGAAATGGTAACTCTTTTATTTTGAAACTTTATCGGGATCGGTGCCAATACCATCTCTAGATCTGACATGCCCTAACAAAACACCTTTAAAACATCCAAAGACACACTTTGTAGGGTTTAGTGAGGCTTGTGCTTCATCTAACCTTTGAAATGCTATCTCCATCTGCGGGTGGTCCATCTTGCTCCCATATATGAAAAAATCATCTAGAAACACTCACGATGAAGTTCCCAATGTAGGGTTCAAACACCCTATTCATCAAACATTGGGCAACTTCCGAGCATTACAAAACCCAAAAGGCATAACTCTATAAGAAAACGTTCCCCAAGGAGTGGTGAACGTGGTATTCAGCTGATCTTTCTCCACTATACGAACTTGGTTGTATCCGCTATATCCATCAACAAAACTATAGCACTCTTGGCCAGCTACTTTGTCCAAGATCTGATCTGAGAATGGAAGAGGGTAATGATCCTTCTTTGTTGCCTTATTGAGCTTCCTATAATCAACACAAATGCGTAGCTTTCCATTATTTTTTATTGAGATCACAATGGGAGAAACCCATTCTGAATTTTCCATAGCAAATATGAATCTTGCATCAAGCAACTTATCTTTTTCTTCTTTTACGGTCTTGGAAAAATTAGGATTTATTCTATATGGCATTTGCTTTATGGGCTTAACACCATCTACCATCTCAATAGAATGTTCTACCCAACTTACTTGATGGAGTTCCTTGTAATCAAAATTGAATAGGTGTATGTACCTTTGAAAGAGTTGGAGGTAGGATTCCTTCTCACTCTCCATCATAGCATCACCAATCTTTATTTGTTGGAGACGATCATCAATTTCTTCTTCAGATAATTTTATGGGTTCATGAGTCGGTGTGACTGGAAGGATATCCATGACCGAAACATCAACCTCACTTTCTTCATCTTCTATGTCCACTTCACTAGTACTAGAGTAATCAGAGGATGTCCAATCATCAGTTTCATCACTTGAATCCACAGGTTCTGCCTTATGATGCCGAGGATCACGTTTATCTTCACCCCTCTCTGCCATGTCCAAGTGTCATGAAACATTCATTCTAGTAGTTTCTGCATGAAATCTCCTTAGCCATGGTCTTCCCAACAAAATTGGGTATGGAATAGTAGCATTTTCATCACCTGAAATTTTACCACACATACAACACCCATATGAGATATTGCCACATTTGAAACAACACCTTCTGGTTTAGTTTTTCCCTTATTTAATGACCTTAACATAAGTGTTGAGGGGCGATCAATTTTAAACCCAACATATTCATTACAGACTCGGTCATTACATTAACTGCAGCACCTCCATCAACTAAGACATCATGAATTGAATTACCATTACATAATACCTCAGCTTGTGGAGCGTAGGGATCCACCTCTGCCGCCAAAATAGGTACCTCAACCTCCTTACTTTGTCGAGCATTGAGTCCACTTTGCAGCTCCCACCTCTTCTCGAGAAGATAGCCAAGAGTTGACCATATGTAATATTTGCGGGCCTTTTGGGATGGAGTATGGTCCTTGTCCCTGTGAAATTAGAAAATCCTGCACACCCAACTTTCTTCTCCTATGTTTCTTACTAGTTTCTCCTTTCATCTTCTTAGGATCATTTTCATCTTGGTTATCTTTTTCTTTCTTTCTTTTTGTTACAAACACATCTACTTCATTATTTATGCTCTTATCTACTACATCAAAAGAATTCACAGGTGTTTTTCCTTTATCATTATCTCTTGTACTAGATGTAGAAGCTCTATCTGGACAATTATACTTATAATGACCCTTTTTATAACAACCATAACATACAACTTCAGAAATATTTCTTTTTGGACCTCTATCTCCTCCCTGAGAACTAAATTCCTTTCCTCGAAGAAGATTAATAGTTAACTGGCCCATCTTCTGAGCATATATTCATACTCGGTAGTTGTACTAGGAGAAAGATTTGTGCTCACCAAGAGTGGTTTGGATTCTGGACCAAAGGTACTTTGTGTAGGCTCTACTTTAGCAACAATTTCTTTGGGCTCCTCTTCCATGCTTTCTTCTTGCCTTCTTGCAATCTCCTTTGCTTATTCAATGGTAGCTAGGCGGTCATACTTCACTCATTGTCTGATCTCTGGCTTCATCCCAAGAATGAAGTGCTTACAGAGGAGATTATCCACGCCATTCATCAACCCATCTGCTAATCCTTCCTTCTGGATCTGGGCATCGAGCTTCCACCTTAGCTCTAGAACACGAGCATGATAATCTCTTATCTTCTCCTTCTCTTATTGGGCTAACTTTGTGATCTTGATCATGAGATCTGTATATTTTGTTGTTCACCAAATTCTTCAAGAAAACTTTCGAGTTAATAAACCCCATGAGTTTTCACATTATCACCTAGTGTTTCAAACCTCCTAAGTGTTGAACCATCCAAAAAGGTAGGAAAAATTTAGTCCATTGTTCCCTTCTTATGAGGCCATTACAAATGCAAGATTGTTTAAACTCTTGAATGAAAGAGGAAGCATCTTCATTAGATTGGGCTGAAAAAATAGGAATCTTCCCCATTTTCAAAAATAACCACAGTGAAATACCAACCCACAAGTACAATCAACAAGACTTATGTGCACAAATAATTGGAATCACTATAATAGAAAGTGACTTTACACCTTTCTACAGTAAAATAGAAATGACCATAGTAAAATATGGTAAAAATTGACTTACTGTGGTAAAAAATGACTTTACTGTGGTAAACACTATTCACGGTAAAAAGTGAAGTTACTACTATAAATACTATTCACGATAAAAAGTGACTTTACTGTGGTAAATACTATTCACGGTAAAAAGTGACTTTACCATGGTAACCACTATACACAGTAAAAACAAGGTTACCCTCCAAATGTTTTCTGACTAAGTGGGAATATCTCTCCAGAAAATCCACCAATGAGGAATGGTCCTGGCAACGGAACCAAAATGTCATCACCAATCCGGCACTATGATAATTCTCCATTAGGAACTCCTCATGCTTTGATTATTTACTAATGCACATGACCTTTAGTTTTGTGGATGTAATCTAGAAACACAACAACAAACATAACACAAGAATACCATAGACTATGATATGAAGGAATGATGAAAAATCTGAAATATAAGTGTAAATTATAATATCAACATGAAATTGTTGCAATCTCATCTATGAGGTTCTTCAAGTATTATTAACTTCACTTGCCTTCCAACATAACTATGGGAGAAACTTCACAATTACACCTCTTAATGGATTCTTTAACACACTTACTCATATGATATTTCTCACTACTTCCTTCTATGCTAAATGAGGGGGTGGCCTCTTTATTTATAGGAATTCAGGCTTATCCACCCTATCTCTAAGATAGGATAGGAAATATCTTCCGGCCAATCATATTCCATGCCTAAAATCTTGCCTTTACATGTAGGCTTATCTTCTAAGATAAGATAAACCTTATCATCTCACATGGGTTCCACCTTTTTAGACTTTTCCACAAATAAAATACACAAAATATTTATGACATCACTATTTGTCTTTATTACAAATATAATATTTCTAATTCCTAATCATGTATACCCTACTTCTCTACTTATCCCTACTTTGACATTTTAACATTACAGGACCACTTACGACAAATACTTACTTTTACAACATTCCTATTGTACTTTGGTCGTTACCATACTCTACATTATTGGCGGCATCGTCTTGTGGTGCCGTTATCTTCTATTGGATGCCACTACTAATTATACTTAACAACATCCTATTCCTAATACATACATTAATAAAATAAAAACTACGGAGGAAAATTTTAATGTCGTGAGGTCCCTCACTTGGAACTAGCCTCTATACACTAGTAGCATCCCCTGCTCCTATATATGGGGTCGTCGGCCCCTTGTGCTCTCTACACTATAAGTGTGAGATATGTACCTCTTACTCGAGGCCTATTGTGCTCGGTACTCTACACATAAGGGGACATCTATCCCTGTGGCTACCAAATGATCTTGATAATACCTCACCTCACCTAGGGAATCCCTTAATCTCACCATGGGAACTATTTGAGGAGGTGTCATGGGTCTCACTATGACACATGTGCTCTACCCTACTAATAAGGGTCTCAACCTAAACTTTGTCTAATGGGACCCTATCTCTCGAGCTGTGCAGTTCTGTGTGGAGTGTACATCCATGATTTGGGCCTATAAGGCCATAATCTATGTACTGTAGTGGCCACTGGCCTGCACCCTATGATATGTGCTTGTAGGGTGGCTACATGCCCCCATCTCCATCTCCATCTGTGCGGGTGCTGCCAATGTAAACATGTGGTCGGGCACGATGGGCCACCACTTGTGCTCGTAACGTGGTCACCTCTACCTATGACCCCATCATTATCCTGTAGACCTTTCACTGGGCTGTAGTGTAATTACCTATCCCTTATAAAGTGTCCCTCTAGGCGTGAGGGTGGCCATGTTTGGATGTCCTAATGCAGGTGGTGCTTCTTGTAGCTAAGCTACCCACCACTTTACTGTATGCATCATCAACCACTGTATCATCAATATATGTCGGTCTACTAGTGGCTCCTCCTACCCTGCCGGCATGGTAGGTCATGGAGGGACATTAGTCTCTCCACGTAATCCCTCTTGTACTATGGGAAAGGAGGTGGTACATCTTATAGCAACCCAAATTGCCATCTAAACACTGTCTGGGTATCATCTCATGCTTTCCCGCATGGTGCCCCCCTATCCATCGGACAACCTATAGCTCATCTAGCTCTGCAGACCATGTGCTTGTATGATGGGAAGCCCACATATGGCCTCAGAGATGATATCCACTCCGAGATAATGGGGACCAACAACCTCACAAGCTAGGCAAGATTCCGACATGTCATACGCGGGCTAGAGTAGATTTTCTACAAAGAATGGCATATCATTGTTCCTGGTGGAATATGAAGCATAGATCCCACCATTGTCATGGCATCTGCCGATCATTCCGTGCTCTTGGAATTTGCTCAAAGGTGATGCGCACAAAATACTCCTTTAGAGTTTCCACTAACTTTTGTAAGGTATGAGCTTATCATCCTTAACTTTATACTCATCATTAACTGTTTTGATTATTAGCTTCAAATCACCTACAACCTTAACATGTTGAATATTCCACTTGATGGCTAGTTTCATCCTTAATGAGTTCTTCATATTCCGATGTTGTTCGTGCGAAGGGAAGGCCAGGCGGAAAATCTGCGGTATAGGATCACCCGAAGGAGTAATAAGGACCACTCCTGCACCTAAACCATGAAATGTAAAAGATCCATCAAAATGTATCTGCCATATGACAAATTCTTCAATGTAGAGCAAAGATGCATCTAGTAGATCCAGGACTCAAGGTTTTATGCTTTGTAAAGGTGCTTCCGCTAATGGTTGGTAAGTACTTGTCCTTTAACTAATTTTTATGGACAAATTCTATATCAAACTCACTAAGTAGAATGATCCAATTAGCCATTCTACCTGTGAGGGTGGGTTTGGACAACAAATATTTGAGTGGGTTGACCTTGGATATGAGCTTGGTCTTAGTATTTAGCAGGTAATGGTGAAGTTTCTGAAAGGTAAAAATAATGACCAAGCAAGCCTTTTCAATCTGAGGATAATTAAGTTCATAGGTGATGAGGGTGTGACTCAGATAGTACACCACTTTCTCTTTATGGCTAAGGTCATATTGGGCGGCAAGTAGTGTACCAATAGTGTATTGTGTATCGAAATATAGATCAAAGTGGTTCTCCGGAGTAGGAGGCATGAGGACGGTGGATTAGCTAGGTATTGTTTAAGAAAAGAAAATTCTTCTTTGTTGCTCGGGTCCCCAAAGGAAAGTGACTTCCTTTTTAAGAAAATGGTGAATGAGTGACATTTATCTGCAAGCTAGGAGATAAAGTGGCGAATGGCTTAAATTTTCCCTTGCAAGCTATGCGATTGCTTGATATTCTCGAGTGGAGGAATTTCTATCATGGAAGACACTTTAGCGGGATCTACCTCAACACCTCATCTTGACACATGAAGCCTAATAGTTTCCCGGATAACACACCAAAGACACACTTCTTTGGATTCAATCGACTTTTTATTCACGCAAGCATTCAAAGATACTGCCGAAAATGATAGGATGATCCTCTCTTGTTTTGGACTTTCCCGGGATGTCTTCTACGTATTCTTCCATGATGTCATGAATCATATCATGAAATATTACTATCATGGCCCACTTGATAAGTTGCTCCCACATTCTTAAGGCCAAATGGCATCACACGATAATGAAGGTTCCCAAGAGTTGTGAAAGTTGTTTTGTGTTGGTCTTCCTCGGTGATCTTAATTTGATTATAACCCAAAAACCATCCATGAGTGATAGCATTTCATACCTGCGGTTGAGTCAACAATCATATCAATGTTGGGCAATGGAAAGTCATCTTTAGGGCAAGCTTTATTGATGTCCCTAAAATCCATGTAGATTTGGATACCGATAGGTTTCTTCTGGACAGGAACAATGTTTGATATCCATTCAGAATAATCAATTGGCCTGATGAATCCTGCTACAAGAAACCTTTCCAACTCTTCTTTAACTAACAAGGCCACTCTTGGGTGCATCTTTTGAAGCTTTTGTTTGATAGGCTTAACATCTGCATGCACAACTAGGTTGTGCACAACCAAAGTTAGATCTAAGTTGGGCATGTCTTTGTAAGACCATGCGAACACATCAATAAACTCTCACAGTAGCATAGTGAACATCTTTTGTTCTCTGGCCGAGAGTGATGCTCCCAATTTTACTATCTTGGGATCTTCTTCGGTACCAATATTGACATCAATGGTTTCTTTAACTAACAATTTTGATAAATCCTCCATATGTGTAGGATCGGGAGGTAGGTTGAGATCTTCATCCAAGGATGTCTCTATGAGATTTTCATCCTTGGCGTGGTCACTTTGTTTGTCCTTTGATTTTCTTATTTGTTTGTCAGCCAGTGCCTCAAAGAGGTTTTCACTGTGTGACTTGGACTTTGATTTTTTCCGAGGCTTTTCTTTAGAACTCTTGCCCTTTCTTTTCTTTAAATTTTGCTTTGACCACAAAGTTCATCCTCCTCGCCGAAGTAGGCATAGGTGTCTAAGTCGATAAAGAAACCCTTCTTGTGATCTCTAATGGGAATTGTATCCCTTATGCCCATGAACTCTGCAATAGCCTCGTCATTCTTGAATAAATCTAGTGGCACGTGACGTTGTTGGTCCCATTCAACAAGGGAAGGGTACACAAGGTCAAGGATTGGTTCAGTGGGGGTTATGGTCAGGACAACGTTATTCATGAAAAGGTTCGTGGAGGCTAGATCCTCATATTGGCTACAACAGGAATCCGTATCATTGTCTAGATAATCGGAGCCATCCTCACGCTCTGAACAAGTCACATCTTGATCGTTAGGGTGTGCCCCATAAGGGTGAATCCTGATGCCATATCTTTTAGTTTTGAAATGGGGGAGAGGGACTGGTTCCCTTTGTCCTTGTTCATTCTTACCACATCCTAGGCCTTTGTAGCCCATGGAGTACATCATTTTCGATAGATTTTTCATATTAGGGGTTTGATAAAAGATGGTTGAGTGTCCTCGGGACCCAAGTACTAGGTGGATCAAGCAATTTTTCCTCACTAACAAGTCTCTAGGTAGAATGACCCCAATAGTGTTTTCCTCTCTAGGTCTCTAAAGCGGTAGTTGGGTCGACCTCTAGTCTTGGGTGACAAGGAGAGGTTAGAAACCAAGAGTGCTTGTTGTACATTATACTCTCCACCCATATTCTAGAATTTTCATCTCCCATGAATTAAATGGAGATGTTGAAGTAGATGCTCCATGAGCGTAAGAATTAAGAGAATTTAAACCTACTCAAGATTCCATGGCCTCGAGAATGAAGAGGGATAGCTATATCTATGGAGGGACATGCATATGTAACCTTTCGTTTTTAAAAGCTATTAAGAGCTCTACATGAGTAAATGGCTCGAATCTCCTAGTATTATAACCGTATGTCCCTCATGCTTTAGCTTGATGCATTGATGAAATGTTGATGGCACGGCCTGTATGGCATGAATCCATGGTTAGCCTAGAAGCATATTATATGGAAGTTCCAAGTCTAGGACGTGAAAATCTATCGATGGCAAGTGGGGCCCACCTCCATGGGCAGCGTAATGGTGCCTACTAACTCTCTTTCCACGTTGTCATAAGTGGTGATAATGATATATGGGACTCAAGATGCCTCCATATGTCCCAATTTTTTTACTAATTTAAGTGTGCAGATGTTCAATCCTGATCCGTTATCCACAAGCACCCGTTTGATTTTCCTGCGGGTGAAAACTACCTCAATGTATAAGTGAAGATTATGTTTAGGATTCTGGCGGGGACCTCCCTATGGTTGAAAGTGAGATGCTCATTGGGTGTAATATTTGCCACTTTGTAGCTTGAAGGTACGTAGGATTGACTTCTAAAGGCACTCACGACCCTTGAAGAGTTTGATACAAAATGTCCTTATGCACATTGGATATCTTGAGAAGATCTAAGATCGAGATCTTAGTAGGTGTCCTCTCAAGTTGTTTTAAAAGGTTATATTTACTAGTTTGCGGGGTCAACAGAGAGGGTTCCGGAATCACGAGGCGGGCACGCCTTGTTACCATAGCGTAGTCCTTTCCCTTGATCTAGATGGTATTGACACGGTCAGCAGGGGAGTGAATACATCCGATAAGTGAATCGTAATGATTGTTATCTCTTTTGGTATACAAGTAATTCACAGCTTTATAGGTTTGGGATGAGTCTCCCTGATCCAGCTTTGTCTTTTCCAACTTATCATGCTTAGGGAATGGTTCCTTATAAATCCCCATTTTCTCATTAGGTGTTTGCGTTTTTCCAGGGTTATCCACCTCTATCTCCCCATTATCAATGAGGTCTTGAATATAGTGGTGAAGCCACAGACATTTGTCTGTCTTATGACCTTTAATGCGATGAATTTCGTAATATTCATGCTCCTTATACCATGAAGGTTTAGGATCTTGTCATCAAATGGTTGTGTTGTAGGATAGGTCATCATGTTGGTCGCATCCAACTTTTAGTATGATGGACAATGGTTCATTGAGGAGGTGAATTTTCATCGCTTTGGTGGTGGTTGAATTGGGCCCTTGGATAGTTTAAAAGGTTGATTGGTTTGGACCATTTGAACACGTTTGGATTCGATGATTCTGTCTCCCACCACATTTTTGTTTTTGTTAAAGATATTTGGATTTTTAGCGGGTTTGAAACTTTGGTTGTTTTTAGATTGGGTTTTGAGGTGCCTTTGACAATGAGAGCCTTTTCTATTTGAATCCCTTTCTTGATAACCTCCTCAAACATGTGGACATAATGCATTTGGAGGTGGAAAGCTATATCTAGGTTGAGATTAGGATAAAAATATCTTGACCAGATTTGCTTCTCGGGAAAGTGCAAGGAAGCGACTAGCTATCCCTCTCCATCGTTGGAGGAAGTTAGCGAAGGTCTCATTTGGGCATTTTTTTGTGCCACACAAGTCTGCCATGGTGATGTCACTCTCTATGTTATATGAGAAATGACACACGAATCTTTCCACCAATTCTGGCCAGGTGAAAATTGATCCTCGTGGTAAGCGCGTAAACCATTCGAATGCTTGACCTCCGAGACTCTTAGGAAAAAGTATGATGAGGTAATTATCACTATAAGACACCTCTTGACATGCCATGTATAAATCTTTAACATGATCCCTTGGGTCTCCCTTTCCTTTGTATTTTTCAAACTTTGGCATATCAAATTTATTTGGAAAGGGTTGAATTTTCATTGTCTTTTCAAAAGGATAGGGGCTTAGTTCTTCATATTGGTATTTCCTAATACTCCCTATATTGCTTTCTTGTATGCTCGCAAGCGTTGCTTTCATAGATTGCACTTCTTGTGCGAGCAATTGTTCTCTAGTGGGAGAAGTGGGGACGTGTACATGATGATACCCCATGTCTTCTTCTCCTTGGTTTTCGATGGAGTTCGTGGATCCTAAACTTAGGCCTTGAATTTTGAATGTTCTTGTTTGTGTCTTTCTATACCTAGAAAGTAAGCAAAGCTAGTTATCAGCTTAGGTTACTGAGTTTTGTTAGATTGTGACTTGGTTTGTGTCTTCTTCTTCTAAAGGTTCTTCCTCTTCGTATTGTGGAGGTTCTTCCCTTGTCTCATGTTCTATCTTGTTTCTTCATGGCACTTTGATGAGGGGTATTCTATGCCCTACCACTTTATCATTTTCTGCATAAGAAGTGGAAGCATGCCCACCTGTTAAAATATCTTCCATATTGATAAGGGGGCATTCTTCCTTAGTAGTGTCATTTGTAGGTAATATTGGTTCATTCTCGATGGGAAATTTGGCCCCTAATTCCACGACCCATGCCAAAACTCTATCTTTGTTTCTAAGGAGAAACTCATCTAGTAGAGTAGGGTCAAAATCAAAGTCCGCGCGTGGTGACTCTAATTCATTTCCACTATGGTCGACCATTTCTTCTGTTTCCTTTTCTATAGAAAATAGTGGTCCTAGTTGTGTCCATAAATTGGTTTGACCCTTATCTATTAGAGGTCTCCCAAGCATGTGCTTGTTATTCCTCATATGTTTGTTTCTTTAAACCTAGACGTCTTGGGAACCATGTTTTTGTGATAAGTTTCACTAAGTAAGTTGTAGATTTGTTCAAAATTCAATGACTACCCCTAAGTGAAACACAATATGTATGTGTTAAGAGTAAATTGTCACCAATGTGAGAATACTAATGTGATAGAATGATAAAGTCACCAATGAAACAATCATTTGGTATTAAAACTTAATCAAATGAAGTACTTCCTAGACTATGTTTCAAAGTAATTTGTGATGCCATATGATTAACAAGATGTCTCCACTTATGCCAAGTTCAAAGGAATGAACAAGATGTAAGTAAATACATGAAGTTAAATGCGATCTCCCAATCAAGATATATGACGAGCAAGCTCAAGTCTAATTAAGACCTATATCTCAAAAGTGCGAATTATGATTTGTGAATGACACAAAAATATCACCAAGATATGTTAACCCACTTTGCAAGAAAGTGATGTATTGATATCGAGTGTTATTGATATAACATGCACAAATGGTAGTGCACTAGCACCTTTTGAAATCAGGTAATAATAAAAGCCGAACAAAAAAATCTCAAAGTATAGCTAGGAATAGTTAAGAATGTGTGCAACGTAACCATACAATATAGGTATTTATGTCAAGTTTACAAGAAACAAGACGTAAATATCAAAATCATAATGATATGAGACAAACAAACTAACTCCTCTGGAAGTCCGCATGGATGAACCACGCCTAACTATAATGACGATCTTGACATGGGTATCGAGATCACAATGGATACCAAATGCGTGAAAATGCTCCACTCACTTTAGGCGTTTAACTGACGATCTTGGGTGTACATAAAAGGAGAGAAATATTGGAAACACAAAGGTAATCACACCTCTTTTGATGCACTAAAATTTTCCTCCGTAATTTCTATTTCATTAATGTATGTATTAGGAATAGGATGTTGTTAAGTATAATTAGTAGTAGCGTCGATAGAAGATAACGGTGCCATCGATGCCAGTGCCGCCAATAATGTATAGTATGGTAATAGTCAAAAAGTATAATAGGAATGTTGTAAAAGTAAATATTTGTCGTAAGTGGTCCGGTAATGTTAAAATGTCAAAGTTTGGGTAATTAGAGAAGTAGGGTCTACGTGATTAGGAATTAGAAATATTATATTGGTAATAAAGAAAAGGAGTGAGGTCATAAATATATTGTGTATTTTATTTGTAAAAAGTCTAAAAATGTGGAACCCATGTGAAATGATAAGGTTTATCTTATCTTAAAAGATAAGCTTACATGTACGATAAGAGTTAAGGTATGGAATATGATTCGTCAGAGTGGATTTCTTATCTTATCTTAGAGATAAGATGGATAAGCTCGGAAGTTCTATAAATAAAGAGGCCAACCCCCATTTAGCATAGAAAGAAGTAGTGAGAAATATTGAATGAGTAAGTGTGTAAAGGAAGCCATCGGTTTAAAGGTGTGTTGAAGAAGCCATTAAGAGGTGTAATTGTGAAGTTTCTCCCATAGTCTTGGTGCAAGTCAAGTGAAGTCAATAACACTTGAAGTACCTCATGGGTGAGATTGTAACATTTTCATGCTTAATATTATAATTTATTTTGATATTTCAGATTTATCATCATTCCTTTTATCATAGTCGATGGTATTCTTGTGTTATGTTTGTTGTTGTGTTTCAGATTACATCCACCAAACTAAAGGGTGTGCATTAGTAAATAATCATAACACGAGGAGTTCCCGGTGAAGAATTATCATAGTGCCGGGTTGGTGATGACATTTTGGTTCCGTTCTTTGGGATCCATTCCTCGTTGGTGGATTTTTGGAGAGATATTCTCACTTAGTCAAAAATCAATTGGAGGGTAACCTTGTTTTTCTGTTTAGTTACCATGTTAAAGTCATTTTTGCCATGAATAGTAGTTACCATGGTAAAGTCATTTTTGTTGGCATAGTATTTACCGTAGTAAAGTCACTTTTACCATGAATAGTATTTACACGCAAAGTAACTTCACTTTTTACCGTGAATAGTGTTTACTACAAGAAAAAGTCATTTTTACCGTAATAGTAAAAAGTCAAGTTTTACCATGTCAAGTTTTACCATGGTCATTTCATTTTCTATTATATTGATTCAATTATTTGTGCACATAAGTCTTGTTGATTGTACTTGTGGGTTGGTATTTCACGGTGGTTACTTTTGAAAATGGGAAAGATTCTTGTTTTTTCAACTCAATCTAATAAAGATGCTTCTTCTTTCATTCAAGAGTTTAAGCGATCTTGTATTTGTAATGGCCTTATAAGAAGGGAACAATGGAATGAAGTTTTTCCTACCTTTTTGGATGGTTCCGCACTTAGGTGGTTTGAAACACTAGGTGATAATGTGAAAAACTCATGAGATTTATTAACCGAAAGTTTTCTTGAAGAATTTGGTGAACAACAGAATATGCAGATCTCATGATCGAGATATCACAAAGCTATCCCAATGAGAGAAGGAGAAGATAAGGGATTATCATGCTCGTGTTCTAGAGCTAAGGAGGAAGCTCGATGCCCGGATCTAAGGAAGGAAGGATTAGCGGATGGGTTGATGAATGGCATGATAATCTCCTCTGTAAGAACTTCATTCTTGGGATGAAGCCGAGATCGATAACAATGAGTGAAGTATGACCACCCACTACCATTGAACAAGTAAAGGAGATTGCAAGAAGGCAAGAAGAAAGCATGGAAGAGGAGCCAAAAGAAATTGTTGCTAAAGTAGAGCCTACACTAACACCTTTGGTCCGAATCCACAACCACTCCCGGTGAGCACAAATATCTTTCTCCTAGTACATCTATGAGTATGAAGATCTGCTAAAAAATATGGGTCGATAAACTATTAATCTTCTTCAGGAAAGAATTTAGTTCTCGGGAGGAGATAGAGGTCTAAAAGAAATATTTCTGAAGTTGTTGTTATGGTTGTTATAAAAAGGGTCATTATAAGTATAATTGTCTAGAGAGAGCTTCTACATCACGTAAAGGAGATAATGATAAAGGAAAAGCACTGTGAATTCTTTTGATGTAGTAGATAAGAGCAGAAATAATGAAGTAGATGTGTTTGTAACAAAAAGAAAGAAAGAAAAAGATAATCAAGATGGAAATGATCCTAAGAAGATGAAAGGAGAAACTAGTAAGAAACATAGAAGAAGAAAGTTGGGTGTGTAGGATTTTCGATTTCACAGGGCAAGGACCATACTCCATCTTGGAAGATCTATCCAAAAGGCTGCAAATATTACATATGGTCAACTCTTGGCTATGTCTTTGAGAAGAGGCGGAGTTGCGAGTGGACTCAATGCTCGAGAAGGAAGGAGGTTGAGGTCCCCTGTTTTGGAGGCGAGGCGCATCCCTATGCTCCACAAGTGAGGTATTATGTAATGGTATTTTAATTCATGATGTCTTACTTGATGGAGGTGTAGATTAATGTAATGATCGAGTCTGTAATGAATATGTTGGGTTTAAAAATTGATCACCCTTCAACACTTATATTAAGGTCATTAAATAAGGGAAAAACTAAACCAAAAGGTGTAGTTTCAAATGTGGCAATATCTCATTATGGGTGTTGTATGTGTGGTAGACTTTCAGGTGATGAAAAATGGTATTGTTGCATACCCAATGCTGCTAGGAAGACCATGGCTAAGGAGAGTTCATGCAAGAAACTACTGGAATGAAGGTTTCATGACACTTGGACGTGGTAGAGAGAGGGTGAAGATAAACATGATCCATCGACATCATAAGCGAACACTGTGGATTCAAATGATGAAACTGATGATTGGACATCCTCTGATTACTCTAGTACAAGTGAAGTGGACACTAAGATGAAGAAAATGAGGTGGATGTTTGAGTCATGGATATCCTTCCAGTCACACCACTCATGACCCCATAAAATTATTTGAAGAAGAATTTAATGATCGTCTCCAACAAATAAAGATTGGTGATCTTTGTGATGGAGAGTGAGAAGTAATCCTACCTCCAGCTCTTTCAAGGTACATACACATATTCACTTTTGATTACAAGGAACTCCATCAAGTAAGTTGGGTAGAACATTGTATTGAGTGGTAGATGGTGCTAATCCCATAAAGCAAATGCCATATAGAATGAATCCTAATTTTTCCAAGACTATAAAAGAAGAAATAGATAACTTGCTTGATGCAGGATTCATATTTTTTGTGGAGAATTTAGAATGGGTTTCTCCCATTGTGATCTCAATAAAAAGAATGGAAGCTATGCATTTGTGTTGATTACAGAAGCTCAATAAGGCAAAAAGAAGGATCATTACTCTCTTCCATTTTCGATCGGATCTTGGATGAAGTAGCTGGCAAGTGTTATAGTTTTGTTGATGGATATAGCGGATGAACCAAGTTCGTATAGCGGAGAAAGATCAATCAAGACCACGTTCACCACTCCTTGGGGAATGTTTGCTTATAGAGTTATGCCTTTTAGGTTGTGTAATGCTCCAACAACATTCCAGCGTTTGATGAATAGGGTGTTCGAACCTACATTGGGAACTTCATCAAAGTATTTCTAATGATTTTTACATCTATGGGATTAAGTTGACCACCTGCACCAGATGGAGACAACATTTCAAAGGTTAGATGAAGCACAAGCCTCACTAAACCCTACAAAGTGTGTCTTTGGATGTTCTAAAGGTGTTTTGTTAGGGCATGTTGTATCTAGAGATGGTATTGGTACTGATCCTAATAAAGTTTCAAAAATCAAAGATTTACCATTTCCTATGAATAGAAGTAAGTTGAGATCATTTTTAGGCCATGTGGGTTACTATAGAAGGTTCATCAAGAATTTCTCAAAGATTTCACAGCCACTAACCCAATTCTTGAAGAAGGATGTTACTTATGAACCAAGAAATAAGGCGCATGAAAGCTTTTGGACAACTGAAGGAAGCCATGGTGTCTTCACTGTTTTGAAATAATCCAGTTGGGGCAAGCCATTCATTGTGTATACCGATGCCTTAGATGTAGCACTAGGAAGTACTTTGAGCCAAAAGGATGAAAATGGGAATGAACATCCACTTTACTTTGGGAGCAGACAAATGAGCAAAGTCTTGAGGTAAATTATACATAATCTGAAAAAGAGGCTCTAGCTATCATTTTTTATAAAGAAGTTTATAAATTACTTGCTAGGGCAAAAATTTCTAGTTGTAATAGATCATCAAGCTCTAAAATATATTGTAAATAATCCTAACCCATCAGGGAGGATAGCAAGATGGATAATTTTGCTACAAGAGTTTGAATTTGATATTATAGATAGGCCAGGAAAGAAGCATGTCAATGCAGATGCACTCTCTCGAGCCTATGATGGTTTAGGATCATCTTGTGATGATGATGATTTCCCCGATGCAACATTGTTATCCTTTGACACAATCCCTAGTGAATACATAGATATTTGGAATTATCTGAATGAATTCAAGTTTCCTGATGGTGCCAATGCAAAGACTAAGAGAAAGATTACTCAAGCCAGTCATCCATATTCTATTATGCATGGAGTATTATTTCAAATAGGACCTGATGGACAGATACAAAGAGGGCAGTTGGATGATCAAGGGAAGGAACTGCTAGAAGAATTCCACAATGGTACATGTGGAGGGCACTTCTTTGGACAACTTACAGCAAGAAGGATCTTGGATGCAGGTTATCACTGGCCCACTCTTTTTAAAGATTGTTATAATTATTATAAGACATGTGATATTTGTCAAACACATGGTAACCGTAAGACTTCATCATCTCCATTATGCCCTATTCTTCCCTTGGTCCCTTTGAAAAGTGGGGAATAGACATTGTAGGTCCACTTCCAACTACATCATGCCAAAATAAGTATATTATAGTTGCCACACGATTATTTAACCAAGTGGGTTGAAGCTAGGCCATTGAAAATAGCTTCCATGGATGAAGTGGCAAGGTTCATATATGAACGCATTGTCACCAGATTTGGTTGCCCATTAGAAATTGTAATAGATCAAGGAAGCCACTTCATTAATGAGGTGGTAGAAGCCCTAGTCAATAAGTTTTCTATTAAGCACAGGAAGGAAACAACATACAAGCCAAGCACAAATGGACAGGTGGAACGAACAAATTTTGTGTTGTGTCAAATTCTAGCAAAATATGTAGCCTTGCAGGTACATAAATGGGATAAAGGATTCATGCAGCATTGTGGGCATATAGGGCAACATCAAAGTCAACAACAGGATACTCCCCATTTTAGTTGGCTTATGGCATTGATCTAGTTCTTCCTATTGAGTTTGATATTCCCACTTTGAGAGAGTTATGAAAAATGAAAGGATGGATGAAAGTGATTCAGTAAAAGAAAGGTTGGTACATCTTCATTTGCTAGAGGAAATGAGAGAAATAGCTAACGGATACAAGCCATAAGAAGAAAATGAAATAGAAGGAATACTTTGATCAAAAGATCCGTGGTCTCCATTTCATGTGAATGACTTGGTTCTAGTATATGATTCCGGATACAAAAAAAGAAGAAAGAAAATTTCTTCCAAAATGGATGGGGCCCTACAAAATAGCGAGATGTGCATGAGAATGGTACGTAATGATTGGAGGAATTAGATGGCACTCCCATTACGAAATGGGTCAACCATGAAAAGTTGAAGATTTTCCAAGCACCGAATAGTCTACTCAGGGATAAAGTAGAAGCTAGGAAGGGGAAGATGTCGACACTAAAATTTTCCTCCGTAATTTCTATTTCATTAATGTATGTATTAGGAATAGGATGTTGTTAAGTATAATTAGTAGTAGCGTCGATAGAAGATAACAGGCGCACAAGTCGATATGGTGCCAATAATGTAGTATGGTAATAGTCAAAAGTACAATAGGAATGTTGTGGTAAAATGTAAATATTTGTCGTAAGTGGTCCGGTGAATGTTAAAATGTCAAAGTTTGAGTAATTAGAGAAGTAGGGTCTACATGATTAGGAATTAGAAATATTATATTGGTAATAAGGACAAGGAGTGAGGTCATAAATATTTTGTGTATTTTATTTGTAAAAAGTCTAAAAATGTGGAACCCATGTAAATGATAAGGTTTATCTTATCTTAAAAGATAAGCTTACATGTACGAGATAGGAGTTAAGGTATGGAATATGATTCGTCAGAGTGGATTTCTTATCTTATCTTACAGATAAGATGGATAAGCCTGGAAGTTCTATAAATAAAGAGGCCACCCCCCTCATTTAGCATAGAAAGAAGTAGTGAGAAATATTGAATGAGTAAGTGTGTAAAGGAAGCCATCGGTTTAAAGGTGTGTTGAAGAAGCCATTAAGAGGTGTAATTGTAAAGTTTCTCCCATAGTCTTGGTGAAAGGAAAGTGAATCAATAACACTTGAAGTACCTCATGGGTGAGATTGTAACAATTTCATGCTAATATTATAATTTACTTTGATATTTCAGATTTATCATCATTCCTTTTATCATAGTCTATGTTATTCTTGTGTTATGTTGTTTGTTTTGTTTCCAGTTATATCCACTAAACTAAAGGATGTGCATTAGTAAATAATCATAAGCACAAGTTCCCGAAGTTATCATAGTGCCGGGTTGGTGATGACATTCAAGATCATTATCATACTTTAGATGCTTAACGGATTGGTGATAAAAGTGAGAGAAACAATCGAATGACAACACAAAGTAATCACAAATAAAATAATATGAAAAATAAATCAAGAAAAATGATCAAAAATGCTAGCCTCACTTCATCGCATAGTTTCACCTCGCCAAGGCAAGTAAAAACTAGGTGAAAGTAATACGTCACACGTTTCTCAAAAATAAGGTTCACAACTCAACACTTTGTTTTAAAATGGTCAAAGTGGGCTCCTGCCAAAGTATATTCTCCTAGGTGGTTCTCTCACCCTAGGTGTTATAAAGTTATTGCCACGAGAAATGTGATTTACTCAAAAGTCACCACCGACTAGTTTGGGAGTATCTCAGCTTTACTTTTCCCCCTTTAAGAACAAGAGTAGGCAACTAGTGCATCTCCATGTACTATCACCGGGGTAGCCATAATGGACAACCTATAATGCTATCTCATAAAGGAATCACTAGTCAAGTTGGTAGTGCGAAGCACTTCCCATTTCATCCACAAGGTTCCCTCTTGCGTGGACTACTTTGGGGTTCTGAACCACCCCATTGTTTTAGCTTAAGGCGTTATGCCAAAGGGGTTATGTTCCAGTTGAGCGAGAGAGGGACGTACCCTTTTCCGAAATCTACAATACAGTGTTTTGAATATGTTGTTCTTTTTATCTTGTTTAATTAGGTGTGGTTTGTTTGAACACATTTTGGCAACCTGTATAACAACTGTATTAGTAGTTTTAGATTTCGTTTTAATTCCTCCTTTATTTGAAAAGCATTTTAGGTCATGCACTCAAGTGTAGTTCTCCAAGAATATCATATTATTTAAAAGAAGATTAAGAGTTGTTTTTGATTCTCAAGATCATCCAAGGATGCAAGAGAAGAGCATACACAACAAATAATCCAACTAAAAAGTAAAGAAAATCTTTTCAATCAATTAACCATACAAAATTCTTGATAAATGTTTATTCCCCTAAACCAAAAGTGAAAGATGAAGTTTCCAATCTACCAAATGTTATAAAATGAAGACTAAAGTTGCTTTTGATTCTCAAGATCACCTTAAGGTGCAAGATAAGAGTATACACAAACTTTATCCCAACTATATAAAATGGAAAACATTCAAATCAAAGGACCATTGAAAAATGCTTTGTAAAAGGTTCATTCCCTTAAGTAAAATAAATAATCAAGTTTCCAAGTTTAATCCCAATGTTAAAAGATATAGATCAAAGTTGTTTTTATTCTTAAGATCACCAAAATGTGCAAGAGAAGATCATACACACACTTTGGTCTAAATCGAGTAAGCATGAAAATACAACATTCATCAAAACATTAGACATGTTAGAAAATGACCAGTTTTAAATAACAGAAAAACTTGTAATTTATGTAAGTATAAATCCCAAATTTATGTTTTCATTGCATATTTAACTTCAATACCTTTCCAACACAAAAAAATGGAGTCATTTCAAGTTCGGGAGTAAAATTTATGGCCTTCGGAAGATGGGTTACACATATGCTCTTATGCTCATGGGTATGCACTTGACATGCACTCAAAAAATGTAAAAAAAACATCCCTTAATCTGCAAAATGGGCAAATTTTTCCAACCAAGATTCAATTTTGACAACAACCCATCATATTAATATATGAATAGAAGACTCAACGCTATCAAACATTAACATACATTCTCAAGAATTTAAGATTTTCAAAAATTGACAAAACTAGCATGTAGAATGATGAAAAAGTAAGCTCTAAAAATGAAAACTTGATGAAATCTTGAAATTGTCTCACCAAGATTAAATTTTGACAGCAACCCACCACATTAATATATAAATAGAAGACTCAGCACTATCAAACACTAACCTACATGCTCAAGAATTGAAAATTTTCAAGAAATTGACAAAACTAGCATATAAAATGTTGAAAAAGTAAGCTAAAAATAAAAACATGATGAAATCTTGAAATTTTCTCACTAAGATTAAATTTGGGCAACAACCCACCACATTAATATGTAAATAGAAGACTCAGCACTATCAAACACTAACCTACATGCTCAAGAATTTAAAATTTTCAAGAAATTGACAAAACTAGCATGTAGAATGTTAAAAAAGTAAGCTCTAAAAATGAAAACATGGATAAATCTTGAAATTTTCCCATCAATTCCAATTTTGACAGCACTTCACCTCCTTCATACCTACAAGGAATACCAAACACATGCAAACTCAACAAAACAAGTTAAGAAAAACAAGTTAGATCAACATATGTAAAAGAGGGTTAGTAACCAAAAATAAAACTTAACTACAAAAACTTGAAATTAAGTGCAAAGGACAATGGAGTAAGTCCCACTGGGCAAGTGCCAAATGTGTGCATGTATACTTTGCTTAATGCTAAATCAAATGAAGTAAGAACTACCACCTAAAATAGTTCTACAATTTAGCTAAAACAAAGCATAAACACCATCATGATAAGAATTAAACAAGGGTTAGATGCTAGCATTCATAAATACAAACTTTGAAACTAACAATGCTAAATATCTAAACTCCTCTATTCTCTAACAACAAATAAATGAATGGACCTAAGTAATCTCCATGGCTATCAAAATAGTTGTCCTTAATGTTCAAGAACCTAGGAATGGGGGCTAATCAAAGTTGGGCTCTGACAGACCCTTTTGACACCTCCCATATGACCCAAGCACTTTAAGAAAGAGGCTTAACTCTTCAAGATGATGAACTCTCAAAAGGGCAAGGTGCAAGCTCTTAGTCTCTTAGTTCTTTGCTATATGCTTTGCATTTTCTCTCTTAGAAAGTTTAGGTGTAAGTAAAAGGTAAGTGGAGGGATCTTTATATAGCCCAAAGGATAAAGGATTCAACACATTCTCATGAATGTGGGATAAAGGTAAAACATGATTAGGAATGGATAAGGTTGCTTTATTAAAGGTAACCTTACTTTAGAAGAGTTTAATACATGTTTAGCAAGTCATGGGAGTTGGGGGGTGTTTTAATTAATCAAAGGTGATTAACTAATAGGTATGTGTAAGCTTATAGAAGCCAATTAGAAGAATATTAGTGTGATTTAGGCTATTATAAGGGGATTAAATCAATTAAATATTGATTTATTGGTTAAATGGAAGGGAAAGCTAATTAATTAATAATAATTAATTAGTCTAGGTAGAAGGGGTGATTTATTAACGGAAGGTCGTTAATTAGGGTATTTGTTGGATAGGCAACTTAATTAATTAGCTTAGTGTAATTAATTAATGATGATATGAGGGAAAATGAGCACTTTTGACGATACGTCGTTGATTTGCGAGAAAGGAGATAATTAGCGCAATTTAAGTATTTAAATTGCTTGGGCGTAATTATAGGTGTCTACAATATACAACATATATAAGGAATACCGCATAAGATATCACTATTATTTCTATCATACAAGTCCAAAAGTATTCACATCGTAAATTAGAGTCCAACACAAAACCTTTCAATTCATGATGATAAATATACATTTACAAGACTATGCATTTGGACATTACGCATGTCAATAAAATTAAGATCTTAAAAGAACATCACTTTTCTTTTCCAATACATCTCAAGAATGATTCAAAACTCTTTACATAAGATCCATAATTAAATAAACCAATGCATCATAAAAAAATTGTCTTCTTTTATCACTTACGATGTCCATCTCAAAAATTGCTAGCATGGGTCAGTTTAATGAACTGAGCATGATAAACACTAAGCATTAAAGTAAAGTGCATTCCACTAATTATTCCATTAAAACAACTCTTCTTTAATGAAACAATTAATATATCATACAAATAATCATAAGTAATAACATCTAGAAAATAAGTACAATAAAAGAGTCTGAATTTACTTTTAAGAAAATAACTTAATATAATCTACAACATCTGAATTATATCACAAGGTTTAATTGATCCTATCAATTACTTTAAAACAATCAATAGGTCTTGTCATCCAATTGTTTCATAGTTCTATAAGAATAGTATTACACATTTATCTTTACTAAGCAAAAAAAGAAGTTAATTACAACATAGCTCATATTAGGATGCTTCATCTTTCCATATAGCAAAAGAAGAAGAATCAATACATACTATTCCCCATACACTAATCATCTGAAAGACAGAATAGGTTTAGAACACACAAAACTGCCTCAGTTCAAAGATAACAATATAAGGATTCAACATTAAAGAAATCATCTAACAAGAATCCCAATTAAATCCAAGTAGGGTAGAGAGTCAAAACAGTCCTCCTGCAAGTCTAAACTAACTTCCGCATGTTAGAAAATATAATTCAAAGATCTGAAACCAAACATTCCACAACCCAAGCTAGACTCACACAGAATTAATCTCTTATCCAGTCCATCCAAGAAGGGTTCCAAAATAGGACAAAGTGAAAAAGAGACTACCTTCCAATATCAATCCAAATGGAGTATGACTCAATCAAGCAAAACAGTCGGTCTAAGCATGTTATTATTTTCCTTCCAACAGACCGACTCAGCTAATCTCCTTATAAATCATTACAAAATGACTTAAAGTAGACCAAACATTCTACAAGAAATTTCCATCTCAGAAGAGAATCAAATACAGAGAAGCTCAGTCAAATGAACTTATCCAACAACAAAAAAAGGATCTCAAATAGAAAAGGACCCAATCTATATTTCATTTCATTTATACTATGAAATGAATTCCCAATTCTATTTCAAACTTAGAAATTCTTTAACTAGTTCCCAAAAGAGAACATAAAACCAAACGAATAGTTAAAAGAAAGCACACTTCTAATTTTCCATTACAAATCTTACAAACTGGTTTACCTATTTCCATTCATTAAGCACAAGTTTAAATTCAAATCTCATAACGAAGTACACAGTACAGTCCCAAAATAGTATACTATCCCCAAGAGAACATGTTCCTTTCTCTATAAAACTTGGAGATTCGTTCAATGAATCCATCAAGGAGTAGAAATCCACAAATAGTAAAAGATATACAAGTTCAGAAGTAATCACGAACTCAAGAACTGAAATCCCATTACAAGGCTTCAACAACTCAATACAAAGAAGTAAGTAGTTCGTGATCCAAATAAGAACAATAATACAAAACTATCTGAATAGAGATAAAATATATCCTTTCATACAAAATTCAGTACACTAAGGTACTCAATCCATCTTTTTAATAAAACCCAAAAATCAATTAAAAGAATTGAAGAGAGTAAGAAAGTCCAATAACGTTTAAGTCAAGAGATGTCCCATTCTTACCTCCATCGTGACTGAAACAAAATCACAACAAGGACTCTCGAGTTCCATTTAAAAAGATTATGACAAGGAAGAATTTTTTTCAGACATCTATTACAAGAAGGAGAATGAATACTGCATTTCCATAAACCCTCTAAAGCATTATGATGCCCAAATGAACTAAAAATCAACCAAACCCATAACAAGACATAGTTCCAGTCCATTAATCCTATGAACAAAATAGTCAAGCTTCAACAAGACGTGGGTTCACTCAGGGAAGAGAAGGAAATATATACTTTGTATTCACATGCCCTATCAAGTTCAAAGAAGGCGGATCAGATTTCCAAAAACAGAAGTACCACAATCATTCCAACAAGAAGCTACAAGGAGAAGATCTCAAAAGATATTACCAAGTCTACTTCTAAACAAAACAAATCTCTCAAGACCCTTTCGAGCAGACAATCCATAAATGAGTTTAAAGCTTTTCAAATCCTTAATACCAACAAAACTCTAGCTCAAAATACAAGTATAGAATCAAACACGTCGATTTCAACACAAGTTCAAAACATGCAAGAATGGAATACTAGTACAGTGTCAAACATGAGCTTGAACAAAATTTCAGAACTTCATAAGGCTCTAATACAGGCTCAGATCAAACACGAAGCTCAAATACAAGCTCATAACATAACACGAAGCTCCCATATAAGTTCTAACAAAACACAGGTGCTAAATAATAGTTCAGAACGAAACCTAAGACTCCCATAAAGGTTCAGGACCACACAAAGCAACTAATGCCAGTTCAGAACAACACCAGCCTTGCAAACAAGTTTCAGAATGAAATACAAGCACTCCCAATACAAGTTTCGCATGCATGCCACCATTAAACTAGCACAGAGAAAGTTTCCCAAAAACTATCATTACCAACAATGGATTTGCATTCCAAAAACCACAGAGATTCATAAAAACATGAAAGTAAATAACCAGACAAATCAAAAAACAATTATCTCATGAGAGCAGAGTTGTTTTAATGATTCATTTAGAAGAAAGCAAGAAATCTTAATGGGTAGAGCCTATCATGCTTGATAGTGCTTCTGCAAATTTGAAGGAGACTTCCACCAAGCTTCCAATTCTTTTTCTTCTCCATGACAGATCAACAACCAAAAAAATTCTTCCAATTCCTCTTATACATTCCCTTGATCAAAAATAGACTAGAGAAACCAAAAATAACCAAGAAGAAGAAGAAGAATCAAACTGCTGGTTCAAAGAACCAGATATCTCTATCTGAGAGCAAAATTCGCGAGACATGCAAAATCATTCATCCTCTCAAAATCCACCTCCCTTGTTTCCAAGACGGTTTGCACACAAAAACTGAGATCCATTAATGCCATAACTCCCAAATTTCCCACTTATCTCTCCTTGCCACCGCCTCCCAAAACTGGTGAATGCCATTTCCAAATTAACATGCAATTCCATATTTAGTGAAGCCTCTGTAAGCCCCCACTAAAGTTAATTGGCCTTTGCCAAAATGGTAGTACCTCATGCATTAAACCCAATCAAATCACTTAAATGCCATTGGAACCATCACCTTAGTGCCATGCGACCCTTAGGTTCCTTTTAAATAGTTTAGGCTAGATTTCCCAAGACTTAGGTTAGTCTAACAATAATTTCCTTAGGTCTTAAAACATTTCCATAGGTAGTACCCACTTTAGGTTAGATTAAATTCACTTCCATATAGTATTAGGCATTAGGTTAATATAGCCTAATATTACCTTAGAAATTTTCTCCCTTATTCATTTAGCACTAGAGCTTAGGTTAGGACACCATTCCAAACGAAAATAGAATAAGAAGCTTAGGTTAGATTACAACCTAATTAAGTAGACGTAGCTAGGAAGTAGGTGCTCTTACATAGTTTAGGATACTGTTAGGATTATCCTTAAGTTTTTAGGATCCTGATCCCTTCATAGTCATAAGTAGACTATATTTTGTTTATGCCAATAATGTCCTGCAGAGATCAATCCCAAAGACCCAAGCACAAACATACAACCGAATGAAGGCACTTTCACACAAGACCATAGAATTTGCAAAATACAAAATTTCAGTCCACTATGCCTCTCAAACTACTGAATGTCAATTTATCATTCAATCTAGTAAAGATTTTTAAAACATTCCTTGGATCATTGAAATTGATCCAAGGATGAGTCAGTAAAGAAGATAAGTTTGCAACTCTCAAAACCAGATTGTAACTTACCTATAAGAAGTGAAAGTGGATTCTTGCAAGCCATATCATTTCATTCTAAAGAATCCCATAGTAGAAATAATTTATCCCTACCTCATTCAATAAAATCACATGCCCACACTTGTAATGCAAAGATAAATATAATAGTTTGTCCAAGGTGTTACAAAAAGGAAGCAAGTAGGGGAGAAGACTTTGGAGGGCTAGCCATGGGAGAATGGAGCCAAATACTAGTGTAAAGGAGGCTGCAAAAAAAATAACGAGGTCATGGAAAATCTAGGATCCTTGATAAATCAAGCCAAAAGAACCTCCTTTCTATGTGACTCGAACAAGACTGCCGCTTAAAAATGATGCCTCAAATTTGAGTAATGACCGCATAGAGCTACTCGATACCATATAGAAAATTTGAATCCTTCTTATTTATACAGGATCAATCCAATAGGCCATTACCACAACAATATAATCATTTCGGACATAGAAAGACAAATTTTATTATAAAAGAAACAAACTCACACTCACTATGTAGCATTACAAGAATGCATATTTAAAAGTATTACAATAGTAATGTTAAAACAAAAGTTGTTTGAACAACCTCTACGGAGACCAATTTTGTTTTTAAAAATAACAAAATTGGTTAAATAATAACTCCCTAACTATAATAAACAAAACAAAAACAACTCCCTAAAATGAGTTTACTGGATGTAAAATATTATTTACTAACATAAATACTAATTACACTAACAATAAGTCACGTAATACTAAAACACCGCACAACACTTAAACAAGCCACGCAAACACGAAAATGACATGCATCAAGAAAAAAAAGTTGTGAGGCTTTATATAAGCCACATAACATAGGACATGTCACATAAAAATCAAATAGTGTTGTAAAACAAAGTAGAGGGTTGTAGAATAAATAAAGATCCACTCAACAGGCACATATGTTGTAAAGCACGTGAAAACAAAGAGGAAAGATGCAAAATATTAAAAAAACCAAATACAATCATACATGAGATTTTATATAGATAGGAAGTAAAGAACAACATAGGTTTTGATCATCGACAACAATTTAAAGCATCCAACACTTCACATTTATCTTAATTCTCATGATTTGGGGTTTCTGCACCTTATAGGACTGAAATAATCGCACAACATTGGTCGGGTATCACGGATCTTGAAATTTTCCAAGTTCTTCAAATCTACAAGATTTTATACACCTTAATTAAAAAAAACCAAATATACCCTACACAAGCATAAACACAACCTCTCATACCATATCGGGGGAACACAACGATAAATAATAACAAAAATTTATATATCCACCAAAATAAAGAATCAAATGAGTATATTTTATGTTCAAACAAGTTATGATAAATTAAATTACTTAAATGAATTAGATATTAGATTTAGTGCATGAACATGAAATTAAATGAACATAAGACACAAAATTTAAGTGGGAAAACCTTTTGGTAAAAAACCCACTAAAAAATCACTTATCTTTATTAAGAATATATATTTCACCCAACACTCCCACTATTTCCAAAGTGGATCCTCTGTAGTTACACCTTATAACATGAATTTCAAATCATCACAAACATTCACTCAAGTGTAGAGATCAACTCTCATCATTCACATAATGTTTCATGCATCTACTTGCATATACCTATTCACATGAATTCATAAGTCATTGTCACCACCAATGTCAAAGATATCACCTTGATTTATATCAATTCATGTGGCCCATTTGGGTCACTCTTAAATTTAAAAATTTACTAATGTGGTATATGGATTCCACCATGCTTATGTTATAAACATAATTTTTATGCCATGATTTATTAATCTTTGGAGGATTTCTATGTAATTATCTTCCCACTTAATATTATAACCCTAACACTTAAATCTTCCAGAGCCTATTGATTATGAAAGATCTTGGATTCAGATTTCCATCACATTTTGAATGGGTCAAAATGAACACGGTACACCAGCGTGGGAGATATTGTTTGTACAAGAATAAGAGTTAGTGGGTAAAATATATGCACATGTGCACTAATACAATGACTCATTGTGGAATCGTTTTGATTAGTTTGTTTGAAAAGTAAAAGAATAGAAAGATAAAAATAAATTTTTAGTTTTACACCCAGGCTCTTCAACAATAAAAAACCAATGGGGTCCATTTATTTTAGACATGGACCATATTTTCAGTTTTGCACTTGTGCTCTTTGATGGTAAAAAAACCAATGGAGTCCACTTTTATTTTCAGACGAGGACCCTACCGCAGTATTAATCATCATTGGCCAACTCACCATTTCTACTAGTAGTTCATTGAGCTAACATGAGAGTTGGGAATTGAGATGTGGATGGATTGAGCTTACAACCGAGTTAGATGGTGAATTAAATTTTTAGCTCATCGAGCTAACCGACACAATAAATCACCATCAAAATCACTAATACCAATGATGCATGTTTTACATACCACATATTCCAATTGCATGGAACATCCAACTAATTGCTAATGTATATTAACCAAGCATAAAGTATTATTTAAGAGGTTTGAAGATCAAGTCAAAATATCATAGACCAAGAAAATCCCTCATTCATATCAAGAAGGTCATATGAGTGGATGAGCAAGAAAATAGATTGTGAATCCTTTTCTCGAGAAGGAAATTCCCTTGATTCTTTGGGGCCTCTACCGATCCCTTACTAGTCCAATATTTTGAGTTACCGAAGATTGGATCCTGGGTAGATTGTGTTGTCAATGGCCGAGAGAAATCTCATCTCCTCTTCCCTATCTAAAGAGGATGAATCTCCTTCCTCGCTATTCCTAAATCTGTCATTTTAAAGCACGGAGGGTTCGCTTAGTAAAATTATGGTATAACATGTTCATCAAATGGTATAAAAATAAACTTAATTTTCATTTTTACCTCCACTAATTCAATTAATAATACCCCTCCCATTATATTATTTTAATAAGAATACCCCTATTTTTTCCATGTAACTTGCTTACCCATTTTTCCATTACAATTTTATTTACCCTTTTTATTTCTACCCTAATATATCAAATAGAAAATATATCTTATTTTACACTTAATTAATATTTTCTTAATACACCTTTCTCTAAAGACATTTTGAATCCATTCATGGCATATTAGAAATTACTTTAATGTTAAATTTTAACCATTTATCAATATTTATTCAAATAATTAAGATGGCAAAATAATATCATTTGTGTTGAAAAACATACTCAATCCTAGTTTTCTAATAGATCTTGTTATTTCCTGATTAAGAATATCCTAAATGAGATTTCCTTATTAAAAAAAGATCGTAGTTTAACTTTATGACCACACTCCTTTTGCACTTTTAAGGTGTATAGTTTTAAAAACTAGAGTTCAAATATTGTTTACTAATACCCCAATAGACTTGTGAGGCTTAGGAATATTCGACCTTAGTTAAGGATATACCTAGGAAATACATCACATCTAGTCTATGAATAGAAATGTAAATTAAATCAAATAATGATTTTAATCTAAACTCCAATATTTATTTATTCTCAGACACCAAATTTGTGTCTTACGACCCCCTGTACCCCGCATCTCATTTCGCAACCTAACCTCATCACCTAAACCTTACACAATTATTTATTAATTACCTTATAATTAATAAATCCACATCGCCATACCTACCACCTCATTTCGCCACCTCATCATGACCTAGTCTTAACCCTAAATTAACCTAATTAAGACCTATAACTTGGTCCACATCCACACCCATGACTAATTACTCCTCACCCGCACCTAAAACCAACCTCATAATGACTTGACCAAGCCCGCAACTAATCCCTCGGGAGAAAAAAGAGGAAAAGCTGGCTATTTTACTAAAAATAGCCCACTTTGACTGACCGATACTGTTTCCTACTGACCGCCGCTTGCTACATGTAACCGCCATCGGTTCCCTGTAAATGACCACTCCCAACCAAAAATAAGGGTTGGATTTTTAGGGGATCCGAAGGAGAAATCATTGGAAGAATCCGGAATTTACTTGGCTGAACAGAGACAAGTGAAAGAAAAGAAGAAGAGTTTGCAGAGAGGACATCAAGCCCAAAAATGCAAATCGAGTAACTGAGCCTTGTGACACTCATCGGAGTATCGGGAGAGGAGATAGCTCATCTTGGATTGTCGATCATCCTACTTGAGCCCTCGTCTTCATCATCACGAAATCCCGTAACTCGCATTTTCCATCAAGAACTAGTAAGTCTTATACGTTCTTTTAATAACATTTCTTGAACTTCGAATCACCGCCATCATAAGTCTATTCCTAGATCTACTACCCAAAGAACACACTACATGTAACATTTCTCCACCCTTACATTACCCTAAGAACACCCCCCCGTATTCTCTCGAGTCCTTCTCATCACCCCATTACCCAACCCCACACATTTATCACCTTATAAAACAACACAACCACCTTACAACCAGCTTTTCACCAAAAGCCCCTAAAACATTGCCCCTACCGATATCGGTTAGTGCCAACTGCAATACTGTTACATTCTGATGACCAGCGCATCGGTCACCTTGATTCTAAACCAAGACCAGCCCTTTCTCTATTGTTCTAGTAAGGTAAAAAAATTATAATTGGACAATAGCTTATTTGTTAGAATTTGTGTTAATTCATATTAGCAGGGGAACTGACCACCTTCGAAAGGAAGTTTTATATTTCCTGGGCCCAAGGAAGTTCCCTCATTTATTGTCTAATTAAAATCTGGTGGTCTTGTATTCTTACTTGCAGTAGTCCTTCCTGCATACAAAAGGAGTTCTTCGCAGTTGATCTGATCTTTCTCTACGGTACGCGCACACCCTCTCGACATTCAACAGGTATTCCTCCTAGCCCTAACCCTTATCTGTTTCTCAAAGGAATGAAAGGATAGAAGCAACTCTATTCCCAAAAGTTGAACTCAATTCCGTCGTAAAAACATTTTTACGCACGCTTATGGACCCATTTCGGGTTTCTGTTTCTCTTGCTTGCTTTCATATAGGGAGCATACTTGCTGTTTTCTTCTTCTAAAAATTTCACACGGTATTTTGTCATATTTAGTAAAAGAATTTGGCTTGCTTTCCCAGTTTTGCATTAGTGAATTTTCATCTTCTTTGCTTCATCGAATATCATTTTCGATTTGGGTTTAAAACACGTGCATTACATTCTTGCTTGCTGTTTTCAATTCTAGTGAACGTAGACTAAGTAATAGGTCGTACACGTGGGGTGATTTCCATGGTATTGACAGAAATTAATCTTACTTTCACTACACAACACATACCGAATCACTTCATAATTAACACAATGTAGCTCAAAACATCCCCCCTTCTCCACGGTATTCCTCCACCCGATTGAGGTAACCTTATAAGCCAAAACAAACTTGACATTTCCCTAAGTATTTTGTTTAGGATTGACATCATTCTCGTGTCTAAAGGCATAAGCCCAAATTGATTAAAATTAACCCAAGGGTTAGTCTCATAATTTGTTTGTGTATCTTGTTTGTTTTCGCTCTGTTTCTCTCATACATTGTTTCAGTATCACTTGCAATAATTTGATAGATATACTAAGCATTGTTAAAAACTCAAATCAACAGCTTCTCATATTTTCTTATACCAGTCTTATTACACCGACATCGGTTAAGTGACCGACGCCGCTTTAGTCTAACCAACATCGGTTGCAGATCGATATCGCCATCGTCTTTTACGCTTCCCGACAAACCAGCAACCTACCAATTTCAACATTCTGAGGTTGTTTCTATTCCTGATAGATTGAAACCCTACTGTGTACTCTTGTCCATGGTTGTTATCACTCGAAAGCAAGCCGCCGCCATGGTTTCACATGCCTACTCTGTGCCTTTGCCTGAATCACCCCCTTCACATTCTATAGGGAATCCTACGGATACCAACGAGGTTCCTAAAATTCCTGTAGGAGATAAGGAATTTGCCAAATTTCTGGATGCTAATCCTAGCGTTGTACAATACTATTTGTCTCATGCCCCTGACCGTACACCTGACGGTCAACTCCTTGTTGGCATGCCTATTAGTATAGCTGCTCATTTAGCTCCTTCTCCACCTGATAACTCCGCTTTTCTCGCTTGCATCCTTAGCCCTGCCTCCCAATCCAGCGGCCATGCAGTTCAAAGGTTCATACAACATGATTGGCTTTCCTTTGGTTAATCTTGGGCCCCACATGTCATTACCACCGATCGCTCCTACCTCGCCTCTCTTGCAGATCTGCTCCGCTCATGACTTGCTCTCTGCCACCTATCCACATGAGATTTCCTTCTCAAGCTCCACCCACATTTTCATTCCCACACACGTATCCGGTAACCTCAACGTCCTATATAGGACATCCCTATTCAGTCGCCTCAACACATTCGTCCTCCATACCTTATCAACATTTAACCCCACCATTGTCTAGTGGTGGCCCTTGGCCCAATCTGCCTCCGTTCACCACAACCACACCATCATCTCATCCAACTACTGATTTAATTAAACAAATGATGGACAAAATGCAAAATCTGGAGGCTTCTGTTTCAGGAAGCCGTAGCACCCTAACATACGAGCAAGTTTGTCGGGAGCCCATCCACCCTTCTGTCCCCCTTCATTCATATCCTCCTCAATGGGAATTACCAAAATTTACTCATTTTAATAGTAAGGAGGATCCTCAACAACACTTGCGCTCATTTAGACATGCCTGCTATCTAATTGCTCACGATGATGCCTTACTACTCCGCACCTTTCCCATGTCCTTATCGGACCCGCTTGAGTGGTACAAAGTGCTTTAACCCAAAGACTCAATCTTCTTTTTTAACTAGTTAACCCAATCTTTCTTAGATCATTTCTCCATTAACATTGCCAAGAAAGTATCTATCACAGACCTCTATGCCATCCGACAATTTGAAGACGAATCTATCGCAGATTTCGTTGGACGATGGTGGGGCCTTATCAACCAACTTACGTATGCCTTGCCTCAAGCCGAACTTATCGAACTTTTTACGTGGGCCTGCGCTAAACACATCTCTCCTACCCTCCAAATTCAAACTTTCCACACATTTGATGAAGCCTTTACTATGGCTCGAAAACTAGAGATTCGAGCCTTAGAGGAAGAGAAATTGCGGTTGCGCAACAAAAACCCCAATTTCCGAACCCAAGACTCCACCAATAAACCTAACACCACCAATCCTCACCCATCGACTGCTTCAAAATCAAAAGGAGCTGTGCACACGGTGATGGTAAAATCCCAACCACCATCTAATACCCCGCCAAAAACCACCTATAAGTATAAAGCTGAGCCCATCAATTACACCCCCTTGGGAGAAACTTATGGTGTGATATTGGACAAATTTCTTAAAGCAGGAGTCATTACCTTACCTCCTGTTAAACCTCACTCCGGGTTTGATTCCACTCGCGCCATACCTTCTTGGTACAAAGAAAATGACTTCTGTAACTTCCACTGCATGAAGGGACACAGTCATGAAAACTGCAAGATGTTGAAAAACATAGTGCAGGAAATGGTTGATGCAGGGGATATAGCCCTTGATAATCCTAATGCTCCTGCTAACCGAAATTTAAAAATTTTCAACAAACCATTCCCGAATCACTCTCCTAACAGTAATATAAACCAAGATATCTTAGCCGAGGAGAGTGTTCACGAGATCCATGCAGTCTTCGACTCCCAGCCAAAAGCCTCTATCAAAAAAATTCTGAATCAAGCTTCTTCACTAACGCAGGAACCCGAACCCCCTTCATCACCATCAAGACAAGACGAAATCCTTGCCATTCCTTTACCCATCAAAGAATTAACCGCCCAGAGTTACCTTCTCACAAATGAGCCTTCTTATACCACATCCTTGCAAGACTGTGAGAGGATGTTATCTAATTTATCTATTTCCCAAACGTCTCCTTCTACCATTCTGGCTGTACAAGAGGAAAGCTCGCCACTTCTTTTGTCATCCTTAGATGAGAAACCTCTTGAACCAACATCACCACATTCTTTAAACATGATGGATCCTCTCAAACACGCCCTCCTACCTATTAGTTCTTCATCGCCTAAATCTTTTCAGCACCGGTTGACCTCTTAACGCCCATTGATACAGTGCCTCATCTACCCCCTGTATCACACCCACAGTGGACTAGAATCACAACCCACCTTTCTTCCATACAAAAGTTCCTATTCACACGTGAGGACTGTCATTCCCCAGAAGATAGAAAGGTCCTATGGGAACGTTTGAGTACGCCATATTCTACTCAAATGCAGATGACCAACCCAGATGCCTCTACCATATACCCAAAGTGTTTACAGAAGCTTAAAATGCCTATGTTCTCATCTTCACCCCCCTCATCTCTACCAAATACCTCATCCACCTCTATTAACCTAACCCAATCTTCCCCTATGCTTGGGACCTCACCAATACCCAGTCTAACACACCCACCTAAGCGGCTTGATTTATCTAAAAATAAAGCCGTTCATCCACTTAGGAGACAGACTCAATCTCCTCAACCTATGTCTCTATTACAACTAAAACCATCGTCGTTACACCTACCTTCCATATTGGGACCTCATCCCTACACCTTACATCAATATATCATACCTCCTGCGTTTTCTTTAAAATGACCTACGCCTTCTGCACCCATACAACGATCCAAGGGTACATCAACACCGTCACCCCGCGTATCCTATCCACCTACTAACCCTAAACAAATTCCATCATCAAAAGATTTGTTTGTTGTCACTCCTATTTCTCTGTGGTTGTTTTTCTCGATACCACATCATCTGTGGCCTCATCATCTAACCAGCTAAACATAGCTTCTGCGCCAAAGAAGCCATGTTTAGTTAAAACCCATTATCAAAACTCCTTGGCTAAACCACCACCCATACAAACCAACCATACCACATCATCACCAGAATCTACCCCATCAATAACCTCATCTTCCTCTGATTTTGACCCACTCAAAGGGTCTTACGCCAAAATCCTTTCTATGTTGGTGGAGAATGCGACCATTTCCCTACCCCCACTTAGACCTTATGATCCATCTAAACCTCGACCTATAGGTTATGATGAGTCTAAAATCTGCGCTTACCACCGCACACCAGACATGATGTAGAGGGATACAAAGTGTTGAAATCCATACTTCGTCACCACCTCTCTCGAGATAGGAAAGTTAAGAAATACAACTTATGAAGAGAGAGACCTTTAGCTTCAATTCCCTCTCCTATACCACCTGTCCCCGCCTCACCAAGATCTATCATTATTACAGCCCCACCTCTCAAAGACCATGACCTATCCCTACCGTCTTCCTCCTCTCGTATTCACGAGATCAATATGATTAGTGTTGCTACTCGAGGGCGTAAAAATAATGGGAAAGTGAAAGAAAGCACACTGCGGCATCTCTTTCTCCGTCCACCATCCCGATCAAGCACCACCACCTAAAGTGGTTATTCGCACCCGCCTATCCCGTCTCTAATGGAATTTCCCACCGAACCATGATCAAACAAATTCACCAATCATCTATAAAATGACACTATATGATCTCATTCGGACTTCAATCTCATCGATAAGCTCTCATTGAAATCCTTCAAGGGATAGAGGTCTTACCTAATGAAACCTTGCCTGTTACTTCCATTCTAACACCCAATCATGTTGCTTCACTCACCAAACAACCTATCTCCCCACCACTACTGCTCTCTATACAAAGAAGCCGTTCTTGTCGGTTTCTCCGAAGACGAAATTATCGACTTTGGTGTCAAGATCCCGACCTCGCTTTTTTCATCTCACTTATATCTGGGACATTCAGTGCATCATGTTATGATTGATTGGGGCGCTAGCCTAAACATCATCTCTTCAAAATCCTTCCAACAAATGAATATCCCTTCTAGCGCATGTGTTCCAACCCCATCATGTCATGTCATTCAATGATGCTATTACTTCTACCTTAGGCACCGTGATCCTTAATATTCGTGGTAGGACCACGTACTTTACCCGAACTCTTCTATGTCCTCGAGGGAGAGTTCCAATACAATATGTTGTTAGGCCGCCCTTGATCCGGGCTATGGGATGCGTTCCCTCCACCTTACATAGATGCATAAAATTTGAGTACGAGGGAAGTCCTACACCGTAAAAGCTGATCCTCCCCTTCAAAACCTGCAATATGTTGTATCACCCTAATGATGTGCTTGTACCACCAAGACAACCATTCATCCAACCCAACCATCCACTTCAACCGCACCTCAACCATCTACGCTCAACCACACCCATGCCTTCAACCAATGAAACCGCCATCGTAAATACCACTTCCTTTCCCGAGATAACATCCCAACCTCGGACCCTTAGTAGATGTTTTTCAACGCCTTACGCTGGGGAGTATCGCCTATATAATGTTAGTTTTTTCATATCCCACAGAGTACGCATGCTTACATACGCATCCTACCTATGACATGGCCGTCGTGGGGAGGTAATCCCCTATGGACCACCTCATTGCTGCACCAACCTAACATATGGGGGTGTCGACGCATCCTCCGTTACCCCTGAACCTCCTCTTGGGGTGGTTCCCTTCCAATCCAATTTTCAATACCTGACAAATCGTCATTTCGCCCTCACCTTCTTGACTCGTTGTGCTTGGAAAGGCTTTGGTTTTGGTCTTTATGAACAAGGCCGACATACACTCATTCCCGTGACTACACGCAAACACAATGATCGTAGTGGTCTCGGTTTTCCTGAAACACTTACACCGGAGAAACCTCGTGTCAGTTGTATCCTGGAAGATGACGATGTCACCCCTACCAAACCATCATCACCCATTTTGCCATCGTCACCCACAGAGTCGATAGACCCTGAATCTATCCCTCCTAACTTTTTTTTTTTTTTTTCATAAATGCTATCTTCCTAGGTCCTCTCACTTATCAACGCGATAATGAGGACCCATCTTCTCTTCCCCTTCTGTATCTAGACATGATTGAAGAGGATTCACCTTCGATTAATGTGGTTGAGTGCCAGGATGACGACTCCATCCTCACTTACCTTGGTGCAGACGACTCCTATATTCAACGCGCATTACCATCTGAAACTCAAACAATGTTGAATGAGTCTACTATAGAAATTAACATCCACACAGAGGAGGATCCTCACATTGTGAAGATCGGACAATCCCTTAATGCATCAGAACAAGTCGCCTTTACTACCTTTCTCCATACCCACAACCAAGCTTTCGCTTGGTCCTACGCTGACATGCCAGGAATTGATCCTGACATTGCTGTCCATAACATCACCCTAAACCCCGATTCCAAACCAGTCAAACAAAAACTGAGAAAAATGCATCCACGCATTGCCCTCTTGGTCAAAGAAGAGCTTCAACGACTTCTTTCTGTTTCCTTCATCTTGCCTATTGACTATCCTCAATGGATTTCTAACATCGTACCTATCACTAAAGCGACGGGGGGACTTTGGATATGCACGGATTTCTGAGACCTTAACCTTGCTTGCCCCAAGGATGAATTCCCCCTCCCAAGTATTGATCAACTTGTTGATCTCACTGCGGGCCATGAAATGCTTTCTCTCATGGATGGCTTTTCGGATACAATCAAATTTTGGTAGCCCCGGCCGATCAACATAAAACTACCTTCATAACTCCTTGGGGAACCTTCTATTATCGTGTCATGCCGTTTGGCCTTAAGAATGCTGGTGTGACCTATCAGCGGGCTATGACTTACATTTTTCATGACATTATGCACACTATCCTTGAGGATTATGTCGATGATCTTCTTGGCAAATCTAAACATCGCAGTGAACATCTCGATGTTTTAACCATTGTTACAATATTCGGTCCGGCTTCAACCAAAGAAATGTGTCTTTGGTGTTCTTTCGGGAAAACTTCTTGGCTTTATCGTCTCTTTGCGTGGCATTGAGGTCGATCCATCTAAAGTCAAAGCTATCCTAGAAATGCCCCCACCCAAAAACCTCAAACAATTGCGTAGTTTGCAAGGTAAACTTCAATCTATCCGGTGTTTCATTTCCCAACTCTCGGATCGATGTCAGCCTTTCCATCACCTTCTTAAAAAGGACATTGCCTTTCAATGGAGCGAAGAGTGTCACCAAGCCTTTGAAGCTCTCAAAGCCTATCTCTTGCAGCCACCCATGCTTATCCCACCACAGACGATCACCCTTTCTACCTTTACCTTTCCGCCACCGACCACGCCGTAGGAGCCATGCTCGCACATCGTGACTCTGAGCATCGAGAACAAGCCGTTTATTATATAAGTCATACTCTCATGGATTACGAGACTAGGTATACACATGTAGAAAAACTGTGCCTAGCCCTATCATTCGTAGCCACCAAACTCCGACACTACTTCTTGAATCGAAAACTTTCGTCATCACCAACACGACCCCATTCATTATATGTATACCAAACCACATCTAAACCAATGCATCGCTCTATGGCGTATGCTCCTTGCTGACCTCGACCTTGAATTTATACACCAGAAGTCAATCAAAGGACAAACCATTGCCGACCAACTCGCGGACGCCCCTTTACCTGGGAACAATTTACTAATTTTAATTTCCTCGACGAACTCATCGCCACTCTTTCACTCGGGAAGAGTCGTATCCAATGACCTCTTCTTTGATGGATCCAAATGCCGGGCGTGGTGGAGGGGCTGGTGTTGTTCTCATTCCTCTCGACAATTTGAACCTATGCCTCTTTCATTCCGGCTCGATTTCCCGCACTAATAATACAAATGGAATATGAGGCCCTTATTTTGGGTCTCTGTGTTGCGTTACACTTAGGTGTCAAATCTATTAATATTTTCGGTGACTCTCAATTGGTATTCAATCAAGTTATGGGCATCTACCAATGTAAAAATGAGGAACTTCAAAAGCACAAACATTACGTGGATTCACTTTTGACCTCATTTACTCGTTATTCTATCCGGACCATTCCCGCTCCACTAACAAATTTGTGGATACTATGGCTTGCTTAGCCTCGCAAATTCCTGCCTCACCAACCGATTCTGACATATTCATCTTGGTCCAACAACTCTTTGCCCCATCTTACTCAAATTACGGTTGTTTGTATGATAAATAATGTGTCTGCTAATTCGTAGGATACCCGTACCACCAATTTCACAACTACCTTACAACCTCTGTTTCTCCCACCGACCTAACTAGTACCGGCAAACGTGCTTTTCTTAAAAGTGTTTCTCGTTATGTCGTCATGGGGGGACTCCTCTATAAACGTGGCTTTGATGGCATCCTCCTTCAATGTCTAACCGGTGCGGAGGTCACCTATACCATCCAACAAATTCACGACGGTATTTGTGGTGGACATTTTAGTGGCCTTGCCATGGCTAAACGAATCCTTCGCCTAGGTTATTATTGGCCTACTCTTAATAACGACTGCTACGAATATGTTAAGCGTTGTGTTATGTGTCAACAACATGCCAACCTTCAACATACTCCTAGCCATCCACTACAGGTCGCACGAGATCTTTGGCCTTTCTCACAATGGGGTTTAGACCTTATTGGTGAGATTCACCCACCCTCTTCACAACGTCACCGTTGGATAATCACAGCAACTGAATATTACACAAAATGGGTGGAGGCCATTCCACTCATTTCAACCAAAAAAGAAAAAATCGTCGAATTCGTTAACCATCACATTATCTATCGTTTTGGTATTCCTCATTGCCTAATAACAGATAATGGTAAATCTTTCAAAAATAAGTTGTTACAAGACCTTTGTGACAACTTTGGTATCAAACTTAGTTTCTCATCACCTTACTATCCACAGGCCAATGGTCAGGCTGAATCTTCTAATAAAACCCTAACCAAAATCCTCATGAAAGTTGTTAATGATTCTGGAAGAAATTGGCATGATCACATTCCCTTTGCCCTTTGGGCTTATCGTACTAGCATTCGTACCTCTACTAATGCCACACCATTTTCTTTGGTATATGGTACCGAGGCTGTCTTGCCTCTCGAAATACAAATACCCTCCCTCAGAATATCTCTTCAGGATATTCTCACCAACGATGATTTCCGCCAAGAGCGGTTAGCCCAATTAGAGCTTCTTGACGAGCGACGTCTTACGGCTCTTGACCACCTTCAAATCTACCAAAAACACATCAAGCGTGCTTATGATAAGCGACTTCATGAGTGTACCTTTAAGGTTGGTGATCTTGTCCTCAAAGAGAATCAACATGTAACCAAACTAGAAAAGAGCAAACGTGGAAAATTTGCTCCTAATTGGATTGGGCCTTACATTATCACTCACACTTATGGATCAGGCACTTATCGTTTAGCTTCGCTTAATGGTAAATCGAGCCTGAGCCCCTTAATGCCTTGCATCTCCGACCATTCTATTGTTGAAATTAGTGTTATATCACTTCTTATCTACCTTGCGCTCGTCCCTTGAGCTCCTTTACCACCGCATACACTTTGTTTCCTACATCTCAAAATCAAATCAAGCTCACATGGTTTGATTATCACCTCCCCTTAAAGATGCCTTCCCCTTTTTTAGTCTAGTCCATGACTTCAAAGTATCAAAATGACACCTTCTTAATTAAACACTTATGGGATTTTCTTGAGTCAAACTTCCTACAAAACTAGATGCTTTATGCCCAACGGACATCTAGACCTCTAAAATTATACATAGACTGCTCCCTTGAAGGACAGCTATATGCCAAACTATTGTTGCTCTTATATATAGACTTTGCTCCCCGAAGGACAGCTATACATAAACACTCGTGATTCAAGCTACTATAAATAGACTGCTCCTCAAGGACAGCTATACACGGGCCAGCCTTTCTCGAAGCTTCTTGCATTGATCGCCTTCGTGAAGACCTCAAAAACAACAAAATACATATCCCATGTATACTTCCCACATCGATCACCTATATCTAGAAAAATAAATTAAAATAAAAGCAGCATTTCAAAGCACTTTTGAGTCATGGACTTGTCTATTTAGGTTTGGTTCTCTTTCGTTAGAATAATCATCTTATAATAAGTTCTCTGCACCCCAGCTATACCGGCCACCTCACCTCACCATTCGTCAAAACAACAAAACTCAAGGGACGTGACGTATATCCGATATATTGTGATTATACAACTCTTTTCACCTATCGACTTCTCGCCTATGCAAGGTACCTAGGGATTCAAGCTCATCCTACATTAATATGTGGTTTGTTTAGCTCTTCTCAACTACGGGACACTCTTGTCTCTTTTGCTTGACTCTAGGATTGTGTGTTGACCTTAATCAGGCCACGATTCCCTACTACTTGGGTAAGCTAACTTTATACCCACTTCACCTATACCTACAACATTACCCTACCAATATCCCTATTTTTACCAACCGACAACTTGCTTAACCACAACTAAATTGCCTGAATTCACCTCTCCCTAGTCCTAAGGGAGAACTACATTGGTCTGAGGCCCCTCCTTGCTTTGTGCAATGGGCTATGTAGGCAGCACTTAGGAGACATGGGGTCTCCCAAGGTTAGCTCGACCATCCCCTACCATACCCTATCATGTGTTGTAAATATAAATATTTTTTGTGTATTTCTATTTGCCAACATTCATCTTTATCCTTTTTTTCAAAACAAACAAAAACAACATTTAAAACACAACCATTCTTATTATTATCATCACTCAAAACCACATACATATTTAGTTTTATTTTAGATGTTAAACAAATACATCTTCTCTATCATCAACTCACAGGTCGGCATCCTTATTTATTCTTATATTCCTATGAAATTCACTTAGACCCTTGCACCTCCTCCCGAATCAGGTGGTGATCGTGATCGTCGATGCCCCGCAGTTGGCCTCTCCATCCTCAAAGGTGCCACTGCCATTGGTTCCGCCCACTGATCCGCCAACATCTCCTGTAACATACGAATACGTCCTCTCGCGTGGAGGAATCTTGCCTCCAGTCTCTCCACTCGTAACTGTGAAACCTCTAACAATCTCGTTGTCTCATTCACCTGTGTTTGAAGCTGGTGAACTAAATCCTGTAAACGATCTCTCTCTGCTGTAATCACGGCTATGTCGTGGCATTCACGTGCACCTTGCAGCTCTACTACCCACCATACTCTATAGGCCTCTATCGCTTCTCGCATCCATTACCCTACGATCGGCTACTATCTCTTCTAGCCCTTCTGGGAGGTGTAGGCCGGGAGGTGAGAATGTTGCCTCGGCGTCGATCCTCATGTATGGTCTATATGTCATAGGTATATCCTGAACGAACCCAAATTGTCGCCGCACACGATCTAGAGGAATCCTCTCGTACTCACCCGGCCTGTGCCCTGCGATCCACCTCAATCGCTCCACACCCCTTAACTCCTCAGCTATGTTCTCTGTCACCATATAGTTCCCATAAGGCCTCCAACAAATATCCGCAATCGTCACCATCTCCCATACCTGTCTATAATACTCGATGTCATCTATCATGGCCTGGGATCTCGCTTCTTGTTACTGTCTGACCCATCGTCTAAATCCCAACCTCTCGCACTCCCGCCTCTCCCGACTCGATGGGTTGGCCTATTGATGCACACAAACAATGTGCTCATAGGTCCAACAATGTAATAAGTACGAACAATCCAAAGTGTCGTCCCCCGTGTTTTTCTTGCAGGGCCCATAAACCCCTATATAACTCTCGCAGATATGCGGTGCCCATCACAAAAGTCACGCTCATTTCTATCATTTCCCAAATAACACTCATCAATGCTTTTGGAAATCTTCCACCCTCCGCCCTCGGTAATGCATAATACCCCACCGCTATCATTAATAGCATGGCCAACCTTGTTTCCTCAGGGTGTGTTGCATACATTGTACCATATGTAAATGTTAAACCTCTCTGTGTCAAATCTCGTGCAGCTGAACCAAATACTGTTGTTATCGCTGCCCGCCTGCGCTAGGCAATGCCTGATACACTATTTTTCCTATCATTGGGAGTCTCAAAATACGGAACACATCTTCCAAAGTCACTGTCATCTCCCCTGTTGGCAGATAGAAGGTATTCTTTTCTGGATTCCATCTCTCAATCAACGCCTGCAACATAGCATGGTTACGTGCGATTCATGAATAATAGCAGATTCCACTTAACCCCAAACGATTTATCAATGCCCATTCAGCTGGTGTTACATCCGCTCGGATTTGTGACAACAACGCTGGCACAGTATCATTCATCCTTAACCCTGCTTCCACCTGCATACATCAAAACGACACATAATTATTCAATAAAACAAATCTCCATGGGTTTTTTCTCAAATTCTGGAAACTCCTACAGTAACCGATATCGGTTATAGATAACCGATACCGGTTTGCTAACCAATACCGTTATCTCTAAATGATACCGGTCACTGTAAAAAATATACACCCTGCTTAAAAACATACACCTACGATAATTATTTTTCCCGTTTACTCCTATCTATACCTAAAAACATACGTGACCACCCTGCTTACCTACCCCATAGCACTCACCCCATCCCAAACCCTTGCCTATCACCTTTTCTTTCTCATCTTTACCCACTTACTCTCTCTCATCCTATTCACACAAAACATGCAAGAATCCAATTACAACTAAAACATTTACCTCTTGGGCTGCAGCAGCTTGAGGTGGAACTTGTCTTCCCCCTCATCCCTACCTGCGGGATGCTTCTCCTTGTTCAGCCATGTTCACCACCCTCTTCAAATATAACTTGTCTTTCTACCTTCTAAATCTCAGCCCACACTCACTTCACCTATCTCTTTCCTCCTTATCACTCAAATTCTTTCATGCAATTACCTGTATCAGTCGTCAAATAGCGTCGCATTCACGTATTTAACTTGTTGCATGACTCTAAAAATAAGAATGCTAAAAATAAGAACTTAAGTTACCAACCAAGCAGTTCTATTTTTAGGAAAAATAATTCTGACATAACCGATATTAGTTACATAACCGATATCAGTCCACGTGCCCCGTTTTGCCTAACCTCGGCCGCTTCTTCGTTTTGCAAATTTTTGTGGCACCCGCCTCTTTTCCCGCATAACAACACCATTATCAATATTTGTCATCCAAATCACATATATATATCCTCATAATGTCAGCAACATCATCCATCTACATTATAACAACCATCGACAACATACATATGACATCATATATACATCAAACCCATCAGCATACACAACATGTGAATTAAACTCATCATCTATATATACATACATTCCATTTCAAAAAGCCATCAACAAAAGACATCAACACCATCAATATATAAACCATGTGGATCAAACTCATCATACATTACAATTTCACAACCCATCAACAAAACACATAAAACATTTCATATGCACCATGTGGGTCAAAATCCTCATATATATATATATATATATATATATATCCAAGGTTTCAAATATACAACTTGCCCTGCATAGGGGCCTCTGTGATCTCAAGATAATACAAAGCCGGCACGCAGGCCACAATAACTGTCAAAATATCGACTCGGCTCGCAGGCCGGTCTCTCATATCAAAAATATACTTGGCTCACAGACCGGTATCAACTATACAACCTGTACTCGGCTCACAGGCCGGTATATACAACAGGATGAATAAATAAATGAAAGAATCATATGTGGGCACACAGGCCTCTCTATACATAACCGGTTCGCAGACCGGTGCCTCTATCTAATATCCAATCTACAAATAAAACATCTCTCTCGACCAGGGATGTCTCAACTCTCCCCACCGCCCTCAGCACCTCTCCCTGCGGGTCCTGGCCCTGGCTCCCGCCTCCTCCCTGTCACCGACCCACCGGCCGTAGTGCTGCACCACCCCAGGATCTCGGCTCCACGAGGTCTCGGCTGCATGCGCCGCATATGGCGATAGTCAGCCCACTACCATCAAGAACGTCTGATAGTCACCGGCCTCCGCTCTCACCTCCATATAACGGGCCCGTGCCACCATATTTCTTGAGGCCGGTCCCCGCTCCTAATAACAATAGCCCCTATCCTACCAAGACACCTCGTGCTGTGCTTTAGGTGCCGCTAGTGGTGCTCGTGCTTTGGTGCATGCCGGTGGTGGTGCCTATGGCATTTGTGGTGGTACTGCACTGTGGCTGTGCCGGTGCTTTCTTGCCGGTGGTGCCTATCTTTAGGTGCCACTAGTGGTGCTCGTGCTGCGCTGGGCTAAGCGCCCTGTAGGGACACCTATTCGTGCTCTGTGCGCAAGCAAGCTGCCCTTGTAACAACTGCTACTTCCCCGAGTTGGTCCTCTCTTGCTCTAACAGCCGCTAAGTTTGGTTGTGCGGTGCAGTGCTCTCTCGCGGATCTCTCCCTTGCCCACCATACGAAAAATTCTCCTGTGCAGCCGGTGTTGTCTACAATATCATCTGCTGGCCTCTCGGCTACCTAATGTGGGTCCATAGGCTGTGGTGCAGGTAGTGGGGCCTCTACATCATCCCTCCGGTACTGAGGGAAGGGAGGTGGCTCATCTGTTGTAGCCCCACTATCATCATCAGCCTCTCTCAGGGGTATCCGCTCATACTCTCCCGGCCTCCGTCCCGCTATCCAGAATGTATACTGGATCCACCGCAACTGTGATCGGGCTCCTCCGCGGGGCTGATGACCTCTGTAAGGCCTCCATACAATATCCAGGGCGAGTCCGCGCCTCTGGCTAATACATGCCGTGTCTACGCTACATCCCGTCCGGCGAGAACTACTCGTGGCTGGCCCACGACCCCCAACCACCTCTGAAAGCCATATCTATAAATCACCTATGGCCCTGGCTGCTGGGGCAGCCCTACTGGTCGAATGCATATGATATGCTCATATGCCCAGCAATGTAATAAGAATGTAGAACAAATCCCGAATCACCTCATCCGGCGATAGCCCCACAACTCTCTGTATAACTGCACCAGGTATACTGGTGCCCACGCATAACATGTATGCTCCTCCACCATCTCGTGTAGTACCCCCATCAGCGCCCATGGAAAGCGGCCTCCCTCTGAGTCCGGGAGGGCGAAGCATGTGATGCCGATCATCATCAACATGGCAAGCCGTGTCTCATGTCTATGGGCACGATACATGTCCCCATAGGCAATGCTCGTGCTGTGATAAGTCAATAGCATGGCTGCATCCCCGAATACCTGTAAAATGCTATCCATGGCTGTCTCTGCATCCACCTGGAAGACTGCCTCTCCATCAATCGGTAGTCTAAGGATGCGATACACATCCTCCAGTGTAATCGTCATCTCTCCCGTCGGGAGATGGAACACATTGGTCACCGGATCCCATCTCTCGATGAGGGCGACCATAAGACTGTGATCCCTCTCTATCGCCCTATAACGCTGGACTCCGCCGAGTCCCACCTCGCGCATGATGGCCCACCGCTGCGGACACATGTGGCCGCATCCGTCTCAACAACGGGGGCATCCTATCCCGCATCGTCAGCTGCTGACGTGCCTGCAAAACCAACTCACTGCATTAGCCCTACTCTTTATCACAACAACTCCTTTAACCTTCTATACCCCCTTTTAACCACTACCCCTTCCCTCTTCACCCCAATAACCATAACTCCCAAACAATAACCAAAACACCCAAATAACAACCAAACACCCAAAACCACAACAAAACCAAGCAACAAAATAGAAAATCTTGACTAGGGACCCAGTATCAGGTCACCCATGACCGACACACGGTCCCCTCTCCACCGATGCTTATCGGCGTCGACGACCAGAATCTTGGTTAACCACAAACCCAACTCGCCAACAAAACTTCTTGACCGATGCCGGTCGCTTAGTGACCGGCATCGGTCACTAAAAATCACAGAGCCGAACCCGACGCGGCCCCCCAAATCCATTTTTGGCCTATTTATCTCTATTTACCCACCCAAACACCCTAAAAACCTACCCACCCTGCCGCCTTGGCCTATTTAACCCATCTATCCTCTTCATTTTTCAAATAACTTCAATTTATTCATTATTTTATCAAAACATGGATTCCTACCCAAACCCCCAAATATAGCTTAACAACATCAAATTCACACAATGAAGGGTTTTGAACCTACCGGTATGACGACACATCGTCGTGGTGGGATAGGTGGTGGTGGTCCAGCTGGTCTAGCACCTCCAGCTCCTCCTGGCTGTGCCATGGCTCTCAAACTCCTCTGTTGGGTCCTCCACCAATCAAATGTCGCCTCCTCCTCGCTAGGGCCTACTAATCACTCACTTCTCCACTCAAATAGTGCCACCTCACCCACAAACTCAACAATATCACCAAAAGCCCTCAGACAACTAAAATTGGTTTTCAAATTGACAATATGACAATGACAGGCCGTATTTTTCTTTTTATAGGTTTTCGACCTATAACCGATACCGGTTATATTGTGCCCTAAGGAACCGGTATCGGTCACCTAACCGATATCGGTCATAGACAATCGATATCGGTTTTATCCCACCTCTTCCCCAATTTCTGCCCTTATTTACTAATCACCCTTTCTCACAACATCGCCTATATCCACCTTTCTTTGAAAACCCTTTGTTAACTTCATTGGCCCGACCCAAGGCCGCAACCAACCAATTTGGCCCGACCCAAGGCCGCAACTAACCAATTTGGCCCGACCCACGGCCGCAACCAACCCATTTGGCCCGACCCAAGGCCGCACCCAACCATTTGGCCCAACCCAAGGCCGTAACCATCCATTTGGCCCGACCCAAGGCCACACCCAACCATTTGGCCCGACCCAAGGCCGCAACCAACCCATTTGGCCCGACCCAAGGCCGCACCCAACCATTTGGCCCGACCCAAGGCCGCACCAATTAAATACCTCGCCCAACATCAACAAAATATAATTTTATCCACCCATCATGTAGCTTTTTGTTCAATCGAGCTCACATGTTCGTGTTTTAGCATGATTAGGGTCCTTGACTTGATCAGTCGACCAACTTTGCCTAGACCAAGACCATGACGTTTATCTCAACCAAACCAACCATTTGGTACTACCGAACATGCCTAAATGTTCATGTACCTTACCCGTTATATCCCCTGGAGCTACTTCCTATGCCTTAGATACCAGGATTATATCACCCTTGTTTGGATAAAATATCGACCTTTGCCTATGAATTGTTTGTTTGCTCTTCAAAATCATGTACCCACAATTCGCACTACTTCGCATTTCAACGTGCCTCTGCTTCTTGGACCTACCCCACCATCTTACCATCATCTCAACACCATTTCCCTTTATCAACCCTATCCCGATTTCATGCTCCCTCAATCTGTGATAGATTTGAGGATTACCTGCACCATAACAGGGTAACCACTTCTTATTATTGTCCATGCGGCTTTAACAAAGACAAGCTACACGACAACAAGGGGCTAATGTAGACACCCAATTTGTGTCTTACGACCCCCTGTGCCCGTATCTCATTTCGCAACCTAACCTCATCACCTAAACCTTACACAATTATTTATTAATTACCTTATAATTAATAAATCCACATCGCCATACCCCACCTCATTTCGCCACCTCATCATGACCTAGTCTTAACCCTAAATTAACCTAATTAAGACCTATAACTTGGTCCACATCCACACCCATGACTAATTACTCCTCACCCGCACCTAAAACCAACCTCATAATGACTTGACCAAGCCCGCAACTAATCCCTCGGGAGAAAAAGAGGAAAAGCTGGCTATTTTACTAAAAATAGCCCGCTTTGACCTGACCGATACCGGTTCCTACTCGACCGCCGTCGGTTACGTAACCGCCATCGGTTCCCTGTAAATGACCACTCCCAACCAAAAACAAGGGGTTGGATTTTGGTGGATCCGAAGGAGAAATCATTGGAAGAATCCGAATTTACTTGGCTGAACAGAGACAAGTGAAAGAAAGAAGAAGAGTTTGCAGAGAAGGACATCAAGCCCAAAAACTGCAACTGAGTAACCAGAGCCTTGTGACACTCATCGGAGTATCAGGAGAGGAGATAGCTCATCTTGGATTGTCAGATCATCCTACTTGAGCCCTGTCTTCGTCATCACAGTCCCAGAACCTGCATTTTCCATCAAGAACTAGTAAGTAAGTCTTATACGTTCTTTTAATAACATTTCTTGAACTTCTGAATCACAGCCATCATAAGTCTATTCCTAGATCTACTACCCAAAGAACACACTAACTCATTCCTCCACCCTTACATTACCCCAAGAACACCCCCCGTATTCTCTGAGTCCTTCTCATCACCCCATTACCCAACCCCACCCATTTATCAGCCTTATAAAACAACACAACCACCTTACAACCAGCCTTCACCAAAAGCCCCTAAAACATTGCCCCTACCGATATCGGTTAGCGCTTAACCAGTACCGATTACGATGGCCGATCGGTCACCTTGATTCTAAACCAAGACTAGCCCTTTCTCTATTGTTATAGTAAGGTAAAAAAATTGTAATTAGACAATAGCTTATTTGTTAGAATTTGTGTTAATTCATATTAGCGAGAACCGACCACCTTTGAAAGGAAGTTTTATATTTTAAGGCCCAAGGCGGTTCCCTCATTTATTGTCTAATTAAAATCTGGTGGTCTTGTATTCTTACTTGCAGTAGTCCTTCCCGGACAAAAAGCGGTTCTTCGCAATCGATCCGATCTTTCTCTACTGAGTACGTGCACACCCTCTCGACATTCAACAGTATTCCTCCTAGCCCTAACCCTTATCATGTTTCTCAAAGGAATGAAAGGATAGAAAGCAACTCTATTCCCAAAATTTGAACTCAATTCCGTGCGAAACATATTCATCAATAATAATTACATCATACATTCGTCTCATTCTATCTCAAGTATTCTATCTCTCATACAAATATCTCTCAAAATGGCACTCACTCATATGTTTCTTGTGATGTCCCTATATACATTGCACTAGTTACAATAAATATACAAAATACAATATGTTCCAAAAGACACTTCTCTTGATTCATGCCTCACATTGGCTTCCTCGTCCCGATCTGGATTGTTTTTTCTTCATTCCGCACATCATATCGGCTTCAACGGTTCTTCCCAGGTGTTATGCGGATTCTTCCAATGTTTGGTGGATTTCTTCGTATGTTACGGATTTACTTAGTCTTCCGCATCTTTTTTCTTGTATCACAACTTTGTGATCTTCGACCAGTTCTTATCCTTTATTCGTTGCTTCCTATTTCCTTCACGACTTCATACCTAGTTTTTAGTGGCTATATCTTTAACTATGTGGTCTATACCAAAATCAATGAAGATTCCTATCAACATTATTCCCCTCTCAAACCTTGTCTCGTCCTCAAGACAATAACTAATGAAGACTCATGTACTTCCTCCAAAAAATCTTCAAAAATGGTCATATATTGGCATCAACCACCAATACTTAGATGTCTAGCATAGAGAAGGGTTCCCTTTCTCTTCTTGCCCTGTTGTATTTATGGGACACACATTATAGAGGCATCAACCTCCTAGAACTTAGACTTCGGCATAAGGAAGGTTTCCTTCACTCGAATCACATGACTACGTTTTGGATTCCTTGACCTCTATTCCTTTATGATGTATTTTGTGGTATATATTTTGTAATTTGAGGAGTGATATTATTTTCATGGATAGACCAAGATGCCAAATGAGCATTCACTGATCATTCCATTCTTGGATTTGTGTGTTTTCTTGAATTAATGTAACTATATCTATTGGAGTTAGTTGTGCTTGTATTTTATTCCATTTGGTCTATACAATCGTAGTCTCCTGTTACATTCTAATTAAAGATTTGTCCAAGTTACCGCTACATTCTTACATATCATAGATTTTCTCACCTTGCTTGCCGTTGGTTTCTGTATTTATCTCGTAAGCTCATCCAATTTCATTCTCTATGTTGCATCTGTGTCTTTGGATACTTTGTATTCTATTCATGCCTTATGTATCTCTTGTTCTAACTTTTCCATCCTACCTTATCTTCTGTGGTCATGCTAGGACATTTAATGGTGTATGTATAGTATGCGGACATGTTTTTCAATTCTATCTCTAACTTGGATGTCCTTGCTTTTAAATTATTCCTTCTTGTGTGATTCTCTATTATGTGAGGTTTAATGAATGCAATTTTATGCTCTTCCACTACATTTTTACGGATTATATATTTTTCATCTTCTAAATCTATGCGGTGTTCTTTTAATAATTCACTTACCGTGTTCTCGATGGTTTCCACTATTAATAGCGTCGAATCAATGGTAATCTGCAGATTTTTTGTTTTAATGATAAAGAGCATATTTTGCATTGCTTACTCATGCTCAATGCACCTTTGCATCCAATCCTGTGTAGAAATTTTCTATAATACATGGTTGCAAGTTGATTTTTATAATGGAGTTAGTTTGTCTAAAGTAGACCTTGAAACCCTCTGCAGTTTTCTCAACAACTCCTTGTTGGAGCTAGATGGATTGTTCTTGTTTTATTTTTTCAGTAGAGCTTCCTTGATTTTTGTTAAGGAGTCTCTACGTACTTGTGTTGTCATTATGCCGGAGGAAAATGTTTGTAGGATCTATTTTACTTGTTTTTCCTATTCTTCTTTATCATTTTCATTCTTCCTCTTTTGTTCTTCTTCATCCTTTTATTTCTTTTCTTGTTCATATCTCTCCTTTTGTTCTTTTTCTCTCTTAACTATTTATTCCTTCTCTTTACTTTCTTTCTCCTCTTTCTCTTTCTTTTCCTCTTCTTTTCCCTCTCTATTTTCTTCCTCATTTTTTTGGGCTACCTCTTCTTTGGCCTTCTTCTCCTTCTCTATTTTCTCTTTATATCTTTCTTTTCTTGTTATTCCTTCTCCTTTTTATTCTTTTCTTCTTTCTCATGTTTCTCTTTTTCTCTTTTCTTCTTTCTCTGGGTTTCCTTTAATTCTTTCTTTTTATGTTCTTCCATCATCCTTTATTTTTCTTTATTTTATTTCTCTTCTTTCTCCTTTTTAGTTTTTTATGCTTGTTCTTTCTCCTTCTTTTCCTTTTCCACTTTCTGTTTTCTAACTTCTTCTTGTTTCTCTCTCTATGTTTTTTCTTTTTCATTTTTTTATTTTTGGTCCCTCTCTTCTTTCTTCTTCCTTATTATTTCTTCTTTTTCTAGCTGTTTTTTTCTTGTTTTCCCTCTGTCTCTTGCCTTCTTCTAAGTGTTCCCGTGATTTTTGGTAATTTTTAGGTTCTTTTGTTTGTTTTCTTGTTGCCTCTTCCGGTTCGTTCACTTTCTTTTGTCCTTCTTTCTCAACTTTTTGTTTAATCAATAGTCCAATTAATTCTTCCACATCTTTGATCCTATGCAACTCCCGATTGGTTTGAAGTTTCTTTTGTTTTATTGCAATTTGTTCTTATGGGAGTTCAACTAGGTGGTGTGTTTGTTCCATATCTATCTAGTCATGGAATTTTTCTACTAGTTCGGTGTGAGTAAATGAATTATATCATCAGTATGAAAGCACATTTATACAAATAGTATATTATAGCTTCCGATATAGCCCTTTGGTTCTCCTTCTATAATAACGATGTATTCTTGTAGTACTTGTGAAATTCCACTTGGGAGTTAATTTTTTTATAGTAGGCATATGATTCTCTAATAAGTCTTATCTCCTCCAATGGTTCTACCTCTTCCGAACTCTAGGTTGTTTCATGTTCTTTTGAATGCATAGGTGATAAATTATCTTCTTTTACGTCTTCTAATTCTGAAAATTCTTCTTTATCTTCAAATTCTTATTCTTCTTTAATTTTTGTTGCGGCATGTTTCAACATTCCTTTTTCAAGTAAGGATTTCTATCTTTTAGTGATGGATATTTGGATAGCAAGGGATTTATTTCTTTTATATGTTTTAGATACTATTGCACCTGTTTCTAGTATTTTAGCTTGTGTGGAATTATTTTTCCTATATTCTTCAACGATTTTTTCAATAACTTCATCAAATCTAGAGAGGTTAGTTTTTTTAGGATCCATAGGGTATGCTTTCAATGCTTGGATGGATGTAGCAACTAGCTCATCTGAAGCTTCATAGGGTAATTGTGGCACTTGGTTGGTGCATGGAACTAGTGTTATGATGAAATTATAGTCAATGTCTGCAATAAACATAACCTCATCTTCATATTTTCCAACAACTTTTTCTTATATCCTAGATTTGTTAGCAACTATCTCCCTGATTCTATCTTTCCATGTAATGAGTTAGGTTATTTTGGTGACCACATCCATTGTGTTCATGTGTTCCCAAGTTTTATAAGCTATAGTTGTATCCATATTATAATCAACTAATTATGCTTTTTGAGGTAGTGTTTTTGTGAAATACATTACCAAACATAATAAAATTGACCCATAAAAAAATGTGTGTTTTCCTTCCTTTATTCTTCTTACATTTTCATGAAACTTTGTGGCTAGTAATTCTACTAGGTTATATTCAGAGTGGGCTGTAACCATATCTAATGTAATTTGTGCACTCACACCATGGGCTCCATCCTCTCTATTTGTATGATAAATTTTCAAACAAATGGCTTTGGTAGCATACCTCAAAGTGGCATTAGGAATATTGGCAATCTTGATTTCATGTTTACATGTTGTGATGCCCATCGCCCTCACTCGTATCCTTCATTGGGAATTTCTTCTTTATCAATGTAGAGAGTCCTTTGTCCCATAATCTGGTAACCCTAGCCATTACTTTCGTAGTAATTTGATATGGCTGATCTAAATAAAGCATCTGGTTGTGTAGAAAACCGAGGAGAACTTAATTTCCATGTCTGTCATAGCAAAATAGAAGATTGTTATCCATACATTAAGTTTTAGTTCCCTAATCACCTTTGTGTTATGTGTATACTAATATTGTTGGGTATCCACATTTGTAGTTAGAAACAATGATCTTCTTGGTTGAATTCAACTTGAGTAGGCATGTTTTCTACTTGATTTGCCCTAGCTTTGCCTAATTTTCTTCCTTACACTCCCTTTGATGAATTAATCGATCTCTTCCTTTAGAATTTTTATTTTTCTTATGTTCATCCAATGCCTTTTATAATATCCCATTTTCACCTATTGCATTTATTATCTTTTTAGCGAAAACGACTTTCATCCCATGACTTTCATCCCGTAGTTTCCGCATTTTTATTTTTTTCATTTTTGGCTTTTTGTTTGTTCCATGATTAATCCCTTATTGCTTTATTCTGTGGTATTCTTCATTCCTATATTTCATGATTTTCCCCATTCCTTTTTCACTGTTTCTCTCATTCCTTCTTTTTGTAGCTTGGCTTTCGGCTTCCTTTTGTAGTTTTTCTTGTTTTTTACATCACGACTTTACATTCCTTCTCTTTATTATGCATTTTTTCTATTTTCTTTATGTCATGGATTTTCTTTTTCTTTTCCTTTAGTTCTGCAGTATGCTCCTCCGTATATTATTATTTTTGTTTTCAATCTCCTTTCTAAGGGTAGAGATGCCCTTACGGGTTTTTATCCTACCCTCGATCTATTTGTCAAATTATTGGTTTTCAAATAGGCTGTGCTCTTCTTATTACACGAGTATTCTTTCTATTTGGTTTCTTCTTTCCTTCATATTTTTTAAGGGTAGAGATGCCTTGTGGGTTTTCATCCTACCCCTCGACCTACCCGCCAAATTGCTAGTTTTCAAATAGGCCGATATTTCTATTTTTTTAATTTACTTATTTATTTTTTCTCATTTTCAAGTCACATATATTTTGATTCTTTCCCATTCAAAAATCCGGGATTTCTTTCAACTATAGTGTTTGTAGTTTTACTACTCGGAAGGAAATATCTCTTTGATGACATATGTCCTAAGCCATCTTACCTTCAACTTCCATGGATGCTTATATTTTCTATCATACAAAAGTACCCGGTCTCCTATGTCAAATTTATTCCTCTTTTTATGGTGGTAATGCCATGCCTTCTCGTATTCTATTTTTATGGGTCTGGTTGTATGCGGCTATGAACCTGTTCTCATCTATTCTTTCTAACTCTATCAATATTTCATGAAGTGAGTCGTCTTAAGTCATTCTAAATGCTACTGAAATCCTTAGACTTAGGAGAACAAAATATATGGGGACTACGGTTTCTAATGCATAGACTAATAAAAATGGTTAGTATTTTGTAAACCTTTTATATGCTATGCGGTATACCCATAAAGCGACGGGTATCTTCAAATCTAATCCAAAATCTATAGAGAACAAATTTTTGTGAGCATCTTCTCCGATACCTTATTGAATGCTTCTACTGTTCTATTTTACTATGAATGGTATGGGGTGATTTTATTATGATTGATCATAAATCCATTTAATAGCTCTGAATAGTTACATTTATGAAATGCTTTCCTTGGTCGTTGGTGATACTCAATGGACACCCAAAACTTGTGATGATATTTTCATATATGAACTTAGTGGCATTATTGGTCACCAAAGTATGGTACTCAAAGCAGAAGAAGACATACAAAATGTTTGCATGGAATAATAAATAATGTTCAAAGGCATGGAAGGATAGGGGAGAACATGTGCATGAAATATAAGGTCGGAGTCGGGACTTAGCCATTTTCATGTGTATGGGCTACTTTTGGAGATAGCATGCCAAACACATAAACCAATTAAATACTTTCACGACATGCATAGGATATCTTTGAGGAGAAGCTATAAAGCGTTTTGCATGGGTGCAAGCTAAGAATATATTTTCTACTACAAGTTAACTAGAAGATGACTATTGTTAGCACACTTGCATATGTGGCTATTATTGTAAAGGTGTATGGTTATTTTAAGCATCCAACCTATTTTTGGAATTATGCAAAAGGTAAAGGGAAAGTCCCCACCCTTATAAATATGCAGTGATCTCGTGTAGTATAGTGTGTGTGTGAGAACCGAGCTACTATGAAGTTATGTTGTCAAATTTGAGGTGCGCGTAAGATATGGTATTATCTATTGTAATAAGCTTCTGTTTATTTATCATGTTTAATATAATATAGTATATTAGATGAATCAAAGTAATAATCTTGATTATAATGGCTTCTGACATGGTTGGTTTCATTATGGGTATTGTTTAAACCTGTTATTCCTTAGATCTAGATCTAAACATTCTTTGTAGAATTTTGTATTAATTATTGATCTAAATGTATTAAATCTTCATCATGATAACATCCTATAATAACCCTTAAAGAGGGGCATCATACCTTTGTGTGCTTTGGGTGAGTGCTCAATCTAGGTTGAGTGATGTGTCAACACATCGGGGCTTTTACTAGTAAATTCTAGACCGCATCATTGGTTTCATTTCGGACCTCTTTTTCAGTTGTTATCAAGATGGTTCATAATGAGGACGTATTGGTTGACCTAGAAGTGTTGAAGAGTGGATTAAAGATATGGAAGAAGAGTATGCATGAAGGTTTAGCACTGGATCTGAGTTCGACACATGCGTGCATGGGTGGAACAAAACCTTTATGATTGTTTGTATGAAATCTTCTTTGTTATCTTTCTAGTAGAACTATATGAGTGGCTGGTTGTTTATGTGTCTAAATGGAATTAGAGGTATCACACACTTGTTTGGATGCAAGAAGAATTTTAGACCCTTTATGATGTTGATCTTATTTGGAATCACACTGTTGTGGATACATGGTTTTATGGTGTTTTAAACAACTATATCTTGGAGTACTCAATTTCCACTTATTCGTGCCTAGAGGTAGCTAAATTCCACTTTTTGCAATATCCTAGAGGAACTTACTTTCAAGGTATTCCACTGGTGATCAAAATCCTGATGGTAACCATGAACTTGGAAGAAAAACATATTGCTAGCTAAACCCCACCACGTGTGGGGAAGGAGTAGGATTAGTGAAAGATGGTAGACCCAATGGCAAAAAGGTAGAGAGAGGAGAGGCGGATTAAGTATAATGAGGCATGCAAGAGGGAGATAGAGAAATAACATGATATTACATAGTGGATGGTATTGCAGAGAGAGAGATGGCTCATGAAGGATTTGCATCTCATGTAGGAAGCATGGAGCCAGAGCATCTGGATCTCCCCCATCTTGGAAAGCATGACAAGGAACCCTCCTCTGCCTCATGTGGAAGTACACCAATAGAAATGACTTGGGCCACGGTGTGCATCTGAATCTACTTTCCCTTGTGCCTTTCCCTAGTACAACAAGTAGTCAACAAACTAGTATGGGTAGTAAGAGAGAAGGAGGATTAGGCTAGGTGGTGCAAGTACAGCTATATGGGACAAATTTCTTCATTATTACTTGGAGGTACCATTTTAGGTGCATCATCTGCACAGAATGTGAGCATGTAGAATTTTGGGCTCACTTCAGGGAGTGGTACTACCTCACGTAGATGGTTGGGGATCGATTCGACTACTACTGTTGGGACACATGGAAGTACCTCTTTTGGTCCATTTCTAGCTATAGGTGGAGGATCAGGTTGTATAGGTGGCTCTAGTTACGGTGGATTAGATGGTTCGGAGGTAGAGTTAATAGAATAGGTTTTGGATGTGGTGGGAAGGGTCCGCATCAACCCCATAATATTTACATGGAAATGTCTCTTCGTCTTCCAAAGTATAGGGGCATAGAAGGATGTTGTTGAAAATGTACACATGTGTGAAATATTGTGGCACATGAAGGGGATCACAGCATCTGAGCGTAGAGCAAGCCAATTTTCCACTACATTACAAGGATGAGCACATAGTTGGTATAGGAAGTTTGACTCGATTAGAATTGCATAGAACTATGTGAAACTAAAATATGATTTCCTTAAGGAGTTTCACATCCCTGCATTCGAGTAGAAGAGCATTAGTACACTCGAGGACATTAAGAAAGGCACTACTAAAAGTGTAAGGGAGTATGATGCCCATTTCAAGACTCTGTTATCTAAAATTTCTTATGATATTCATGCTAGTTAGCATGCACAATGGTTTGTTGAAGGACTGATCACACCATTTAGAAGGGTACTATCACATAAGACATATACCGATCCACATGAAACACTTGAAGCAACTTTATACATTGAGGAAGTGGGGAGTATAGACACTACAGTTAGCCCATTCTTAGAGGCACATATTATAGCTATGGCTAAGCAACAAGAGAAACTATCAGAAAATTCGGCCCATGAGACACGTACTAGGATTTGGTGTACAGATTGTGAAGTAGAAGGGCACACCAAGGATAGTTTTCCTCGTAGGTCAATACATTCATTACTCTTGACTTGTGAGTTATGTCATTTGAACCATGATGGAAACCACTTCCCATTATTACAACATGTGATAAAAAAGAACGTATCTTTCTATTATAAGATTTGTCGGTCCATGACTCATGATACTAAACATTGCAAGCTGATTATCTAGATCCATGATGCCATAGATATTGGTGTATGATAGAGAGGAATATTAGATACTTTTAAAGGAAGGGTGAGCATCAAGATTACAACCAAGTGTGCTATGATTGAAATGAAGGGTGTTTTGAAGGATGTCATGGTAGAGGTCGATGATTTCAAGGAGGATATGGAGGTCGAGGCCATGGGTGGTGGAAGGAGTGAGTTCTCTTGTGGAATGTGTTTCACATGTAGATCTCCCGAACCACTACAAGCGTAAATTTCCTCGAGAATATTTCTTGTTCTTTTTGTGGAAAGAATCAAAACTATGAGGAATTCACAACTTATATGAGCATCTTAGTAAAAACATAAATAGGAAAACAAAGGTGCAGGGATGGTAAGGATACAACGCGTTGTGGAAAATTAGTGGATGCCAAAGTTGACACCAGAACCTGAAGTATTACCTGTGAATATTACTACACGCACTAAAGCCATGCGTGCCAAAGAGGCATTACACAATAAAAGTCCACTATTACAAAGGAGGAAGTTTTGCATGTAAGATATCCAGATCCCACACATTAGAAGGAGGTTTATCAAGAAACCATGGAAGTACTTAGGAACCTTCAGGATAAATACAGTGTTTGAAGGAGTAATCACGAAGATATGGAACAAAAGAAGGCAGTAGATAAAGTTCAGTTAGATATTGATGATCTCAAAGAAATATGCAAGATGTTGCGCTAGGAGAATATCATTCCATTACTAGGGATTTGGCTAAATGGGATACTCTGTGCACAAGCATTGAGAATGGTTAGTAGATTCTACATGCCAATCTTCCCCCTCATAGTTTGGATTATGACAAGGAGATCACTTTGAATATTATTGTGGATGGATGGATTTTGAGCAATATATTGATTGACACATGCATGGAAGTCAATGTTCTTACTTTAGATGCATGGGTACAAATGGGGAGAACTCCATTGTAGCCATCGTTCGAATGTGTTATTCATGACTAATCAAACTAAGGCCACTCCCATCGGGTTTTGAAGGATGCATTCATTACTATACATAGGATCCATGTTCACTAGGGACTTTGAGGTGTTAGCGCTCATAGAGTAGATAACTTTCCAACTTTACTTGGTGCCCTAATGGTGCCCTTGTGCTATGCAAATAATGTTGATCTCTGGTTCAATAAGGGATATATTAGTTTTGAGAACAAGGAGGAATGAGTTATTATCCCTTTAATGGATGGGAAGTCTTCACCCTATGTTGAGTTGTTGAGTGACGAAGACTTGAATAGAATCTATGTTCACATATTCGAGACCTAGAGGTACTCGAGCTATCCAAAGACCACTTGGTTTTCACGAAGCAATGCACCTACTAAAATTGGCACTTATCATGGTAATGAACGTGTTCGACACCACGTTCAGTAGTGTGAGATACTCTAGATAGAAATTAAGGAAGCTTTACCACCTTCACTATGGGTGCATAAGTTTTATTACACATTATGGGAGTGTGTACGTGCCCGATATGTGTATGTGGAACTTCATAGATAAACTAGGAATCGAAGGATTTGATTACAAGAATGAATTAGTCATTTGAATAATTTTCCACAAATCCTCCAAAGAGAAGAAGCATTAAGGATTGTAAAGTGCATAACTATGAGAGATGGCACAAAGACAGAAGATCTCATTCAGAGTTATTTGGTGAGAAAGACTCAAAAGTGTATTTTGATGAGATAGAGGAGATTATACTGTATTACTTTAGCGCTTACTTTGAGAAAGAAAAGGAAAAGCTTGTTTATCTTGTAGGTGATGAGGAAGTAGAAGATCTGGATATAGATCATTCATTAGGTATGCACGAGGTTTTGGATAGTGCGGATAAGACAATGCGTGCATACCATGAGCCTATGAAGACAAAGAAAGTAAATATTGGCATGGATGCTAAACCAAAGGAGGCCATAATAGGGGATTATTGGTCTGACTATGAAGTGGCAAAGATCATTGAGTTACTACGATATTTTCAGGACTTATTCCCAAGAGGATACCATGAGTTGCAAGGCGTGCATGAATCCTTAGGAGAGATGAGGATCAAGCTTAAGGAAGGTGTGTGCCTAGGTTAGGAAGAGACCCTACAGAATGAATCCTAACCTATGGGTAAAGGTTAAGGAAGAAATTGACAAAATGTTGAAGTTTGGCATCATCAAGCCTTTAGAGGAATCAGAAGTGGGTGAGTCCATGGTTATCAGTATCAAGAAATATGGAAGGATTAGAATTTGTGTGGATTATAGAGAGTTGAATGTTGTATGTGTCATTGATCCTTTTCCTACACCCTTCATAGAAGAAATATTAGAGGGAGTTGTAGGGCACAAGATCTATTCTTTTACATATGGATTCTCTAGGTATCATCAAGTTTGAATTACATAGGAAGATCAAGAAAAACAACTTTCACCACTGAATGGGGAAGTTTTGCATATACTGATGCCCTTTGGTTTGAAAAATGCACTGCTTGTCTTTTTCAATGCATAGTTGTTCAAGCATTCTAGGATTTTATTCATATTTTTTTGCAGGTTTACTTAGATGACTAGACAGTGTATGGACTTATTAAGGATCATTGTGAAAATTTGTGCCTAATGTTTGAACGATGTTAGCTACGCATCTCTTTGAACATAAAGAAGTGTGTGTTTGCTACACCCTTTGGAACCTTGTTAGGGCATATCATCTACAAGGAGGGTTTGTTGGTGGATCCATCTAAGGTTACAGTTATTGTGGGCCTAAGGAGCCTACTAGTCAGAGTGAGGTGTGTGGATTTTTGGGTCATACAGGATATTACAAGAAGTTTATTAAAGGATATGCTAAGATTTTCGCACCATTAGAAGAGTTACTCAAAGGAAAAGGGACATTTTATTGGGGAGAACCACAATAGCATGCATTTGAGGCACTAAAAGAGTGACTTACTACAGCACCTATTTTGTGCTTTCCCTCATGGGATCAACCATTTCATGTACATGTGGACACCTCTGCATAGCCATTTATGTAGTGTTAGCTCAACCTGGAGAAGGTATTATAGATCATCCTATCTATTTTGCTAGTAGAAATTAACTCCTGCTTAGAAAAAACTATACCACAAAAAAGTGTGAGGCCTTGTCGATGATCTATGCACTATAAATTTAGACTATATTTGTTAGCAACACACTTTTTTGATTTTACACTTATCATATGGCATTAAAATACTTGGTGAACAAGCCCATTTTATAGGGGTGCATATGCATATGGGTACTCTTATTCCAAGAATTTGATTTCACTGTTGTATTCAAGCCAGGTAAAAGGTAATTTTGTGCCTAATCACTTATCAAGGATTGAGTCAGAGGAGGACGAATAAAATTAAAGATAAAATTTCGAATTCCCAATTATATAGGTTATAATGCGTGCCTTTCAAAGTTAGCGGATATTGTTGTATTTCTACATACATGCATGGCACTAAAGGTATGAAAGCCTTGGAAAAAAACAACTTGTAATTCATGCAACACCCTTTATGTTGATCAGTGGTGATTTATACAAATTAGGTAGAGATGAAGTACTACGCAGGTGTGTATTGGAGCATGAGCACACAAATATTATGGAAGACATTCATGGTGGTATTATAGGTGGGCACTATATAGGTGACACCATTTCTCACAATTTTTACTTGCTAGATTATGGTGGGAGACCCTCTTATAAATATTGTAAGGCATATTGCAAGGCATGTGATCACTGTCAACATCTTTGGAAAACTAGGTCAAAGAGATGAAATGTCATTAAGGCCTATTACTAGTGCATATCCATTTGAGAAATGGGCTATAGACTTTATGGGTCCTATTTCACCAACCGCATGTAGAACTAGATCGTGCTACATAATTACTTGCATGGATTATCTTACAAGGTGGGTAGAAGCATCCCTACTAAGGACTATACAAGCAACTACAACAGCTAGGTTTCTATGGGAAAATATTCTTACAAGGTATGGATGTCCATTAAGTTTAACAAGTGATAGGGGTACATATTCTTAAATGATGAAATTTATTGTTTGATGAATTTATGATTGCACATCATAAGACTACACCATATCATCCTCGGAAAAATGAATTGCTTTGAGGCTTTCAACAAAAATTTTGAGCCACACATTGACAAAATATGATGTTGGAAGCAAATATTGGGATGATAAATTTTCTGCCATGTTATGGGTGTATCGAACAACATACAAGCAACTAAACAAGGCCACACCTTTTCAATTGGTGTTTGTGCATGAAGTAGTTCTTCCTATGGAATTCATGTTACCTTCTTTGTGTATTGCATGTGCTGGAGGTCTAGCTGATGAGCAAGCATTGGAAGAAAGGATTGATTGGTTGATGAAATTGGATGAGATGCGCACCATAACACGTTGGAGTCAAAAGAAAGAAAAATCTAGGCAAAAAGCATGGCATGATAGACACATCAGGGATAAGAAGCTTGAGGTTGGACAAATGGTGCTACTTTATGATTCAAAGTTTTTGTGCCATCCAAGCAAGCTTAAAGTACATTGGTTGGGACCGTATGTTATTACTCACATTCTTGAATCATGTGCACATGTCAGTTAGTAACGCTTGATGCAATATGGTTACCTAGATACTTCAATGGAAGTAGGTTGAAGCCCTACTATAAATAAGTCTTCTTGGTGTTTGTAATAAGGTAGTATTACCATTTAGAATAGGTTTCCTTTAATGCATTTCCTTTAATGTATTTCTTTCTTCGTCAATATGATTTTTCCATTTAGTTTGGTGTTTTTGTAATAAGTGCATTTGAGTCTAGAAGAAAATTATTGTTTGAAGAATTTTATGTGCAGAGAATTTCACATACCATTAGTGTGGGGTGGTTATTGATATCCAAGTACTAGACTATTGAAAATAAGTACACATGAAAGGAACAAACTGCTATGGGTGCTATTCAAGTTGGATAATTGTTAGAAAAGAGATTGCTTCTAGAAAATATGACCATAGATGGAGATGAATGAAGGAATAATATAACGTGAGGTAAGCAAAGGCCATGGAGACTACTAGTGGAAGGCGCAGTGATGAGGTACTCAGGTGCATGGAAGTGTGTTGAAGAGAATTATGTAGCCAGAAGGTAGGAGGGCGCACTAGAAGGTTATGACTAAGGGCTGAAGATGTACCATGCTGAAAAATGGAGAAAAGGGTCAATTAATGAGGATTGTTGGTAGGTGAAGGAGCAATAAATACACTAAATTTTTGAAAATCTATATAAGGACGGGATGCGAGTTCATTTTTACCATTGTAATCATGATAATTTGAAAGAGCCAAGTGTGACAAGAAAGCTGAGATGAAAAAATATTATTCAGGTGCAAAGAGTGTGAAATGAGACGTGACGAGAAAATTTGTGCGCAGAAGAAGCTTGCATCCCCATTTGTAAAGGGTTTGAGAAAAGCAAAGCATTGCAAAAAAGAGCTAGGGCATGTGATTTCAACTAGGGCACATAGATTTGAGCTAGGGTTTGGGTTTTCACATTGCAGAAGATAGAAGGTGAGCATTTGAAGTTAGAAGATTGTAAGTTACAGATGGCACCAAAGAAAGCACCTGCTCGTAGGAGCTAAGGGAAAGAAGAAATTGGAAGTAGAGGTTGAAATTACTCCTAGAGTAATTTCTCAGAAATGTAGTATTCAAAGGGTGTGATTGTGGGTCAAGAATGGGATTCCCACATCCGAGTGTAAAAATCAAAGTGATTACAACCATCGTACATCTAAAAATGAGGAGCTAGATGCATTATTGAACACAAAGACAAATAAGTGCATAGTAGAAGACATGCCAAGTGTATATGATGATGCTTTGGGAGAAGTTGTTGAAGTAGATTGGGGTTTACTAGTTATATGAGCTCCCTACTTCAGTAAATATGAACCCTTGTACCAAAGTGGTTCATGAGAAGGGTACATGAAGATTTCTTCTACTTTCCAGATGCGGAGGGTAAGGATCACAACCACATTAATTTCAAATACATATAGGGTTGAAAGGCACAAGAGTAGATTTGGATAGTGATTTAACTGATAAGACTACAATCCTAGAGATAAGGAAGGAGTAAAGGTATACCAAGGGTCCGCGCGGCATGGATATTGATAAGTTGAAGAAACACCCAGTCAGTAAAGCAACCACACACTTGGTAATAAAGTTGAATGACCAAGAAAGGTGGTCACAAGTAAATACAATGTGGCTACACATTGCAAAGAAGATGTCATAGGGAGTGACTTACAACATCTCCAAGCTATATTGCAGAGACCATATTGAAGAAGTGTGCACTGTGAGAGGAAAATATAAGCTTTAGCACTATTTTATTATCTCTTAGTGTTTATGGAATCGGGGTGCCGATGGACCACAAACAAGATATGGGAGTATCCCATGGAGAATAAGTCGCCAGGTGGAGAGATTTGATAAGTACCTATGTGAAGGATCATGAGTGGGCCATTCAAATAGAGGGCGAGAGAAGTGTATGATAGGCTCTCATGGTGTTCAAGGAGAGTGGTGCATACCCAAGGAGTTACCTTCGGTAGTAGGGAAGGCAGCGGTGCGGTTTGCATTATATCAACACTTTTGCATCATGCAATTCATGAGAGATGGTACTTGGAGCCCATGGTGTAAATTACCATATGCCTTCACAACGTGGTATTTCAAGCATTGGTCCACCGGTTTTCTAATGCATGCCATCTAAGCTTCATTGTTTTAAGGTAGATTGCGACTACCATACCCTGAGGAAGACCTATGTATACCCAAGGATGAAATATGTATGTTAAGAGGCTAATTTTAGATGTGATAAGAATGAATCCTATGAGTTTGGTGATCGGAGATAGTGGATCCGTGCTTGTGTACCTTTAGCTTAAGCCTAAGTTGGAGGGTAACAAGTATGTAGAGAATGAATTCGCACTCCCAGGACCACCAAAGGGTAAGCATACAATGGAGAATGTGCCAACTCCACAGCCTACAGAGACTATAGTGGTGGATGAAGAGGAGGATGAATGAGAAGATAGTGGTGGCCTAGAGCATAGAGGATGAAGGCAACCTACAGATAGGGTAGGAGCTGAGCATGTGACTACTCCACCCTAGGTACAAGAAGAAGGTGATGAAGACTTGGATGCAGTCCAAGGAGAGCATCATTTCAGAAGGGTATTTAGGAGAACCATAACCCAAGGTGCTACTCCACAATCAGTTCGAGATCACCACGACTCTCCCCTCAGAAGGAGACAACTGGGAGAAAAAGGAGGAAGCTGAGACTAGGTGAGGAGGCAGAGGAGTCTGCAGAAAGCATTCCCAAATCCCCTACACCACTAGAAGACATGGAAGAGCCACAAGAGGAAGAAATGAAAGATGAAGAGGTGAATAATGGAGAAGAAGGGGTAAAGGAAGGAGAAGCAGGACTAGATAATGCTCAAGAAATTAAAGATCCAGCTCCAAATCTTAATGCTCCAGTTCCTAAAGGGCCAAGAACTAGAAGAAAAACAAGTGGGAAGTATACTTGCCTGGTTATGGGCTACACCGAGGACACAAGTAAAATTGTCCATGCCTATTTTCAAAGCATGGTGACACCTAAGGAGTTATATGGATGAGATTTGATGGATGAATACATGACCACCATGTGCACACAGGAATCAATTGTCTATGGATGATATAATGTTTTGTCTCCATTTTTATGCCTTGAATTGTTCAAGAAACTCATTTTCCTTGCCCCTTTCTAAGAGAAATCCCGAGTTTTCTTGTTTTTTCCCTAAATGTTTCAAGTTTGCGGGCTCTGCCATTTTTCCCAACCATGGAGGCTCAAAATTAATCAATTTTTACTTGTATGCATTTGAAAATCCTTTTCCATGGTCGTAAAATGTTTGAAAACATGTTTCATCTATCCTTTGTTCCAAAAATTCTTCATCCGCGAAGAAAAAATCAAATTCGGGCATCTTTGGAAAATTTTGCATTTTTTTATGGTTAAAACATGGTTCATCATTTACCCATCAAATCATCCCCCTCCCTCCTAGCATACGTGGCAACTTCTATGTGTCAAAGGAGAACATAGGGGCCATCCTTTTCCCAGGCTTAAATTATAAACCTTTTTCCTTTTGGAGTAGAGGCTTATTTCAAATTAGGGGATGCGGATCGGCGGTGGAACTTGAGAATTTTTCCTTTTTGGCAAAAATAAAAATGCAAAACAAGGTAGCAGAGAAATGGAAGTTGAATTAATGACTTAGTTTGAATTTTTTCTCATTTGGAAAAGGGGACGAAGGTTGTGGGATTTTGGGGCGTTAGGAAATTTTTCCTTTTTCAAAAATGGAATGAACAGTCTTAAAAAAGCAGTGGCCCCAAAAAAAGAAGGAATTTAAGCCTCTATTTTCAAAGGTAAAGGGTGGGAAAATTTCCTTTGGACCCAGGGAGTTAAAATGTGAAATGAGTAAAATCCTCAATTTGAGAAGTGACATGTGGTAGGGAAGGTGCGAGGTGCGGGAGTGTGGGAGTGTGGAGGAAATATTACAAAATTTCCTTTGGTGAAATAAGATTAAAATATGAAAGGAGGAACACAAGCCCATATCGGTGAATCAACGATAGACACGTGTCAAGGATAGAGGAGGAGGTGCGGGTCCACGGAGGAAAATTGTGAAAATTTTTCCTTTTTCCAAAAAAGGTGGAAATGTGTATAATTGAGCCGCGATTCCAATGGGGCCCACTTTGTGCCACGTGTCAGTGCCAAATCTCAAGGGCGGAGGGGAGAGAAAATTGTCAAATTTTTACTTTTTCCAAAAGTGTTAAAATGTCAAAAAATGATCCCAAACCCATTTCCAATCACATTTTGACACGTGGAGGGCTCAGATTGAAGGGAGAAAGGAAAATCATGGCAAATTGTACATTTTGACATTTTTACCACCATTTTGGCTCCAGGAAGTGTGGAAATGCATTTTTTGCATCGTTTTTCAAAAAATTTTTTGGATTCATGTCATTTTGGCCTGCATGATTCAAATCAATCATCTTGGAGGGTAAATTTGTAGATCCAAGGCACATTTCAAAATGCTTTTGCTCTAGTTCGTGTAAAACATGAAATATCAAATCCAAATTATAGAGCAAAGTTGCAGAATGGAAATTTGAAGGGGAAAAGGATGAAATGATGGAAGAGGAAGATGTTGCGGGTGCCAAAAGAAGAATACATGCTCCCATGACAAGAAATGATGAAAATTTGTAATAATTTTCTTTTTTGCATGCCTGACATCTCCTCCTCTGCAAAATTGGTTAAATGTCACTTTTAGAAAGTCATGAGTGAATTTGTAACAAACTAAGATGCCATAGGATATTATTTTCTTGGGAAAGAAGGATCAATTGTAATGGAATGCTATATATTGCATGAATTTGTCATGCAAAGGGTTGGAAGAGTTTAAAAAAGAAGCCTGGGAAACTAAAAATTTCACGGGAAAATCTGGGAAGAAGCCCATTCTCTAAGAAACCACCTGAGAACCATTTCTAATTCCTTTTTGCATCAGATTTGTATCATGTTGAGTTGGTTTCAGTTGTAAATCCATCAACAAGCTCTGAGATTGTTCTTGAAACATTCCCCTACTGATAAATTTGATCATTTTTGGATTATTTTGTGTTGTCTCTTGGAAAAATTTGCATACACTTATGTTTCAGAATGTTTTCAATTTGTGTTTCTTGCTCCTATTGCAATCTGGTGTTTGGAGTTTCTTTTGATCATACAATGGTCTCATTTCTTGTGATAGTTTAGTGGCATTTGCAATCTCACATTCAGAAGAGCTTTCATCTGATAAAGAGATAAACAAATTTAAAATCACTTTACCTTCCTTGACTTTAGAGATTGTCTGTAAACCTTTGGGTGCACCTTAGGTCATGATTAAATAGAAATTTCTAGATACTTTGTTGGTTCATCTACTTCAAGATTTTGTTGTAGGTTGTCAAATATTGTGTGGAAGAGTGCAAATCTTGGGCATCCATTTGGTGCACATATCCTAGTTGAAGGAATACATTAACCTCTTTGAAGCATTCTATTTGTTTAGGTCTTACAAGTTTTTGCAAAGGTCCTCAAAGAATTTGGAAAATTCTGGTTAGTCTTGTCTAAAATATCCCACCCAAAATTCATTCAAACAAACTAATCCTACCCATACTACCCCTGCATTGTATTGTGTGTCAACAAAAGAATACAATCCATTTACAAAATGCACAAAGAAAATCAGGATCATACCATGTCTCTAGTAGCCTCAGCCTTGTCTTGAAAGCATTTCCATCATTTAGTAGTGACAACTCTGTTGAGTTTGAATAATGGGAAATTGATCATGTTTTCTCAAGGCCATCTCCATACAACCTACACATTACAAGGATATTTTCACCTCCTTCACAAAATAGAGGCTACAATATAGGTTCTCTTACCTTGGTTGAAAGGCACAACCTAAAATAGTTAGGACAAGATCAAGTCCTATTTGAGTGCTATCCATCTCTCCACAAATATGAGTGCTAGTTAGATCACATCCCCAGGCTACAAAATGACATACATCATGATCTATCTACCTTCAAGCTTCATGCCATATCTTTGATGCTGCTCAAAATGAAAAGGAGAACAAATTTGGGTACCAACACCAAGTGGCACCATTGTTAGGGGACATTCTTAGTTCAATCTGATCCATGTGCATACATATTTGAGATATTTGAATGCATATCAAACCCTGGTAATGTCTCTTACAAATTTTGTTACATGCAAATATATTGTTAAAGCATCATTTTATACTCAGATTTGTAAGGATTAAGTGAAGATATAAGTTCTTCCTGTAAATTTTATCAGTTTCCAGCAGTAGTTGCACTTCATTTGCATTTGTGGTTGATAGATTCAAGAAAAGGAAGGTCTGATCTATAAAGTTTGGCAAGATTTTCAGTGTTGATAGGTATTTGACAGAGTATTTTAGTGCATTTGCACAACTAGGGTGAAAGTCCTTAGTGGTGACTCCATGTTGATTTGATCTTGATAAATACCAGTGTCTTAGCTTTCTGTCATTTATTTTTGTGTTGCTAATCTCTACAAAAATTGGAAGGAAGAAGATCTCTCTTCAGGAGGGACCCAAGTAGAAAGTTATTTCAAGAATTGGGAAAGACAATTTTAGAGGAAAGAAAAGTTTGGAAGGTTGTTGAAGGTCAGACATCAGGAAAAGGTATATCCATTGGTGAGAGAGATCAGCCTTTAGTAGAGGATTATCACTCTTCTTCCAGTGATTCTGATTCAAGCAATATTTTCACAAATTTGTTTACTTCAACTAGTGAAGGTCCTTCTTTGTACCTGGTAAGTTCTCTTCTCAATCTACACCTATGTGCTTTCAATTCAAATAAAAATTTCCAAGAAAATCAGCACCTAGAGAGCACCAGTTTTGTGAATCACATTCTTGTGCCCCAAAGACCTCTCACTCCTCATCATTTTGTTTCTCCTCCAAGATCACCACCTCAAAACAATATGGCTCAGCCTAGACCTCCATTTTTGTTAACACCTTTGGTCCTATAGACTTTAGAGGAATGGCTGGTTATCCTAATGTTGTCCCTCAAGATGTCAGAAATAGATTGCCAAAGTTCCAAGGTAACAATGCAATAACTGGTGATCAACACCTAAAACTTTTTGTTAACATGATGGAGGACTTTGAGATTGAGCATGAAGATGTGTATATTAAATTGTTCATTCATACACTAGAAGAGGATGCAAGGATTGGTACAAGGCTCTTCCTAATAATTCAATTGATTCTTGGAATGAGATGAAGAATGCATATAGGTTGCAATATGGTGATAGGACTGATCCTAGATTTCTCTTGTCTGAATTTGAAAATATCAAGAAGAACCCCAATGAATCAGTTCATGACTTTAATACAAGATTTAACAAGACATTGAGGAGACTACCTATTAATCTGAGGCCTTGTGATGAGTCTTGTTTAATCAAATATGCAGATGCATTTGACAAGAAAGTAGCCTATTACCTAAGAGACAAGAACCCTACCAATTTAAGGTAGGCCTTTACCATGGCACTGCAGATTGAAAATAACATTAAGGCTGTTGGGAAACCTCTCAAGAGGGATGGTGTAAAGTTGATAAACCCTAAAAAACCTCAAGCTAGAAAGGGTATTGATTTGGAGGAGGTTGTGAAAACTTTGGCAGGGGTTCTGTCAAAGAAATCTCATACAAGTTAGCCCAGGTAGAGAAGGGAATTGGGTAGACTTCACAAGGTCAAAAAAGAGCACAAAACCATGACAGATTTTCCAATCATCCTAGGGGTGATCAAAGATCTGATGATAGAGGGAAAGGACCCATGGGGTCTATAAATAGACATCCTCAAGCACGTGAAGGAAGAGTGTTACCTGATCCCCTAACTACTAGGGTTGCTGCTGTTGAGGAAGTTGTTGATATTGATTGGTGTGATAGGTGTTTTCTACCCCATCCTCCATGTGAAGTGGACCAACAAGATGGTGAAGCTAATAATGAAGATGGAACTGATGATGATATCTACATGGTGGGTTGTTCTTCAAGCTCACAAGAAGGAGCAACATCAACTAAGGTAATAAGTGCAAGGACAAACTACAACCTTTTGGGATTGCATCAAATGGTACAAGTCTTTCTTCCCCTCATACTCTTGAAGTTGATGTAGTGCAAGCTTTTGAAATTCCTAACAATGACTTTGAATACTTAAGAGCTTTGATGATTAAGAAGTATGATGGTGGTATCCCTTCGGAGGAAGATAGACAATTGTTGATGAATGTTGTTGTAGCTCAAGAGAAAGACTATAACACTAGGAGAAAAGTTGTTAAGGGAGCTGGGCCTCAAGCCAAACCTAAAACACCCTTGCTCACAAGCATTCCCAAAGAAGCTTCTAGAAGAGAAACACCTGCCAAAATCTCTGTTGTCCCAAGCAAAAATTACAGTCCTCCTCATGCCCAAGCTGCCAAGAATCCCATGCCATCTAATGAATCTTCTTGTCTCCCTTCCAATGCTGCTTTGCCAAAGAGTGTTCCCTATGACATAGCCCAAGTATTGAGCCAAATCAAAGTGAGTGTTCCAATCATTGAGTTGCTTAGGATTCCTGAGCACAAGAAGAGAGCATTTGAGTACTTGGGATTGAAAGAGGAGAAGAGTACCCCAAGCAGAAATGTAAACATTGTTGAAACTCCTCCTCAAATCATTGCAGACCTTGAAACACCACCAACATTAGAGGATCTTGGAGAAACACCTGAGGTATACTTGGGGACATCCTTGGTTGATTCCCAATTGAATGTTGATCCATTCTTTACAACTTTGATCATAAAGGATAGACTACTTCACAATTGTATGTTTGATTCCGTGCATCATGTAATGTCATGCCTCTAGAAGTCATGAATGAGTTGGATATCAAAGTGACAACATCCTATGGAAAGTGTACTACCATGGACTCAAGAGAAGTGTGGTAGTTGGTTGTGTGAAGGGTTTGGTGGTGCAACTTGCATCTTATCCTAGGAGGAATTTAAAATTGGATGTTGTGATTGTTGATTGCCTACAAATGGGGTATGTTATTGTCAAGAAAGTGGGCTGCAAGTGTTGGAGGGAGTGTCCAAATGGATATGTATTTTTCCACCATTCCCATTGAAGGCAAGCCTTGTCAAATTATATGGAGAAAAGAAGATGTTGCATCTAATTGAGGATCCAAACAATGCTTCTTATGAAGTATTATTTGTGATGTTGATGTTGATAATTTTATTGGGTTTGCTGATGGTAAGGAGAACAAGATGGATCAGTCAAAGTGCCTTGAATAGGTAGGTTCTCCTTGGACCTTGCTATTTGATGGAGCTTGCTCCAAATTTGGAAATGGTGCTGGTATAATTCTGATTTCTCCTAGCTTGGAAGAGTTTGTTTTTTCCTTCAAGCTTAATTTTGAATGTACTAACAACATTGCTGAGTATGAAGCCTTGTTGTTGGGTCTAAGAATTGCATGGAAGTATGGTGTCAAGGACATCATTGCAAAAGGATATTTAGAGCTAGTTGTCAAACAAATAAGAAAATTGTATGCTACAAAAAATCAGCGGATGAAATAGTACAAACATGTAGTTTGGGATCTAATTGAGATGTTTGATTCCTTCAACATTGTGCATCATGATAGAAGTTTCAATGTTGCTGCTAACAATTTGGTAGTGTTGGGGTCAAGATTTGGAAATTGCACCATTTCACCTTATTGTGAGTACAATATTGAAGTGTTAACTAGGCCAGTTGTCCCTGAAAACATCAAGCATTGGCAAGTGTTTAATGATGATGCTCAAGTGCAAAGGTTCTTACAAAATCAAGGTGAGTTTGTAGATCAGAATATTGATTGGGAACCAATGGTGTGTGTGACTGAAGGAAGAGAGACTTTGTTTGGAAAGGATATTATCCAATTGAAAACTAACACCATTCCTAGAGGTCTTGTTGCACTTGAGTCAAATTTTAACAATGTTGATTACATCATCAATAGAAACATGTCTACCTCAAGGGATGTGGAAGAGCATAACTTGGGCACTAATGATAAACCAAGAAAATTTGGTTGGGCAGAAATCTAAACAAAGAAGAAAAATAGTCCTATGTTCAACTATTGAAGAAATATCAGGATTGTCTTGCTTGGTCTTATTCAGAGCTAAAAGCATACAGAGAGGACTTGTTTCAGCATGAGATTCCTCTTGAAACAAATGCCAAGCCCTTCAGACAAAAGAAGAGGCCAATTAATCCACTCCTCTCCATGAAAATGCAAGATGAATTGAAGAAACTAAAGGAGGGAGGGATCATTCAGCCCACAAGGTATTCATCTTGGGTTGCAAACCTTGTGCCAGTCAAAAAGAAAAATGGAGATATCAGACTTTGTGTAGACTTCAAAAATCTGAATAGAGCTTCATTGAAGGACAATTATCCTTTTCCAAACATGGAAAACATGTTATAGTTAGTGACTGGATCTGAATTGTTGTCCACCTTGGATGGTTTCTCTGCTACAATCAAGTTGTTGTCAAGGAGTCAGAAAGATTTAAAACTACCTTTACCACTCCTTGGGGAACATATGTTTATGTAAGAATGCCTTTTGGTCTCATGAATGTTGGGGCTACCTTCCAAAGAGCAATGGATGTTGCTTTTTCTGGTTACATAAATGACTTCATTGCAGTTTATCAGGATGATGTGACTGTGTTTTCAAGGAGCAGAAAAGATCACTTGCAACACTTGGAAAGAATGTTGATCAGATGTAGAGAATATGGAATTTCTCTCAATCCAAAGAAGTGTCATTTTGGGGTGCAAAAGGCCAAGCTGCTTGGTCATATTGTTTCAAAGGTTGGTGTCATGATTGACCCTGAGAGGGTAGAAGTAATCAACAAGGTTCCAATTCCAAGAACAAAGAAGGGCATCCAATCCTTCTTTGGGAAGATCAATTTCATTAGAAGGTTTGTGTCAAATTTTGCTGAGTTGACTCTTCCTATTACATGCATGTTAAAGAAAGACCAAGTTATCAAGTGGGAGGAGGCTGCTTATTCAGATTTTGAAGGAATCAAAGAAGCATTAAACATGCACCTATCTTGGCAGCTCCAATTACAAGAAGCCTTTCCAAATCTTCTCCTTTGCTTTTGAAAATACCATTGCATCTGTTTTGCTCCAAAAGGATGAAGATGGGGCTGAGAGGCCTATTGCCTTCTTTAGCAAGGCTTTACAAGCTGACTGAGTTAAAGTACACAATCATGGAAAAACAAGCATTTTCCTTGGTGAAAGCAACAAAGGTTTTCAGGCCTTATATCTTAAGTTCAAAAGTTGTTTCTTATGTTCCCCACACCATGGTAAAAGACATCTTATCAGAGATGGATATCTCAAGAAAAAGATGTAGATGGGTGAAAAACTATAGGAGTATGACATGGACATCCAAACCAAAAGTTGGTAAGAGGTTTGGGTCTTGCTAAGCTCATGGCTGAGAGAAACCTACAGACAATTGAAGTGAATGAAGTAGAGGAAGAAAGGGCAGATGTTCTTGAGAAATTGGTAAGTTCTGAGTGGTACAAGGATGTAATATTTTACCTCAGACACCTATGCTGCCTTGATCATTTAAATAAAAATCAGAAAAGAGCCCTCAAGCTGGCTTCTCAAAAATACATCATCACTGACTTTGGGCTGGCTTGGAAGAACCCTGAAGGTGTCCTCTTGAAATGTATAACTGAAGATGAAGCTCCCAAAATAGTTGTTGATTTCCATGGGGGAGTTTGTGGAGGACACTTTGCTGGAAGGGTTACAACACACAAAATTTTGAGAGCTGGTTATTGGTGGCCTACTCTTTTCAAAGATGCAACCTTACTTGGTTATAAAATGTGAAAGCTGCCAGCATTTCTCTAGAAGAATGAAAGCTTTAGGCTCCCTTCCTTTGCAGCCTATATCAATTGAAGCTCCTTTCAAACAATGGGGAATGGACTTCATTGGTGAGATTTCAGACCCTTCTAGTGCTGGACATAAGTGGATCCTTGTAGCCACAGATTACTTCACCAAGTGGGTAGAAGCAATCCCCACCAAGAAAGCAACACACCAAGTTGTTATGGACTTCTTGTTGAATCATATCATATGCAGATTTGGTGTGCCAGTCAAGATTGTTGCTGATAATGCCATGTGTTTCAGCTAAGCCCTTGATGGAAATGTGCAAGGAGTATGGAACCAATCTGACTTATGCTTCAAACTATAACCCTCAAGGGAATGGACAAGCTGAGTCCAACAATAAGAACTTGTTGAAGATCATTAGGAGAACCTTGGAGTTAAACAAGAGAAAATGGGGTGAACAACTGAAATTTGTAGTTTGGGCTGATAGAATCACTACCAAAAGAGCTACTGGTAAGAGCCCATTTGAGTTGGTGTATGGAACTCAAGCTCTCTGCTTCCCTTACATCTGTAATTATCTTCATTTCAGTTTGTTCAACAACTTGAAGATCAAGAGGTCAGTCCATATGAAGAAAGGATTAATCAGATTGTTGAGCTGGATGAAGAAAGAAGAGCATCCCACCAAAGGCATGTCAGATTTAGAGAGAAGTTGAAGAGGTTGTTTGACAAGAAGGTCACTCCTAGGGCCTTTCAATATTGGAGATCTGGTTTTGTTGTGGGATAGTAGAAATGAAGATAAGGGAAAACATGGTAAATTTGATGCATTATGGATGGGCCCTTACTCCATTGATATCAGAATTGGTGAAAATACCTTTTTTCTCAAGGACTTAGATGGGAATTACTTGAACTACCTATGTTAATGGTAGGCATCTGAAGCATTTCTTGGATTAATCCCCAAATTTGAGGTATGCACCACTTGTACAGTGTATAGTGTTTGGCTTTTGCTTTGTTTTGGTGTTTTGTTGGTTCATGGTTTGCTTTGGTGTGTGGCAGACATTTTTTCAATTTCTCGCTTGTTTTTAAGTGGCTTTGACTCATGACTCCTTTGTCCAATGGATTCTTTTGGCACTTGGTCTACGTTGTTCTTGTGGCACTCACTGGGAATGCCCATCCCTGAGCAGGAGCTGATGTTTGTGCCCATTTTGACCCTCCATCATTTTGCAATGTTTTTCCCTTTGCTCTGCATGCCCTGAAACATTTTTCCTTTTGAGATGGATGATATAATGTTTTGTCTCCATTTTTATGCCTTGAATTGTTCACAAACTCATTTTCCTTGCCCCTTTCTAAGAGAAATCCCGAGTTTTTTTTTTTTTGCCCTAAATGTTTCAAGTTTGCGGCTCTGCCATTTTTCCGACCATGGAGGCTCGAAATTAATCAATTTTTACTTGTATACATTCAACAATCCTTTTCCATGGTCATAAAAGGATGGACCTACACATGTGCCAACACTAAAGGACCCAAAGAAAGAAGCAGAGAAAGCAAAGGCTTCCATGATAAGAAGGATTTCGTGTTATGAGGGACTCGCTGCAAACCTTGTAAGAAGAGTCAAGAACACGGATTAGGCACTTTGAATATTTGTGCAGCTCCCGAAGCAATCATATGAACAATGACCATTTTGGAAGACAATGAAGTCCTAAAATCCATGAAGGACAAGACATTAGGCCATGTAGAATGGTTAGTGCTAGTAAAGCAAAAGCACGAGGCCTTTACAGCAGCATAGGAACCACACAAGGAAAGGTTAGATGAGCTTGGGAAGCTTATAGCCCAAAATATAGACCTATTGGAAGAAAGAATGACTACACTGTCCAACATTTTTTTGGTCTTGCAAAATGAAAAGGATAAATTACACAAGATGAGCTGGAGTCAATTGTGGTAGATATTCTAGAAAAAGCAGAGGCCACGCTGAATGAGTGGCAGACATTAGAGTCAAAAATAAAAGAATAATATCTAGAGTTTATTCTTCCAATTGAAGCATAATATGTTGTAGAGTAAATTAATTATTGTATACATAATTTTTTTACATTCTTCTATTCCTATTCTTTAATTCATTAAACATTTGGAGACAACCATTTTTAGGCGACAATATCGTTAGTGTGGGGGTAATGTTGGTCACCAAAGTATGGTACTCATGAAAAGACATACGGAAGGTTCATGTGGAAGAACAGAGCGTGTTCAAAGGCGCGAAGGATAGGGGAGAAAATGCATGTGAAATATAAGGGTGGATTTGGGACTTATCCATTTTCACGTGTATGGGCTATTTTTGGAGATAGCATGCTGAGCACATAAACCAGTAAAGACTTGTGCGACATGCATCACCTATTTTTGAGGAGCGGTTATGAAGTGCTTTGCATGGGTACATGATAAGAATAGATTTTCTACAATCGGTTAACTAGAAGAGGCCTTTTTAGCACACTTGCATGTGTGGCTATTATTGTAAAGGTATGTGACCTAATTTTGGAAATATGAAAGCGGTGAAGGGAAAGTCCCCACCCTTATAAATATGTAGTGATCTGCGTAGTATAGTGTGTGTATGTGTGAGAACTGAGCTACTATGAAGTTATGTTGTCAATTTTGAGGTGTGCATAAGCTATGGTATTATCTATTGTAATAAGCTTCTTTGTATTTATCATGTTTAATATAATGGAGTATATTGGCTGAATCAAAGTACTAATCCTGAGTATAATTGGTTCTGGCATGGTTGGTTTCATTATGGATATTGTTTAAACTTGTTATTCTTTATATCTAGATCTGAACATGCTCTATAGAATGTTGTATTAATTATGGATCTGAATGTCTTTGTTGATCGTGAGAAAACACTTAGTTGAATTTGCACACGTAGTCCCGTGTAGAACAATAACACAAAGAGAAAAAGTGTGAAGGTATAGGAAGGTGTCACGCGCGGAGGTGTAGAGTCAGACTCTCAATGACTTAGCCGATTTTGGGGATCAGGTCTATTATTAGAGATTGGCATGTGGAGCACACAAAGTAATGCCGAGACTTGCGCGCCACTCTTCATGGAGAGTTTTGAAGGACATGTCAACTCACTCTTGCATGGGCATAAGTTAAGAATAGATCCATCATGTAACATCCTCATTTTTATACATTAGAACAAGTAAATTTTTTTTTGATAAATGCTTCCTGGTTCTAAATACATAATTTAGAACTCACAAATCAAAACAACCATTCTCATAACAGATAACCATATGCACTGTAATGACTCGGATTACTTCCGATCTATTCATTCCATGACTCAAGAATCTCACCGATCTATTCATGAGTATTAAGAGTTGGCGTTTTATTTAACACTTCACTCTTGCGGTTCTCCTCCCTAAACCGGGATTCGTAATGCTCGCCCAAGGAACCTATCTCGAATAATTGTTACCATTATTCATCGACATCTCATCCCTTAGACTAGGTGACTTAGGACAACGCAATCAGCAGCTTACAATACTTTGGCCAAAGATTTGAAACATATTTGCTTATGTCTCGTATTCCTTGACGGCATACTCGTCCAACTGGAATACGTCCTTCACCCCATTCCTATGTTATGTAGAATGTCTTATACCGAATTCTGTCGCTGACTCTCCTGTCCCAAGTTATTCACTCAGAACGGATTAGTAAGATGACAACGTTATAGGGATGCTCCCGAGGACTAGAGATACGCCGACATACCATCTTTGGGTCAACCCTAGTTAATCCAAAGGTGTGTCAAGATACCCCGACTCTCCTAGGGCAGCCTTATAACGTGACCACATTCCTAATCAGTCCCCAGTAACTTGTTCGAGTTTAAAGTGTAAATCTTAACGATCAATGCAACAGATCGTCATAAGTCACTGCGTTGTTGTATCTTCGATCCTAATCTTCTCGAAGGTACAACCTCCCGCAATGACTTGTGCCATCAACCTTTAAATCCGCCTCAATAAGATCTACTAAATTTTAAGGTGTTACATACGTTGAGTTAAAATTATACTATAAGACGCTCCCTTAAGGGTAGTCTTTCCCAATCCCTGGGTTCCTCACCTTAGAATTACCTTTCTTAGTAAAACCCGTTACACAAGAGAAGTTATTAAGACTAGAGGTCCCATCAAGGAGTTCATAGAATATACATAATTCTAAATCAACGAAGCTGGACACTAACCCTCAATCTTCACATGAGATTGCTAACCAAACCCCTTTTTTTTTGGTTTATATCAGTTCTCATAACTGAATTTATATCTTACTTGTCAGTATCGAGATATAGTGATTAAGAATCCAATTAAACGTTGTATTGACTTAGATCAAGACTTAGGAAGTAATGATTTAATCAGCTCGTTTAGCTCCTGCTCAGATTTATTTTAACCTTAGCTTCCCAAAAGACAATGATCTAAGTTCCAATTTAGCTATAAATAGATCATAATAGAACTACTAAACAATCATAAGTATTCAGTCACATATCCTTGCAAGCTTGCTTAGATATTCACAAAAGTCTCCAAGTTATACAATAATAACAATGCTCTCAAGATCATTCGAACCGAAGAAGATCAAACCATCAAGATACGAATACAAACACATAAGTAACAAATATCTCTTTTCATTCCTTTCAAGCTAATCAAATACATTTTATGCATTCAACATATTCGATACAATACTCAACAGCAAAAGAACATCTTTCTTCAAGTAGTACATTCAGAGAATCAAGTTGGATTTCATCATAAAACCAAATTAAACAATCTGAACATCATATCAGATCTGCGTGCCTTTACCACTTATGGCAATCATCTGCAAAAATTGTCAACATGGGTCAGTTCGGTGAACTGAGCATGATAAGCACTAAATCTTAAAACAATTGCAATCCACCAATTGTTTTCATTAAACAACCTGTTTAAATGAAATTAATTCACCAAACATGTAAACATATTTCAGACTATGCTCTTTTGTAATTCAAACATGACTATAATGCGTAACTCGTATTATAGTTACTAAATAGTCCTAGATACTTTTCATATATTTCTTCATAAATGTTAGTGACCAAGAAGAACAAATGCATCTAAAACAACTATCCATCTGAATCCCAAGGACAGCAAACATCCGACAGGCCATTATATTCAACAAAATGAATATCCTAACAATTCATGAATCCATCAGTATGTTTTACAAATCCAACAATTAAATATAAATTTATCAACATATACTTTACAGCAGAAGAGAAAGAAACCGAGACATTCAGATTTCCCTTCCAATCATGCTCATGACTGTACCGTCTCCTCAAGAGTAAAGCATTCACATTATACGCATGCGACTAAGTCAGACGAGACCACAAGAAGAACCACAGCTTCGTCAAAATTTAAATATAAAAATTTCCTGTAGCTTACTAAGCAATACAGTAGCTCTCGTGACAAGCAACAGTAAGTAATCCAAACTTAACAGATTCAACAATTCCTTTTCATAACATTCAACAATATGAATATACCCATCGCCATTGTTTGACAGAGCACAGCTTCATTCAACTAGGCAAATCCCAATAAATTTTTCCTCAAGGTTTCATTTGAAGTTGAGTTACTACAACATATAACAGGGTATCAACAAAATCAAGTTGAATTCATATGACAACAATCAAGAATCCTAAAAGTAATCACAGTAAAAACTTCTACAAAAGTTACAACATAAATTACCTTTCAGTGACTCCATCGAAGTCGATATCATTTAGTATTCATAATAAAACAACAGCATTCATAACCAAGCTTGACAGAAGTTTAAAATACTAGATACATTTTAAGGACTCTCACTGAGTCAATATCGACCGTAATCACAACTGGGCTTACACAGAAGTAGCAACACCAGTTACATATCAAGGACTCCAACTGAGTCCATAACAACATTTTTCACAACTGAGATTCTTCGTAAGAGAAATCATAATATACGCTTCTAGGATTAAAAAGGAGTCTTACCCATGTAGTATTCTTCAAATAAACTTCTACAGAAGTAGAAAGATACAAGATACATATTAAATTCAAGAATTCCAACCAAAACAATAACATACCGTATTCACAACTGAACTCCTACAGAAGTAGAAACGTATGGCATTCATGACTAACTTCTACAGAAGCCGAAATACAAGATATATATATATATATATATATATATAAGGATTCCAACAGAGCCAATAATAATAAGTATTCACAACCAAAGCTTATACGTAAGGTAAACATTGGTTTCATAACAAGGACTCCAACTGAGTCCATAACAACAATATTCGCTCTAAGCTTATACAGAAGAGGAAAACATAATATACGCTTCAAGAGTTCAAAAGGAGTCGAACCCAAGTAATATTCTCAATCTAAACTCCTACAGAAGTCAAAAATACTATCTACTCAAGGATTCCAATGGAATTCAATAACATATTGTATTCACGGCTGTACTTCTTCAGAAGCCAAGACATAATTTCATTTCAAGAAGTCCAACAGCATCAATAACATATATTACTCACGACATAACTTATACAGAAGTCGAAATATCATGTACATTCAAGAATTCCAACAGTATCCTTTTCAACAAGTGAAACAAAGCAAGGTATCGACGGAAGTCTGAATCAAACAAGAAAACAATTCATGGACTCCCACAAAGCCGAACACGTATATTAGCCTTGCAAGCATTTCTATGAAATCTAACCGAAATGCAAAACACAGCAAGATAATTCAACAGTATGAAACAAAATGCACACCCATCAAGGGTTCATTTGAAAAATCGAGCCAAAGAAGAAGATACGTAAACTAATTCTTACAAAGCTACCTTAAAAACCAATCGAACCCAAAAATCATCTCGAATGAGTTGTTCTAATGAAATCATTTGAAAGAAAGAAAGATTTTTAAAAGTTAGGGCCTAACATGCCCGGTAATGTTGCTTAAAAAATCCAAAGAAGACCACCGAAAGAGCTCGAGCCTTCTCCTCTTTTTTCCACATTAGATTCAACAACAATAATTTGTTATTTCCATGCCTTATAAACTTTCCTCAGAGAAAAGAGCTAGTTATTCTCATAGTTTCCATGCAACACCAAGTAGGCAAAAGTGCGAAGAACCAAATGATCAAATCAGAGGGAAACCCGGAGCGCATGAAAACCAAATAAACAACCAGCTTTTCCATTTTACATGTCTTCCCGAGAAATCCGAGCTCAAGACCGAGTTCATTAATCGTGATTAACTCCAAAATTCCCACTCAATCTCCATTGCCACCGACCACCATAGTTGCGATGGACAAATGCAAATCAAATACCATTTCTAAATTTGGCGACTCGCCACATCGGCCTCAATGGCTGTTTGAAACCTCTGCTAATTCCCTGTCCTTCATGCTTATCTCCTTCATTTAATGCCATAGAAACTACCGCCCATGGTTTACACCCCTTCATAGGTCCCTTTCCTCCATGTTCATTAGTTAGGTTAGAAACATAGGTTAGAATTTAAGGTGATACTTAGTCTAACCTCCTTAGTGCTAGGTCACTAACCTTAGAACATTTAGTTTATAGTTTAGGCCTAGGTTAGATTAGCACTAATCTAACCCATAGGTTATTAACCTTAATAAATCCAGTTTAGGTCTAACATTTAGAATGTTCAGAATAAGAACCTACAGATATACATTCCCATAATGGATTCAATCCAGCACTGATAATAAGCTAGTAGTATAAATGTATCTGAATTTATTACCTGGCCCACGATCAAGACCTTCCTGATATTACGATATCGGGAACCAATTCATTTAACACGATCAGCCTGAGTTAGACTCCGGAATAGCTTATTCAACGCATTCGCACCTCACAAACCTACGTAAGGTCTATAATTTTTTTGTTCATCCCGAATAAACTTAAAGCATCTCTTGGATCAATGCCACTGATCCAAGGCTGAGTCTTATAGATGGATAAATCCACAATTCATTCCGAGATCAGATTAAACTCAAAGCAAAATGAAAGAAATAAAAGAGTCCAATCATATTCCGACTACCAAAGATCTTCAATTGAAAAGAAGATATAGTCCATATCAAGCATGACTTCACAACCAAAGGAACACATCCTTTTACGTAAGGAATCATATATCAACACTTGAATGCTCGTGGAGGAAGTAACAACAATTCGTGAGTGTTACACATCACTTTAGTTAACTATGAGCAATCTATAGATAGCATACTGCATGTATGGTTGTAATTGTAAGAAGGCACATGGTCATTTATTAGCATGCGACCTATTTCTCGGTAGAGTTAAGTGGTGAAGGGCTAGTTACCGACTTATATATATATATATATATATATATATATATATATATATATATGTAATGAATTACTTAGAAAATATATACACACGTATAGAGATACGGATGAAAACATATGCTTTGAAGAATGGGAAAACACGAGTACATGTGACTAGATAGTTGTAACAGATCCATGCGCGCATGCCCGTATTAATATGAAGTTTCTGTATTGTTGGTATGATGAATAGATAAAGGAAATTGGCTGATAAATAGTGTTTGATGTGTTTTATCAATGCATGTTATTATTTTCATGATGATTTACCTTTAAGCGCTTATAGATCTAGTTAAATATAATGATGAATAGATGGATTAGTTCCTAAAATATATGTTTACTACTTTATCATACCACCATTCTCGCTAATGCAACTCTTAAGACGGACCTATCATCACCAATCCGGAATTATGATAAATCTTCACCGGAACTCCTCGTGTTATGATTATTTACTAATGCACAACCTTTAGTTTGGTGGATGTAATCTGAACAAAACAACAAACATAACACAAGAATACCATCGACTATGATAAGACTAATGATGACAAATCTGAAATATCAAATTAAATTATAATATTAACATGAAATTGTTACAATCTCACCCATGAGGTACTTCAAGTGCTATTGACTTCACTTTCCTTCCACCAATACTATGGGAGAAACTTTACAATTACACCTCTTAATGACTTCTTCAACACACCTTTAAACCGATGGCTTCCTTTACACACTTCATACAATATTTCTCACTACTTCTTTCCATGCTAAATGAGGGGGTGGCTTCTCTATTTATAGAACTTCCAGCTTATCCATCTTATCTCTAAGATAGGATAAGAAATCCACTCGACGAATCATATTCCATACCTTAACTCTTATCTCGTACATGTAAGCTTATCTTTTAAGATAAGATAAACCTTATCATTTTACATGGGTTCCACATTTTTAGTCTTTTTACAAATAAAATACACAAAATATTTATGACCTCACTCCTTGTCCTTATTACCAATATAATATTTCTAATTCCTAATTATGTAGACCCTACTTCTCTAATTACCCAAACTTTGACATTTTAACATTACCGGACCACTTACGACAAATATTTACTTTTTACAACATTCATATTGTACTTTGACTATTACCGTATCCACATTATTGGGTAAGACCGTCTTGACGGCGCCGTTATCTTCTATCGACGCTACTACTAATTATACTTACCAACATCCTATTCCTAATACATACATTAATGAAATATAAATTATGGAGGAAAATTTTAGTGTCGACATCTTCCCCCTTCCTAACTTCTACTCCATCCTGGAGTAGACTATTCTCAGTGCTTGGAAAATCTTCAACTTGTCGTGGTTGACCCATTTCATAATGGGAGTGCCATCTAATTCCTCTAGTTAGTACGTACCATTTTCATGCACAACTACTATTTTCAGGGCCCCATCCATTTTGGAAGAAATTTTCTCATGTCTTCTTTTTTGTAGTCTGGGAATCATATACTAGAACCAAGTCATTCACATGAAATGGAGACAAATGGATCTTTTGATCAAAGTATTCCTTCTCGCTTCATTTTCTTCTTATGGCTTGTATCCTTTGCTTATTTCCCTCATTTCCTCTAAGCAAATGAAGATGTACCAACCTTTCTTTACTTGAATCACTTTCATCTATCCTTTCATTTTCATAACTTTCACAATGGGAATATCAAACTCAATAGGAAGAATCTGGATCAATGCCATAAAGCCAAATGAAATGGGGAGTATCCTGTTGCTTGACTTTGATGTTGCCCTATATGCCCATAATGCTACATGAATCCTTTTATCCCACTTATGTACCGCAAGGCTGCATCTTTTGCTAGAATTTGACACAACACAAAATTTGTTCGTTCCACTGTCCATTTGTGCTTGGTTTGTATGTTGTTGCCTTCACAGTGCTTAATAGAAAACTTATTGACTAGGATTCTACCACCTCATTAATGAATTGGCTTCCTTGATCTGTTACAATTTCTAATAGACAACCAAATCTGGTGACAATGCGTTCATATATGAACCTTGCCACTTCATCCATGGAAGCTATTTTCAATGGCCTAGCTTCAACCCACTTGGTTAAATAATATGTGGCAACTACAATATACTTATTTTGGCATGAGGTAGTTGGAAGTGGACTACAATATCTATTCCCCACTTTTCAAAGGGACCAAGTGGAATAATAGGGCATAATGGAGCTGATGAAGTCTTACGGTTACCATGTGTTTGACAAATATCACATGTCTTACAATAATTATAACAATCTTTAAAAAGAGTGGGCCAGTGATAACCTGCATCCAAGATCCTTCTTGTTGTAAGTTGTCCAGAGAAGTGCCCTCCACATGTACCATTGGAATTCTTCTAGTAGTTCCTTCCTTGATCACGTCCAACTACCCTCTTGTCTTGTCCATCGGTCCTATTCGAAATAATACTCCATGCGAGAATAGAATATGGATGACTGGCTTGAGTAATCTTTCTCTTAGTCTTTGCATTAGCACCATCAAATGAAACTTGAATTCATTCGAGATAATTCCAAATATCTATGTATTCACTAGGGATTGTGTCAAGGATAACAATGCTGCATCGGAAATCATCATCATCACAAGATGATCCTAAACCATCATAGGCTCGAGAGAGTGCATCTGCATTGACATGCTTCTTTCCTGGCCTATCTATAATATCAAATTCAAAATCTTGTAGCAAAATTATCCATCTTGCTATCCTCCCTAATGGGTTAGGCTTATTTACAATATATTTTAGAGCCTGATGATCATTTACATACTAGAAATTTTTTTCCTAAGCAAGTAATTTCTAAACTTCTTTACAAAAAAATGATAGCAGAGCCTCTCTTTCATTCATGAAGATAATTTACCTCAACACTGCTCATTTGTCTACTCCCAAAGTAAATTGGATGTTCATTCCCATTTTCATCCTTTTGGCTCAAAGTACTTCCTAGTGCTGCATCTGAGGCATCAGTGTACACAATGAATGGCTTGCTCCAATCTGGATTCTTCAAAACAGTGTGAAGACACCGGGGGCTTCCTTGATTTCCAAAAGCTTCATGCGCCATATTTCTGGTTCATAAGTAACATCCTTCTTCAAGAATTGGGTTAGTGGTCAGCGCAATCTTTGAGAAATTCTTGATGAACCTTCTATAGTAACCCACATGGCCTAAAAATGATCTCAACTTACTTCTATTAATAGGAAATGGTAAATCTTTGATTTTTGAAACTTTATCAGGATTAGTACCAATACCATCTCTGGATACAACATGCCCTAACAAAACACCTTTAGAACATCCAAAGACACATTTTGTAGGGTTTAGTGAGGCTTGTGCTTCATCTAACCTTTGAAATGCTGTCTCCATCTCAGTGCGTGGTCCAACTTGCTCCCATAGATGTAAAAATCATCCAGAAATACTCTAATGAAGGTCCTAATGTAGGGTTCGAACACCCTATTCATCAAACGATGGAATGTTGCTGGAGCATTACACAACCCAAAAGGCATAACTCTATAAGCGGTGCTTCCCCAAGGAGTGGTGAACATGGTCTTTAGCTGATCTTTCTCCACTCGCTATATGAACTTGGTTGTAGTCGCCGCTATATCCATCAACAAAACTATAGCAATCTGACAGTCATACTTCGTCCAAGATCTGATCTGAAAATGGAAGAGTGTAATGATCCTTCTTTGTTGCCTTATTGAGCTTCTGTAATCAACACAAATGCATAGCTTCCCATTCTTTTTATTGAGATCACAATGGAAGAAACCCATTACTCAATACACCATAGCAAATATGAATCCTACATCAAGCAACTTATCTATTTCTTCTTTTTTACGGTCTTGGAAAAATTAGGATTCATTCTATATGGCATTTACTTTATGGGCTTAGCACCATCTACTAGCTCAATAGAATGTTCTACCCAACTTACTTGATGGAGTTCCTTGTAATCAAAAGTGAATATGTGTATGTACACTGTGAAAGAGCCGGGAGGCGGGATTCATTCTCACTCTCCATCACAGCATCACCAATATTTATTTGTTGGAGACGATCATCAACTTCTTCTTCAGATAATTTTATGGGGTCATGAGTTGGTGTGACTGGAAGGATATCCATGACTGAAACATCAACCTCACTTTCTTCATCTTCAGTGTCCACTTCACTGGTACTAGAGTAATCAGAGGATGTCCAATCATCAGTTTCATCACTTGAATCCACAGTTTCGCCTTATGATGTCGAGGGATCACGTTTATCTTCACCCTCTCTCTACCACGTCCAAGTGTCATGAAACCTTCATTCCAGTAGTTTCTTGCATGAACTCTCCTTAGCCATGGTCTTCCCAATAGCATTGGGTATGCACAAAGTGATACCATTTTCATCACCCGAAAGTCTACCACACATACAACACCCATAATATCGATATTGCCACATTTGAAACTACACCTTCTGTTTAGTTTTTCCTTTATTTAATGACCTTAACATAAGTGTTGAAGGGTGATCAATTTTTAAACCCAAAATATTCATTACATACTCTGTCATTACATTAACTTGCGCAGCACCTCCATCAACTAAGAAATCATGAATTGAAATACCATTACATAATACCTCATCTTGTGAGCATAGGGATCCGCTTCTACCTCCAAAACAGGGGACCTCAACCTCCTTTCTTCGTCGAGCATTGAGTCCACTTCGCATCTCCCGCCTCTTCTCGGAAGACATAGCCAAGAGTTGTCCATATGTAATATTTATAGGACTTTTGGACAGATCTTCCAAGATGGAGTATGGTCCTTGCCCCCGTGAAATCGTAAAAATCCCGCACACCCAACTTTCTTCTCCTATGTTTCTTACTAGTTTCTCCTTTCATCTTCTTAGGATCATTTCCATCTTGATTATCTTTTTCTTTCTTTCTTTTTTTACAAACACATCTACTTCATTATTTCTGCTCTTATCTACTACATCAAAAGAATTCACATGTGCTTTTCCTTTATCATTATCTCCTTTACCAGATGTAGAAGCTCTATCTAGACAATTATACTTATAATGACCCTTTATATAACAACCATAACATACAACTTCAGAAATATTTCTTTTGACCTCTATCTCCTCCCCGAAAACTAAATTCTTTTCCTTGAAGAAGATTAATAGTTAACTGACCCATCTTTTTGAGCAGATCTTCATACTCAGTAGATGTACTAGGAGAAATATTTGTGCTCACCGGGAGTGGTTGTGGATTCTGGACCAAAGGTGCTGGTGTAGGCTCTACTTTAGCAACAATTTCTTTAGGCTCCTCTTCCATGCTTTCTTCTTGCCTTCTTACAATCTCCTTTGCTTGTTCAATGGTAGCTGGGTGGTCATACTTCACTCGTTGTCTGATCTCTGGCTTCATCCCAAGAATGAAGTGCTTACAGAGGAGATTATCCATGCCATTCATCAACCCATCCGCTAATCCTTCCTTCCGAGATCCGGGCATCGAGCTTCCTCCTTAGCTCTAGAAAGCGAGCATGATAATCCCTTATCTTCTCCTTCTCTCCTTGGGATAGCTTTGTGATCTCGATCACGAGATCTCATATTTCATTATTCACCAAATTCTTCAAGAAAAATTTCAGTTAATAAATCCCATGAATTTTCACATTATCACCTAGTGTTTCAAACCACCTAAGTGTCGAACCATCCAAAAAGGTAGAAAAAATGCAGTCCATTGTTCCCTTCTTATAAGGCCATTACAAATACAAGATTGTTTAAACTCTTGAATGAAAGAAGAAGCATCTTCATTAGATTGAGCTGAAAAACAGGAATCTTTCCCATTTTCAAAAGTAACCACCGTGAAATACCAACCCACAAGTACAATCAACAAGACTTATGTGCACAAATAATTGGAATAACTATACTAGAAAGTGACTTTACACCTTTCTACACAGAAAATAGAAATGACCACGGTAAACTATGGTAAAACTTGACTTATCATGCGGTAAAAACTCGACTTTATCATGGGTAAACACTATTCACAAGTAAAGTGAAGTTCTGCGGTAAATACTATTCACAAAAAAGTGACTTTACTTGTGATAAATACTATTCACAGCAAAATGACTTTATCATGGTAACTACTATTCATGGTAAAAATGACTTTACCATGGTAACTACTACGCATAAAAAATAAGGTTACCCTCCAATTGATTTTTGACTAAGTGGGAATATCTCTCCGTAAAATCCACCAACGAGGAATGGTCCCAAAGAACGGAACCAAAATGTCATCACCAATCCGCACTATGATAATTCTTCACCAGAACTCCTCGTGCTATGATTATTTACTAATGCACACCTTTAGTTTGGTGGATGTAATCTGGAACAAAACAACAAACATAACACAAGAATACCATCGACTATGATAAGACGGAATGATGACAAATCTGAAATATCAAATTAAATTATAATATTAACATGAAATTGTTACAATCTCACCCATGAGGTACTTCAAGTGCTATTGACTTCACTTGCCTTCCACCAATACTATGGGAGAAACTTTACAATTACACCTCTTAATGACTTCTTCAACACACCTTTAAACTGATGGCTTCCTTTACACACTTCATACAATATTTCTCACTACTTCTTTCTATGCTAAATGAGGGGGGTGGCCTCTCTATTTATAGAACTTCCAGGCTTATCCATCTTATCTCTAAGATAGGATAAGAAATCCACTCTGACGAATCATATTCCATACCTTAACTCTTATCTCATACATGTAAGCTTATCTTTTAAGATAAGATAAACCTTATCATTTTACATGGGTTCCACATTTTTAGTCTTTTTACAAATAAAATACACAAAATATTTATGACCTCACTCCTTGTCCTTATTACCAATATAATATTTATAATTCCTAATCATATAGACCCTACTTCTCTAATTACCCAAACTTTGACATTTTAACATTACCGGACCACTTACTTACAAATATTTACTTTTACAATATTCGTATTATACTTAGACTATTACCGTACTCCACATTATTGCGCACACCGTCATCGACGGCGCCGTTATCTTCTATCGATGCTACTACTAAGTATACTTACCAACATCCTATTCCTAATACATACATTAATGAAATAGAAATTATGGAGGAAAATTTTAGTGTCGACAGAACCTGGTACCTTTAAGCGTGCTTCAGTGAGTGCTCACTTAGGTGAGTGATGTGCCAACGCGACTAGGTGTTAACTAACAATTCTAGGCTGCATCATTGGTTCCATTGCTAGGACCTCTTTTTCAGTTGTTTCAGAATGGTTCACAATGAAGACATCTTGCCTAACTTCGACTTTGTGAGCGTTGAAGAATGGATTCATGATCTGGAGGAAGAATACGCACGGAGGTTTGACATTGGATCTAGATTTAGCACACGTACTTGGGTAGAGCAGAATCTGTATGACAGTTTATACAAAAGATTCTTTGCTATCTTTCCAGTAGAATTATATGAATGGTTATCGCATATGCATCTAAGCGGAATTAGAGGTATCGCACACTTGTTTGGACACAGGAGGAATTTCAAACACTATAGAATGTTAACTTAAGCTGGAATCGTGCGGTAGATACCTAGTTTCGTGGTGTCCTAAACAACTATATTTTGGAGTATTCAATTTTGACTTATTCATGCCCAGAAGTAGCGGAGTTCCAGTTTCTATGGTATCCTAGAGGGACGTATTTGCAAGGTATTCCGCTAGCAATCAAAATATTAATGGTAACGTTGAACTTAGAAGCTAAACCCATGGAAAGCTAAAAGAATCCCCACATGCGGGCACACGGGAATAGGATTGGTGAAATATGGCAAACTTAATGGTAGCATGGCGAGAGGAAGAAAGGTGACTCAAGTATGATGAGGCACGCGAGAGGAATTATGCAAGAAATAATAAATTGTAGAACATATGGTGTTGTGGAGAGATATGGCTCGTGAAGGATTTAAGGCTCATGGGGAGGAAGAAGAGAAAGAGTATTAGGAACTCCCCATCTAGGAAAGCATAACAGAGAACCCTCTTCACCCTCACATGGAAGTGCGCTAGTAGATATGACTGGGCCGTGGCACGCATCTAAGCCAAGCCGTTAAAAACCCCGAAAACTCCAATAAAATCGATACTTAGGATGGATTAGATCCATGTGTAGATGGATGAGGAAGCCGATGTAGACAAGACGGCGCACACGAGCAATTCGCACAATAGATCCGAATAACTCGCAAAACACCGATGCTTGATGCACCAAACTAAAAGACCACGTTAAAAGATATTTAAGTGGACCGCCCGAGAAGCGGTCCGAGAAGCGATAAGCTTCCTCGGCGGATGTCACCACGCTTTCAATTAAGAAAAGAAGCATACATGATAAAAGATGTAAATAAAGACTAGATTTTCTGATCGCAGTAAATAAGAATCTAAACAAAGCAGACATGTAAAGTACGTAAAACAGGAACTATGAAATAAATGCCGGATTTGTGTTACTCGTATCCTTTTACCTATCTCGCAGAGAAATCGGCGATCGATCGGGTAGAATCGGCGCGATCGAGATCGGTCGGGCGCCGATTGAGAGAGGGTCGGCGCCGATCGGATAAGATCGGGCGCGATCGGAGACAAATCAATCAATCAGGACTCATGCGACAAGATTCGGAATCGGAAGGTGAATGTGGTCTCCGATGTGCCGGTTGGCGAGATACTCGAACAGAGTCACCAGATGATGATGGTCGTGACAGGACAGAGTAACGGTTCTCTCGGGATTGATTCGACAGATCTATCCTAATCCGAGACAATCGATGCTAAAAAGATCTCTTTCTCACACCCCGTATCTCTCTCGCTCTCTCGCTCGTGCGTAAGTGCTCTCTTTTTCGCCTGCTCATTTTTTTCGCCGCTCGTGATCTCTTTTCGTCCTCTTCGGTCCTTCTGGAACCGAGTTCTGACTTGCTTTTATAATCGGCGCCGCTTCCTAGAAAATCGGCGCCACCATATGGGTCGGCGCCGATCGCGAAAAGACTCCCGAGGTGGCCAAAAATGATCGAAAAGATAAGACTTATCCCGACTACGGAAAATATCCCGCTTAGGGAAGATTAAAGATAGATGTGATACATGGATAGAATAAATTTGGGGTGGATAAGTGATTAAGATGATGGAAGAAGCGTAATTAAATATTTAATATTTAATCACTCATGGGTAAGATGTGATGGGATGAATTAAATTTGGAATAAGTGATTAAATCACAAATTGGATAATATCCCAAGGGGATAGTTGGTGACGTAAACGTGCCCCAGGTTACCTAAGCAAGTAAACGGATGAGAGGGACACTAAATTGGGTAACCAATTTTAAGTGTCTACATTTTGCCCTTTTTTGTCAAAGTAACTCATGATAAGCAAGGTTATGAGACAAAAACAAGGAGATGGAAGAAGAGAAGAATTTGTGGTGATGTGATCCCCTCAAACTAGGGATGGGATGGATGATAGAACATGTACGATCCCGAGTTTGAAAAAGGTAGATGAAAACGCAGATGCCCCAAATGGATGTCCGAGTAGATCCGATCATCGATGACGATAAAAATAAACAAAAAGGCAAAGAACCTAAGGAACTCACATCGTAGGGAAAACTAGCCGGTCTCCTCATGAGACGACGTTAGTGCCTACTGCACACTCCATGAGGTAAGGAGAACTGCAAAAATAGTCAAGATCTAAAGAGAGACACATCGGGTAGGGACAACTAGACGGTCCATAAATCGACGACGTTAGTGCCTACACACACCGCGCTTAACTCTAAGTCACCAAAAGTACAAGTGTCCCACGCAAAGGGAACAAACCCGAAATAGACAATGATATCGAAAAGATGCGCTAAAAGGCAAAATTCAGCACACCACAATGATCGATAGATAAGTAAGCCAAGCATCAACACTATGGCAAAGACATGAAAATCGGCATGCGACCAAACTAATCGGCGCCACCAAAACAAGCGGCGTCGACCCAAAAAATCGGCGCCGACCAATCCAGACACATATAAATATGCGAACGGAAAACGTAAACGATTTATTCGCAACGTGACGATTGATTCAGAGAAAGCCAGATTTGTGATTTGAGCATCATGGAAGCCTCTGGGAGCGGACAGAAGCGCAGGAGGACACGACCTGGGGTAAGTGATCATTTTCGAACCCACTTTTCTTAATTTATTTATTTTTTTTTTTTTTTGATTTTTTGTGCATGGGAGGCCAGGGTCTGGTTTACATCCGGCCAGGCAGTCGGCGCCGATTGGTTTAATCGGCGTCGATTTGTTTTTGGATCGGCGTCGATTAGTATTAAACGGCGCCGACTGAAATGAACGACGCCGATTTTACCAAATCGGCGCCGATTGAAAGATATTCTTTTTTTTTTTTTTTTTTTTTTTTGGAAGATGAGATTTGGGGAAATAAGAGACTAATTATGTTTTTGATGTCGTGGATGCAGGCACGAGAGGCTCTTCATATGAGGGATGCCATCCCTGAGCTATTGGAGACGATCCTTCCTGATGTGACAGATGCAGACCGGCAAAGATTTAGAGCTAGCCGGCTCGGGGTTTCGTGATATTATGACGAGTGCCACGAGATGTGGAGCTCATGCGGCATTAGTGCGACGGTGGGACAGCCACACGTGCACATTTTGGTTCAGACGGTGAGATGACGATCACCCATGAGGATGTATTCAGATCCTCGACACCGACATCGGGGACCCGATCGAGATCACACTCTCGAGAGCAGCAGCAGAGGGCCCCGTGCGATTATACGTAGATAGAGCAGATGACTCGGAGATAGTATCTGGGGCAATGAGGATAGCCTCACAAGACAGCAGATAGCCCTGAGCAAAGTGATATAGCCTTGATTCGATGGCTATCTCCTATTTTGCCCCGCTGCACTCAGGGAGGTGGGTGGAGATTCCCATCACACGCTAGATCAAGGCTGCCATGACATCTTGCAAAGCATGCATGTGTTTTTGCCTTTGCCGATGCCCTGATAGCTCAGGTATATTATGAGCTATGGATGTACACCACTGGTCGGAGGACAGGGATCGATGTCAGCTTTGTGCTTCATTGCTGGGCATATGAGCACATAGCAGTTGATCGTGCCATCCGGCTTCCTCGATGCCAAAGCAGCAGGGGGGGGTGTGATTATGGATTTCGGAGATGGCGGGCTGACATGGCCGCAGGAGATACAGGTAGATCAGCCGAGTGGTACTCTGAGCATTTCAGGACGCTTACACCAGATCAGGTCATCTGGAGGCCATATCGGCATTCCCGACATGGGCTGGTCAGGACGCCCACTTGGCAGCATTGAGACGAGTCGGGTGGTCAGGGGGCCGTAGGCCGATATGTGGGAGCGAGTCCCGCTTTATGCGGATATCGAGACAGCTTGGCCTAGTACAGATAAAGACTGCCACCTACACGCCGTATAAAGTGGATAAATAGGAGACGGATTTGCCGATTTTGATCCCTACACCCATCGAGAGAGGCCCCACCCTCCACAGCATGCAAAGTGATGATGACGCTGGGGTGGATGAGGGCTACGCAAAGATGGTACGACACGTAGCTTCCACGACATCTCCCGCCTCTCTATAGATGCCGATGAGGAGGACATAGTGCTACGCCGGACAGATTAGAGGGAGAGCATGCCACCCTCACACGCATACACACTCGTAGCTCGAGGAGATCAGGCTTTGACGGAGGAGAGGGATGCCCCGATCAGGAGAGAGACACCGCCGCCAGAGCGAGATACAAATCCAGCAGAGGGACCGCTACTTTCGCACAGGAGGCCCTCAGGGCAAGTACGAGAGACCGGTGCCACATCGTAGTCCGGCACAGGGCACGACCTCCTGGGGGGCACCACCAAGCAGCACAAGAGCCCAAAAGAAGACCAAAGAAAGATCGCACGAGCACCGGCACCGTGAGCCCGAGCACGTACTCGCCTCTCTCGCCGAGGTGAGATATTACGAGGATGCCCTAGCCGCAAAAGATGCCCCGATGTGCCTCGACGGGGCGAGGAGGAGAGCAGCGACGCCACGGCGAGTGGAGCCTCAAAGTGAGGGAGCACCGGGAGAGATCGAGGTGGGCCGAGACCTCCAGCAGCAGGCGCATCGAGCTCGATAGGCGGCGGCCAGGAGAGACAGCCAGGTGCAGAGGAGGGTGGAGGAGATAGTGTCCTCCACGCTTGGATTTTACCATATAGAGATTTGATAGATTTTGTATTCAGATAGTGATGTAGCCTCGATCGAAGGCATCAGATAGATGGCTTGATCAAAGCCACCCATTTTTGTACAGACACACATGTATATAGATTTATCATGTTATTTGTCATATACTTGTACTTATGCTTTTTAGTTTTGATATACATGGGTAGATGGATATAGATAGAGGATAAAATAGATGTGATTGGATAGATATAGACTGATAGATGATAAAAATAGATGTGATTAGATAGATTGAAATGTGGATAAAATAGATGTGATCGATAGATATAGACCGATAGATGATAGATGTGATGTGGATAGAACTTTGATAGATGGATATGATGTAACTCGATGTACATGTGTTTAAATATTTTGATTAGAAATATTTTAGATATAGATAGATGTAATGTACCTTGATGTGTTTTTGATGTATGATAAATGTGTTTGAATCAATTGTAATGAGAAATGAATACGATAGATGTTTGATAGATAAGATGAACTTAGATAAGATAAATTTTGATCAATTAACATGTGAAATGCCAATTTAACAGATGCAAGACAAAGAAATGGAGAATACTCCTCGCAAGAGCCAAAGATGAAAGCGAAACAACCGTGACTTAGAAGAGAAGATACTCTGAGAAGAAGAAAATGATAAGTTGGACTTCCAACCGACCATAGATAAAATCTAGAAAGGAAACCAAAAGACCAAGCATATAAGGCCCTATATAAGATTAAAATAAATCGACACTAACTAGTCGCAAAACCGCATCTAGGATAGAAATGGAAAGAAAAGTAAGTATCTTGTCGGAGTTTACAAGGGACAGATACATGTCCATGATAGGAAAATAGGATTCTCCATATGATCGACAAAAAGGTCCTAAATCTCACTTCATGATTTTGACAGAAAAGCAAACTGATCAATGCGGGAAGTTTGCTTGATATGGAAAGACCGATCGATGCGAAGTCTTTCAAAGATGCTAAAAAGTGTATAAACTAACCGGAAGGCTGATTGATGACAAGAAGCCTTGAGTATTTCTTTTTTTTCGAGAAACAAATTTCAAGGGAGCGGTTCCTGTATTTTGAATTTTAATGATAGCCATCCTTCGAGGGTATGGTCTATGTTCTTTTTGATTCACTTAATAATATATATGGATAGCTGTCCTTCAAGGGATCAGTCTATCTTTTGGATAGCATCTTCTTTTTTTTTTTTTTTTTTTTTTTGAAACTTTTTGGAAGAAGCTGAGTTTAGACCTAGATAGATCAGATGAAGGGGAGGAGAACATAGAAGAACATGTACTCATGCCCCGAGCAGATCCGATTAAGATAAGTACTTGGGACAGATGAAGTGGTGATTAAGGTATTCCTACCATGAGGAGGAACATATCCAAAAGAAACGTGCAATGAGTAGAGCCGCGATACTCATATTTAAGGTAAACGAGGCAATAGGCGGAGAGCCACACAATTTCAAATCACCACGAAAGTAGATGACTGGTTATTAGGACGGATGAAAGATCTGAGTTGCGACTAGATTTGTGTAAGATAGATTTTAACAATAGAAGGGCCGTAAATGCAAAGCATTAAGAGGTTCCGCTTCAGGTACACCATCCATAGAAGATAAACGATAAGCCCCAGACCCATATTTATGAGTGATAATGTAGGGGCCCATCCAAATTGGGAGCAAACTTACCACGTTGACTTTTTTCGAGTGTAGTGACATTTTGATTTTCCTTAAGAACAAGGTCACCAATTTTGAAGTCACTTGTCAAAGTGCTTGTCAGAAGCACGTTTGACACGCTCAAGATAGACTTGATGATGCTCAAGAGCGCTAAGACGCCGCTCATCTAATAATTCAAGTCAGTGCTAGACGATTTTGACGATAATCCTCATCGAGACAAATTCTCCGAGAGAAACACTGAGAGATGGGATTTGGACTTCCAAAGGAAGGACAAATTTCTGCACTCCATGTACGAGAGAGAAGGGAGTAGCACCAAGTGGGGAGTACGAATGCTAGTCCGATAAGCCCAGAGAGCGAAAGGGATATGTAAATGCCAATCCCTACCAAATGACTAGTTACCTTGAGGATATTACGCAAAGTTTTATTGAAGCTTCGCCCCACCATTAGCTTGAGGATAGTATGGAGAAGAAAACTCGAGCTTGATATTGAAAGCGCTGCAGAGATTTTGCAAATCGGCGTTCTTAAGGACTTACCATTATCCGTGATTAGCTTGTGTGGAACGCCAAAGCGACAAATGATGTGTTGATAGACGAAATCAACTATGGGTTTAGCCTTTGTTGAAGAAAGAGGGATAGCTTCTACCCACTTAGTAAAGTACTCAAAGGGCAAGTAATGATAGAATGATGACGCTTGTGAAGAACGGGATTGATGAGACCAATAAGATCAAGACCCCATCATGAAAAAGGCCACAAATCCGCCGCAGTCGCAAAGCCCGACTAGGATGTGCGTGAGATTGGAATGTTGCCGACACTTGACGCACTTCTTAGTGTATTCACAACAATCTCGATTAAGAGAAGGCCAATAATATCCCAAACGTAAGATGCGCTTGCTTACACAGCTTAAGCCACTAAAATGTCCACCACAGATACCGTCATGGACCTCCCGAATAGCTTTAGATGATTCATGGGTTTTGAGGCATCGAAGCAAAATACCATCAAAGCCGCTTTGTAGAGAATCCCGCCTAGATAGTATAGCGGTTGGCAAGCGCTTGGACAAAAGATCTTCTACCATCGGAAGTCGATCTGGAGGAAGCACCGAATGAGATAGATAATCAACTATCTCGCTGATACCACTCATCCCGAGTATGGGTCAGACAAAGATTGATCGACGTTAGTTGCCCAAGATGAGATGGTTGATCTAATCGCTCAGACACCCACATAAAGACGCGAGTCTTCGTAAAAGGCGGATAAGTGAGGCTAATGAGGCCATGGTATCCGCGAATCGATTTGCAGTTAGCGAGGAATGGCTTCGATGGTGAATTTATCGAAAGATCGAGTCGAGCAAGAACGATGTCACGATATTTTTGAAGGATATCATTCTTGCATCGATAGACACCCGTGACTTGATTAACGATGAGTTCGTAATCACCAAAGATGTCAATATGACGAGCGCCGAGATTAATGGCATTTCAAGACCTAAGACAAGAGCTTCATACTCACCACATTATCGTGCACTCAAAGTTCAATTTGTGTGCAATCGGGATAGGCGTACCCAAGGAGGAATCATCACGAAACCCGCACCTCCCCTTGTCACCGGCATTTGATCCATCAAAGAAGAGCTTTACTTTAAATGGAGATAGACCAAAATCAATTTGTTGGATATACTCATCGGGAATCGAGCAAGGGGGTCTTGAGTGTCCTAAGAGGAGCATCTGCTAATTGATCCGCAATAACCCGACCTCGATAGCCTTTTTATGGATAAACTCGAGGTCAAACTCACCATAAGCATAAGCCAACGAGTGATGCGATCATTGTGATAAGGTTTTGCATGGATTGTCTTGAGGGGATCGACACTTGTGACAATGTAAGTTTTGTGATTAAGGAGATAATGACGGCTTAGAAGTTGCAAAGAAGAGAGCACAACATAGTTTTTCAGCTTCTGAGTAACGTGTTTCATACTCATGAGGGTGCGACTCGATGTAATAGATGCTTGTTCTTTACCACAAGTGTCCCGATGCGAGATCATGGCTCCCAGCATGGTCACCACAGAGATATAAAGATAGAAAGGCTCCCCTCGCGTGGAGGTGTAAGCACGGGTGGAGAGAGAAGATAAGCTTTGAGATCATCAAAGGCCTTTTGGCAATGCTCATCCCATTCAAAATGAACATTCTTACGAGAGAGATGGTGAAAAGGTTGACAACGGTCCGACAATCGGGGAGATAAAACGACGCACCGATCAAGACGCCCTCGAGACCATGAGTTGCTTCAAGTTAGAAGGGGGAGGCATCTCAAGGATAGCTTTTATTTTTGGGGTCGACTTCAATACCCCGATGGAAATGATAAAACCTAAAAGTTTACTGTGCTGAGAACGCCAAACACGCACTTAGCCGGATTTAGACGAAGACAGAGCGGATAAGCCTCTCAAAGAGAGGTGCGCAAGGATGAAAAGATGATCCCGACGACGCTGACTTGCGAGGAGATCGTCAACATAATCCTCCACAGTTTTGTGTAAGAGATCATGGAAGATGTATGTCATCGCTCGCTGATAGGTTGCTCCTGCGTTCTTAAGGCCAAAAGGCATGACACGATAACAAAAGGTCCCCCAAGGGGTTATGAAGGAAGTCTTATGTTGGTCTTCTGGTGCGATGAGGATTTGATTATATCCAGAGAAACCATCCATAAGAGAAAGCATCTCATGACCCGCAGTTAAATCTACGAGTTGGTCGATATTAGGAAGAGGAAAATCATCCTTCGACAGCAAGATTAAGATCCCTAAGTCGGTACAAATTCAATCTTCCCAAAGAGCCTTAGTTAGTTATCGGGTACTACATCGACACCCATCATGGATAATCGATGGGTCGATGAAGTTAGCCGAGAGCAAGCGCCGTAATTCTTCTTTAACAAGAAGGGCTACTCTAGGTGCATTTTACGTAATTTTTGCTTAACTCGGTTTGATGTTGGGAAGGGTAACGATATCAGTGGACCACAATATCGGGATCGAGTCCCGCATATCCTCGTATGACCAAGCAAAGGCTTGACGATGTTTGGAAAGAAAAGCGGTAAAGTCCCCAATTCCCGTGGATTAAGGGATCGGCCGACCTTAATGATGCGAGGGTCTTCGTAAGTCCCTATATTAAGGTCGATAGTGGCTTCACTGAGAAGGGCAGACGTGTCGAAGGAATAGTCTTGGGAAGATATGAATCCTCCGCCCTGGGATAGGTGAGGACAGAAATCGTCATCCGCACAAAGGATAGTGTCGATAGTAGGAGAGTCGCCTCCAACTATTTCGTGGAAGATTAATGGTATAGAAGCGGACCGATTGTTAGTCTCATAGACTAACGGCCCTAAGGAAATGGTATTGATCAAAAAAAAAAGTTAGGTGGGATGGAAATGTCATCGTCCACATCAAGTGATGCTTCTGATTTAGTGGGGGAAGGTGGTTCTTCAGTAGGAAGAGGCTCATCAAGAATAGTGACAGTGGCCTTTGAAAGAGGTTTAAATCCTAAACCAAATTTCTGATGTGGCATGAGAGTAGGAATGGACTTGAGGTCATGTATACCTTGTTCATATTTTCCGAGGCCAAAACCTTTCCACGCGCATCGATATAGATAAGTTTTTGCAAACGTGGGATTCTGTAGATAATCAAACCCTGTTAGGTAAGGTTTGGCTCTAGGAGGAGAATCCGGCGATAATGAGGCGTATCAAGACCACCGTAGATGAAATTGGTCTGTTGATTGGGCAGACCAATGGTGACGATGCGACCGAGACCTGGTTGATATTCAGGTTGTTTGTCTGGTCTACCATACTCATTAGGTTTGAGATGGGCATCAAAAGAAAAGAGAGGAAGCTCTCCTAGTGAGAAACGCTGCAATGTCTCTTCTAGATTTTGTAAATCCGGTAGTTTGGTCAGGTATATAGAAGAAGATGAGGCCCCGCCAGAGAACATGGATTTTCTTTTAAAGGGGCATCTTGTGGTCATGTCGCATTGTGCGGAAGGAAAAGGATCTCCTGATGAGTATATATTTTTCCCTCATATTGATATTTTAAGCATCGATGGAGGGTGGATGGGACACAATGCATTGCGCGAATCCAGGAGCGTCCAAGGATCATGTTATAGTGGAACTTTCCTTCGACAATGTAGAAGAGTTCATGAAGCAGCCTTCTACCTACTCGAATGGGTAAGACCACGCTTCCTAGAGTGATCATGCTAGCCGATCGTTAAATGATCGAAGGGCTTAAAGGAAAGGGGGTGACACCACATTCTTTGGTAACTTAAGTTGCTCAATGTGTGCGAGGAGATGACGCTGAGTGCAGCTCCACTATCGATCATGACACGCTTTTAAGGTAGTGTTATTGATTTGGACTCCGTGATAAAGAGGGGAGCCTCCAAATCCTCTCAAGAAAGAGGAGGAATTTCAAATCTTCAAAAGAAATGGCGGTTGATGGTCCATTCAATCCAACAACCAACTCGAAGGGTCAGGGGCTCATCGAATTCACCGCGATGCGACGCAGATTATCAATTAGGCCCGCGATGTTGTGGAGAGGATTGATGAGGTCAAAAAGAGACATTTTGACCGAGCCTGGTGAGTTGTTTCATAACACTCTCCTCAACGGATACGGAACTTGAGCCCGAGGTGCAAAGACGAATAGAGACCCCGGGTCGTGGTGCCGATGAGGAAGGAGAAACGCCTTTAGGGGCTGCGTAAATGACAACCCGTGGTCGAGATGTCAAGATGAAGATGGGTTATCATAGTGTTGGGTTCTAGTGGCGATATGGATTGTGTCAATTTGAGAAGGTGGAAGATCAAGTGGAGTGGAACCACTAGAGGTCCGAGTGGATGGTTGAGGCTTGATGGGGCTAAGGTGACAGGAGGTACTTTGTTCCTCCTCCTCCAAAGAAGAGGTCACTTTCTTCCGTAAGGTTCTTGATAACGGCTCAAGAGCTTTACATCCCTCAAGATCATGACCCGAGTACGGTGGTAAGCACAAATCGATCGTAGTTAAACCGTAGGTTTCACTCCTTTAGGGTTATAAGGTTTAATCGGAGGAAGGGTTATGGATGAAGATTGATAAGTTGATGAAGGATTTCGGTGTAGAATCCGGTAGACGAAGAGGAGGATAGAGATGATGGAGATGGTTCTTTCACATTAACCGACTGCCGAGGTAAGAGGACTTGCATGTTAGGTTTAACAGTTTGTTTAGGAATCCTCTTATTTGTTTGGACATTTGGAGGAGCAAACTTGGGCACTTGAGATGGGAGTAAGTGAGACATGATTGACTTTGGTGGAGGAGGAGCCCCTAAAATAGATTTTGAAGATGATGGATATGTGACAAATTTTGCGGTCTTTGGAGACAAAGGGGGTTGCTTGGTCGGATGTACTGATGATTTAGATAATGTCGGTTTAGAAGAGGAAGAAGCTCCCAAAGTAGGTGAAATCGGGGGAATATAGGGTGTCTTGGTTTTTGGTAATGAAGATGATGATCCTGATAGAAGAGGTGACGTCTTTTTAGTAGGTAAGTCTATTTTCCGGGGTATTGGTGAAGAATGTGTTGTAGAAGAAGACGATGGCTTTGATAAGTGTGTAGAAGAAAACGCCTTCTCAGCGGGCAAATCCAATCGTTTATGAGGCGTAGAGAGAGATTTTTGTGGAAGAGCACCAAGAGTCTTGATGGTCCGAAATATGGGCTTTCCTTTTTCAGGATGGTGACAACTTCAACGTGCATAAGGTGATCAGTAACCTTTTTGGGGAAACAAATGGGGGGAGGTACTGATGTTGTAACGTTAGATTTTGGTTGTCTCGCTTTAGGTTCCTAACCAAGTGTATAGGTGTTGGTGCTACTTCTTTTGATTTTTCTTTAATAGACGAAGTAACATTGGTGATGGAAGAAGGGGTGATGAAGAAGCAGCTTCCTCGCGAAGGGACTACTTCATGCAAAGAATCATGGGTGAAACTACCGTAGGGAAAAGAGATAGGAAGAGTCAAAATCGAAGATGCTTCCGTTGAAGTCGGCAATGATAGGTACGTTCACCAAGGGCATAGTTGCAGCAGGGAATGGGAGCAAATGTATGTGGATGTGTTCAAGTGGAAACTCGAAGGGATGTAATTGCCTCGAGTATTGAAAGAATGTCTGATGATGAGACAGATGAGGATGATACTGTCTCGGGTATGGATGGAAGGTCAGACAAAGGAACGGAGAAAGATGACTCCGTGCTTAGTAATGTAGGAATATTCAAAGGTGGGCCATCTGAAGATAATGGAATTCCAGTGATTGATGAAGTGGAAGGAGGTCCTGATTCGATTGATGGGTTTGCAGATGGATTGGTTTCAGAAGAAGAGTCCTCGGTAGAGATGAAGTTGATGGTGTGAGTGTTTGATTTTTGAGATTCTGAAGCATTATGGTTCGGGGCATGATTGGGAAAAGGTTGTTTAAAAACATCAAGTGCCTGATTTGGGGGAGCATTTGGGTTATCTAGAATGAGCTCGCCTTTATCAATGAATTTTTGGACAAGATTTTTGAAAGTCTGACATCGTTCGATGTCATGACCTTTGGTTCTGTGATAATGACAAATCATTTTCCTATACTGTATGGGCGCTCTCGGCTTTCATCAATATCCCTAATGGGGGAAGTTCGATCATGCGAACTTCCAACATTTTTCTAAGATAGAGGCATATGATTCCCCCAATGGAGCGAAGGATCGAGATGATGAAGCCCTTTTCGAGCGATGAAGGGTCTCTTCGTGGTGTTTGATTAGAAGTATTATCGGCTCGTGATGCTTTTAATACGATGGCGTTGGTGGATCCTTGATTTTTGTCTTTAGAAGGAGAAGAATTTGGTTTGGTAAACCGAGAAAATCTGGTTTGGATTTAGAGCGAAGTTTTAGCTTCCTCGCTCAATGGCGCGAGATTCAAGTTTGCGTGCCATCGTGAAGGCTTCCTCAAAGGTATGAAAGGTTTGGATCCTTAAAGTGGAAGAAATGTGATTAGCACAAGATCGAGTAAACAACTCGATTTGTTGGGATTGAGGAAGGGAGAAAGACAATTGGTTGATTATCCCTCTCCAACGAGCGACAAAGTCTGCAATAGACTCATCATCGAATTGGCGAATGTTATAAAGATCTGTGATCGAGATCTTATGTGCGATATTTATTGAAAAGTTTTCAACAAACATCTGGGCCAATTGAGAGAAGGAAAACAAAGAATGTTGAGGGATGTTATTATACCAGTCTAAAGCAGGACCTGCTAGAGACATAGGAAAGGTACGGAGCATGAGCTCCTGATCTTGGACTATGAGATAGCAAGCATGTTTGAATGCTCGCAGATGTTGTTGAGGGTCTTCCCGACTATGGAATTTTGAAAATTTAGGAAGTTCCCATTGGGGAGGATAAGGCTTAAAAGCCACTGAAGGGTGAATGGGTTCATTACACACTTCTTCAAAGGAGTATGAGGGACGAGCCCCTTTTGTGGAGGCTTCCAAGTCTGCGATTTTCTTGAAGAGAATTTGAACCACATCCGATTGAGGAGGCGGTACATTGGTATGTCCTACATAAGAAGCAAGTGGTGGATGTTGTTGAGGTGTCAATGGGGGATTCATCTGTTGATGGATAGGATGATAAGAGGAATAACCAGGTGTTCTGGGTGACACCGGGTGGGGTATTTGCTGTGAGGTAGCTTGCGTATAGGCAGGCTGTGAGATAATAAGGGGTTGAGAAAATGAAGGTCGATGACGGATGGAGCCTCGTGATCGGTGGACTCCTATGTTTGTTGATTGGATCGGGATGGATTGAGGAACATGGGTGTTGGTTGGATTGGACATGTTGGGGAACAAGACCTGAAAGGGGCCTTCTACTGCCGGGTTAGGTATTAAGGGTGCCGATGTTAGCTGATGGGCGAAGGTCACAGTTGCTGGAACATTGAGGAAATACCCCCTAGAGGACGAGAAGTAGGAGCCAACTGACTATTCGGAGGGGGTTGGCTCATGAAGAGGTACTGACCTTGGGACACAATGGAGGGCATAGATGAATTAACAGCAACATGCGGGTGTGCAGACGCATTCATTATAGCAAGGGCATAAGACCTCTCAGAAGTAGGTGGTGGAATATTCGAGGTAATCATGTGTGTTAGGGATAGGTAAGACTATTTGGGAATTAGTCGATATGGAAGGTGGAAGAGAAAAGGGAGGCATAGGGGCCTCGCCCTTCTCCGTGGCTCGAGGTAAAAGAGATGGTGCAAACTGCTCTACAAAGGCTTGGGATGATCCACGAGGATAATCGTACACTTGTTGGATTGGTGGCCCTTGATCAGATATTCGAATGGACTTGTGTACTAGGTAGTCCATGAGGGCTATCGGGTTACGGTCGAGGAATGCCTGGAATTCAGGATCCCCACGGGGAACATACTCCGAGTCAGATGATATTTCCGAAGGACTAGGGGAAGCTGGACGTGATGGGATTGCTTTGGCTTGATGGAAAGGGTTATATGACTAGGATGGGGACCCAACTAACAAATGGTCCCGAGGAAGATTGGGGGTGCCAAACCTCCACACTAGTGGTGATCTCGGAGAAAGAAGGAACTAGTTGAGCCATTCTTCTGGATTGTGATCGGGTGATAACCGTCATAAACACACAGACAAGAAAAGTGACCTAACTAATGCACAGATAATTCAAGCAGCGCAAGTGATTATCTCCTTTAAATTTTAATGCTTTTAAGAAAAGAAAATGTTAGGGAAGGCTTTTTAGAACAGGAACTACTCAGATAGCCAAACTAAGGATGGTTTGGGTAATGTTTGGTGAGGAGTCCCGAAGGCACTTCAGTAAAAGACCGGTACGTGGCTTGATATAGGGGCCTACCCCCGCACTTCACACACCGCTGCGATAAGGGAGTCGGGTGCTTTGCCAATATATACCAAAATCTTCCGTGAATTTATAAATGCCCGAGTACCGCGTAGGCTCTTCCTCTTGGATATCACTTCCAAGTAGGCGAGGCCAGGGAAGGAGTTTTGTTTAAATGCTTTATACCTAGTGATTTTGGCTTTGTGTGCAAGGGTGAAAAATAAAAATCAAATAGTGTCACTACCGATTTTGATCAATTTTCCAGCCTAATTAAAACTAGATGAAAAGCAGGCAGCAATGACAAAGAAAATTTCTTTTAAGCACTTAAAAACGAAGTGTTTGATTTCAATGAAGACAAGTCAAACAGATTCTTTCCCAAATGCGATTAAGTTCTTTTTAAACACCAAAAATCGAAGTGTTTGGATGTGATAGGCAACCGACAAAGAAATCCTAAAAAGGAGAAAACACCGTAAAAGAGGAATACCTGTAGATTTAGCTCTCCAAGGTGTGTGGACTTCAAAAAGCGCGTTGTTGAGCTCTTCCCCTCGAACAATCCCACGAACAAGCAAGGTGCTCCGCAAGAAGAGGTTAAGCAAACAACAAACAAAATCCAGAAAGATATATCCGGATAATGGTGAAATGAAAAATTTCTATTTTAAGGAAATAGAAAAATTTCAAGATAATGATTCCGCATAAAAAGAAGCAAGATTGAAATGATGAAAAGAAATGCTCAAATAGACTGATAGAAATCAAGAAAAAAGGAACAAAGTTCAAAACTAGAAAAGAAATGAACTTACCAATAAGGGACTTTGGTTCAAGTCCCACCGGGCGTGCCAGAATGTAGATCAAGAATTTTGCGCTTGTTACCTGTCCAAGTTAATGCACCAAACTAAACACAAAAACCCTGAAAAACTCCAATAAAATCGATACCTGATGGATTAGATCCGAAGATGTAGACGGATGAGGAAGCCGATGTAGACAAGACGGGCGCACACGAGCAATTCGCACAATAGATCCGAATAACCTGCAAAACACCGATGCTTGACAGAAAAAGACCACGTTAAAAGATATTTAAGTGGACTGCCCGAGAAGCGGGTCCGAGAAGCGATAAGCTTCCTCGGTGGATGTCAGTCCACGTTTTCAATTAAGAAAAGAAGCATACATGATAAAAGATGTAAATAAAGACTAGATTTTCTGATTACAGTAATAAGAATCTAAATAGCAGACAGAAAGTACAGAAAACAGGAACTATGAAATAAATGCCGGATTTGTGTTACCCGTATCCTTTTACCTATCTCAGCAGAAATCGGCGCGCCGACCGGGTAGAATCGGCGCGATTGAGACCGGCTCGGCGCGATTGAGGAGGATCGGCGCGATCGGATAAGATCGGCGCCGATCGGAGATGTATCAATCAATCGTGGATCAGTGCGACAAGATTCGGGAATCGGAAGGTGAATGTGGTCTCCGATGTGCCGTTGGCGAGATACTCGAACAGAGTCACCGATGATGATAGATGGTCGTGACAGTGACAGTAGTAACGGTGCTCCTCTCGTGGATTGATTTGGGACAGATCTATCCTAATCTGAGACAATCGATGCTAAAAAGATCTCTTTTCTCACACCCCGTATCTCTCGCTCTCTCGCTCGTGCGTAAGTGCTCTCTTTTTTCGCCTGTTCATTTTTTTTCGCTCGTTCGTGATCTCTTTTCGGTCTCTTCGGTCCTTAGAACTGAGTTCTGGACTTGCTTTTATAATCGGCGCCGCTCCTAGAAAATCGGCGCCGACCATATGGGTCGGCGCCGATCGCGGAAAAGACTCCCGAGGTGGCCAAAAATGATCGAAAAAGATAAGACTTATCCCGACTACGGGAAAATATCCCGCTTAGGGAAGATTAAAAATAGATGTGATACATGGATAGAATAAATTTGGGGTGGATAAGTGATTAAGATGCATGGGAAGAAGTGTAATTAAATATTTAATATTTAATCACTCATGGGTAAGATGTGATGGGATGAATTAAATTTGGAATAAATGATTAAATCACAAATTGGATAATATCCCAAGGGGATAGTTGGTGACGTAAATGCGTGCCCCGAGGTGTTACCTAAGCAAGTAAACGGATGAGAGAGGACACTAAATTGGGTAACCAATTTTAAGTGTCTACATGTAACTCCCCCTCTCTACTCGAGTTTTCATGATTGCACCTGGGGTTACTCAAAGCCACCTCCTATATGTACATCCTATTTGATCTATGAGATAGAGGATAGTTTTATGGCTTAACCGTGTTCTACCCGCTTGTCAAATCTTTCCATGCACATTCAGCCATGCTCACTCCTCCCGAGATCTCTTCACACTGTTGTTCTCACGTCCATTGATGTGCACATTGTCCCTTGTGATCCTTTCTTGCGGGTTTTCAAACCCTCTTTCATGGTATCAGAGTGGATCTTGTGGATCCGTGCACTCATCGGTGTTTACAATGTTTCCAAACGCGTGATATTCAGGTTCTCGTTGCGTGTGTCGTAATGGATATTCCAGTCATGCTCTTCTTGCATTGATTTGGGTGTCATACCTCTTGCATGGGTTTGATCATGGTTTGTTTGGTCATGTTTGAGTTTCTGGTGTTTTTGGAGTTTGGTGTCTTCTCGAGCTCGTCAGTTCCTTGCTTGCATATGCTCGTATTTGCATGCTCTACTTGCATTTTTAGAGGGTACATGTACTTGGTTTTATGTCCATGTGTGTTTTCCTCACTAGTATTTTGTAGCGTTCAGATTTATGCTAAATTACCATTTTGAGGTGCAAAGTCTTTTGAGTTTTGAAGGGTTAGAAGAGCCAATCCAGGGGCTGGTTGGGAACCGAGCTGTCCCTAGCTCATTATACACTTCCCACGAGTTTTCCTTAGCTAGTTGTTTCAACTCGCCGGTCGGTTTTGCATTGGTTGTTCATTGGATCGACACTCTCACCATTTGCATTACTAACCGACTCCTGCCCTGACTTTCCGGGCTCTCGCCCTTTGTCTTGGATCAACTCGGGCTGCTCATTCTTGCATTGAACTACATGTTTGAGGTCTGCTTCTACGTGGACATTTTTTTGCATGCAAGTGCCCTTTTCAAACATGTCTCGAACAAATCTGCACTTTGTGCGGCAAATCCCACCACTGGACTTGGAGCTATTAGAAGAACGTGGCATCACTCAGCCTGCCCATTTTTTCTCCTTCTGCATTGGATTTTTTTGGCTCATTTTTTCCTTTGGCTTGTCTCCCATTTGAATGGGTTCATGGTCATCGCACATCCAAGTCTTAATAAGTAGGTTTGTGACCCAAAGCCGTTACCACTAACACGTATCTGAATCTTCATCTTGAACATCCCTGCATCAAATCTGCAGCATTGACATGTATTTCGAGACTTTGCTCAATGTTTTTTGGCATTTTTAGGCATTTTTGGGCGTTTTGGGTCTTCAAACGGCTCCTCCCGATTTTTGCACCTGCCACACCTACTCCCAAAGACCTCCAGTGACCTCCCACATGCCTACATGCACCTCTAAGTGGCCACCTCCTTCAGCACCTGCGAAGACATTTGGGCACATGGCAAACACCTCCCACTCCGCATTCTAGTTAGCACATAATTGCAAAATAATGGTTACACCAAGTAGAAGTGGGCGTGGCATATCCTTGTTGTCTAGCTCCTTATGTGGCCTTGACCACTTCAAACATGGGCCCTCCTTCTTTTTAATGTTTTAGGTGTTTAAAAAAAACATTTCATTTCTTGGCATGTATTAATTTATAAGGTTGTTTTTGGCTTGATTAATCAACCTTCCTACGCTTATCGAAGACAGAGGGTGAGGTCCGAGTTGGCAGGAGGCTAACCCCCTAACAGCTCAAAACAAACCCTGCTAAAATTCCATGTCGTTTCCAACAATTACCCACATGATACCCTTTTCACCCATCTCATGTAATTTTTTAATGTGTTTACAAAGACATCTAGTGCATTTTTCCATCGATTCATGGGAATCGCTTTAATGCGATAACTTTTGACTCGTTGCTCGTTTCTGAGTGCTTCCTTGGTCAAAGTTGCATGATTTTTCACACATTGTGTGATGAAATTGTTAGTTTTGTAAATGCACTACTTTTATAAAGTGCCACATTCTGGGGGGGTTGCTTGTACTTTTAGGTTTTCGCATGCATGCACATTATCGGCCGAGTTTGACGTCTTGCTTTCGTGCACCTTGCATCTTGCATTTTTTCATCATGGAGAGTGCTCTTTCCAGATGTGAGCATCGTAGGATTTCTTTACAGCCTCCACCACTTCTCACTGGGAGAGAGAACTATTCAGCCTGGCATGCTTCCATGGAACGTTACTTCACCCATGAGGGTCTTTCAGCCTTCTTACTTGGGCCAGTTCCTGCACCCACTGATCATTGTCATCTAGAGGACTTCCTCGACACTTGCAATGAAATCTTTGGTCACATGATGATGCATGTCTCTCATTCTCTCTGGTTTCACGTGGCAGACTCGGATCCACCTCACCATGTCTCGGAGAATTCTTCACCCCTCTATGGAGACCCTTTTTAGATATAGCTTCCATTGTTGCTACTGTTGATTCAATTGTCTCCTCCATTTCTTCGTGTGATGACAGTTCCACTAACACAGGCTCGCTTGGTTCTACTTCTGATGACGAGGATTGTGCATCCAGTTCTAATGTCGAGAGTACTACAGAGGACTCTTCTCCTCTTTCTCTCACTATTCCAGAGAGTGTTGACACTTCCCACATCTCATCAGATATTGAGCAATCCCCTTCTTAGTCTCATATAGTCATCACACCTACCTCCTTTCCACTTCCAGTGTGTGAGGCCCATTTCACTCCTCTACCTTCATTAGATGACTCATACCTATCTGACATCGCTCTTCTATTTGTTGAGCCCCTCATTGGGATGAGTATCTTCCTGACCTTAGTCGTCTTTTCACAGAGTCTACTTGTGATGCACTATAGGTCCCTCATCCATCTACAGGTATTTTAGAGGAGTTCATCATCTCCATTGTTGGGAGTGCCCCTTTTGGGATTCTTACCACTTCCACTTTTCCGGAGACCTTCACCGATCCACCCTTGCTTATGGATCCTTTTTCTATTATGGAGGATTTTTTTCCCTTCACATCACTTGGACATCCTTTCTCACGGGTGTTCCTCCTCTTCACTCCGACAGGTTCTACACATGTGGCATTACCTTTGGTTCCTTGGCACTCACTCACCAGACCTATGTCACACTTCCTTGCATCGACTCGAAGGTCTTCGTGTTATTGCCTTCAATTTACTTTGTGGAGTGGGTAGACTTCTAGCATGTCATTTATGTCATTCCTAATGGCAGGGCACACGATTCGTTATGGGTGGCTCTTCTTCGATCTAGAGGCGGAGGATCTCATCATCAACATTCTTAAGGGAGACCTCCTAGAGCTACAGAGTTTAGATCCTTCAATGGCATCTTCTACATTCCTCTCATCTCCCTCTTCTTCTCTCTTCTTCTTCTTTCGAGAGATTTCCTCTTTGTACATGGGTACCCTTTCAGGATCGTCTATGGATGGGACCCATATTTGGCATCTTTCTTAGATTAGAGAGTGTGTTTTTCTCTTGTGGTGGATATTTTTCCCACTGGGTTTTCCTTCACTGCTTGGGGACTTCTTTCTTGTACATGGGTACCTCATCAGGCTTTGTGCTAGGACCCATTTCTCATTTCTGACTTGCTTTGCCTCATCCTAAGTTATGATGAAGGGGGGTTTGGGTGTGTGTTATTTTCCACATCATTAGGTGAGTCATCTCACTTAGGTGAGATCGTAGGTCCATGTGTCATTTAGGGGTCATTATGAGATTCCCTTACGCGTCAGTGTGTCAATGTGTCAGTGCGTCATATGTGTCATTGGGAGTTACACTTCTATTCTGGGAATGTAACTCCCCCTCTCTACTTGAGTTTTCATTATTATAAAGACTTGCGGGGTTACTCAACACCTCCTATATGTACACCCCATTTGATCTATGAGATAGAGGAGAGTTTTATGGCTTAACTAGGTTCTACCCATTTGTCGAATCTTTGCATGCACATTCGTTGATGCTCACTCCTTCCGAGATATCTTCACACTTTGCCATTCACACATTTGTTGATGTGCATGCCGTCCCTCATGATCCTCACTTATGGGTTTTCAAACCCTCTTTTGGGTCTAGTATAGTACCACTGTTGGGGCATAGGGGAGTGCATCCACGAGCCCTATTCCAAATTCTGGAGGAGGATCGGGTGGTATGGGTAGTTCTAGTTCGGTGGTTTGGGTGGTATTGGAGGAAGAGGAAACCAAGGAGGTTCTGGGTCGGGGGTCAAGGCCCGCAACAACCCCAGAACATTTATATGGAGATGTCCCTTCATCTCCCAGAGTACAAAGGTATCGAGGATCTTGTTGAACATGTTCATATGTGTGAAATATTGTGGCGTGCAAAAGGTATTATGGCCTCTGAGTGCAAGGAAAGTCAATTTTCTACTACATTGCAGGTGCGTGTGCACACACTGGTATAGGAAGTTTGATCCCAATCAAACTTGTATTGACTATACGGCATTAAAAGAAGCTTTTTAAAGGAGTTCCACATCCCGGAGTTTGAGTAGAAGACCATAAGCATACTCAAGGATATAAAGCAAGTCACTCTTGAAAGTGTACGTGAGTATGATGCGCATTTTAAATCACTTCTATCCAAACTCTCTTATGACATTCATGCAAGTCAGCATGCACAATGGTTTTTGGGGGATTGATTACCCCATTTCAAAGAGCACTGTTGCATAAGACTTATACCAATCCATGCGAAGCATTGGAAGCCACTTTACGTGCTTTGAAGTAGTTGGGAGTATTGACACCGGGTTAGCCCATTTTGGAAGCTCGATAATAGCAACTATGGCAAAACAGATTAGAGAAATTATCGGGAAACTCAACTCATGAGACGGGCCCAGGAATCTAGTGTACAAATTATGAAGTGGAAGGGCACACTAAGGATAGTTGCCCTCACATAACTGTACGTTCATTGTTATTAGACTGTGAGATTTTCCATTTGAACCATGATGCTAGTCACTGCCCCCTACTACAACATGCGATCAGGAAGAATGTGTCCTCCTTTTGTAAAATTTGTAGGTCCACGACCCATGATACTGAGGACTATAGATTGATTGGCCAGATCCATGATGCCATTGATATTGGGGTCAGATAGGTGAGTGTGGCTGATAATTCTAAAGGGAAGAATGAGCATCAGGATAGGGATTATAATAAAACATGCTATGACAGGAATGACGGAAGGTTTGAAGGGGTTTGTGAAAGGGGACGAGGATATCGAGGTGGATATGGAGGACGAGGCCAAGGTGGAGGAAGGAGTGAATTCCCTCGAGGAACTTGCTATACATGTGGTTCACCTGACCATTATAGGCGCGAATACTCATAAAATATTTCCTGTTCATTTTGTGGAAAGGGGCATAGTTATGAAGAGTGTTCAAACTTGTATGAGCATCTCAAGATAAAGCAAGCACAAGCAATAAACAAGGGCACGGGAAGGTTAGAATCTAGCTGCTATAGATAACCAAGTGGATGCCAAAGTTAACACTAGAACCTGAGGTGGTAACAGTCAAGATAACCACACGAGTTGAGGCGACACGTGCAAGAGGTGTTATGTAACAGAAACCAGAAAATCATTAGGGAGGAGATTTTGCATGCTAGATATCTAGATCCAGCTCATCAGAAAGAAGTCTATCAGGAAACAATGGAGGTCCTTAGGAGCCTTCAAGGTGAGATACAAGGTTTAAAAGAGTAGTCTCAGAAATTGGAGCACAAGGATACAAAACAAGCCCCATCAGATATTGACGACATCAGAGAGGTATGTAGAATGTTGTGCCAGGAGAATATTATTCCTTTATTGGGAAATTGGTTGAAAGGGAATACTCTGCGTGTAGGAACTGAGACTAAGAGACAAATACTTCATGCGAATCTTCCCCCAATAGCATTGACTATGACAAGGAGATCACTTTGAATGCTTTGTTGTGGATGGATGGCTATTGAGCAATATCTTGATTGACACAGGTGCGGAAGTAAATGTACTTACATTAGATGCATGGGAACAAATGGGGAGACCCCCATTGCAGCCATCATCTAATGTATTGTTCATGGAAAATAGAACAAAAGCTACTCCCATAGGAGTTTTGAAGGATGCATCTATCACTATACAAGGGGCCAAGTTCACAGGAGACTTTGAAGTGCTAGTGCTTGCGGAAGCAGATAGTTTCCCAGCTTTGCTTGGGCGCCCTTGGTGTTATGTAAACAATGCTGATTTGAGGTTTAACAAAGGGTATATCAGCTTCAAGAATAAAGAAGAAAGGGTCATAATACCATTGTAGATGGGAAATCCGTGCCATATGTGGAACCTTTAAGTGAAGAGGATTTGAACAGAATCTATGTATGTGCTATTTGGGACCCAGAGGTCAATGATCCATCTAAGGAAGGAATCCTTCATTAGGAATATTCTCAGTCAATCAGCGATACTACTAGTATTGCTTGTGATAATTGGGCTCATGGAACTTATGAACTGGTGGGGCATGAAGTTAAGTGCGCGGTTACTTGCAAAATGGGTTTTCACTCTATTCGATGTATAGGTCGCTACCCCGCTATACTAGATCTGAAGATTTGGCTAGATTTTTACAGGTCATGGAAACAAACTGGGTTGACCAGCTTAAATGATGAGATATGCTGTCATATACTTTGGGTGGGATGGCCGCACGTTTGGTGGGTAGTCCATAGGGATAATCTCTTAGAATGGGGAATGATTGGGACCACCTTATCAACCAGGTTTTCCAGAAGTAATGCACCTACAAAAATAAGCCCTTATCATGGTGATCAACCTGCTCAACATCATATCCAATAGTGTGAGAGACTCGGATAGTAGGACAGGAAGCATTACTGCCCTCACTTTGGGTGCATCGGTTTTATTCTACTCTACAAGGTTACGCACGTGCTTGGTATGTCTATGCTGAATTACATCACGACACTGGTAGTTGGAAAACTTTGACAACAGGGATGATCCAAACTTTTGACTTCTTTTCATCTACGCCACCAGTGAACACAACTTTAAGCTTTATCAAGCGCTTAACTATGGGAGACAGTGGGAAAGTGGAAGAACTTGTTTAGGAATTATTTGGTGAGATAGAGACAGGGGCGTGCTTTGCAGATGAAGAAGATGATATCATATTACTTGAGCGTGCTTCTTTGGAAAAAGATAAGGGGAAGATGGTTTACATAATTGATGAGGAGGAAGTTGAGCACTTGGATGTGGATCATTCACATGGAACACGTGAAGTGTTATCCAGTGCGGATGTAGATGCGTGCGCATATCACAAACCTATGAAGACAACAAAGGTCAATATAGGCACAAAAGCTAAACCTAAGGAGGTGATAATTGGGGATTACTGGTCAGAATCAGAGGTAGCAAAGATCATAGAGTTACTTCGAGACTATGAGGACTTATTCCCAAGAGGATACCATGAACTTAAAGGCGTGCATATATCACTCAGAGAAATGAAGATTAAGCTCAAGGAAGGTGCGCGCCCTGTTAGGAAGCAACCATATCAAATGAATCCCAATTTGTGTGAGAAAGTAAAGGAGGAGATTGACAATATGTTGAAATCCAAGATCATCAACCATTGGATGAATCGAGAATGGATTAGTCGATGGTGATAAGCATAAAAAGGATGGTAGGATTCAAATTTTTGTTGATTATAGGGAGTTGAATGCAGCATGTGTTACAGATCCCTTTCCTATGCCATTCACAGAGGAAATATTAGAAGGGGTGGCTGGGCATGAAATATATTCATTTATAGATGGGTTTTCAGGGTATCATCAGGTTAGGATTGCCCCGGAAGATCAAGAGAAGACCACCTTCACTACTGAATGGGGAAGCTTTGCTTATACTGTGATGCCCTTTGGATTGAAGAATGCACCTGCTATATTTTCAAGGATAGTGGTACAAGCCTTCAAGGATTTTATTCATAACTTCTTACAGGTCTATCTTGATGATTGGACCATTTATGGGCTGATTAAGGATCATTGTGACAATCTGCACTTAATGTTTGAAAGATGTTGACAATTGAGTATCTCATTAAACATCAAGAAGTGCATCTTTGCTACTCCCTTTGGCACACTTTTAGGACATATTATCTGTAAGGAAGGGTTGTTGGTTGATCCAGCTAAAGTTTTAGTCATCATTGGCTTGAAAGCGTCGGCCAGTCAGTGCGAGGTGCAAATTTTGGGTCATACAGGGTATTACCGGAAGTTTATAAAAGGGTATGCAAAATTTTTCGCGCCCTTGGAAGAATTGCTCCAAGGAAAAGGTACATTCTACTAGGGGAGTCACAGCAGCGTGCGTTTGAGATATTGAAGGAGAAACTTACTACCACACCTATCTTGTGTTTTCCTTCATGGGATAAACCTTTTCATGTTCATGTGGATGCCTCTGGCACAACCATTGGTGTTGTCTTAGCTCAACCAGGAGAAGGAAAAAGTAATTCTAGACTGGATCACTGTTTAGAATTCAATCAGGGGAAGAGGCACAAACAATAGAAGAGACCATGCCTGATGCACAACTGTATAGGTTACAACGCACACCATCGGAATTAGAGGACATTGTTGTCTTTCTAAAGACTGGTATGGCACCAGACAACATGAAAGCTTTAGAGAAGAAGCAACTTGCTATTCACGTGGCACCATTCATGCTAATTAGTGGTGATTTGTACAAGCTAGGCAGAGATGAGGTGTTACTGTTGTTGTCTTGGAGCATGAACAAAAGGACATAATGGAAGAAGCACATGGTGGTATTGCAGGTGGCCATTATGCAGGTGATGCAACAGTGCGCAAGATCCTACTTGTTGGGTTGTGGTGGGAAACAATGTACAAGGATTGTAAAGAGTATTGTAAGACATGTGACCATTGTCAACGTCTCGGTCGACCAGGACAAAGGGATGAGATGCCCCTATGACCAATAACAAGTGTAGAACCCTTTGAGAAATGGGAAATTGACTTTGTCGAGGCCTATTTCACTAGCCACACACGAGACTAGATCGCCTTTGTATCATCACTTGTACATGCTGATTATCTTACACGATGGGCGAAGCAACACTTTCTGAAAAGAAATGTACAAAGAGCAGCTATAAGCAGCATGGTTCTTATGGGAGAATGTTCTTACAAGGTATGGTTGTCCTTTAAGTTTAACAAGTGATAGGGAGCATGATTTTTAAATGAGACAATAAAATTATTTTACACAAGTTTATGGTTGCCCACCATAAAACTACACCCTATCACCCTCATGAAAATGGAATTTCTTTGAGGCTTTTAACAAGATTTTGAGCCACTCATTGACCAAGATTTGTGATGTTGGAAGGAAAGATTGGGATGATAAAGTATCTACTATTGTTTAGGTTTATAGGAAAACATACAAAAGATTGAACAAAGCCACACCTTTTCAATTAGTGTTTGGCACGGAAGTTGTTCTTCCTCTAGAATTTATGTTACCTTCTTTGCGCATTGTGCGCACTAGAGGTCTAGCTAATGAGAAAGCCTTGGAAGAATGGATTGAGAAGATGGTTCAACTAGATGAGCACCGAGCCATCACCATCACTGGATTCGAAATGGAGAAAGTGTTCCAAAAGGCATGGCATGATCGACACATCGGGGATAAGAAACTTCTAGTGGGACAAATGGTACTTTTATATGAATCCAAGTTTCTGTGCCATCCGGGAAAGCTCAAGGTGCATTGGTTGGGGCCATATGTTATCACTCATATACTTGATCGGAGTGCTTGCTAGTTGAAACAATTGATGGCATGAGGTTGCTGGTTTCTTTAACGGGAGTAGGCTAAAGCCCTACTATAAATAAGTCTTTTTGGTGTTTGTAATAAGATAGTATTACCAGATACATTAGGTTTCCCTTTATACATTTCCTTACTGTATTTCTTTCATCGTCGCTATGCTTTGTCAATTTTAGCTCTTGTTTGTGTAATAAGCGCACTTGCGTGCTTGAAGCTAACTACAATATGAAGCATGTTGATGCGTAGAGGACTGCACATTCTTTTCATGTGGGTGGATTGTTAGTGACTCTCAGTATACTGTTGTGAAGATGTCATGTTGTGGGTATTGAAAGAAGGTTGCTTTAAGGGTAATCGATAAAGATTGCTTCTCAAGATAAAAAAGATGAAGATGGATGGGGAAAGTATAACGCAAGGTAAGTGGCAGCCATGGTAATTACCGGAGATGGTGCGGTGATGAGTTACTCGAGTGCTTTGGGTGCACTTTGAAGAGAATTATGTGAAAAAGGGTAAAGAGGTGCGCTAGAAGGTTATAGATTTGGCATGAAGATATACCACGTGGAAATGATAAAAATGGGTCATAAATGAGGAGAATTTGGTAGGTGAAGGAGTAATTAATGCAACAAAAGTATAAATCTATATAAGGACATGATGTAATTTCATTTTACCGATTATTTACTAATGCACATGACCTTTAGTTTGGTGGATGTAATCTGGAAACAAAACAACAACCGAACATAAGAATACCATCGACTATGATAAGGCGAAATGATGACAAATCTGAAATATCAAAGTAAATTATAATATTAACATGAAATTGTTACAATCTCACCCATGAGGTGTTATTGACTTCACTTGCCTTTCAAGACTATGGGAGAAACTTTACAATTACACCTCTTGATGGCTTCTTGACACACCTTTAAGCGATGGCTTCCTTTGCACACTTCCTACAATATTTCTCACTACTTCCTTCTATGCTAAATGAGGGGGTGGCCTCTCTGTTATAGAACTTCCGAGGCTTATCCATCTTATCTCTAAGATAGGATAAGAAATCCACTCGACGAATCATATTCCATACCTTAACTCTTATACGTACATGTAAACTTATCTCTTAAGATAAGATAAACCTTATCATTTTACATGGGTTCCACATTTTTAGACTTTTTACAAATAAAATACACAAAATATTTATGACCTCACTCCTTGTCCTTATTACCAATATAATATTTCTAATTCCTAATCATGTAGACCCTACTTCTCTAATTACCCAAACTTTGACATTTTAACATTACCGGACCACTTACGACAAATATTTACTTTTTACAACATTCCTATTGTACTTTGACTATTACCGTACTCCACATTATTGGTGGCACCGTACTGTGGCGCCGTTATCTTCTATCGGGCAAACTACTACTAATTATACTTAACAACATCCTATTCCTAATACATACATTAATGAAATAGAAATTACGGAGGAAAATTTTAGTGTCGACATCTTCCCCCTTCCTAGCTTCTACTCCGTCCTCGGAGTAGACTATTCTGGTGCTTGGAAAATCTTCAACTTGTCGTGGTTGACCCATTTTGTAATGGGAGTGCCATCCAATTCCTCTGGTCGAGTCATGCGTACCATTTTCATGCCTACGTTGTAATTTTGTAGGGCCCCATCCATTTTGGAAGAAATTTTCTCTGTCTTCTTTTTTTGTATACGGAATCATATACTAGGACCAAGTCATTCACATGAAATGGAGACCACCGGATCTTTTGATCAAAGTATTCCTTCCTTCATTTTCTTCTTATGGCTTGTATCCTTTGCTATTTCCTCATTTCCTCTAGCAAATGAAGATGTACCAACCTTTCTTTTCTTGAATCACTTTCATCCATCCTTTCATTTTCATAACTCTCACGGTGGGAATATCAAACTCAATAGGAAGAAGCTGGATCAATGCCATAGGCCAAGTGAAATGGGGAGTATCCTATTGCTGACTTTGATGTTGCCCTATATGCCCACAATGTTGCATGAATCCTTTTATCCCATTTATGTACTGCGAAATTGCATCTTTTGCTAGAATTTGACACACACAAAATTTGTTCGTTCCACTGTCCATTTGTGCTTGGCTTGTATGTTGTTGCCTTCACATGTGCTTAATAGAAAACTTATTGACTAGGGCTTCTACCACCTCATTAATGAAGTGGCTTCCTTGATCTATTTACTGATTTCTAATGGACAACCAAATCTAGTGACAATGCGTTCATATATGAACCTTGCCACTTCATCCATGGAAGTTGTTTTGATGGCTAGCTTGACCCACTTGGTTAAATAATATGTGCAACTACTGATATACTTATTTTGGCGTGATGTAGTTGGAAGTGGACCTCTGATGTCTATTCCCCACTTTTGAAAGGGACGAGGGGAAGAATAGGACATAATGGAGTGATGAAGTCTTACGGTTACCATGTGTTTGACAAATATCACATGTCTTACAATAATTATAACAATCTTTAAAAAGAGTGGGCGGTGATAACTGCATCAAAGATCCTTCTTGCTTGTAAGTTGTCCAGAAGAAGTGCCCTCCACATGTACCATTGTGGAATTCTTCTAGCAGCTCCTTTCCTTGATCACGTCCAGCGCCCTCTTGTCTTGTCCATCGAGTCCTATTCGAAATAATGCTCCATGCAGAATAGAATATGGATGACTGGCTTGAGTAATCTTTCTCTTAGTCTTTGCATTGGCACCATCAGGAAACTTGAATTCATTCAGATAATTCCAAATATCTATGTATTCACTAGGGATTGTGTCGAGGGATAACAATCTTTGCATCGGAAAATCATCATCATCACAAGATGATCCTAAACCATCATAGGCTCGAGAGAGTGCATCTGCATTGACATGCTTCTTTCCTGGCCTATCTATAATATCAAATTCAAATTCTTGTAGCAAAATTATCCATCTTGCTATCCTCCCTGATGGGTTAGGCTTATTTACAATATATTTTAGAGCGATGATGATATTCTGACTATAAATTTTGCCCTAGCAAGTAATTTCTAAACTTCTTTACGACAAAAATGATAGCGAGCCTCTTTTTCGATTCTGGTATAATTTACCTCAAGCCTTTGCTCATTTATCTGCTCCCAAAGTAAATTGGATGTTCATTCCCATTTTCATCCTTTTGGCTCAAAGTACTTCCTAGTGCTTTGCATCGAGGCATCGATGTACACAATGAATGGCTTGCTCAATCTGGATTCTTCAAAACAGGTGAAGACACCGGGGCTTCCTTGATTGTCCAAAAGCTTCATGCCTTATTTCTGGTTCATAAGTAACATCCTTCTTCAAGAAGCTGGGTTAGTGGTTGTGCAATCTTTGAGAAATTCTTGATGAACCTTCTATAGTAACCCACATGGCCTAAAAATGATCTCAACTTACTTCTATTAAGAGGAAATGGTAAATCTTTGATTTTGAAACTTTATCGGGATCGAGTACCAATACCATCTCTGGATCTGACATGCCCTAACAAAATGCCTTTAGAACATCCAAAGACACACTTTGTAGGGTTTAGTGAGGCTTGTGCTTCATCTAACCTTTGAAATGTTGTCTCCATTTGGTGCGGGTGGTCCTAACTTGCTCCCATAGATGCAAAAATCATCCGAAATACTTTGATGAAGGTCCCCGATGTAGGGTTCGAACACCCTATTCATCAAACATTTGGAATGTTCTTTGGAGCATTACACAACCCAAAAGGCATAACTCTATAAGCAAACGTTCCCCAGGAGTGGTGAGCGTGGTCTTGGTGATCTTCTTTCTGCTATACGAACTTGGTTGTAGCCACTATATCCATCGAAAAACTATAGCACTCTGGCCATTACTTCGTCCAGATCTGATCTGAAAATGGAAGAGGGTAATGATCCTTCTTTGTTGCCTTATTGAGCTTCCTGTAATCAACACAAATGCGTAGCTTCCCATTCTTTTTATTGAGATCACAATGGGAGAAACCCATTATGAATTCTCCACAACAAATATGAATCCTGCATCAAGCAACTTATCTATTTCTTCTTTTATAGTCTTGGAAAAATTAGGATTCATTCTATATGGCATTTGCTTTATGGGCTTAGCACCATCTACCTCAATACAATGTTCTACCCAACTTACTTGACGGAGTTCCTTGTAATCAAAAGTGAATAGGTGTATGTACCTTCAAAAGAGCTGGAGGTAGGATTCCTTCTCACTCTCCATCACAACATCACCAATCTTTATTTGTTGGAGATGATCATCAACTTCTTCTTCAGATAATTTTATGGGGTCATGAGTTGGTGTGGCTGGAAGGATATCCATGACTGAAACATCCACCTCGCTTTCTTCATCTTCAGTGTCCACTTCACTTGGTACTAGAGTAATCGAGAGGATGTCGATCATCGGTTTCATCACTTGAATCCACGAGTTACGCTTTATGATGTCGAGGATCACGTTTATCTTCACCCTCTCTCTACCACGTCTAAGTGTCATGAAACCTTCATTCCGGTAGTTTCTTGCATGAACTCTCCTTAGCCATGGTCTTCCCAGCGGCATTGGGTGCATATGATACCATTTTCATCACCTGAAAGTCTACCACACATACACACCCATAAAAGATATTGCCACATTTGAAACTACACCTTCGGTTTAGTTTTCCCTTATTTAATGACCTTAACATAAGTGTTGAAGGGCGATCAATTTTAAACCCAACATATTCATTACGAGACTCGGTCATTACATTAAGCTGCAGCACCTCCATCAACTAAGACATCATGAATTGAAATACCATTACATAATACCTCGGCTTGTGGAGCATAGGGATCTGCCTCTGCCTCCCAAAAGGGACCTCAACCTCCTTCCTTCTTCGAGCATTGAGTCCACCTCGCAACTCCCGCCTCTTCTCAGAAGACATAGCCAAGAGTTGACCATATGTAATATTTGCAGGCCTTTTGGACAGATCTTCCAAGATGGAGTATGGTCCTTGCCCTGTGAAATCGAGAAAATCCTACACACCCACTTTCTTCTCTATGTTTCTTACTAGTTTCTCCTTTCATCTTCTTAGGATCATTTCCATCTTGATTATCTTTTTCTTTCTTTCTTTTTGTTACAAACACATCTACTTCATTATTTCTACTCTTATCTACTACATCAAAAGAATTCACAGGTGCTTTTCCTTTATCATTATCTCTTGTACCAGATGTAGAAGCTCTATCTGGACAATTATACTTATAATGACCCTTTTTATAACAACCATAACAAACAACTTCTGGAAATATTTCTTTTTGGACCTCTATCTCCTCCCTGAGAACTAAATTCCTTTCCTTGAAGAAGATTAATAGTTAAGCGACCCATCTTTTTAGCGAGATCTTCATACTCGGTAGATGTACTAGGAGAAATATTTGTGCTCACCGGGAGTGGTTGTGGATTCTGGACCAAAGGTGTTGGTGTAGGCTCTACTTTAGTAACAATTTCTTTGGGCTCCTCTTCCATGCTTTCTTCTTGCCTTCTTACAATCTCCTTTGCTTGTTCAATGGTAGGCTGGTGGTCATACTTCACTCGTTGTCGATCTCGGCTTCATCCCAAGAATGAAGTGCTTACAGAGAGGAGATTATCCACGCCATTCATCAACCCATCCGCTAGTCCTTCCTTTCGGATCTGGGCATCGAGCTTCCTCCTTAGCTCTAGAACACGAGCATGATAATCCCTTATCTTCTCCTTCTCTCCTTGGGATAGCTTTGTGATCTCGATCATGAGATCTGCATATTTCTGTTGTTCACCAAATTCTTCAAGAAAACTTTCGAGTTAATAAATCCCATGAATTTTCACATTATCACCTAGTGTTTCAAACCACCTAAGTGTTGAACCATCCAAAAAGGTAGGAAAAAATTCAGTCCATTGTTCCCTTCTTATAAGGCCATTACAAATACAAGATCGCTTAAACTCTTGAATGAAAGAAGAAGCATCTTCATTAGATTGAGCTGAAAAAACAGGAATCTTTCCCATTTTCAAAAGTAACCACCGTGAAATACCAACTCACAAGTACAATCAACAAGACTTATGTGCACAAATAATTGGAATCACTATACTAGAAAGTGACTTTACACCTTTCTACAGTAAAATAGAAATGACCATGGTAAACTATGGTAAAACTTGACTTACTGCGGTAAAAACTGACTTTACTGTGGTAAACACTATTCACGGTAAAAAGTGAAGTTACTGCGGTAAATACTATTCACGGTAAAAAGTGACTTTACTGTGGTAAATACTATTCCAGCAAAAATGACTTTACCATGGTAACTACTATTCATGGCAAAAATGACTTTACCATGGTAACTACTATGCACAGTAAAAACAAGGTTACCCTCTAATTGATTTTTGACTAAGTGGGAATATCTCTCCAGAAAATCCACCAACGAGGAATGGTCCCGGCAACGGAACCAAAATGTCATCACCAATCCGGCACTATGATAATTCTTCACGGGAACTCCTCGTGCTATGATTATTTACTAATGCACAGCCTTTAGTTTGGTGGATGTAATCTGGAAACAAAACAACAACCGAACACAAGAATACCATCGACTATGATAAGACGGAATGATGACAAATCTGAAATATCAAAGTAAATTATAATATTAACATGAAATTGTTACAATCTCACCCATGAGGTACTTCAACAAGACTATGGGAGAAACTTTACAATTACACCTCTTGATGGCTTCCTTCGCACACTTCCTACAATATTTCTCACTACTTCTTTCTATGCTAAATGAGGGGGGTGGCCTCTCTATTTATAGAACTTCCAGGCTTATCCATCCTATCTCTAAGATAGGATAATAAATCCACTCTGACGAATCATATTCCATACCTTAACTCTTATCTATACATGTAAGCTTATCTCTTAAGATAAGATAAACCTTATCATTTTACATGGGTTCCACATTTTTAGACTTTTTACAAATAAAATACACAAAATATTTATGACCTCACTCCTTGTCCTTATTACCAATATAATATTTCTAATTCCTAATCATGTAGACCCTACTTCTCTAATTACCCAAACTTTGACATTTTAACATTACACGGACCACTTACGACAAATATTTATTTTTACAACATTCCTATTGTACTTTGATCATTACCGTACTCCCACATTATTGGCGGCACCGTCGACGGCACCATTATCTTCTATCGACGCTACTACTAATTACACTTAACAACATCCTATTCCTAATACATACATTAATGAAATAGAAATTACAGAGAGAAAATTTTAGTGTCGATAGATACCCACATAAGATAGAGTAAGATAAGTGAATACAATCACCGAACTAGTGAAAACTAGAAAAATTAGATGACCTACTCACTTCTCAAATGAACAGGTGCACTGAGGATGGCATGCCAATATATGATGATGCCAGGGAAAAGCTACTCAAGGGAAATGGTGTCTACCAGCTTTATGAGCTTCCATACTTTGGAAAGTATGCACCCTTGTACAGATGGCTGATGAGCTGAGTCCATGAGGACTTCTTCTACTTTGCAGGATGGAGGGTAAGACTGACACCCATCCTTATTGCCACAGTTACTAGATTACGGAAATGGGTGAAGACATTAAGACTGACTTAGCTGAAAAAAGTACCATTTTGGAGACACAGAAGGTGTTGGGCTATCAAAAAGGACCACACGGGATGGACATTGACAAATTGAAAAATTATCCAGTAGTAAAGCAACAACACATCTAACCACAAAATTGAATGACCAAGAACGTTGGTCACAAGTTAATTCTATGTGGCTGCATGTGGCAAAGCGCATGTCAGAAGGAACCACTTATAACATCACCGGTTTCATTACAGAGTGGATAGTAGAGGAAGCACGTGAAGGGAGTAAGATAAGTTTTGGCTGTGTCCTACTAAGTCTGGTCTTCATGGAGATTGGGGTACCAGATGGCCCAAAAGAGAACATATGGGAATACCCCATGAATCATAAGTCTCTAGCTGAGCAATTCAGCAAGTATCTTTGCAAGGGGTCAATGACGGAGGAGGTGAAGGAGTACGTTGAGATGTGGTATGATAGGCTCCATGCAGCATTTGGAGAAGAATGGCGCATACCCAAGGATTTTCCCTTGGTCCTTAAAAACAAGTATAGTTTTTGGTCTACCAAAGACTTTTGCATTGCGCACTTTCCAATGGTAGATGGGTTGTGGAGCCCCTGGTGTAAACTACCATATGCATTTCCCGTATAGTACTTCCAAGCTACTGAGGCCATCGGTTCACCAAAACATAGAGGTTGGTGTTTAATGCGATAAGTTTGGATTATGAGTATCACACCTAAAGAAGACTTATGGATATCTAGGGAGGAATGCATACAATGAGAATAACATCTCAGAAATCTTAAGCATTAAGCTAGAGACAGTGGCCATTGCGGATATCGGGGCCATGCTAATATACCTCCAACTGAAGCCTAAAATGGAGAATAACAAGTATGTGGAGAATGAATTCGTGCTTCCAGGGCCACCGAAGGGAATACATACTATGGAAAACATTCTGACACCTAGGCCCTCTACACCCACGCAAGATGATGAGGAAGAGGATGAAGAACATGAAGATAGTGGCGGCCTGGTTCAAAGGAGGAAGCAGCCATCTGGCCAGGAGGGGGAGCACATGACAACTCCCCAGGGAGAAGGAGTTATGGGGGAGGAGTAGGGCACACAAAGATTTAAAAAGGTGTTTAAGTGCACAAGGGTACAAGGAGGAACCCCACAGGTGAAGGAGCTAGAGGAGAAGAAATGAAGAAAACTCAGGCTGAGCGAGGAAATAGAAGAATCTGAGGAGAAGGTGCCTTCATCTCCAACTGAAGAAGAGCCTCAACACGAGGAGGAGAAGATGGAAGGAGAGGAAGGGGGTCAATCAGAGGCTACACAGGACAAGGGTGGGGATACATCTGGTATTCCCAACCTTGATGCAGCCATTCCAAGAGGACCCCGATCCCGTTGAACAGGGGAGGATGCCAAGGCACATACCATGGGGTATGCAAAGACCCAAAGCTGATCATTCATGCTCGGTTCTAGAGCACCATCGAGTAGAAGGATTTATTCGAGATGGGTGCTCATGGACGAGGACAAGGTGACTCTGCGCATAAGGAAGCAACTTTCATGGTCTATGCACACACACATGGATGAGCCTGAATTTGATGTCGGTGAAGAATCATGCACGTCAAGGTGGTTGAAGAAGGCACCTGAAATGCACCATATGACAATCAAACCAACAATGATGTCAGATGAGCAGGTGAGCAATGCTCTAGTAAAAGTATCCTCTCGAAGTAGCAAGAAGAAACATAGATAAATCTGCTACCATCAAGGTGCTGACAGAGAAATTAAAAGCCAAGGATGTGGAGATAGTGTGCCTAGTACAAGAAAAGGACTTAATCAAAAGAAAATATGACACTTTTGTCAGTATGGCAGAGGAAATTGGAGATGATGTTCTAAAGGTACACCCACATCTAGAATCCCAAGTACCAAAAGAATTTTCTTCTGCAATGCATTATGGAAAGACAATAATAATAGTAGTGTTGGAAGATGAAAAATTGCATGTATCCTCATAGCCCAAGGACTCAGGGAAAAGATAGAAAAGGCACAGGATGCAGTAGCTAGGAAGATTGCTACTTATGAAGGCCTACTACAAGCCACCCGCGATGAATCAAGAAGATCGTTCATGTGCTAAAAATATGCACACCCCAGATGCGCTGATCACGGTGAAAACATTGGAGGAGGAGAATGAGGTCCACAAGGCAATGAAGGATGCTTCCCTAGGCCGCGCTGAATGCTTAGTCCTGGTAAAGAAAAAGTGTGAGGCACTAGGCTGCGCGCACAGGCACCACATAAGGAGAGGTTGGAGGAGCTAGGAAAGCTCATTTCTCAGAAGATGGATGTATTGGAAGGGGTGTAAACCTCTATGTCAAGCGTAATGCTTGTGATACAAAATGAGCAAGGGAAACTCTCCATGGAAGAGTTGTAGTCCATCATTATAGACGTGCCTGAAATAGTAGGAGAGCAGCGCTAATGGCGTGGGAGAACCTGGAAGTAGATATCAAAGAAGAATATCCAGAGTTGCTGCTTCAGGATGAGATGGAGGGGCTTGAGGCTTAAACAGTTTTGTTAGCTATGTATATCTTCTTCAAAATTCTTATTCAAGATTCTTATTCAAAATTCTTTATTCAACTATTCTTTATTTATCCATTCTTTGTATAAGTTTTGGGCATCGCCATTGTCGGGGTGACAATGAGATTAGTGTGGGGTAATGTTGATCAGAGAAAACACTTAGTTGAACTTGCACATAGAGTCCACATGGAAGAATAGCACAGGAGCAAAAGCGCAAAGGTATAGGAAGGTGTCACGCATGGAGGTGTAGAGTCAGACTCTCAAGGACTTAGCTGATTTTGGGGATCAGGTCTATTCTTAGAGATTGGCATGTGGAGCACACAAAGCAATGCCAAGACTTACGTGCCACTCTTCATGGAGATTTTTGAAGGACATGTCAACTCACTCTTGCATGGGCATAAGTTAAGAATAGATCCATCACTTTAGTTAACTATCAGCAATCTATAGATAGCATACTTGCATGTATGGTTGTAATTGTAAGAAGACGCATGGATTTTATTAGCATGCGACCTATTTCTAGTAGAGTTAAGTGGTGAAGGGCTAGTTCCCCACCCTATATATATATGTAATGAATTACTTAGAAAATATATAGACACATATAGAGATATGGATGAAAACATATGCTTTGAAGAATGGGAAAACACGAGTACATGTGACTGGATAGTTGTAATAGATCCATGCGTGCATGCCTGAGTATTGTATGAAGTTTCTGTATTGTTGGTATGATGAATAGATAAAGGAAATTGGCTGACAAATAGTGTTTGATGTGTTTTATCAATGCATGTTATTATTTTCATGATGATTTACCTTTAAGCACTTATAGATCTGGTTAAATATAATGATGAATAGATGGATTAGTTCCTAAAATATATGTTTACTACTTTATCATACCACCATTCTACTATTGCAACTCTTAAGAGGGACCCGGTACCTTTGCGCTTCAGTGAGCACTCGGCTAGGGCCGAGTGATGTGCCAAACAAGCAACTAGGTGTTAAATAATAATTCTAGGCTACATCAGTCTTTAGTCTTCATCATGCTAACATCCCGCAACGGTAACCCTAAAGAGGGCCTAGTAACTTTGTGCACTTCAAGTGAGTGCTCGGTCTAGGCTGAGTGATTTGCTAACACACCTGGGCTTTTACTTGTAAATTATAGATGCGCATCATTGGTTCTATTGCCAAGACCTCTTTTTGATTGTTATCGGGATGGTTTTGCGATGAAGGCATACCACTTGACCCTAACAAGTGTTGAGGAGTGGATTAAAGATCTAGAAGAAGAGTATGCATGGAGGTTTAGTAGTGGATGTGAGATCGACGCACGTGCATGGGTGGAATAAAACCTTTATGACTATTTTTATTAGATCTTATTCGCTATATTTATAGTATAATTATACGAGTGGATGGTTTCTTATGCGTTTGAATGGAATTGGAGGTATCACACACTTTTCTCGGATGCATGAATAATTTCAGACCCTTTATGATGTTGATATGATCGCATTGTGGATAGGTGGTTTTATGGTGTTTTGAACACTATATGTTGGAGTACTCAAATTCCACTTATTTTTTCCCGAAGGTAACTTGAATTCTATTTTTGTGACATCCTAGAGGAACATACTTTCAAGGTATTCCATTGGTGATCAAATTCTTAATGGTAACCTTGAACTTAGAAGAAAAAACCTATGGCTAGCTAAATCCCACCACGTGCGGGGTAGGAGAAGAATTATTGAAAGATGGAAGACCCAATGATATAAAGTTAGAGAAAGGAGAGGTGGTTTAATTATAATGAGGTGCATGAGAAGGAGATAGAGAAGCAATGTGATATTGCATAGCAGATGGCATTGCGAGAGAGATGGCCCATAAAGGATTTTCAACTCATGCGGGAAGTGTGGGCCGGAGCATCTAGATCTCCCTTATCGGAAAAGAAATACGGGGAACCCTCCTCACCTCGCCCCTCGAAGTGTGCCAATAGAAACAACTTGGGTCATGGATGCGCATCTAAATCTACCTGACAACCTTGCCCTTGCACTTGGTTTTATAGTATCTAGTACAACAAGAAGTCAACACACTAGTTTGGGCAATAGGAGACCAGGATAAGGTTAGGTGACAAGTACATATATGGCAGGATAAACGTCTTCATTATTTTTGGAGGTACCATTTTAGGCGTATTATCCACATAGAATGTGAGCGCGTAGTATCCCATTGAGAATAATTTGTTGGCGGAGAGATTTAATAAGTACTGTGTGAAGGATTGATGAGTGGGCCTTCAAACAGAGGGCAGAGAAGTTGTATGATAGGCTCCACAAGGTGTTTGAAGAATATTGGCACATACCCAAGGAGTTACCTTCGGTAGTAGGGAAGCGGCCACCATGGAAGTAGTTATATGGATGGGAGGTGATGGATGAAGACATGGCCACCATCCGCACAAGGAATTAGCTATCCTAGTCCATGCACACTCACATGGATGAACCAAACTTTGATGTATGTGAAGAGTCACGTGTATCAAGGAGGTTGAAGAAGGCACCTCAAGCTAGACACATAATAGTAAAGCCTACTGTTATGTTAGATGAACAAGTAAGTAATTCCTTGGTGAAGGTATCGATAGAGGTGGCATGGAGGAATATGGATAAGGATGCAACAATTAGGGTGCTAAGGGAAGAACTCAAAGCCAAGGATGTAGAAATATCACACCTAAAGCAAGAGAAGGACTTGGAGCAGAAGAAGAATAGTGCATTTATCAACATGGCAGAGGAAATTGGAGACCATGTCCTGAAGGAAAGACCACACTTGGAATCCAAGGTACTAGAAAAGTTTCCTTCAGCAATGCATTATGTATGTACCTTGGTGGATTTGGTGCTTGAGGATGGACCTATACACGCATTCCCGGTGCCCAAATGACCCGAGAGAAGGAAGCGGGAGAGAAAAGGATTACGTGCTAAGGACTTCATCTTATGAGGGACTGCTACAAAGCCTTGCGAAGAGATGAAGAAGGTGGATCAAGCACGAAATATTTACGTAGCGTCTCAAGCATTCATCTGAATAAGGACCATTGTGGAAGACAATGAAGTCCTGAAAGCCATGTTGGAACATAACGGTTAAGTGGTCGCCAACCCTTAATGTATATGGGTCCATCACTAATATATAGGTTAATATTTAATAATATGAAATATGTATATTTCTATTATTAAATATGTTAACCTAGGTATATACTTTAAGTTAAATATTTAATATCATGAAATGATTATATGTCTAATATTAAATATTATAAACCTAGGTTTATGTGTCAACCATTTTAGGTTGAAAAGGTGGGTCGAAACCCGACCACCTTATATAAAAAGGAATTTAGGTCCTCATTTGACATATTCGAAATATATCAAAGGTGTGAAAATCAAGTGATTTAGTTTTACCCTTGGTAAATAGGGTTTCAAAGGAGGAGGTGATCTTACTGGATGTAAAACAAGTTCTCTGAAGTAAAAGGTTATTTTCAAAGTGGTTTTTACCCTATTGGGGTTTTCCACTATAAATATTGTGTCACTTGTGTTATTTATTTCCTATAAATATTTCTTTATTTACTTATGTTATGATGTAATCTTTATTTAAATATTTATTGTAACATTATATGTAAGTTGATTAAATCTATATTTATTAGAATCCTCAAATTCTAACATGGTAATAGAGGAGATAAATTAAATAAATTACGATCAAATGTTTTTAATTTTATTTATTTAATTTGTATGGGTTTTTTTACCCTATTGGGGTTTTCCACTATAAATATTGTGTCACTTGTGTTATTTATTTCCTATAAGTATTTCTTTATTTACTTATGTTATGATGTAATCTTTATTTAAATATTTATTGTAACATTATGTAATATGTAAGTTGATTAAATCTATATTTATTAGAATCCTCAAATTCTAACATGGTAACAGAGCGAGGTAAATTAAATAAATTAAAATCAAATGTTTTTTTTTCAACCAACCCGAAAGGGTATTTAAAAGTAATTGGTCCGCTTATTTTTTTTCCCCAATTTATTTTGGCATTACATTTATGCAATTAAACTCTCGGTAAAAAATTTAGGGTTTTGAATTTTAAATCCCTAATTGTTTTGGGGGAGATGCAATATGATATGATTCTACTTTCATTTACATTTTGTAAATTATATGGAATTAATATTTGTTTGGAGATTGATGTGTGCACAGTGAAAGGGCTTTTAATATTTACTTGCGTAAAAATCACATACGAAAAAGAAAAGATTTATTACTATATGAAATAATTTTCATGTTTTCTATAATTTCAAATGTTTGCGGAGTTAAATATTTGGAAGGTAAATTCAAATGTTCTCTAAAAGGATTCGATTTGAAAAACTATAGTTTATAGTTAATTTATAACTATATCCTATATTATTTGAAAACTATATTAGTATTTTTAAATTAAAATATATATAATATAGAATAAGGTTTATATAATAATTTATATAAACATCATATTAAAATTTATATAGTTTTGGAAAAAAACTATATATTAAAATCCTTAAACCATATTAAAATTACATGGGATTGAGGGAAGAGTCAATGACCATATTCTAAGCCTAAGTTTAAATCATATTTAAACTTAACTTATAAATCTAGGCATATATATTTTAAAAAAAAATAAACAAACATAAGTTTGAATCATATTTTATATATATGGTTAGTTTAAACCGCTTAAAATATAAATTTTATTAGATTTGGTTTATATATGTTTAAAAAAACCTAAGTGCTTAATTTTTTTAGTAGGGGCATGTTTATTGCTTGTATGAAGGGATTACTTTTTAAATCTTAATACTTATTAAATAAAACCTAACATGTGTCCCTAACCATTTATATTATCCATGTAAGGGGGCGGCCCCATTCATTTATATCTTATAGTTTATAAAAACTATATAAATAAATTTATTTAAAGGTTTTCTTTTATATAAGAGTGGGAGTGGAGAATAAAATGAGATAATATCTCAAGTATAAATGAAGAATTTAAAAAATGGCTAGTTTATTAGTAGTCGTGAAGTGTATTAAATATTTATTAAAATATTGGTAGTTATAGCTACATAAAAGTTTTAAAGTTTTTAGTTTGCAGGAATTATATAAAATATTTTGCAATATTTTCATAGTTTTAAATGTGTGCGGGTAAAATTAAGAGTAAATGAAGGGAGGAGACAAGGTTCATGAAAATAGGGATTTCAATTTATTTCATTGGTCGAGTGAAATTACTTGTCCCCTATGTAAATGTAAGTTAATCTACTCTCATAAATCTACTTGCACTTGGTAAAATTCTTTTAACCTGGTCTATCTCCTTTAAACCCCTTTAATAAGGGTTATGTTATTTTTATAAAAAATATATATACTATAGTTTATAATTTTTATGAACTATATGTTGTTTTTTATTTACATTCTATAAACTATATACCTTTTTTTTAGAAAGTGTATATTTTTACATTAGAAATTATAATAGATTATTATAATGTGTTAAAATATAACCTCCTAATATTATACGAAGAAGAAAATGTGGAATTTCATTTCGAAATACACAAGTTTTGGCTTCATTAAATTTGGCATTCAGGGCCATAGAGGAATTCATCGAAGGACATGCAAGAAGTGTTTCGCAACTCGGTGTCCCGATGACTCTTTGGGCAATGAGAAAGAGAGTAAAAGAACCGAGAGGAGCTCGATAAGACGGATCTTTGCTCATATGACCACGCCCGGGTATGTACCATGCTTGGAAAAAGTAAAGATGAGTATTGATCAAGCGGCCAAGAAGTAGTCCTGTTTTACTACCGCTTCTTGGGGAAATAGTAGGTTTTGCTTGCCGTTGTTTTGCTTGTTTAGTCTCGTTTGTGTTCTTGTTTCTAGGCTTCGGTGTTCTTTTTTGTAACTTTTGTGCTTTGATCTGACTTCTCTGCTCCTCTCTCTTTTCTCGGCTTTTAGGCCTCCTTTTGTACACAAGGGTATAGTCCCTTTCAAAAACTATTTACCAATATTAAAAAAATTTGAAAATGAAATGACTATCATGACAGTAGACCAAAAATAAGCCATTATGATGGTCATTTAGATGTCAAATTTAAGTTGCCATATTTTTGTCTACATTAATTTTTTTCAAAAATTTGAAGTTGTTATGCATTCTTAGGGGTCTCTTCTTCACTTCTATATGGTCGGAAATATTTTTTATATAAATCTAGGGTATAATGTAGAGCCCTTTATATTGTGGGTTATTATTTTGATCATGGGAGGTTAATTAGTATGCATTGTAATGACAAAATTAGTTATGATCAAATAGTTTCTTTAGATCTATAAAATTTAGATCTGATTCTATTAAAAGTGTTGTTTTTATTATTGATAAATATGTATCTAACTCTATGGTACATTGTATATTATAATGGGGTGTGTTTTACAAATTTAGGAAAATAATGGCATCTAGCTATTTCTGTCTTGATAAAACCTAGATCCTGAATGAAACTAACTACAACATTTGGGTCAAAACATAATTTATGGTGAGAAACTCTGATGATTATTTATGGATCTAAGGTTACTCCCACCGGTCGTTAAACAACTATAGATAACATGAATACATTCTTGCAATGAATGTAAGATGCTCTTTCTATGATTCTATGCAATGTGAACGATGAGTACCTTCTACACATTGGTAATATCGAACATCCGAAAGAGGTATGGACACAACTAGAATCCATACATGAAGGATACTTGGTATATCAATGATAGTAATGAGAGTATAATACTTGAAGGAATTTAAAGAAATGGTCTATATATTTTTGATAATTTCTCTTACTAGCATCTTGTTTTATATCTCAAATTTTGAATAATTCAAAACTATGGCATGAAAGGTTAGGACATGTTAATTATCAATCTTATATTAAATGTATAGATATAAAATAGTGAAAGGTTTACATGTGTTGTCTTTTTTTCTTGAAGTTACTTCATTAAATGCTTCTAAATGATGGTTTTGATTCTAATTTAGTAAATGGTCATGATGATGTTTTGATGTTATAGATGTTTCTGAAACTCTTATCTTCCTAGATAAGAAATTAAATTGGGCTCAATCTATGTTAGAAAGTTTAAATCCTATTAACCTTAGGAAAATGACCAAAAGCCATCATATGTACCATGAATTAATTACCTTATATGAACCTGAGCCACAAAGTATTATAGGGTCTAGGTGGATATACAAAGTAAAATATAATGCTAATGGTAGTATTAAAAACATAAATCTAGACTTGTTCTTTATAGGTTTCACTCGAAACTTGGTATTCATTATGTTGAGACATTTTCTATAGCTAAAATGAGTAGTGTTAGGGCCTTATTTACAATCGCCGCTCAATTTGGGTGGGAAATCTACCAAATGGATAAGAAAAATACTATTTTTAATTACAATTTAAAAGAAGAAATTTACATGTTTAACCTAAAGGATTTTAAGAAACTGGTAAAGAAAACTATGTTTGTAAGTTGAGAAATCTTGTATGGTTTAAAACAAGCTCTTAGAGCTTGGTATGTGAAAATTATTTTCTTCTTTAAACTGTTAGGTTTTGTTAATTTTTCTTCTAACAATGATATATTCATTAAGCAATAAGGCTCGCATATTATCATTATATGTATATATGTTGATGATTTTCTTATGTCTTATGACAATTCTGATTTAATTCATAGGATTAAAGAGAAATTGAAGCAATACTTTGAAATGAATGAGTTAGGTCTCTCACATCATGTTATTTGTATGATTGTATTTCATTCTATTGTTATTTTTCAAAACACAATATGTAACCATTGTATTGAAAAAGTTTCTTATGATTGATTGTAAACCATTTTCTACTTTAATGGAAGTTGGAATAAATATTGATCCTAAATTTGCATATGAAAAAGGTTGATCCTATTTTATATACATTGTTAGTTGATAGTTTGATTTATCTAACTATAACTAGATCAAGATATTTCCTATACAATAGGAATTACTTCAAGGTTTATGCATGAACCTTTTTTAGAGATCATTGGAATCTTGCAAAAAGAATTTTTAGATATTTGAAAGGAACAATTTATGGGTTACATTATAATAATAATGAAAATACTATCTTATATGGATTTTTGATTCTAACCATACTGATGTTGTGTTACAAAATATATTGGATATGTGTTCAATTTTTTAGGTGTAGGAATCATTACTTGAAACAACAAATATAATCAATAGTCTCCATTTCTTCTACTTGAGGTAGAAAGTACAATGGAAGAAGTAAACAAGTCATATGGCTGCACCATGGCTATTGGTAGAGATACACATGGAAGCTAAAGGAAGTATTTATCTTCTATGTGGTGGTCAAATTTTTATTACTCTTGATTAAGAATTCAGTTCAACATAAGAGGATGAAGAACATTGAGATACATATACGCTTCACCCATGAGAAGGTGCAAAGTGATGAGATAAATCTCATATTTATGTTTCTTGAAGAGCGGGTTGCGACATCTTCAAAAATTCTCTCGAGTGCTACAAAGTTGTGTCACTTTCATGAAAATCTTGGATTACCAAAGTTTCCATTGATGAGGAGTGTGTATGACATGTCACCTCCTAATGGAACTTGGTTTTTGTAAAAAGACCTTCAGGCATTTATAAAAGACCTTCATGCAAGTGTAAAAAGACCTTCAGAATGTATACCTCCTTGGCTTCTTTTTTAGAAAGAAGTGTAGAAAGATATTAAAGGTGATCTTCAGTAAACTCTTTAGAGTTATTGATTTTACTGGTAAACATCTAGACAAGTATATTTTTAAGGAGGTCCTTAGTTGTAAAAGGATCCTATATGCTTGGGTTCAATAACCTTTTATGAGAACCTGTGAGAACATGTAAAACTCACAAATCATACTTAGCCACTGATCATGGGATGATCTTTGGGATTACAAATCCTTTTGTACCAAAAGGTAAATTGAGTATGATGAAGGTGTTATAATTACTTCAACCGATATGCTAGCCTAAAAACTTTATGGTTTAAGGATTGTAAATATTGTAGTGTATCACGGGCGGTAATCTATTGAATATGTTATATTATCCCACTTAACATTAAGGGGGAGTGTTAGAACATAATGATTAAGTGGTCTGGCCAACCCTTAATGTATATAGGTTCATTACTAACATATAGGTTAATATTTAATAATATGAAATATTTATATTTCTATTATTAAATATGCTAACCTAGGTATATACTTTAAGTTAAATATTTAATATCATGAAATGATTATATTTCTAATATTAAATATTATAAAACTAGGTGTATGTGTCAACCATTTTAGGTTGAAAAGGTGGATCGGGAGACATAACCGATCACCTTATATAAAAAGGACTTTAGGTCCTCATTTGACATATTTGATAAATATATCAAAGGTGTGTAAATCAAGTGATTTGGTTTTACCCCTGAAAAATAGGACTTCAAAGGAGGAGGTGATCTTACTATATGTAAAATAAGTTCTCTGAAGTAAAATGTTATTTTCACGTGGTTTTACCCTATTGGGGTTTTCCACTATAAATATTGTGTCACATGTGTTATTTATTTCTTGTAAGTATTTCTTTATTTACTTATGTTATGATGTAATATTTATTTAAATATTTATTGTAACATTATATGTAAGTTGATTAAATCTGTATTTATTAGAATCCTCAAATTCTAACAAGCCATGAAGGATGAGACATTGGGCCGCGAAGCAGGTTAGCGCTAGTAAAGCGATAAGCGCGAGGCCCTTAACACAAAGACAGGGAACCACACAAGGAAAGTTTGGATGAGGTGAGAAGCTTATAGCCCAAAATATGGACCTATTGAAGGAAGAATTACTACAATGTCCAACATTGTTTTGGTCTTGCAAAATGAGAAAGGAGAAATTGTGCAGATGAGTGGGAATTAATTGTGGTAGATATTCCATAAAAAAGTAGAGGCTATCTTTGAATGAGTGGAAGATATTAGAGGCGAAATAAAAGAATAATATCTAGAGTTAATTCTTCTAGTTGAATCGAGAAGATGCTACATAGCAAAGTAATTATTTTATACATCAAAATTCTTTACGTTATTCCATTCCTATTCTTTAATTCATTAAAAATTCGGAGACAACCATTTTGGGATGTCAATTTCGTTAGTGTGGGGTAATGTTGTTCATCAAAGTATGGTATTTAGTAAAAGGCATAGAAAAGAATGTTCAAAGGCGTGAAAGGATAGGGAGAACATGCATACAAAATATAAGAGTGGAGTTGGGACTTAGCCATTTTCACGTGTATGGGCTATTTTTGGAGATAGTGTATCAGCACATAAACTAGGTAAATACTTGTGTGACACGCATCAGCTATTTTGAGGAGTGACTACGGAGTGATTACATGGGTGCATGATAAGAATAGATTTACTACTTCTGTTAACTAGAAGAGGCACATTATTAGCACACTTGCATGGGTTCTTTATTATTGTAAAGGCACACATCTATTTTTAGAATGTGACCTATTTTTGGAATTATGCAAGTGGTGAAGGGAAAGTCCCCACCCTTATAAATATGTAATGATCTACGTAGTATAGTGTGTGTTTGAGAACTCGAGCTACTTTAAAGTTATGTTGTCAAATATGAGGCGCATATAAGATATGGTATTATCTATTGTAATAATCTTATGTGTATTTATCATTTTTATTATAATGGAGTATATTGGTTGAATCAAAAACTAATCCTGAGTATAATGGGTTCTAACATGGTTGGTTTCATTATGGATATTGTTTAAAGCATGCTATTCCTTAGATCTATATTTGATTACATTATGGATCTTTAAATGTTTGAATGTCTTAAGTATTCAACATGCTAACATCCTACAACAACAACCCTAAAGAGGGCCTTGGTACCTTTTTGTGCTTCAGGTGAGTGTTTAGTATAGATGAGTGATGTGCCACCGCACCGGTGATTTTATTGGTAAATTCTAGGCTGCATTAGTTGTTTTTGTAGTGCGGTATTTTGTGGGAACCACTTCCTCCCATTTGGTCAAGTACTATGTCTCCAGCTTATAATAAATCTTACCTAGAATGTTTGGTGACTGATTTTGTAGGTCTAATGAAATCAATGGCCCATTTCTCAAAAGGAGCTAAAGCAAAGTAGGTCTCAATGGCATTTCATCCCTTATGTTTGGGTTTCCCTATTCTCTAGGCATATGTCACATGATCTCGGCATGTTTATATGCATCCTTGAACAATGTAAGGACACCATAAGCCAACCATCATTATTTTTATTTTGTCTTCTCTCCTCCATTATGTCCACCTACTATGCCTTTGTGTACTTCAATTAGGATGTTTTTCCTCTCATGATCTAGGCTAATCTTCTAAGAACATTTTCTTATCCATTTTTATACAATTTTCCTTGAATTAATGTAAATGTAAATTCTATACTAAGAAAATTCCTTTTCTATTGGTGGGTATAATTCAGGAAACACTCCTGTGTGCAAAAATTGTGTTATTTCATCAAACTCTTTAGGTATAGATTCTATATCTAGAATAAATGAGAAATGGGGAAATCATCATCTATAGGCCCATCATCTTCTCCATTCTCAATTCTCGATAAATAAGTTGGACCATTATTTAATTTCCCTGGTTTTACTTCCATAGTGAAATCAAATTCTTGAAAGAGCATAAGCTATCTACAAATTCTCTCTTGTAAGACTAGTCTATTCAATAAATATTTCAGGGGTTGTTGGTTAGTATAAAATATAAATGAAGTGGCTAATAATTATTGTATTTATTTCATTAGAGCATAGAACATGCTAAGTTCTTACCTTTTCATGATTTTATAATTCCTCTTTGCCTTTGCAAACTTCCTACTAGAAAATGTTATAGGATGATCCATCTTATCTCCGTGGCTGAGTCAATACAAATCATATTGCAATCCCTCAAGCATCTACATGAACATGGAAAGGTACCTTCTAATTAGAAAAAAATAGGATGGGTGCATGCAAAATCATATCTTTTAGAATCTCAAATGCATCCACGCATTCTTTGGACCATTAGATCTACTTTTTGTTCTCTTATTCAATAATTCCTCTAATGGGGCACTTATTTATGCGTAGTTTCTAATGAACTTTTGATGATAGCTGGTGTGATGTATATATGTTGTTTCTCACTACTAGTACACAACCCTCATAGTTGCTTCACTTTGGTTCTTCTTTTACTTCTTGGCTCTAGGTTGATCAACCTATTAATTCCTAATGCCTACACCTAGATACACACTATCACCATGGCATATGCATTAGAAAATTATATAAAAATGCATACACACCAAATTATCAACCTCTCTACACACACACACATTTCCATCTAAGCTCAAAATGATAAGTTTGGGCCTTGAGGCTTTAGTTGTTTCACAATCCCATTTTGAGCCTTATAACCTTATCCTACAACCATGGATGAGATTATTTCTCCTTCTGCATAAATAGAAAAACCCCAAACCACCTTTATAATAACCTATTCTTGTACTATGTAACATATATTCATAGCAAGCAAGATTATATACATAAAATACAACCTTTATTGATCACTACGATAAGAACTAGACTTCTCAAGGATATGAAGATGAATACAAGGTTATAATATTGTTCTAGAACCTCAATTTCCTTCGTGGAGATGATATTCATCTTTATCAATCTAGTTTCAAGATAATTTAATCTTGAAAACATCAAAACGTGCTAAAAACTAGATTGTGATTGTTAAAATTGGTAACCACGACTTGAGTGAAAAGGGTTTCATGGAAATGGTACTTGCACATCGATTCTAGCTCTATAAATTTGGAAAATGAAAGGAGACCTAGAGAACATTAAGATTTCAAAAATTTAAGAATTTTGACCATGATAATTTTGGATCAATGATGCCCTAGTTCGAGGGAAAATTATACAAAAATCGGTCTATAAGCTTAACCTGATCATGTCAAGACCAAATAAAAACTTTAATGGACTCCTCATGGTCCCCTCTAATTGCCCCAACCTTCACATTCGATGAAAATTACTCCAGGAGATGGTTGTATATTTCAAGCTCATGGCCTATGCAAATTTTTAACTATGAATGCATATAAAACATTAAATAACACGTTAAAACATGCAAATATATCACTATTAGACTTTAAGCTTATTCAATTATGCTCATGATCATGATTACAATTTTTGAGTCAAGGATATTGATCAATCAATCAAATTTCCAAATTTTGCATGCTTAAAACACCTTCCTAGTATCTCTCAACTTCATCCTACAATAGTTCAACTACCACACAACTTAGAGATCAGTTCAAACTTCCCTTATTCCATGGAACTAACTTGAATCCATGTGAGACTTGGATTTCCAAGTTAATTTTTGCACAATTTTGGCCTTGCACCACAATAGGCCTTATTTAGACATTACAACACACAAATTTTGAAATTCAAACAACAAGAAATGGAGGGTAATGAAAATTCAATTATCATATTTTCTGGAGTCAACACCTAGATGACATAGCTATGACAATCACTATGGCAACCTTATGATGCTCCTACATCATTCTACCCCTGAACAAAAGAGATCTCCTTTATGGTGTGTTGTCCTTCATCAACTCAACTAACTAGTACCTAGCTTGAGAAGAAAAACCTCGCCATCCATGTTGCATCCTTAGCTAGAAAATTCTTCATTTTATTAGATACTAGTAATACTCCATTTCTCTTATCTTCTTAAGAAACTTCTTATCCAAAATAGACTCTATTTCCTTCATGTACTTCCTTAGGCATTTGTAGTTCTCACTGAAAAACTTCTTCATTATCTGTAGCAGGTTCATCTACAACCTCACCATCAATTTTGTAAGCATATAGGTTTGCAATATTGAATATTGGAGAAATTCCAACTCCTAGAGGAAACTCTATCTCATATGCATTATTAGAAAACTTCCTCAATACCTTGCATGGGCCAATTTTCTTCACTTTTAACTTATTATACTCCTTCTTGGAAATCTTTCCTTTCTAAGGTGGGATATAACAAGGTCTTCCACATTGAAAGTTACCTATTTTCTCCTCTTATATGCTTTATGTTTATATTTGATGGCATTTGCTTCAAGTTTCATCTTCACTTGTTCATGTAAGTCTTGCATTGCTTTGGAAAAATCCTCTACATTTGCACTTCTTGCTTCCATCTTTCCTAAGTTTCTTAGTTCATAAAAACCTCTTGGGTGTATTCCATACATAATTTGAAAGGGACTCATCCATGTACTTCTATTAGGAGAGTCATTGTATGCAAACTCAACTTGTGCAAGTGCAAGATCCCATTGTTTTGGGTGCATGCTCACTAGAATTCTTAGAATATTTCATAGGCTTCTATTAACAAATTCAGTCTAAGGATGGTAAGCTAAGATGAAGCTCAAATGTGTTCCCAACTTATTCCAGAGGGTCCTCCAAAAATTCCCAACAAACTTATATCTCTTTCAGAAACTATGCTTCTTGGAAAACCATGTAACCTTACAATTTCCTAGAAGAAAAAGTTAGCTATATGTGTTGCATCACTTGTCTTTGTACATGGGATAAAGTGAGCCATTTTTGAAAACCTATCAACTACAAAAATATGGAATCATGACCTTTTTGAGTCTTAGGAAAACCAAGTACAAAATCCATGCTTATGGAATCCCAAGGTCTACTAGGAATGGGTAGTGGCTGATATAATCCTACATTTTGACTACTTCCCTTGTTATACTGACACACTTTGCATTTTCTACAAACCTTTTGATATCCTTATCCATTCCCGGCCAATACCGGTGTTCTATCCAAAGTGTCCTACTAAGCTGCCACTATGCTTCTCTTTCAATAAATTCTCCCTCATGGAACTCCTTGAATACATAGTTGGCTTCCTTGAACAACATGCCTTGTTGAAAGCATTTCCATATAATTCTATCTCCCATGATTGGATTCCTACAAGCATTGTATGCCTCCTTGAATTTTGCATCATCTTCATACATCTCCTTCAATTCTTCAAATCCTATGATGTTCACTTGAGATTCCTGCAAAACCAAAACTCTCTTGCTCAAAGCATCTACAACCTTGTTATTTTGACCCTTTTTATGCTTTATGGTAAATGTAAAGCCTTGCAAAAATTCAACCCACTTAACATGTTTTTGACTTAGCTTGTTCTGATTACTAATAAATTGCAATGCATAGTTATCAGTGAACAAGACAAACTCCTTAGGCATAAGGTAATGCCTCCACTTCTTCAAGGCTTGTATGAGTGCATAAAACTCCTGTTCATATGTTGAATACTTCTTTTTAGCATCACTTAGCTTCTCACTAAAGTATGCTACTAGTTTTCCTTCTTGGCTCAAAACAACCCCTATTGCCAACCCACTAGCATCACATTCTACTTGAAAAATATTATTGAAATCAGGTAGGGTTAGAATAGGATCTTCGGTTACCTTTTTCTTCAAAAATTAAAAATTTATAGCTTTTATCAGCAACTTCAGTCCAACAAAAAAATTTTTCTTATCACCCTTTATTGTATCTATCATTGGTGCTACAATTCCACTAAAGTTTCTTATGAATTTTCTATAAAAACTAGCTAATCCATGGAAGCTCCTTACCTCATATGAACTCCTGGGTGTAGGCCAATCAAGAATGGATTTAATCTTCTCCTTTTCCATCTTCTAACCTTTTTTGAAATGACAAAACCAAAGTAAAGTAGCTCTATTTTTAGAAAAATGCAGCTTTTCAAATTAATCAATAGTTTCTCTTCATGCAACTTGTTTAAAACCATTTGTAAATGATTTAAATGATCCTCCCTAGTTTGAATAAACACAAAAATTTCATCTAAATATACTATCACAAACTTACCTATGAATTCTTTGAGCACTTCATTCATCAATCTCATGAAAGTGCTTGGAGCATTGGTTAAGCCAAAAGGCATGACTAACCATTCATAAAACCATCATTAGTTTTAAAAGATGTATTTCCACTCATCTCCTTATCTAATTATAATCTGATGGTATCCACTTTTCAAGTCTATCTTTGAAAAATATGCAGCTCCACTCAAACAATCAAGAAAATCATCCATTATAGGAAATGGAAATCTATACCTGATGGTTATCTTGTTGATAGCTCTAGAGTCTGTACACATCCTCCAAGTTCCATCCTTTTTTGGACTCAACACTATAGGGACAGCACATGGGCTTAAACTCTCTCTTACCAGCCCCTTGTCCAAAAATCTTGCACTTGTTGCTTGATCTCTTCATTCTCTCTTGGAGTCATTCTATAAGCAACTTTGTTTGGAAAACTTTCTCCTAGAATCAAATCAATATGATGGTTGATACTCCTTAATGGTGGTATCTCATTAGGAAAATCATCCACAACAATGTCAATATGCTCATTCAATATATCTTGAATCTCTAAAGGCAAATCAATCAACTTAGTACTAGTGACTACATTCTTAGGCTTACCAATCACAACAAAATTTACCTCTTCTTTCTTCATCTCATGCAATAACTCTTTACCTCTCATCAACATCACTTTAGAAATTTGTTCTATTTCTTCATGATCATCCTTCAATGGTGTGAGAGTGTGCTCCACTCCATCCTTCATGAAATTATATGTGTTTCTTCTTCCATCATGTATAACCTTGTTATCAAATTTCCAAGGTCTCCCAAGCAAGATGTGGCACACATCCATGGGCATGACATCACAAACAACTTGATCTCTATATGAACCAATCTGAAATTCCACCTTACACTTCTCATTCACCAACAATTGATGCCCCTTTTGCAGCCAAGAAACCTTATATGGCATTGGATGTGCCTCTTTCTTCAAGCCTAGCTTTTCCACCATCTCAGTTGACACAAGGTTGTCAATACTTCCACTATCTATTACAACTTTGCAGCACTTTCCCTTGCTTTTACACCTTGTTCTAAACAAAGTATTCCTTTGTGGTGGTTCTATAACTTCCTTGTTAGGATTCAACAAAATTCTCTTCATTAAGAGTAACTCACCTTCCTCTGGAATGTCCTCCTACTTTGATGTTGTAGATTCTTCCACTTCTTCTTTAGCTTGAGCAATATGCACACCCCTCTCATGGATAGTTGAAGGGTTCTCTGGACACTCATAAGACTTATGCCCTACATACTTGTTGCATCTATAGAATTTTCCCAAAAATCTACCTCTTCCTCTTTGATAGCCTTGATATGGCCTTCTTCCTCTGAATGAGAAACCTCCTCTTGGTGATGAATCTCCTCTGGTGCTTTAAGAACTATTTCCTTCTTCATGGTTGATTTGTAATTTCCTCCTGCTACTTGACTGTCCAAATCTTCCCTTGAATTCTCTACCTCTTCCTCTTGAAAATGAACTACTCTTTCTAGAAATCTTCTCCTCATTTTTGAGTGCTAGTTGGTAGGATTCATCAACTGTTCTTAGAGATAAAATGTTGATTTCATCCTAAATTGCAAACTTTAGTCCATTGAGATAATTTTCCACCTTCTCAAAATCATCTTCCACTTGTGCTTCTCTTGTGGTCAGCCTATAAAACTCCTTTGTATAGTCTTTTACTAAAATTTCCTTTCGTCTCAGGTTCTAGAGTGTCATGAACAAGTTTGTTTGGTAGTCTTTGGGCACAAAATTTGTATTAATTTTTTCCACTATCCTATCCCAATATTTGATTTTTGCTTTTCCTTTTCTCATCCTCTCTTTATGTATTCCATCCCACCATAGGGAATCATGACTCTTCAATCTATCGTTACTGTAAACTTCACCTTCTTATCATTTTCCACTTCTTCATACTTAAAATACTTGTCCATAGAATTTATCAAATCAATGAGATCTTCTCGGCTTTGACTCCCTTCATACACTACAACATATACCCTTTCCTTGAACTAGATCCTAATGACCTTGATCAATCTTTTTTTTTCTTCTAGAGGAGGTATATACACATTGAGTTCTTCTGGATACTTTTCATATTCACTTTATTTTGCATATTCTATGCCTCTTCAATGAGATAAATCCATCTCTTGTATTATTTCTCTTAGAATCCTCATCTCTTCCATCAACTAGTTTTTCTTCCTTATCTCCTCTAACAACTATGCCCGAGTCACTTTGGATACTCCTCCTCTAGCTCCTCTACCTCTATTTACCATCTTCTTAAATCTCTTGTCTGCTCATGTCTAGATCTTTTAGATTGTGCACAATCTTGTGCTCTGATACCAAAATGGTGTATCGGTCTATTTCTTTCTTTCTCACTACTAGTCACACAATTGTCATAGTTTCTTCACTGGTTCTTATTTGTAATCCTTGGCTCTAGGTTGATCAACCTATAATTCCTAATGTCTACACCTAGATACACACTAACATCATGGCATATGCATTAGAACACTCTAGAAAAATTAATAAACACAAAATTATCACACTCTCTACACACCTACACACAATTTACATCCAAGCTCAAAATGATAAGTTTGGGCCTTAAGGCTTTATTTGTTTCACAGTCCCATTTTGATCCTTGTAACCCTTTCCTAAAATCATGGATGAAATTATTTCTCCCTCTATATAGATATAAAACCCCAACCCACATTTATAGGAACCTATTACTATACTATGCAACATATATTTAGAGCAAGCAATATTATATACACAAATACAACCTTTATTGATTCGATAAAAAAACTAGAATTCTCAAGGATCCAAGATGAATACAGGTTATAAGATCGTTCTAGAACCTCAATTTCCTTTATGGAGATGAGTTTCATCTTTCTCAATCTAGTTTCAAGCTAATTTAATCTTGGCAAGCATCAAAATGTGTTAAAACTAGATTGTGACTATTAAAACTAGTAACCATGACTTGAGTGATATGGGTCTCATGGAAATGGTACTTGAACATCGAGTATAGCTCTAAAAATTTGGAAAATGAAAGGCAACCTAGAGAACATTAAGATTTCAAAATTTTAAGAATTTTGACCACAAGAATTTCGAGATCAATGATGCCCTAGTTCAGGGAAAATTATACAAAACTCGGTCTACAAGTTTAACCCGATCATGTCAAGACCTAATAAAATTTTAATGGACTCCTCATGGTCCCCTTTAACTACCCCAACCTTCACAATCGATGAAAATTACTCCGAGAATATGGTTGTTAATCTCAATCTCACGGCCTATGTAGATTTTTAACTATAAATACATATAAAACATTAAATAACATGTTAAAACATGCAAAGATATCGATGTTAGAATTCAATATTATTCAATTATTCTCAATGATCATGATTACAAGTTCGACTCAAGGATATTGATCAATCAATCAAATTTCCAAATTTTGCATTCTTAAAATACCTTCCCGATATCTCTCAATTGCATCCTACAATAGTTCAACTACCACTAAATTTAGAGATCAGTTCAAACTTCCCTTATTCCATGAAACTAACTTGAATCCACATGAGACTTGGATTTCCAATTTAATTTTTGCACAATTTCATCATTGCACCACAATAGGCCTTATTTAGGCATTACAACACACAAAAAAGTTTGAAATTCAAACAAAAAAAAATGGAGGGTAATGGAATTTCAATTCTCGGTGTCTAGACTCAACACCTACATGACATAGCTATGAAAATCACTATGATAACCTTATCATGCTCCTTCATCAATAGCCTATGTAGCCAAGGATTTTCCTCACATCTTTTTGCACGTTTTTAGTGGTGGTAAATTAAGAATTACAAAAAACTTCAATTGATCAATCAATAGGCCTTATTTACATATTATGTGCCCTAACGACAATGTGCCAAAAGGAGTAAAAAATATGCATTTTTTCAAATTCAAGGATATTTGCAGGGCTCTGCATCTTTTAAACATTAACCTTAGTACTTATATGTGGTTCTTCAAGAGGCCATAAATAGTCCAGTCATCAAGATAAACTTCTAGAAAATCATGAATGAAATCTTTGAATGCATTAATCATAATCCTACTAAATATTGTTGGGGCATTCTTAAACTGAATGGCATAATGTACACATAAAAGACCCCCATTCTATGGGAAAAGTAGTTTTGGGCTCATCCTCCGGGAAATTCGACTTGATAGTAATCGGAGAACCCTTCGTGAATGAATACACCTCTCTTTCGATCATGTTTTCTAATACTTCTTCTATAAAAGGGGTTAGAAATGGATCATGCACACATGCTTTATTTAACTCCTTGTAATCTATGCATATTGGGATCTCTCTAGTCTTCATATTCGGGATCACCATGGGACTCATCCTATCAGACTCATCCATAAGTTTAATAATCCCAACATTTAACATCTTATCAATTTTTGACTTTACTTTCACCTTTAAATTGGGATTTAATCTATATGGTCTCTTTTTGAATGGCTTGAATCCATATTTTATCTGAATTTTCATTTTTCCTAGCTCCTCCTTGATCCCCTTTAATTCTTTGAAGTCTTTAGGAAAAATTTCTTGGAATTCTCTTAGGTAGTTCCACCACTTTAGCCACTTCTTCTTTTGACCAATAGTCCTCAAATTTGGAAATCTTTTCCTCTCCATTTATCACAATGTTTTCATTCCTAATATTCAGGGGATGGTAGTAGTACTTTTCTCCTTCATCCTTATTCTCCACTACCGTCCATTCATCTTCTATGACCTGATATCTTAATTTTTCTTGTTTCTCTTCTCTTTCTTGTTTTTCTACATTATAACACCGATCCATTTCTGGAATTCTTGTACAACTTTCTTGAGGTTTTAGGGTCTCAAGTTTTATTCTCCTCTTCTTCATAATGTTGTTTTATGGATTCTTCTAGTATTAAAAATAGGAAAGTACAAATCTTTATAATGCTCTCAAAATGTTTATGTTCGTGTCCCGAGAGTTAAAGGTATGACAAAATCTTTAACTATTTGTTCCCAATCACCAGTCTCCCTTCTAATTTTTTGGTGAGAATACCAAGATTTTGGTCTAGGCTCTAAGGGTCCACACAAAAATTGAATCCAAAATAAGGGATAATTCTCCCCACAAAGCGCCAATGTTGTTCATAGGATTGAATTTGTTTCTATCGATCAATTTCTCCTGCGATTTTGGGAATCATGGCATATTATCTCTCAATTTCCATAAATCTATCTTTGAGAAGTGTTGTAATCGAGGTCTAATGAGTTACATTGTGCTTATGTGTTGCCCACCAAATTGCAACATTTATAGTCAAGGTATCATCTAACGCTTCCATCCTTTCCTTCTCATTAGGAAATATTATTTCCATGATTTTGATGTACCCTTCTAGGTATCCAAATCTTGAGTATTTAGTCAATGTCTAGTGAGATGCTTCACGTGGCTCAAACATATACTCTTTTGATTGGAAGTTATTTCACCTTTTCTTCTTCCACGGAAAAAATATCTTATGTTGGCGTAAAAACATCATCTTATTCTTTCTCTTGTGCCGAGTAATATCCATCTTCTTATACAAATTTTTCTCTAGAGGTGTAAAAATGTCTCACATGCAGTGTTATAATTATCTCCTAGTGTGATAATATTAGGTGGTATTCTTCTTACAAAATGTAATTTTTGAGTGCTTGAAACCCATGTATCTAGACTTCTACCACATTATCTAATCCTTTAGCTTGTATGAAATATGAAATACATTTATTTTACTCTTATTGTATCCCCTTTCAATCATATGGACATGTTGAGGTATTTCTTCCTTATTCTAATACTTGTTGAATTGTTTCATCTTTTGATTAACCCATGATTAATAGTTTTTCTAGTTCCTTTAGTGTAAATACTTCTTCTCGATGAAGACATCAATATGATGTCTAAAACACATGGGAGATTCTATGGAGACCCACTTTGGAACCCATGAGGTAATTTATTGGATTGGAAGATGGATCTTCTAGACAACTACTAGGAGTGATAAAGAACATAGTGGTGAACTTCATGGGAATTAACAAGATGGTGGATTTTTAAGTGGTAGAGAACATTTTGAGAATCCTTCATATAATGCTATTCTAGATTTGAATGGTTTATAGACTCTAATCGAACATTGAGTTCGAGGAAGAAGAGGTGACTTTGCATTCGGATGGGATATGTGTTCATGTACCCCTTCATGCGGGGATGAGTTCTGTATGGGCAAAGAAGTATGACATGACACGAAGAAGAAAAATTTGATGAAATACAAGGAGTATATGCATTAAACTAATTTTTGAGCATTGAAAAGGAATTTGAACCAAACTCAAATCAAGATTTTGGTTAAATCGAGAAGATACATCTGAAGGATTAGATACTATGTGTTGAGTACAAAATACATTTATTTTACTCTTATTATATCCCCTTTCAATCCTGTGGGCATGGTGAGGTATTTCTTCCTTATTCCAATACTTTCTGAATTGTTTCATCTTTTCAATTAACCCATGATTGATAGTTTTTCTAGTTCCTTTAGTGTAAATACTTCTTCTTCAACAAAATTATTCTTCTCTATTTTTTCAACATCTTGTGCTTTTGTACCAATGTTATGCTCCTTTCAACTTATTTTAAATGCAATCTGTCATGATTTCTTTAGGATTCCACTCCTCTTCATCATAAGAATGTTATTCCTATAATAGCCTTATTATTTTCTTCTTCTTGGGGACTACCTCATTCTTAGTGGCAATTTTGGTTGTGATAGCTACCTGTCAGAGGTTCTTCAATACTTTTTCCAACTTTTGTTTCTTTTCTTCACATGTAACTTTATTTTACCTCCTCCTTCCTATCCTCTTCTACATATTTAATTAAGTAGTGATCCTTGAAGTAGTGGTCCTAAAGCAGAGGTGACCCTTGTGGCCTTATCTTTTTTATGGTTGTTTCATCCCAAGGATTACTGGTGATTTGTTACATATTTCTTTGAGCATCTGCTCCCAATTCTTTTGATTTTTTTGTCCTACTCTTGTAGAATTGGGTGGCCTTAGGGTATTTAAATTCATCATGACCTTTTTCATGGAAAAATCCACAAGGATCAAGTTCTTTACAATTTCTAGTAATATTTCCATCTTGTCCACATTTATAGCAAGTCATGGGTCTTCTATCATGATATCCTCCTCCTTGGTTATCCCTATAACCCCCATGGTAACCACCATCATTATAAACTTGATATCCCCTTTCGACATGATAGTTTTCATATCTACCTCTATATCCACCATGATATCCACCTATATAATACTTTATATCCACCTCGGTACCCTCTGTGGTATCCTCCATTATTGTAACCCTAATAATTTTTGTTATAGTTATTTTCTTGATATATACCTCCATACCGAGGTTGACCTCATTGTGTATTTACATATTGTGATGTAATTATAATTTTTTTCAAGGAGGTGTATTTGATGGTAACATCTATGGTTGGGTAGGTGGAGGGTTAGGAGTTGTACTCTGTCTAGCAGCCATTTTTCTTCTAGTAGCATAATCCTTTAATTCATCGATGCATCAATTACGGGGCAAGTATGGTGATAGTGATTATATGACCCACACGTGGTAAAATACATCAATTAATTTGTATGTGGTGCTACTTCAAGTAAAGGACAAGTTTCCTGAGTATGTTGGTCCCAGAGTCTACAAATTCCACACCATGTCCATTCTAATGGGGCTATATTACTAGATGATGCTTTTTGTGATGAGTGTACCCTCACTACGGCTGCTCTTTTTACAATTTCAAAGTATGGGAACTCAAGTCTACTATGGAATTAATTTCAATAGACTATACACCATACCTTTGGCCTCAAGTTACTTTAGGAGGTGATCTACTCCTTAATCCTTTAGTTCTCTAGATCTGTTGTGGTAATTTTAATTTTGCAAGTTCTAATTGTACCCTTTCTAATTCAAGTATTTATTAATCTTTCAACCTCTCTTCTCCATGGATGATCCTCCCGGTTTGATTTCCATTTCAATTAATTTTGATAATGATTTAAACTATTGTGTATCTAATGTTGCTTTAAGATAAGGAAGTAGACCTTAGGTGAACCACTCAATTCTTTGTTTATCTATTAGGGGATCTTCTAATTTTCTAGTGACAATGTTAAACCACTTTGACTAAATTCTTTCAATGATTCTCCTTATTAATGTACAAGATATCTCATCTTTCTTACTCCTTCGGACTATAACATCAATTTTTTAAGACTTAAAAAAACGATTTTTTACATAATGTTCTTTGTTCTAAATTACTATAATTGAACACACATTCCATTTTAGATCCATATCATAATAGAAAACCGAGATGCGTTTAAATGACTCGGTGAGACACCGATATCTCATTCCATGACTTGGTATTAAATCGATCTCTCATGTTAACTTGTTTAAGTGTATACTATGTATATAGGGTATACTTGGTTCCTTTAAGAATTTATCTAATAAGCCTATCTAATATCTCATTACCGATATTCATCTAAAATCATGCATCTTATACTAGGTGACATAATACAATGCAACCAAAAACTCGCGATACATTGGCCAAATTTTTTAAACATGTCTACCATGTTTACATACCTAGATGACATAATCATCAAAAGGAATATGTCTTTCACCACACTTGTATTGTTATCTATATTGGTCATCCTTGACTACTATCAACCCAAATCCAAATCAAAGTTTCACACTAAAAGGGAAGCTTACATGCACTAGTGTGGAAGACTACTCATGGTGACTAAGGATACATAGACATACTCAATCAAATTTTGTCGATTGGGTGTGTCTAGTTATCCTAAGTCAACATGATTTGACCACTACACTAATCCATGTTTCTATCTCTGTTTAGACTAGAACCATGAACCGAACTTACACCTATGTCAATCAAGTTAATTAAACTAAGTGGGGTGTTAAAGCATAGTTGGTGCATCATAGTATCCTCGTAATGACTCTCGTCATTATGAAGGTACTCTATTGCAATCACTATGTTACAAAAACCAACTGAGTTCCCTCAACTAAACTAACATACTTAATAATATAAGATTATTGACCTCACAATTATTAACTTAAATATTTAATGATTAACAATGAACTTAAGGGTTCACTAAGCGCGATTTACTTAAAGAAGGGGACGAAGTGTATTTTACACGAGAGAAAGGTATGCGATTAAAATATGCATTCTTACTTATTCTACATTCATGCTTATGTTTATCTTTTTTATTAATGGAAAATAGTTTTGAAGGGACTATAACTCGCTACAAAAGAGGCTCAACATCTAGATAAACATGAAAAAGAAGAAAAAAGGATCTAAATCTAGATATTACAATAATCCTGACATGGTCCAAAAGAAACTACTAAGAAAAATCCAAATAGGGGTAAACAACAAAGAAACAACATAAAAATAGTAAAAACTATCAAAGAACAAAAACATAAACTTGTTCACAACCATCTTTCTCTGAAGAATTTATTTCTTGAAGCCCTATCAATTCTTGATTTAACCATTTGCAAAGAGGTAAATAGTGCTATAGTGGTGACATGTGAGGGGTCATTTGCATCCAACCGCGAGATGATATGGCTCCTTTCATTTCCTATGCCCCAAATGTCCTCGAAATTCCACTAAGCATAGTAATGCTTATAACCTATTATTCAAAAAAATCACATATAGCCTTGAAAATGGAAATATTATGATCATGTCTATCTTTATATTTCCCAAGTCTATTGTCCAAGGAATTCGAGTTTCTTAAAATTTCATCTTTTGACTTATCCCAACATCAACCTCCTCATTCATTTCTTTTCCCCTTTTTCTTAGTTAGTGATGCATTTGTTTTTGAGATTTTCCATCTCTTTTCCAAAATTTCCATTATGAAGAATATTCTCCTTCTCTTGCTTAGTAACATTGTTTGGTTCGCATTGCTAATATGTAGCAGTTGTGGGAAATTTCAACATCTTTGCTACTCCTAAGGACTGCCGGAGGAAGAGGGGATCACTTTGGAGAATGAAGGGTTTTTGTCTTGACATTTCTATGGCTTGAAATGGTGATTGGGTTGATAGTGGGAATAGGGTGAATGGGAATGGGTGGGGTGATGAGGGTAATAGAATGGTAGGGTATTTGGTGAGATAGTGCATGTGGAGGAGAAAGATAAGTCCTTGATGAATGAGAGATTCCCGATGTGTTTTTGAAAGTCAAGAATGGATCACTCCATTGAATTTAGAAGATAGTGCGGAAAGAAAAAAAAATATTTCTTCTAAAATGATTTAGAAAAATCAAGTCTTTTGTAGAACATGAATGTACCGACCTTTGAGACAAATAAATCGAACCATCATTTTGGTAATTTCATCAAAGGGTTATGGTATGGAACTAACCTTAATGCCACCATTACAAAGAGGAGCTCCTCCTACTTCAACAAATTTCTTCACTTTTGCACTTTTTTCCACCCTTTTCTGAAGAACCTAGTTCCATCCCATGCGAGACCCGTGACCTTAGCAATAAGCTCCTCATTCACCAACACTTTTTCCCACCATATTTTACCTTCCACTCTTTCCAATCTGTAGAAAAATGCACTAAGATGTTCTATTTGTGGCCTTGGATTTTCTCAATAAAAATGGTGACTCCCCCAATCTGAAGATAATTCCACACCTCGGTGGTATATTTCCATGCGGTATCCCATTTGGGTTACTGTTTGACATAGAGGTCCCCCATTTTCCTTTCTTCATATGATTATCCTACTTGAAACCACCAAAGAAGTTATTATTATCTTTCCTAAAGAAGTTGTTATTATCTTTCCTAAGCTAGTTTTTAACCATCCATTTACAAATCCAAGGATCGTGTGAATTTAGATGATTATAAATATATGTAATCCTTCGCATGTGTATTAGCTAACTTTCATTTCCAATAAATTCCATGAAACCCCATGAATGATCCTACCAACAACTACATATGTGAATGCTCGTATTTATCCTAATTTTGATATAAGTGATAGATTTTAAGTTTTCTTACTTCTTAACTTTGTAGGGATCTTTTTAGACTCATTATTTTCCTCTTTAAGTGATGAAATTATTATTAGTACCATAATTATCTAAGGTTTCCACCACCCTATTACCTAGCTCTTATTTATAAAGGAAAGTGTTATTTTCCAATTTTAATATTATTAGTGAAGGTATGAATCCACACTCATTTAGAGAAACTATCCATAATAGATTCTAATAATTATCAACTTGAATGAAGTCCTTAATTGTCAACTTGGAGGATGAATCTAATTTATACGAAGAATTATATATCTTAGAATATACTAAGTTTTGTAATGATATCCATTAAGCCCCATCATGCATGATATTATCTAGGAATATTTCACAAACCTATTACATTCAAGGAATCTCCTTGAGAGAACAACAATAATGTTATGAATGTTGCAATCTTTAACTAGTCTTAGCCCCTAGCATAAAAATAATAAAGAATGATTAATAAGATAAGGGGATGTGTGCACATGTGATTGGTCATCATAACATCCTTTCCCTAGGTGCATTCCCCATTTTCATCCACTGCATAAGAAGAAACCATAAATGAGCAACACACACTTTGTGCCATGATCTATCAACCTTTGATCACGGTAGATCTAAATTAATCCTCTACGATTCCATTACATGACCATAGTACATCCTTGGATTCCATGCTTAGAGGTTCCATAAAAATTTCCACTATTCATACTTTCATATAACGATATGTCTAATTTTGATATAAGGAAAGTAAGATCATTAAGTTTTCTTACTACATCTTAAATTTGTAAACAAAGTTGTTTGAATACCTATACTTTAGACTCTTTTGATATCATAAATTCTAACTCTTTCTAATAACTCTTTAAGAATTCTTGGTTCAAATTATTGATATCAGATATGGAACATACAATCAATCATCCTTATGATTTAATCATAATCACTTAACAAGATATCATACATAGCTCTTTATTTAATTACAAAGGAAAGTATCCTTTTCTTTCTTTATTAAGGACTAATGTCCTATTAGTGAAAACAGAAAACATATGCTTTAGTTTAATAATAAGAATCCACATCCATAATTTAGAGAAACTTCTCCATATTCCTTCTTTATTGTTTAAGGATCTACCAATAATTATCAACTTCCTCTTTAGTTCTTTCTCTCTTGATTCTCTTATTCTTCCCCACATGAAATGAATCAAAAAAGTATAAGTATAGATCATTAATCCTGAGAAGAAATTATATATCTTAGAATCTACTAAGTTGTGTATTTCAATATTACATATATCCATTAAGCCCCATCCCCATGCATGATATTATCTAGGAATATTACACAAACCTAATTCATGAATACCTCATAAATAAATAAGAAATCAAGATCCAATTTTCCATATTGTTGCATTTCTTTTAATAAAAAGAGATTTCACTATATTTGAAACAAAAATTAGGGTTTTTGCCTAATTTTGACCAAAACTCATTAAGATATTACTTGTTCAATCGAACATATACATCAAAATACACACAAAATATCTTTCATGATTTCTTTTCCACTTTCCAAAACTTTAAGGGGTAACCATCAATACCAAATACCATACATTTAAAGAAAATTTAACCCTTATAACCCATATCATACCATTCTATACATAGACACCTCCTAAGCATAATAAATCAGTAAATGATGATTTCATTATGCCACATGTAAAACAAACATCCTTTCCCTAGTACCTTTAAGTATAAGTCTTTCTCTTTCATGATTTGCTTTTCCAAAAAGAAGTACTTTCATTTAAATACATATAATAAAGTTGATTTCATTAGTAAAACAAATGTGAGTCTTTCTCCTTTCATCTTTTATTCATATAGAATTGAGCATAATTCAAATGTTAAATGCTATAACGTTAAAAAAATTTTTATCTAACTATTTCACAAAAGGAACCCTGTTGTTAATGAAAAGGTTCCAAATACAAAAATAAGGTCACTTTCCTAAAGATTATATAATGAGATATAGAGAGGAGTCATATAATCTACAAGAAATAATGTTCAAGAAAGAACTAATTAAACCAACATAATTAATTCTATCTCAAACATGGTTATGAAAATCATTACATGATAATCATCCAAACAACAACCAATTAAGAAAAGAAGTAATTAAAATTCATATCCTAATCCCAATCTTCTCAATTTAATTTCCAACCTAAGTTCTACAAAAACACAGTTAGTTCTTATCATTCAACCAAAAAAGTAACTAGGAACAATTATAAATTGAAATGAATAGGCTACCACCACCATAGCACCTTGAACCAAATTCTTGATTCCATCCATAAAAGGAAGTCATCCCAAAAAAATATCACTTAATAGGGATCACAAGTTAAGAACTCAGAAAATCCTGACTTAACAAGATGAACATGTTTCCTAACCCAATTGTTTATGTCATACAACTGAACCAGGAAGGGAAAAGAGTCAAAACTTATCCATGCAACTCAAAAAGTCAATCTTGCATCTAAAACAATCACATTTGAATGTACCTTACTTCCATAAGATACTAATGGAGAAAGTTACATATCATATTTTAAAGAAACCACACTAAATTCATGTCTTACCCAAAAGACCGATTCCAAGACGTTAGAAGAATAAATTCCTTAAAATGTTCGGTGTAGACTTAAAATAATCTACCTATCAAAAAGAAACTTGAGAATGAAAAGAAAAACATTCAGCCTTTTAATACAACTAAATATGTTAATACCATCTCAAAGAGAGAGTCAAAAGACTTAGATCAACTGTGTAATTTCATCAAGAAAATAATCAATCAAACACAAGGCTCTAAGGATAATAAGATCCATAATCATTATATAATTCCAATCTACACTCATGAAGCTAAAAGTTCCACAAGGAAGTATAATAAAGGAAAACAAACATAGGTTAAAATTATACCTACCCAAGACTTCCTCAAAATATCAAACAAGCTTTAAAATAGGAACCAATTTGAAGAGAGGTTTCCAACAATGAAGAATAATACACCCTCATAAGAAAGAAACAAAGTTTAACCAGGATATAATCTCATATAAGACCATTTTAAAGTTATGTCATGGCCTGGAATGATCCAAATGGACCTTGTCTATTTCTCAAGCTATCCCTATTGGGTAATCATTCATAGTTAACTCAACAAATGAAAAATAGAGATTATTACCAATATCATCTACAAAATAGGTCCACCCGTGAAGGGTTATAAAATACAATCATATAAATAAATAAAGACATAAAACTCCAACAATCTCCCTCTTAAAATGCACATACAATGCTTTAAAACAACTTCGTGTATGCCCAATATGGATCAAACAAGATCTTACTTAAAGACAACTATAAAACCCAGGATGGTTAACACTTAAACTCAACAATGAAAAAGATAGCAACTAGAACTCCCAACAAGCATACCTTCACAATCAACCATCAACAAATGATACTACCTCCAAAACAAAGGTTTATCTATTGAAAATGAAGATTCATTTCAGTCCCTTTCTTATGGAGAATACAATTGAATCCATAACAATTAAACATAACCTAGTTTACTAACAACCGAGTATTTCATAGATATAAGAGTAAAATCATGATATAAGCCCACAAGTAACCTCACACTAATGCATGAATCTCAAACAATCATGAAAAAATTTGACCAAATAAATTTGGTCTCCAACCATTAACAACAAAGAGAACTAACCAAAACTAAAATCCATAAAGATTTCACCATAACCCGACATACATTCCACGCCTACAAGTTACCCATTCAAGGTGAAAAATCTAACCAAGAAAACTAACACAGTCTTCCATTAACATCCATGGAAGTTTAGTATAAATAAAATAAGGCAAACACAATTGTATTTCCATCAAGACAGACTATATTTCATGATTAAAAGCTACATACATAACGTCATTATATCTATAATCAAGAAACGTCAATGAATCAAGAAGAAGAAACCAAAACACAAACATTTAATCCTTACAATGTTTTCATAAAAGAGTAACATTCTTTTAATAAAAACACTTAAATAAAAAAAAGGATTTAATGAGATATGGCCTATCATGCCTGGTAGTGCTCTTGTCTTCTTTTCCTTGTTTCAATCCTTCATGCAAAACTTCTACTGCAAGATTTCCACAAAAATGCCAAAACCAAGCCTTTGAAACTTTCCTTATTTCCTTCTTATAGCTTCCATGCTCAGATTTTGTTATCATTACCACCATGCAAGGTGAGATTAAACATGCACAGATTCAAACTAGAGGTTCAAAAGAATGAAAACCACATATAGAGCTTCAAAGATCCCAAAACCTTTTATTCCTCCAACCTTCTCCTATTTCCCAGGTGGTTTTCACTTTGGTCGAGAACATTAATTTCCAATAGAACTAAAAGATTCCCCTCCTACATTCCCACCATCACCAACTCCTTGTTGGTTAAAACTAAAAATTAAAACTTCATTCAAAAGTGTAACATCCTCATTTTAGACAATAGAACAAGTCAAATTTTTTTTTTTTTTTTTGATAAATGCATCCTGGTTCTAAATACATAATTTAGAACTCACAAATCAAATAACCATTCATATAATAGATAACCATATGCAGCTGTAATGACTCGGAGTACCTCCGATCTATTCATTTCATGACTCGGCAATCTACCGATCTATTCATGAGTAATAAGAGTTGGCGTTATTATTTAACACTTCACTCCTGTGGTTCTCTTCCCTATTCTGGGATTCAGAATGCTCTGTCCAAGGAACCTAACTGAATAATTGTTACCATTATTCATCGGCATCTCATCCCTTAGACTAGGTGAATTAGGACAACGCAATCAGCAGCTTGCGATACTTTGGCCAAAGATTTGAAACATACTGCTTATGTCTCGTATTCCTTAACGGCATACTCGTCAATCTGGAATACGCCCTTCACCCCATTCTCATGTTATGTAGAATGTCTTATACCGACTTCTGTCAGTCCCTTTTATCCAATTAATCACTCGGGAACGGATTAGTAAGGTAACCACGTTATATGGATGCTCCCGAAGACTAGGGATAAAATGACATACTGGGTCAATCCTAATTAAACCAGTGTGTCAAGATACCCCGAGTCTCCTAGGCAGCCATATAATGTGACCACATACCTAATCGGTCCAAAAGTAACTTGTATGCGATATCAAAGTGTAAATCTTAGCGATCAATGCAAGGGGTGTCGTCATAAGTCACCCGCATTGTTGTAACTTCGAGAAGATCTTAATCTTCTCGAGGTACAACCTCGCAGCTTGACTTGTGCCACAACCTTTAAATCGCCTCGAAAAGATCTACTTAATAATATGCGTTACGCACATTGAGTTTAAATTACATTAAATACGTTCCCCTAAGGTTAGCCTTTCCCAATCCCTGGATTCCTCATCCTAGGATGACCTTTCTCAATAAAACCCATTACTCAGAGGAGTTATCAAGGCCAAGGTCTCATCGAGGAGTTCTTAGAATATACATGATTCTAAAACAACAGAATTGAACAATAACTCATAACCTTCACATGAGATTGCCATCTGAACCCCATTAGATTTATATCAGTTCTCCTAACTGAATTTATATCATACTTATTAGCATCAAATATAAATGATTCAGAATCCAATTAAATGTTGTCCTGTCATAATCAGGACTAGGGATTAATAATTTAATTCAGTTTGTTTAGCGTTCTGTTTAGGTATATTTTAATCCTATCTTCCAAAGACAGTTACCTAAATTTCAATTTAGCTTATGATAGAACATACTGTAATCATAAACAATCATAAGAATTCAGTCTTATATTCTTGCAAAGCTTACATTGATAATCACAAAAGTCTCCAAATTATATAATAATAACAATGCTCTTTAGATCATTTGAACCGAAGAAGGTCAAACTATCAAGATAAGAATATAGACACATAAGTAACAATATCAATTTCCATTCCTTCAGAACTAATCAAATACATCAGACGCATTCCGCATACTTGATACATAACTCAACTGAAAAGGAACATCTTTCCTTATATGATACATTTAGAAAATCAAGATGTACTTCATTATAAATCAAATTAAACAATCGATCATCCATCGATCTGCATTCTTGTTACCACTTACGGCATCTATCTCGCAAAAATTGTCAACATGGGTCGGGCCTTCAATGAACTGAGCATGATAAGCACTAACTCTTAAAAAATTGCAATCCATCAATTGTTTCCATTAAACACCCTGTTTAAATGATACAAAATCACCAAAAAGTAAACATGAATCGACTATACGTTAGGAATATATCATGTCAATAACGTGTAGTAATAATTTTCATTACGAGTAGTGCTACATACTTCTCAAATATTTCATCAACATATTAGAAATCAAGAAGAACAAAAGTGTCCTAAGCAATTATTCATTGTAAATCCCAAGATGCACAAACATCAGGCAGTCATTATATTCAACTTAAAAAGAGGAATATCATATCAATCCTGAAACCGTCATTATGTAAAAATGATTACAGATGTTAGTTAAACAATTATATCAACTTATAATTTACAACAGAAGAGAAATAAACAATTGTACATATTTCCCTCTGAACTAGCTCATGACTGTACCGTCTTTCCAAAAGCAAGGCATTCACTTAATACACATGCAAATAAATCAGTCGAGTCCATCATCAGCACCACTGTTTTGAAACTTACAACAATGCAACTACAGTACAGTAGCTCCCATGCCAAACAACGGTGTCTATCTACCAAGCAGACTCAGAACGACCTCACGCAAGAAGCGACAGGCAAAAAGACAACTACTGCCGTTACCTGTTTAGGTACAGTTAACTCCTAAATTCATTCATACTCAAAAATGGATATCAAAGCAAGGAAGGCGTAACACGCCTACAATCCCAATAACAATATACGACCTCTTCAATCTTTTCAACACTGTAAGGCTTTTATACCCAAGGTCGAATTCAAAGGAACTCAATTGTTGCCACAGCCAACAAGAAACTCGAACTCCTTTGAGCAATGACATCTCCCTACGACTTAAGCAGAGAGAATTTTAAATGAAAACCACGCATCACGCACAGCCACATCAACTGGCATGTAATCTTAAAGAAAACACAACATAGAATATCGTAGTTACTTCTGAATGAAATCAGAGTAGAAAGTATGGTATCCATGACCTACTTCATAAAAGCCATTATACAAGATGTCAAGCTATTCACAGAAATCCAACAAGGCCAAATAAACATCACATGTTCAATCTCAGGCTTATACAGAAACAGTGACACAGATTACCACTCAAGGACTTTAAACTAAATCCGCAAACAGTATTCGCAGTATAGCTTATACAGAAGCCAAAAAAAACAAGATATCATCCCATATTCAAGGAATCCACAGGGTCAAATAATAGAGTAAACCCAACAGTCATAATTGAAGCAGTTACACTGTTTATCTGTCAAGAATTCAACTGAGTCCCAACAACAGTATAAGATAAAAATAGTTAATGATTCTATCTATGCCAACTATAGTAAGCATTCAAAATCAGGTGTAAGCAAATCAAATACCGATTTCATAACAAGGAATTCAACTGAACCTCGTCAAAATTCTCGAACAAGCTTACACATAAGGAAACGTAAATGCATACCCAGGGGGTCTGTACCAAAATTTATTACAAATAACAGAGGTCGTATGACTCACTTTCTTCAAGATTCTAACGGAATTCAGATTATCAAAACTCAAGGATGTATCTATATCCTCAACAGTGGACCATAATATACGATTCATTCAGAGGACTCCAAAGAGTCGTTTCAATACAATAATCATATGTATATATATATCAATACTATCAATGGGTTGAATCCCCATAACCTCCACGCAAGGGGGAAAAACAACTCCAAAGAAGGTCGTAATTTAATACTATAACACCGTGAGTTACCTTTCACAATAACTATAAAGTTTTATAACGAAACCCTACCCAGTAATCCATAACCACCGCTAAATAACAACCACGGCACAAAGCTTTGAAAGAAAAGGTCAATTTAATCGAACAATCAAACAAATGTCTTTTAGTATCCTTTCCCACAGTTCCACAACAGAATCAACGAAAAGTATCCATCTACAAGCATCTCGATAGTCTCACCCATCGAGGGAACAATCTACGGACTCACACAGAGCGAGACCTATCACATATACTTGCTGCAATAATTTCGCATATAAAAACCCGGATGCAAAACCCAAAGAAAATATGGCAACAGTCAATTTAATAAACACCCATCAAGGATAAATGAAAAATCGAACCAAAGATGAAGATACAATGATCGAAAATCACACAAGAATACCATAGAAACCATCTAATTCCATAAATCATTTGAACAGAGTTGTTCTAATGAAATCATTTGAAGAAGAGCAAGATATTTAAAAGTTAGGGCCTAACATGCCCGGATATTTGCTCAAATTTCCGAAGGCAACCACCGAAAGAGTTTAGACTTCCTTTTCCTTTTCCAAGCTAGAGCGACTAAAAAAATTTACGCCATTGCCATGACATATATATTTTCCTTGCCAGAGAAAAGAGCTAGATAAGCTCATACTCGCCATGCAACACAAAGAAGACTGGTGCGAAGAACCAGTGAACAGGCAGAAGAAAAACTGAAATTCGCGATAAGCCAAACAAAACAACAACTTTCCACATTGCATGCCTTCTCGCGAATTCCGAGCTCGACTACCAAGCTCATTAATTGCATTTACTCCAAGTTTCCCGCTCAAACTCAACTGCCACCGACCGCCAAAGTTGGCGATAGACAAGAGGAATTCCAAGACCATTTCTAATTTTGGCGACTGCCACGTCGGCTCGATTAGCCGTTTCAAAACCTCCGCCAATACCTATCCTTCATACTTATCCCTTGCATTAAATAACATAGAAACGCGCCCATGGTTCGCATCCCTCCATAGGTCCCCTTACATCTTTGCTCAATAGTTAGGTTAGTAACTTAGGTTAGAATTTAGGATAACACCTAGTCTAACTTCATAGAACATAGTTACTAACTTAGGACATTAGCTCTTAGCCTAGGTCTAGGTTAGATTAACACTAATCTAACCCCTAGGCTAGGTTTAGTTTTAGATTACTAACATTAATAATTCCAGTCAGGTCTAGATTCCGCACGCTCAGAAAAAGACTTACAACATGCATTCTCGAACAGGGTTAGCTCCTGTTCTGCCTTAGGATACAGAATCTTATGTAACTGAATTATTACCTGGCCCACGATCGAGACCTTCCAGATATACTTCGATATCGGGTACCAATCCATTTCACATGATCAACCTGAGTTATACTCCGGACTAGCTTATTCAATGCTTCTAGACCTTGCAACCTGTTCAAGGTCTGTAATTTTAATTCATCACGAACAAACTTAAAGCAATACTTGGATCAATACCACTGATCCAAGGCTAGGTCTTATAGATGAATAACTTCATAATTCATTCCGTGATCAGATTAAACTCAGATGTAAAATGAAATAAATAAAAGAGTCTAATAATCCGACTCGACCAAAGATCTGCAATCTGCAAAGAAGATACAGTACATATCAAGCATGATTTCTCAATCAAGGAACACATCCTTTTTACAAAGAAATCACATATCAACACTTGTATGCTCAGGAGGAAGTAACAACAGTTCAGGGTGTTACATGCTTCCCTCCTAAAAAGATTCATCGTCCCGATGATTACATATTCGATTAACCTTCAGGTCAATCAATTTATTAGTTCACAAATCAATGCGACTATTTTCCAACTTGAATAGTTCCAGAAATCAATGTCACAACACATTTTATTCAACCTGAATAATGTTTGCCTTCATCTAGCTTTCATAAATACTTAAAAACAATAAGTTCATAAAATAATGTTTGTCAACAGATTTCATTCTGTTTGAAAAAGAAAAGGAAAAGCAATTTTCATCTCTTCCAGATTTTCCCAAGTTGCACTTTCTTCGTTAAACTGGTCCCACTGGACCTTACATTGCTGTATATCACGATTTCTTAAATGCAATTGGCGAGTTTCCAACACTTGTGTGGGTTTAACCACGATTATTCCTGGGTCTTGGACCTGCAAGGAATTCCAATTTAAAACATGTGACAGATCTGAAACGTATTTCTTAAGCAAAGAAATATGGAAAACATCATGCATGCGAGATAAAGCAGGTGGCAAAGCTAAACGATAAGCTACAGGATTGATTATTTCGACAATTTCGAAAGGTCCCACGAATCGAGGTGACAATTTGGCAGCCTTGCCAAAAGTTATAGAACTCTTTCTGGGTTTAACACGAAGAAAAACCTTATCACCAAGCTCAAACCTTCTATCAACCCGCTTAAGGTCAGCATAGCTCTTCTGCCTATCCGCTGCTTCCTTTAATCTTTCACGAATCAGCTTAACTTGCTGTTCCATTTCTGTGAGAATCTCTGGTCCAATTACCACTCTATCCTCAACACTGTCCCAACTAACAGGAGTTCTGCACTTTCTTCCATAAAGTGCTTCAAATGGTGCCATTTTGAGAGATGAATGATAAGTGTTGTTGTATGCGAACTCAACTAATGGAAGATACTCTTCCCATTTATACTGTTGATCCATGCAATACATCCGCAACATGTCCTCCAACACTTGATTTACCCTTTCAGTTTGTCCATCCGTTTCCGGATGATATGCAGAACTGAAGTTTAGTTTTGTTCCAAGAGCTGTATTAAGTGTTTGCCAAAACCTTGACGTCATTCTTGGATCTCTGTCAGATATAATCAATTCTGGTACACCATGCAATCTGAAAATTTCATGTACGAATCTTTTGGCCAGCACTGGTGAATCATCCTTTAGATTTCCAGCGATGAAATGAGCTACCTTAGTCAGTTTATCTACAACTACCAGGATAACATCATGTTTATTCCTAGACATGGGTAGTCCTTGTACAAAATCCATGGTTATTACTTGCCATTTGTACTGCGGTATGCTATGAGGATATAACAGTCCAGCAGGGTGCATATGTTCTGCCTTCACCCACTGACATTCCAGACAATGAGTCACAAAATTAATTACATCCTTTTTCATACCTTTCCAAAAGTATTGCTGTTTCAAATCAGCAAGCATCTTTGTGATACCTGGGTGTCCAGAGAAAGGTGAATTATGAAATTCAACTAACAACTTCTTTCTCAATTCGTTCAGCATAGGTACATATACCCTGTTTTCATAACGCAAGATTCCTTCATTATCAAAATGAAAACCTTTATACCTTATATCCTTAGGTTCTGCAGCGAGCGCTGCTTTTACTTGTTGAAAGTATGCATCAGATTCTGAGGCACTTTTTACCTCGTCTTTAAACTGAGTTCTTAATGTTATAAGAGCATAAATGTGCCTCCTACGACTTAGAGCATCAGCTACTCTATTCTCCTTCCCTTTGATATAGCTAATATCAAAGTCATATTGTGATAAAAATTCTAACCACCTTCTCTGTCTGGCATTCAGATTGGGCTGAGTAAAAATATATTTCAGTCCCAAGTGATCAGTTTTCAACTCAAAAGGTTTCCCAAGTAAGTAGTGTCTCCAGACTTGAAGTGCATGAACAATGGCAGCAAGTTCCAAATCATGAGGGGCATAATTCAGCTCATGTAACTTGAGTTTTCTACTTTCATATGCAATGACTTGATCATTTTGTAGCAAAACACCTCCAAGGCCTTCCCCAGAAGCATCCGTTACAACAGTAAAATTCCCATTAGGGTCTGGTACAGCTAATATAGGTGCAGAAGTCAACTGGTCTTTCAGACTTTTGAAAGCCGCTTCACACTTGTCATTCCACATGAATTTCTTATCCTTCTTTTGTAAAGAAGTTATTGGTGCAGCTATTTTAGAAAAATCCTTTACAAATTTTCTATAGTAACTTGAAAGAAGACCCATGAAGCTTCTTACTTCATGCACATTCTTTGTGCGAGCCACTCAATTATTGCCACTATTTTTGAAGGATCTACAGCAATTCCTTCTTTACTTATGACATGACCCAAATAGTGAACTTCTGAATCATAGAAAGAACATTTGGATAACTTACCATACAACTTTCTTTTTCTCGGAATTTCCAGAACTATCCTCAAATGCTCATTGTGCTCCTCAACGCTTTTAGAATAAATGAGAATATCGTCCAAGAATACAAGTACAAACTTGTCCAGATATTCTTGAAAAATATTATTCATTAAGTTCATAAAGGCTGCGGGTGCATTAGTTAATCCAAAGGGTAGAACCGTGAATTCATAATGTCCGTACCTTGTTCGGAAAGCTGTTTTATGAATGTCTTCTTCTTTAATCCTTAACTGATGATAACCAGATCGAAGGTCTATCTTAGAATAAACCGCTGCTCCACGCATCTGATCAAATAGATCATCGATCCTTGGAAGTGGATATCGGTTCTTGATTGTTGCTTTGTTCAACATCCGATAATCAATACACAGCCTTAGTGTTCCATCCTTCTTTTTCACAAATATTACAGGCGCACCCCAAGGTGAAACACTTGGTCTAATCAAACCTTTTGTCAAAAGTTCATGCAACTGTGCCTTAAGCTCGACTAACTCTGTAGTAGTCATCCTATAAGGCGCTTTGGAAATAGGTTCAGTTCCCGGTTTGATTTCAATGGTGAAGTCAAATTCTCTCTTGGGTGGTAACCCTGGTAATTCTTCAGGAAAAACATCCCTGAAACTTTGTAACAGAGGAATTTGCTTCATGTAATCACCATCTTCTTCTGAAGATTCAGATATCTTTACTGCATAAAGAGTACATCCTTTATTCTTAGCCTTTTTAAGCTGCATAGCTGACAGTTTTCTAACTGAAATTTCCCGTTTCACCCCTTGAATCTCTGCTGTTTCCAGCTGATCATCTAAACACTTTATGTTCTTTTCATAGCAATCTACCTTTGCCTTATGGTCAGCTAACCAATTGACACCAATGATAATGTCATACGATCCTAAAGGTGTAACATAGAGATCAACTTCCGTGGAGAAATTAGGTAAATCAAGGACTGCCCCAAAAAGACACATACTCACTGTATGAACAGAGTTATTACCATACTGTACAGTCCAAGATTTATCCATTTTCCCAGCTTTTCTTTTAAGTTTAGAAGCAAGTTTATTAGAAATAAAACATTCAGTAGCTCCTGTATCAAAAAGAATAGTGACAGGTATGCCAAATAACTTACCCGGAACTTCTATAGGTGTTACTTGCTTTTCAGCTTGCTTGTCTGCTACTGCAGCATGTATCTTATGCTACTGATTACGATCATCCTTCTTCAAAGGGCATTGATTAGCATAGTGGTCTTTGCCACAATTGTAGCAGCCTCCTACAGGTCCCTTTTTAGGCTCAGAATTGCCTCCAGCCTTGTAATTGTCACGTTGTCCTCCATAGGGCTTCTGCCCATTGTTATAATTTTTAGCAAAATTATCCCTTACATTTCCAGCAGGCTTATTTACTGCTGCTTTCTTATTGTTATCTCCTGGAAACTTACTCTTGTTTCCAAAATTTTTCCATGGTCCTTTTCTAGGTGCAAGAGAGGTTGAAGAAGGGTTTGCAGTCTTCTTCCGCACTTCCTCCTTATGAGCAGAAATAGCCTTTAATTTCTGTTCTTGCCTTATGGCCTTTTCAACAACTCCTTCCATAGTGGTTGGACTGTGAACATCGACCTCTCCCCCTATCACGGGATTCAATCCCATGATGAATTTCCGTATTCTCGAACTTCTTATCGGTTTGATATCGGTACATACTTAAGGAGTTTTGTAAACCGCTCCCGAATTCATTACCACTAGCTTCCTTGAGCTAAGTTCTAAAATTCCGTCATTTTCTCTCGATCATAGAAAAGTTGTGTGCCAACGCGTTGCCTAAAATAGCCTTTAAATTGATCCCAAGTAATATTGGTCTCATCAATGTTTAGTTCAGCTTTACGGCTATCCCACCACGAAGATGCTTCGTGGGAAAGCTGATAGGCTCCCCAAATAGCTTTGGTTTCCTCTGAGAAGTTCCTTATTGCAAAGTACTTCTCCATTTCACTGAGCCAGTTCTCAGCTCCATCTCCTAATGTGGTGCCATCATACTTAGGTGGGCTTATCCTTTTTATATCATTAGTGAGTTCTGCTACCAATCTGGCCTTTTTGTTTTCCGGTTGGACAGGTGCATTTACAGCATTAACATCAACACCCATATTGGGGTTGTCCTCAGGAGGTGGCTGATTATTATTATCAGCTTCTTCATCCTCCTCATTTCCCATCACCTGTTGTTCCAAAGATGCTAAGCGATCTCTTGTGTCCAACAGGGCAGCAAGGATCTCATCAAGTTTCGGGTTGTTGCGCTCCTCCTTCGGTGGAGCATTATTCACAACGTTCCCCCTTGTTCTAACCATTTTCTGTTACAAGAAAATTTAGGTTTTTATCAGATTATGGACACAATAGGTCCAAGAGCTGCAACCTTCAGCTCTGATACCAAGATGTAACATCCTCATTTTAGACAATAGAACAAGTCAATTTTTTTTTTTTTTAATAATGCATCCTAGTTCTAAATACATAATTTAGAACTCACAAATCAAATAACCATTCATATAACAGATAACCATATGCAGCTGTAATGACTCGGAGTACCTCCGATCTATTCATTTCATGACTCAAGAATCTACCGATCTATTCATGAGTAATAAGAGTTGGCGTTATTATTAACACTTCACTCCTGTGGTTCTCTTCCCTATTCTCGGGATTCGAGTGCTCTATCCAAGGAACCTAATCAAATAATTGTTACCATTATTCATCGGCATCTCATCCCTTAGACTAGGTGAATTAGGACAACGCAATCAGCAGCTTGCGATACTTTGGCCAAAGATTTGAAACATACTGCTTATGTCTCGTATTCCTTAACGGCATACTCGTCAATCTGGAATACGTCCTTCACCCCATTCTCATGTTATGTAGAATGTCTTATACCGACTTCTGTCAGTCCCTTTTATCCAGTTAATCACTCGGGAACGGATTAGTAAGGTAACCACGTTATATGGATGCTCCCGAAGACTAGGGATAAAATGACATACTGGGTCAATCCTAATTAAACCAGTGTGTCAAGATACCCCGAGTCTCCTAGGCAGCCATATAATGTGACCACATACCTAATCGGTCCAAAAGTAACTTGTACGAGATCAAAGTGTAAATCTTAGCGATCAATGCAAGGGGTGTCGTCATAAGTCACCCGCATTGTTGTAACTTCGAGAAGATCCTAATCTTCTCGGAGGTACAACCCTGCAGTTGACTTGTGCCGTCAACCTTTAAATCCGCCTCGAAAAGATCTACTTATTAATATGCGTTACGCACATTGAGTTTAAATTACATTAAAGACGTTCCCCTAAGGTTAGCCTTTCCCAATCCCTGGAATTCCTCATCCTAGGATGACCTTTCTCAATAAAACCCATTACTCAGAGGAGTTATCAAGGCCAAGGTCTCATCGAGGAGTTCTTAGAATATACATGATTCTAAAACAACAGAATTGAACAATAACTCATAACCTTCACATGAGATTGCCATCTGAACCCCATTAGATTTATATCAGTTCTCCTAACTGAATTTATATCATACTTATTAGCATCAAATATAAATGATTCAGAATCCAATTAAATGTTGTCTGTCATAATCGTGGACTAGGATTAATAATTTAATTCAGTTTGTTTAGCGTTCTGTTTAGGTATATTTTAATCCTATCTTCCAAAGACAGTTACCTAAATTTCAATTTAGCTTATGATAGAACATACCAGAACTGCTAAACAATCATAAGAATTCAGTCTTATATTCTTGCAAAGCTTACATTGATAATCACAAAAGTCTCCAAATTATATAATAATAACAATGCTCTTTAGATCATTTGAACCGAAGAAGGTCAAACTATCAAGATAAGAATATAGACACATAAGTAACAATATCAATTTCCATTCCTTCAGAACTAATCAAATACATTGTATGCATTCCGCATACTTGATACATTACTCAACTGAAAAAGGAACATCTTTCCTTATATGATACATTTAGAAAATCAAGATGTACTTCATTATAAATCAAATTAAACAATCTGATCATCCAATCATATCTGCATTCTTGCTACCACTTACGGCATCTATCTCGCAAAAATTGTCAACATGGGTCAGTTCAATGAACTGAGCATGATAAGCACTAACTCTTAAAACAATTGCAATCCGTCAATTGTTTCCATTAAACACCCTGTTTAAATGATACAAAATCACCAAAAAAGTAAACATGAATCGGACTATACGTTAGGAATATATCATGTCAATAACGTGTAGTAATAATTTTCATTACTGAGTAGTGCTACATACTTCTCAAATATTTCATCAAAATATTAGAGATCAAGAAGAACAAAAGTGTCCTAACCAATTATTCATAGTAAATCCCAAGTTGACAACCATCGACAATCATTATATTCAACTTAAAAAGAGGAATATCATATCAATCCAGGTACCGTCATTATGTAAAAACGATTACAGATGTTAGTTAAACAATTATATCAACTTATAATTTACAACAGAAGAGAAATAAACAATTGTACATATTTCCCTCTGAACTAGCTCATGACTGTACCGTCTTTCCAAAAGCAAGGCATTCACTTAATACACATGCAAATAAATCAGTCGAGTCCATCATCAGCACCACTGTTTTGAAACTTACAACAATGCAACTACAGTACAGTAGCTCCCATGCCAAACAACGGTGTCTATCTACCAAGCAGACTCAGAACGACCTCACGCAAGAAGCGACAGGCAAGAAGACAACTACTGCCGTTACCTGTTTAGGTACAGTTAACTCCTAAATTCATTCATACTCAAAAATGGATATCAAAGCAAGGAAGGCGTAACACGCCTACAATCCCAATAACAATCTACAGCCCCTTCAATCCTTTTCAACACTGTAAGGCTTTTATACCCAAGGTCGAATTCAAAGGAACTCAATTGTTGCCACAGCCAACAAGAAACTCGAACTCCTTTGAGCAATGACATCTCCCTACGACTTAAGCAGAGAGAATTTTAAATGAAAACCACGCATCACGCACAGCCACATCAACTGGCATGTAATCTTAAAGAAAACACAACATAGAATATCGTAGTTACTTCTGAATGAAATCAGAGTAGAAAGTATGGTATCCATGACCTACTTCATAAAAGCCATTATACAAGATGTCAAGCTATTCACAGAAATCCAACAAGGCCAAATAAACATCACATGTTCAATCTCAGGCTTATACAGAAACAGTGACACAGATTACCACTCAAGGACTTTAACTAAATCCGCAAATAGTATTCGCAGTATAGCTTATACAGAAGCCAAAAGAAACAAGATATCATCCCATATTCAAGGAATCCACAGGGTCAAATAATAGAGTAAACCCAACAGTCATAATTGAAGCAGTTACACTGTTTATCTGTCAAGAATTCAACTGAGTCCCAACAACAGTATAAGATAAAAATAGTTAATGATTCTATCTATGCCAACTATAGTAAGCATTCAAAATCAGGTGTAAGCAAATCAAATACCGATTTCATAACAAGGAATTCAACTGAACCTCGTCAAAATTCTCGAACAAGCTTACACATAAGGAAACATAAATGTATACCCAGGGAGTCAGTACCAAATTTCATTACAAATAACAGAGGTCGTATGACCTGTTACTTCTACAAGATTCCAACGGAATTCAGATTATCAAAACTCAAGGATGTATCTATATCCTCAACAGTGGACCATAACACACGATTCATTCAGAGGATTCCACAGAGTCGTTTCAGTACAATAATCATATATACATATATATATCAATACTATCAATGGGTTGAATCCCCATAACCTCCACGCAAGGGGAAAAACAACTCCAGCAAGGTCGTAAATGAATACTATAACACAGTGAGTTACCTTTCACAATAACTATAAAGTTTTATAACGAAACCCTACCCGAATCCATAACCACCGCTAAATAACAACCACGGCAGAGCTTTGAAAGAAAAGGTCAATTTAAGTGAACAATCAAACAAATGTCTTTCAGTATCCTTTCCCACAGTTCCACAACAGGAATCAACGAAAAGTATCCATCTACAAGCATCTCGATAGTCTGTACCCATCGAGGGAACAATCTACGGACTCACACAGAGCAGACCTATCACATATACTTGCAATAATTTCACATATAAAAACCCGGATGCAAAACCCAAAGAAAATATAGCAACAGTTCGAATTTAATAAACACCCATCAAGGGATAAATGAAAAATCGAACCAGCATGAAGATACAGTATCGAAAATCACACAAGAACACCATAGAAACCATCTAATTCCATAAATCATTTGAACAGAGTTGTTCTAATGAAATCATTTGAAGAAGAGCAAGATATTTAAAAGTTAGGGCCTAACATGCCTGGATATTTGCTCAAATTTCCGAAGCAGACCACTGAAAGAGTTTAGACTTCCTTTTCCTTTTCCAAGCTAGAGCGACCAAAAAAATTTCGCCATTGCCATGACATATATATTTTCCTTGCCAGAGGAAAGAGCTAGATACGCTCATGCTCGCCATGCAACACAAAGAAGACTGGTGCGAAGAACCAGTGAACAGGCAGAAGGAAAACCGAAATTCGCGATAAGCCAAACAAAACAACAACTTTCCAATTTGCATGCCTTCTCGCGAATTCCGAGCTCGACTTCCAAGCTCATTAATTGCATTTACTCCAAGTTTCCCGCTCAAACTCAACTGCCACCGACCGCCAAAGTTGGCGATAGACAAGAGGAATTCAAGACCATTTCCAGTTTTGGCGACCTGCCACGTCGGCTTAGGTTAGCCGTTTCAAAAACCTCCGCCAATACCTGTCCTTCATACTTATCCCTTGCATTAAATAACATAGAAACTGCCGCCCATGGTTCGCATCCCTCCATAGGTCCCCTTACATCCTTGTTCAATAGTTAGGTTAGTAACTTAGGTTAGAATTTAGGATAACACCTAGTCTAACTTCATAGAACATAGTTACTAACTTAGGACATTAGCTCTTAGCCTAGGTCTAGGTTAGATTAACACTAATCTAACCCCTAGGTTAAGTTTAGTTTTAGGTTACTAACATTAATAATTCCAGTCAGGTCTAGATTCCGCACGCTCAGAAAAAGACTTACAACATGCATTCTTGAACAGGGTTAGCTCCTGTTCTGCCTTAGGATACAGAATCTTATGTAACTGAATTATTACCTGGCCCACGATCGAGACCTTCCAGATATACTTCGATATCGGGTACCAATCCATTTCACATGATCAACCTGAGTTATACTCCGGACTAGTTTATTCAATGCTTCCAGACCTTACAACCTGTGAAAGGTTTAAAATTTTCTTTTAATTCATCACGAATAACTTAAAGCAATACTTGGATCAATACCACTGATCCAAGGCTAGGTCTTATAGATGAATAACTTCATAATTCGTTCCGAGATCAGATTAAACTCAGATGCAAAATGAAATAAATAAAAGAGTCCAATCATAATCCGACTCAGTCAAAGATCTGCAATCTACAAAGAAGATACAGTACATATCAAGCATGACTTCTCAATCAAGGAACACATCCTTTTACAAAGAAATCACATATCAACACTTGTATGCTTAGGAGGAAGTAACAACAGTTCAGGGTGTTACAAAAAGAGCTTAACGAGTTTGACAACTTATCTTTCCCCATATTTTCATGCATTGGCCAAAATTGGCAATAACCAGTGTATTTAATGATACATTAAACCTCCTTAATGCCTTAGAAATTGGTGCCACCGACACCCATCCACTTGCCATCCACGTCATCCCCTTTCCCTTTAGGCTATCTTATTTCCCTTAGGTTAGGTTTAGTTAATATTAGCTTATAAACCAAGCTTAGGTCCTTTAGGAATAATTCTTATTTAGTCTTAGAATAAACTAGTATCAAGACTTAGGATTACCCCCTTCCAAATAATCAACCACAATAATAAAATCACCTTAGCTTAAACTTAGGATAAGATAATAATCATAGGAACTTAGATTAAATTAGGTCCCAACAATTAATCAATAACATTACCCTATGATGAATAAAAATGACATTTTTAGATCACTATAAAGGGCGTATATAAAATATGTCACATGTGATCCAAAGAATGCACTGGGTTTAGAAATCAAACATTCTACCCAGCTTGGTCAAATGACCTAAATGTCATAAAATTGAAAGCATGCCTTGGATCACTGAAATTGATCCAAGGTATGGCTATCCTACATCAAAAATCAAATAGACTGAAGCACAAGTTCAAATGAAAAATAGGCTATGAACGAGTTTAGACTGAATTTATCTCTTCCATCCACATGTAGTGAACATTCAACATAAAGAAAGAATGAAATACTTCATTTTAAATTCAGAATTATCATGGCATGATTGTATTCATTTTTAGAATATAAACATATCATCTACAACAAACATGATTACTTTATTCATAAGAGTACACCGTCTTCAAAGAAGAATTACATATCAATGTTTGTAACCCGATTACTGAGTCAACAAGGATATCAACCATGGTAGAGGCATTAGATGAATGGTGCTTCAGGAAAATGGAAATCCATCTTAAATTATTTCTCAATGTCAGCCCATGGTTCTGCTTCTGAGAAATCATCTTCATGTACCACCACAACACATCATCCCTTAATGAACATGAAAAATATTGTAGCTTAGTGGCTTCATCTATGGTGTTATTTCTCTTCCAGGTAGGATTCTAATAGGAATAAGTGTTCCAATGCATCATTAGAGTCCTTGTCAAAAATTGGAATCTTAATCTTCTGAGCCATTGTTGATCGAGTATTTGTTCTTGGTTTGAATAACGGACACTACTTAACTTGCTTTGTTTTCTTTATCTAGTTATGGATTGGTTTTTAACTATTCCTCCTTCCTTTATACCTACTTAATTCAATATCAAAGTATAATTTTCCCAATATTTCCTAGAATTCTCTCACTGTTTCTTGTCTTCTCTCGACGCTCTTCTCACAATATTTGGTATCTTTCCTCCAAACTCTTTTCTTTTTCTAGATTCTCAAATGGTGTGTTAAGCGGCACATGAAATGGCATCCACTTTGGGGGTTCATATCCTTTGGTTTTATGTGTTGGTTGGGGGATGCATCTTTAATTGGTGAATTTTCATAATAAATATTCTCCTAACTACCTTTTTGTCTTTATTATTCCTTAATCTATGCTTCTCTTCTAATCCCTCATCACTCATTCTCTTTTTATTTTGTTTTTCCTTTTCTCTTACTTGAATTCACTCTCCATATTTTTCCTTGTTTATTTCTTCTATTAAATCTTCTTAGGAAATAAGGGATAAAATATGAAGAACAATCCTCACGAGAATCGCAACAATAGGAACTAATATGCAAAAATATTATAGATCTGAAATAAAAGTGTAGAATAAAATAACATAACACAAAGAGACAGTATTTAATGTGGTTCACCTAAATTGGGCTACGTCCACCAAGAATCACTTGCTTAGATTTAATTACAAGCCATTGCTCTCTCAAGACAATACCCAAATGTGCTCAACAAACTCTACATAATTCACACTGAATTCAAGCACATCCGTAATGTTACATACTAACCCTACCATATGCATAAAACTACATAAGTAAACAACTGCTTAAGCATTTTTACAAAGCTGTGAGTATTAAAACCATGCGCCAAAACCATCCCATAAACCTATGGGTCAAAAATCTTCCCACATGAGAAAACGTGTTTCCCAAAGATATCGAGCACATTTAAGGCCCAAAATTTGTTTTAGGGGATGCGCCCCAAACCCCTACTACCGGGATTGCCGCCCCCCAAACCTTGGCAAGAAAACTATGGAAAGTTTACAATACTCTTAGTGTACATTCTTCAACACTTTCACACATGAAAATAGGCTCCAAACCTAACATCTTCTTCCTCGCTTCTCTATCTTTTCTTCTTCGTATTCCTTATCTACTATTCTTATCTCCTCCTGAATTCCTCAATTAGTTCCTTCATTCTCATCATTGTTTCTTCTTCTTATTCACCCTTTTCCTTGATCATTAGTGGTGTTCTAAAATATTCTTCACTCCAATTTCCCTTTGTAATACTCTATCAAATGTTGGTTCTATTTCTTTAACTAATTGTTTTACATCCCTCATTAAGAGTGGTTGCTTCGTTAACGCTTGATGAATTGGACTTTCTATAGTATATTGAACCATGGGATTGTATGAGGTAACCAAAATCTATTGGTCTTCATATGATACATGTATTATAGCTAGACTAGACACATCTGCCTCCCTTTTTGGGGTATTCATTTGTTAGCCTCAACTTGATGTGGGTGAATATTTTTCCTTTCTCTTATTTTCTTCCTTTTTAACTTTATTCAATTTTTCTTTTCTTTCATTCATTTTATTATCTCTCTCCTCTCGTGCTACCCTTTATTTTTCTAAATTCTTTCTTCTATGTTGTTATCCTTGTTCTTTCTTCCATTCTCCTCATTTTTTACTTAGCTTATCTTTAATTATCACAAATCACTAAATCTCCTTAATTCTCTTAATCTCCTCTTGTTAACTATATAATTTTTTATTTTTCCTTTTCCCCATGTTGTCCTATTTTTGTCAACCTAACCAACACCCCATTAATTCTAATAAGTCACGCCTCTTGGATCTCCTAATTTTCATCTTCCATCCCATGGTGCCCGTCTCCTTAAATGAACTAGGCTTCTTCTTTAATAACCCATTTTCGATCATAAAAATGGAAATGATTGAATAAATCGACCACGGGATCCACTCAAGACTTCTTGCTTCTTGTTGTTGAAACTAGTCCAACCTTGAATTTCCCACATAATTATGTAGGAATCTAGAGTAGTTTCGTACTAGTAATCAATAGCTCTGGTCCAAGGTTTGTCAATGTATTCTACTATGGTTAATTTTTCTGCATCCGCTCAAAAGGTTGTCTCAAATACATGTGTGACCATTTTTTCTCTTTGTATGCGCCAATAAGTAGGGCTACAACTTATGTGGAAACTCTACCAAAATTCCTCTCTGTATTCTTCAAATAAGTCATCTTTTGTTACTCTATAAGTAATATTCTATCTTTTTTATTCTCCCTCAACAAATGTGTCGATCTATTTTTCCCACCACTTTTCAATCTCTACTAATGCGGGTTTCCAATACCCTAGTGGTGAAATATTTCCTGACATCCACTTAACACAAGGAACCTAGGCTCAGACACCAAATGTTGACCTAAGAACCCAATAGACTTGTGAGGCTTAGGAATAGCCAACCTTAGTTAAAGATGTACTGGAAATACACCACATCTAATCTATGAACAGAAATATAAATTAAAGCAAATAATAGATTTTACTCCAAACTCCGATCTTTATTTATTCATCAATAATAATTACATCATCCATTCCCCTCATTATATCTCAAGTATTTTTATCTCTCATACAATGATCTCTCAAAATGGAACTCACTCATACATTTCTTGTGATGTACCCATATACATTGTTTTAGTTATAATAAATATACAAAATACAATATGTTCTAAAGATACTTCTCTTGATTCATGTCTCTATTGGCTTATGTCTTAATCGGATTGTTTTGTCTTTATTTTGTTCCATCATTTCGGATTTCATAGTTCTTCATATTGTTATGCGACATATTATAATGTTCGCATCTTTCTTCATATCTCACAACTTTACTTAGTCTTCTATGGCTTTATTATTGTATCATGGCTTTGTGATCTTTGGAAGATCTTATCCTTTGTCCACGTGGCTTCCCTATTTTCTTCGTGACTTCATACAGGTTTTAGTGGATATATCTTTAACTCCACATATTATACCAAAACACGATGAAGACTCCTATCAACAAATGTTTTAGTGTTATATTAAAATTAATCCTACCTCTCCTTTGACCCACCTCTCTAACGTACCCTAATATCTAATTCAAAATATTAGTAAATTAACCCATTTCATCCCCTAATGTCTACTAATTTATTGACCTAGAATTTATCAATTCTAAGTACCTCAATATGATTGAACATTCTAGGATATTTCCTAGCTATTAAGCTCCCGTGTTTTAAAGGAAGAGAAAACATATAGATTCAATGTTTATTAGGAATTTTACAAGTCTTCATCCTAACATTGACATTGTCAGGATCACGAGTAAAGATGAAATGGATGGTGAGTGACCCGTTAAAGGTAGTGGCTCTATCTAACGATTCCTTATTATTCAAGTTTGAAGTGGAGTTGAATATTTCATGTGCTCTAAATGGTGGTCCATGGTTTTATGACAAGACAATCCACGCATATTGAGAGATGACAACCATGTATGGATTTTATTATTTTTTCCCATCACATATCCCTTTTGGGTGAGAATACCTTCCTTGGCTTTGGAATTTTGGAATAAGGATGTTTTGATTGGAATTTCTAAAACTATGGGGTAGAGTATAGTTATTGACTCTACCACTCTAACCAGAACTAGGATGGTATATGCCATATTTTTTGTTAATTTCCTTCCTTGTTAACTTCTTCCCAACTTCATTAATTTCATCTTAGTGTAGGGTGTTTGTGTTAAAAACATTGAGAATGAGATCTCACCCCTTTTGTGACTCCACAGAATATATATGGGTCATAGCCATGGGGACCATGTTAGATTAAATATTAAATGGAAGAAAAAATTGAGAAGTGTTGGAAAACTCGAGTCTAAATCACCTAAGGAGTAGAATATATTCAAGACCATCATAATATAGGGTAATATATTTTCTCGGTGCTTGAGGATGACCTTTCACCAATACACATGATGGTGTACCTTCTGGTTTGAATGGGGCCCTCAAAACCCTTCCTTCCCTGTCACATGCATTCAAATTTGCCACTTGGAATGCTTTTTGAGGAAGGATATAGTGGTAACCATGAGAAAAACAAAAAGGATTATTTATTTTTTGAATAAAAATATAGAGAGGTATGATACATACTCATGTGGTGTCATATGAGGATGAGGAATAAATTGACCTGGAAGTTGAAGATGAAGAGTTCAAGAACAAAATGAAGAAGACCAATCCATTGTGGACCAACCTACAAATGTAGGGAGGATACGAGATAGGTCTCAGCCAGAAGGATGATGAGGAGGATTGTGAAAATCTTAAACAACTCTAGGTGAATTAGTTTGGGATGCAACATTATTATTTTGCGAAGGAAGATCATAATGAGGAATGTGCTTTTGCGAGAGGAATAATTTTATATTGGTTCTACTCTAATTTCCTCTAAAAGTAGGAAAAAATGGATGAAAGTTTTTAAATTTTGGGAAGGTCCTTGCTTCAAAAACCACCTAAACGTTTTGTGTCTGGATGGGGATTTATTTAGAGAAACTCCAAAGGAGGAGATGTGGACATAGGTGGTTAGGAAAAAAAGAATCCATAATGTGGGAAGGAGATCACCTCCAAGAACTAAAAGTGATTTCAAAAAAATTTAGGGGTGGATCTTTTGTCCTTACAACTATTTGCACTTTTTGTGCATATGTTGTCTCGGTGTTGTGTTTTTATTATGGTTTTGTTTTGGTTTGGATAAGCTTTGGCTCAAGTCTTGTTGTTTTTTTTATCCCTTTTAGTCTCTAATATATCCGGGCATAGGCCCTTTTGTAATTAGGTATGGCCCAAACCATAAAACCTTTATCCTTATTAATATTAAAAAAGAGTGTAGACATGGTCATAGTCACATGTTGCGTATGGGCGGTGAACACCTATTAAAAGGCTTGAGGGAGATTTTGATCCCACACATGTGGTATTTATCCCATCTAAAGCACATATGTTAAAGTGTATATACATGGGCTATGGTGACTATTCAAAGCCTTATCCACACATATTTATGTGGCCACGTGGAGTGAAGGTTATGGGATATTTATCCCATCAAATAGTTTTGGCCAATTCTATGGAGATCCACTAAGCAAGTGGAGAATAATAAGGTGGTCAAACCTATAGGATAAGTGAAATTTGGGATTAAAATTTATCCCGGATATTATATCAAAATACCTATTTACGGATTATGATATTTTTATTAAATAAAAGTATACAACAAACATCCTTATAAAATGGGTCTAAGAAGCCAAAAAAGGTCCCTTCATGGGAATTTACAAAGACACCAAGCCCATTCAAAAATTTCAAGCATTGTGAGTTTATGAAATATGTTGTAAAAACATTTTAAAGCCTCTAAGTATTTTTGTAGTTTATTATAAAGGTTTTAAGTGTGAATTATAAACACTTTTGTGAAGCTTATTATGGTAGTCGAGGATCCCACAATCATAATGACACTATTGTCATTTCGGTCGAGAGAATAAAATAATAATATAATGATGTGATACCTTGTTCCTCAGTAGACACCTAAAATATGCTTACACTTAGCATTTCATCCAATTCAACCGATTAATGATACTATGTTAATTCCTATTCTTCGCTCCACTCTCGAATGCCCATTTATGACATATTCTTGGTCGTATTCCTCCTATAATCATCTAATTTGGCTAATATCTCTCTTATTAGCTAAACATTCCTCCTTTCGACCATTCAAAATCTCCCTAGTTCTCTCTAGACTACTTCTATTGGCTTTCTAGGCTATCTATCAGTCACAAATGGTTATCCAGACCCCTCCCAACTCTCAATGAGTCTCTAATCACTTGCTAATCAATTTTAACTAGCCTAAACCCTAGTTAACTAGCCTAAACCAATCTTAACTAAGCCTAAAGCATGTTTATCCTAATCTAATCCTAAAGTGATTTTTAGACTTTAGTCCCACATGCACCCAAATTCCAAATTCTCCCAAGTGGAAAACTATAAATAGAAGGGTCACCCCTCCCATTCAGACTAACAAATTTACTCTCAAACACTTTGGAAAGGCATTAGAAACCATTTGTGATAGATTTAAGCTATAGAACATTTGGATCTTGGCCATAATCCATTATTAAGAGCTCCTCCATCTTGCCTCCATCCATTCCAAATATAGTTAGAAAGGAAGATCTAAATCTTGTCCATGTAGCCAACTTGGAGAGATCTCTTCACTATGTTTGGGAGTAAAAAACACATAAATTGATTGCTTGGGATCTAAACTAGGTTCAATTTTAATAAGCTTTCATAGAGTAGAGAGTAGTATACATGTTAGTTGTTGATGTTTTTGTCAAAGTTATAATACTTTTATGTTAGTTTCTCTTGTTTAGCTCTAATCTGATGGTGCATGGTTGAGTTAGCAAAGCTTTGAGGTTATTTAGCCTCACTCCATAGCTTTGTAACTTTCCATTGCATACATTTTGCATGCCGGTGGGACACTTATGTCCATCCTCCATTAATGGAGGTCATTTAGGTTTTTCAAAGTCATTTTTCAAGCTTTTTTTTAAATCACTTGTTATTTCCTCATTTCTATTTTAAACCTTGGATTAATGAACTCTATTTACATGCATTTGTGGGTTTAACATAGAAATAGGAAGCTTTGACTAACTACTAACCTGTTTGCTCTTGAAAATTTGAAAATCTGTGTTTTTTGTAGGTTTTTCACAGGGCACGCAGTAGGTGTTGTGAAGGGGCACGTATCCATTGAAACAGTGCGTACCCTTCATTCATACCGGCACGTATGTGTTAATGTTTCTACGTTTTCTATGTTTTTGGGCACAAAAAACACCTACGCACACACGTATCCATTGAAATAGGTGTGTACCCATCATATTGGGCGCGTCATCTGCGTTATTATTCTATGTTTTTCTGTGTTTCAGGCGCAAAACACTTACATATCACGAGTACTATTAAAGAACGCACCCATCATTCTGGGTGCATCTACATCATTGTTTTGTGTTTTTCTATGTTTCTGGGTGCAAAAATTCCTACCGTACGCATACCCATTGAAACAGTAGCATACCCATGCTCATCAAGGCGCGTCTGTGTTGGACTACATTCACCACCAATCTTCCGGAGGCCATAAATTTTGCTCCCAAGCTCGAAATGACTCCATTTTCATTGTGTTGGAAAGGTATTGAAGATAAATACATAATGAAATCATAAAATTAGGATTTGGACTTACAAAAATTTATGGTTTACATTATTAGGTAAATATTCATTTTCTAGCATGTCTTAAAGTCTGAAAAATTTGTTTTTTTTGGCCACTCTAACAAATTGATAGGTTTTGTGACACTAATAATTTGTTTGCAGGGTTATTTTGGTCGTTGTTTGACTAAATTAGTTAAGTGTTTTTCATTCCTTAGCTTGAATTGGGATTTGTAAAAAGTGTGTATGCTCTCTCCTCGCACTTTCCAAAGCGATCTTGGAGATCAAAAACACTTGCACAAATTCTATTTTTTATGTTAAAAACACTTGCTTTTTAAAGGATAAAGTAACATTTTTATGTGCTTTTAGTAGGATTTCCACTTTGTGTATGCTCTTCCTTCGCACCTTTGGGCGATCTTAGGAATCAAAAGCAAGTGTGAGTTCTCTTTTACCTCAATCAACGAACCAGAAAACTACTAACCAACTTGTTGTCTACAAGACCTTACGTTGGTCAAAGAAAGGTGTTAAGAACAAAGTGAAAACTTCTAATACACGTGTGTTTGCATGTTTGCCAAATGGTGTGCCACTTTTGAAACCACATTAAGATTAAAAAAGATAAAAAACACACCATACTCAACACATTGTATTGCAGGTTTTGGAAAAGGGTAAGTCCCTCTCCGCTTAACTGGAACGTAACCCCTTTGGCATAACGCCTTAAGCTATAACAATGGGGGTGGTTCCAGGAACCCCAAAGTATTCCACCGCTGAGTAACCTCATGGACGAAATGGGAAGCACCTCACTTACCCACTTGACTAGTACGCCTTGTGAGTTAGAGTTGCGGTTGTCCATGTATCGTGACCTTAGTAAAAGTACACACGATGGATGCATTCATTGTCCATTGTTCTTGAAGGGGACAAAGCCAAGATACTCCCAAACTAGTCATTGCAAATTTTTGGGTAAATCATGCCTCGCTCTTAGACAACCTTGTAACACCTAGTTGAGAGAACTTATTAAGGAGACCATTTTGTCTGGAGGCCAACTTTACTAGTCCATGTCACGTCGTTTTGCCATCACAAAGTGATAACTTGTTTGGATTCAACATCATGTTTTTCGAACACGGTAATGAACTCATCCCAAGTTTGATCTGAGTGTCTTTCATCATGAATCTAGACAAGTGTATTACTTAGCTTAGCTTCCTTCTCATTTTTAAACGAGGCGAAGCTCTACCCAAAGTGAAACTAAGTCTATTTTCACATATTCTTGATCTACACCCATGTGTTCATACTTTCCACGTTGGAAGTCGAATAGAGGCATACTTTACGTGTCATGTCAAATATTGTGCTAGCTAATTTTTTGTATGTTTACACCCATCCATGTTTGCGGCTGGGGTGTTAAACGACTAAAGCGAGTGGGTACATTTTCACGTCTTTGGCAGTCCTACGATCTTGACTTCAGGATCTTCATCATTATTACAGGTCGGTTTTTTGTCATTCTGTCTCTCCCCTAGTTTGTCAACTTTTTCTTGCATTCTGGTCATTTAGTATTGGTATTTACATTGTGTCTCCCATTCTTTGGGTACATAGTATAAATCCCTCTATTGCGTGGTTATGCTGCTTGCATTATCGCAGACTTCTTGTTATACCTTCTACTTGATTTTAGTTTAGACATCATCTGGGTCTCTTGACGAGTGTTGATACCGCGTTATATATATCACCATAATGTTGTCTTGATATCAACACCTTGCTTGCTTGGTTGAGATATCTGGATAGCGTTGTTATGATATGTCTAGTTGTGACGTCCACTTTTCAAAACACTTAGCTTTCGTTGACACTCGAGTTAGTACTAGGTATACCTTGTGTGGAGGTCGTGATTGGCTCCTTGTTGTTACTTACACCTTGTTCATTTCGAACTTGACGTAAGTATTGACATTGTGTGGATCATCTTTGCATTGGGATGTCATTTTGCACACACATTTTACATAGGGAGTATTTCCTTATTGATTGGATTTGTGTTTCACACTTGCATGATTGTTCCTTGTGATTATTCATTCAGAAAAATTATTTTCTAGGACAATCCTTTTTGATCTCATCGAGATTGCATCATCATGATGTCTATTTTCCTTAGACCTTCTTTAGAAAATCACACACGCGTCTCCATATGTACTGAATGTCTAGTTGGCTGCCATTGTGCTGCCCAAATCGGCATGGGGCCTTCTTCACTTTGAAGAAGATTGATCACACTATCTAGGCCTAGACATTTGTACCTCAATGACCCCAACCATGACTGACTATCGTGTAGTTCCTCACACTTACAACAATGCGAAACCTAGGTTTAGGTATTCACATCAAAATATTCCCATTACGACTAAGCCTCGTTTGGTTCTTCGCACTAGAATTCCCACATGGGTACCCTATTCCCCACCTTCAGCTCATAGTCGGTGGTATGATTTGGATGCTTCTAATCCAAATTATTATTCAGTTCCCCCACTCTTCTTCCAATTCAGATCCAAACTACCATTCGGATTCCCACTCTTCTTCGGAAGATTCGAGATCCCAACTATTGTTGGATACCCATAGATCAAATCTTGAATCACGGTCCTCCCTTCCTTCACAGGACCTTTATTCCAACTCACCTCAATGATGTCTTCCTCCTTTGAAGACTCATGTGACTCCAAGTTCCATCGATCGAACATCTAATTCAGTTCTTGAGTCACGGTCCTCCCTTTCTTCGCAGGGCCTCCTTCATCAGTCATCTCAATGACCTCTTCCTCCATCGAAGAGTTCCATGACTCGGGTTACCTCTAGTCACTCATCTAATTTGAATCCTACATCGTAAACTTAATGGATGGCTATGTGATCCTACTTTCCAACCTACATTACGTCGTCTTCTAGAAAAATGACCTAGGTCCAAATCCAAATCATCCATTCATGAAACGCCTGCCTCCAAGCCTACTTCCTCTCTTGAGTCATCTTCTTCTGTCAATCAATCTTCCCCACTTAGCGGATCTGTTTCTTCTAGTCAACCCCCATGGTTGAAGAACAACAACCTCTACTGATTGATTTATCTTAGGATAAAGGACCAATCAGACTACATGAAGATATCCCTTTAGAGGATTACAAACAAGGTTTCTTTCTTGAACTTGATATGCTCGCGTATGGGGAGGAAGAGTTTGATTCCTTTTATCATAACATAGAGGAAGAGCCTAAGGTCGTGGAACTTGATTCTTCTTTTGTTATTCCATCTTCACCTTCCTCTGAACATGATGAGATGTTGGGGTCTAGCATTGATCCATGGCCTATCTTCTCATTACCCAATCATTCCTTATCTATCATCATTCCTCAATCAAAATCTTTCCTTGGCTCACCTCCTGGTAGCCCATCGTCTTCTTCTATCTTGGGGCCACGTCCTAGTAGCCCTCCATTTTCTACTTGTGGGTCACCTCCTGGTAGCCCATTACCTTCTATTCTTGGGCCACGTCCTAGTAGCCCTTCATCTTATTCTATCTATGGGACACCTTTGAGTAGCCCCTACTCATCGATACTTGGGCCACACCCTAGTAGTCCCTCACCCTCATCTTCTATTCTTGGACCATGTCCTTGTAGCCCAACTTCTTCCATCTTAGGGCCATATTCTAGTAGCCCTTCATCATCTTCTATTGGTGGCTCACCTCTTGGTAGCCCATCCTCTTCAATTCTTGGACCGTATCCTTTTCATCCATCACATCTTTCTTCTATCAATGTTTATGGCAAGCCCACTACCATTTCTATCATTCCTTTCATCAATCATAAACATTCACTTTCTTCTCCTTCTCGGGATCAGACAAGTCATGCGTCAGCTTATAAAAAACCCAAACAGGTTCATTATCAAGCTCAAGTCAAAACTTCCAAGAGCTCCAAAGCTCCCAACAAAGTAAATGATCTTAAGGTTAAAAATCAAACACAATTCAAGAATACACATCAATGTAACCATCAAGTATGGTGCAAAGTGCATAAACCTCTGGATAGGGAACTCAATCTCTTGCATACAAAATCCATGTTTCAGGATAAATCACAGTCATTTATTGAGTATGAGCTCACCACGATCATCGACATGGGAGATAACATGACTCTTGATAAACAATCACGCTTAGTCTCCCTTATTAAGGAAGTTGCAAACATCGTTGTTGGATCTTACCATGTAGAGTGACTTTTTTGGTCCCACCTTTCCAAAAACTATCAAAAATCTAAAAATCAAAACAATTCAAAAATACAAAAACATGAGAAAACATTTCAAGAAAAATCAAAGGTACAAAGATCAAACATTGCAATCAGGTATTGCGTACACATGGATGTTTATTTCTTCCCTTCCTTACTATTCTTCTGCAAGTCTTCCTACCATTTTTATCCCTTTGGTGATCTTTTGGTTAGCCCATTCACATGCATTTTGTGACATTTATCTCTATGGTATCCATTTGACCCTAGTCTTTTATCACCTTGGTAAATTAAAGAACGACTAACCTCATGGAGATCCTATCACATTCAACATCTAATAAACTTGTTGCGAAGAAATTTTGGACATATTTGTTGACACTAGCCAATGTCATCATCACAATCACTTCCACCTCCTTCCATCAAGCCATTAGTGGTTCTTAACCCCTTGTCAAACAAGAGAGCTGAAATAAGTTTTCAGAAAGAAAAAGAATCAAAATCAATCAAAATTCAAAATCTAAAAGATACAAAGAAAATAAAATTGATATATAACTCTCTCTTGGGGTATTTCCAATAATCTCTATCGGGGCTATGGATGCCTAACTAGCAATAGAGCAATGTTGCGATTAGAATCAAATGTATCTCCATGTCGGCTATGGACGCTCCTGGGCCGGCAGTGGAGCAATGTACGGCTATCCTTCCACCATCCATTCACAAATCACCTTTCAAAATAAATCATTCCTACACATTAGCTAGGGTTTCTTCACTTGTTGTCTATTAAATCTTCCCTTCAAGAGGTAATCTAATTCCACGTTCACACACTGTATCTCTATAAGTAAACAGGATTAGTATGTTACCAAGTGTCTTTTTTTTTACCTTGTTCAGACTCTTACTCTAGTTTGTATCTTGTCTCACGATTTGTGCCTTTGGCTAATCACTTGTTTCATCGTGAGGCTTCTCAGCTACATTCATGTCTTTCACATCATTCTTCTACTTCGTTCAGGACATCCATGTGTATAATATTTCCTTTTTTTCCATGTTTTCGGACACCTTTGTCCCCTTTCACAAAATCCAATCTTCTCCTTCCTTTCTATCATGTGCTTTTAGGCCAACTTACACTGGGGGCATCCTTGCTTCCTCTTAGCACTTCATTGGTTTACATTCATCATCATGTTGAACCTATCCATAATGGCCTTGGGTCCCGCTTCTATCCGTGAAGAGTTTTCCTTTGAATACTCCCACCTAATCACTGGGAAATTTCACATCTTCACCTTCTTGCGCATGCACGTGGCCTTTCGCCCTTGTACATCCCATCTATCGCTAGGGCATCCACGCTTCTTTGTCTTCCTATACATAGTTTCAGAAAACTTTCAAAATCAAAACATTCAAATATGTTCAAAGAAACATCAAAAACATTATAAATCATCCTATAAACATCACTCTTTGGTTCTCACCTGTTCATGTGCTCGACTCACGGATCACCCTGATCTACAATCACTTACAAAAGCTAGGCTGCTTACTTTATCTATACTGGGGGCACAACATGAGTTGCACAGTACTATTTCATAGTGCACATTACTTTTCCATTAAAATGAAGTGTCCTCCATTATTCCCCCTCACATGTATCTTTCCTTGGAGCACCATCATTAACCCTTGTCGTTGATTCGAATAGGTTGGAACTGAATCTTGATAACAAAAACATTGCATTATGTTTCTTTGTTAGGTTAGCTTGTTTACTTTCTCGTATTGCATTGCATTTTGTATGTTGCATGGAGTTAGGCATATTTTACTTTCTCGTATTGCATTGCATTTTGTATGTTGCATGGAGTTAGTGTTTTTTTTGGCAATGGACATTTGTTCGTATATGGATTTTCATGTCATACTACACTTTTGTTCATTCTTTTTAATAAGGACCGATGATGAAGATCTCTAGCAATATGATGAAAAATAAAGTTGTTTAAAAGGCATTGGATGGATGTTAGCTCATTCCCCTTCCTCATACTCCTTTTCTTCTATATCCCATTTCTTTTCTTCTTCATCACACTATTCTTTCTTTTGTTCTCTTTCTGTCATCTTTTCGATCTTCAATCGAGTTCTTCTATCACCCCATTGATAATCGAGGGGCATTATTCATTCTACTCATTTTTTCTTCTATCCCTTCAAAATTTTCTACTTTTTTATACTTTTCTACTTTCTTTGAAGTGACGTCACTTACGCCACCCCAAAGATGGGAAAATGTAAACACCTAAAATATGCTTACACTTAGCATTTCATCTAATTAAACCGATTAATGATACTATGTTAATTCCTATTCTTCGCTCCATTCTCGGATGCCCATTTACGACACCTTCTTGGTTGTATTCCTCCTATAATCATCTAATTTGGTTAATATCTCTCTTATTAGCTAAACATTCCTCCTTTCGACCATTCAGAATCTCCCTAGTTCTCTCTAGACCACTTATATTGGCTTCCTAGGTTATCTATCATCATCACAATTGGTTATCCAGGACCCCTCCCAACTCTCAATGAGTCTCTAATCACTTGCTAATCAATTTTAACTAGCCTAAACCCTAGTTAACTAGCCTAAACCAATCTTAACTAAGCCTAAAGCATGTTTATCCTAATCTAATCCTAAAGTGCTTTTTAGACTTTAGTCCCACATGCACCCAAATTCCAAATTCTCCCAAGTGGAAAACTATAAATAGAAGGGTCACCCCTCCCATTCAGACTTAACAACTTTACTCTCAAACACTTTGGAAAGGCATTAGAAACCATTTGTGATAGCTTTAAGCTATAGAACATTTGGATCTTGGCCATAATCCATTGTTAAGAGCTCCTCCATCTTGCATCCATCCATTCCAAATATAGTTAGTAAGGGAAGATCTAAATCTTGGCCATGTAGCCAACTTGGAGAGATCTCTTCACTATGTTTGGGAGTAAACAACACATAAATTTGATTGCTTGGGATCTAAACTAGGTTCAATTTTAATAATATTTCATAGAGTAGAGAGTAGTATACATGTTAGTTTTTGATGTTTTTGTCAAAGTTATAATACTTTTATGTTAGTTTCTCTTGTTTAGCTCTAATCTGATGGTGCATGGTTGAGTTAGCAAAGCTTTGAGGTTCTTTAGCCTCACTCCATAGATTTTGCAACTTTCCATTGCATACTGGTTCCTATCAAACTTTGTAATCGGTAAGTTCATTAAAGAGGTCAGAGAGATTTCAGTAGTGACAGTTGTAAAAGAATCACATCGACAATTCGGGAGATTTCATTATTTAGACATCATTGCTAGAGGTCGGAGAGCCCCTTATTTTGGTGATATTTTTGTGAGCGGAAAAAATCTATATAGATCATAGAGAGGTCATCATAGCCTATAGTTCATCAATATTATTGTCTTAGAGAACAAAAGGTCCATCACATAGATAGTGTGCACACCATCTAAGGAGATGGTGCACCATTATTGTTGGTCAAACGAGGTCCCATAACACAAAGCCAAAAGACATTGACATAGATCTTTGCATGATCCGAGCTAGTTCAATCGATGTTACTAATCAAGAGTATTAAATTGATGTAATAATTTTATTTTTTGCACCATTTATATATTGGTTCATCTTTTGAGCAAACCTAGAGACGTAGTCCATTTTAGTTTGAACTTCGTTATCAATTTTGGTGTTGTATTTTATGGTATGCTTTCAATCACTTGTTATTTTATAGCTTAATAAGGCCAACTTAATCATGAAATAATAAATTAAAAAATTAAAGTGTATAGAGGAATGAGTAAAATTAACCCCTATTTGGATCATCTGCATTAGGAGCGATAAAGCTACTCATGTGAACTTAAGATATATAAATTATTTTTCCTATCCATAAAAGTATAAGTTTTACTATTAAAACTAAACATTATATTAAAAACATAATATGAGTTACAAGAGTGGGGAAAACTGGAAAACTCATTGTCCCACAAGAATCCACGAGGGCACCATGAAATGCCAAGATGGCTAGAAAAAATTTCCATAAGGGCTTTAAATAATGAATAGCACTAACGGGAGGTGTTGCAGGTAAAGAAATCCAAGGAGAAGGTGCAAGAGGCTCAAAACACCCCTTCTTGTCCTTACATTTAGTGAAAATTGTCCAATTTTTAGGTTGGAGACCTATAACTCGGTGGGAAGCCACCATGTCAGAACATCTGTGATCAAGATCTGAATACGAGGATTCGGAAACATGATATCGCTTAACACTTCCAAGCCCCCGAGGGAGAAATCATGGACATGAAATTCCTCTACATCATCTAGAGGAGGGATTTCTTTGCTATCAAAATATGTGAAAATTTTCCAACCTTTCAAGTTGGATGGAATATATTTCTTATTTTTTTACCATGAGGCGTTGTTAAGGAAAAGTGTCTTGAAGGTGCCCACTTTGATGACATAGATGACAACGAAGGTATTGTTCTCATAGTCCAAAAGTTGCTCCCACTTGAAATATTCAAAAATCAACTCCATTTTATTGGGAAGCCCTTTTGAGATCCACCTCAATGCAGATGCATGCATAGGTGAACAACCCTTGCTTAGACTACTCATCATCCATCTTAATGAACCTGCCAAGAATATTGTCAGTAACATTACAAACTGATGGGTGCTAAAAGGGAGCGAAGGTTTGAGAGATGAACCCAAACCTAATTTTTGGAAACCACCATAGAAGGATCGAACTCTAAAAACCGAGTAAGAAAAAGGCCAGCCCAACCCCAAAACCGGGGACCTTCATTAAGAACCTATTGATAATCCTTTGAAAAGAAAAAATAGACAATGAAAAGCCCTTTGCACACAATAGAATCTCATAATCACTTGACCAATTGGAGTGGATCCATTTGTGTAGATCCTCCGTCTCGAGGTTAGAATCCATTGAATTGACAAATAAGATCCAAATCTTTAAGGAAAAGATAGATTTGGTAACCATAGAGAGAGAAATATTAACAACCAATGTGACGTCTAGAGTATCCACAATATATGGGTGGGGGCATTATCGGATAAACTAGAAGAAATCGACATCTTGTGACAGGAACTGTAATACCTGTCATTTTCCACCAAGTGCGGCCGTAAGGAAGGATTTACGAAACCGCGGAGAGATGATCCACACAAGAGTATCGCAAGGCAATCGGGGTTTCCACCATAGAGTCAAGGTTAATCTCGGGCGATAAAAAATAATGACATAAAAATAAAGTCCAAGTTTTACAATTTTTATAATCAAAAATAAAAAAATAAATTTCGTTAGTACAAATTTTGACCATCAATACTAGTCTCCATCATATTTAGTAGGTAATAAAATATTAAAGTTAATAATAAGACACTATCAAGAAGAGGGGAGGAGCATGTTTTATATGATACCAAAATAGGGAAACATGAAAATGGAATGACCCCAACACCATATATAACAACATAGTTTGATTAATTTATATTTATTTTTAGTCATTAAGGTGTTGGTGGTACTCGAAAATATTAAATTTATTATAATAATAAAGTTTTGAAAAATATTGAACATTACATGATTCAAATTTCTTTCTACCATATCTGTAAAGGTTATTTTAATATTCCTTACCTTTTTTCTCTATCTCTTAATATTCTTTACTTTGTTTATCTTAGCATTCATAAAAGCATCTATTAATTTTTGATTTTTTTCGGTAATTTTACTATCGTAAGGCGCCCTTTATATTAATAAAATAAAAAGAGAGTTACATAGTAAGGGGTGATCGGATAACACACGGTCCCAAAAAACACCATGAAGGCACCAAATCAACAAAAAAATGATATAAAGGATTACATTAACATGCCATAAGGGAAACCAAAGAAAAAATGAAAAGAACCACCGTCGAAGCACATGCCACCACACCGGGGAGGGGGAGGATCATCATGACAAGGATGAAAGCTCCACTATTAGGCTCTATAGACGGAGGGTCCACCTACCAATCGTTGTGATCGAGACATTGCATTTTCAATGGAACCATAATTCCCAACCATGGGGCGGAGATCCTATAAGTGTACTGCGCATGGCAGGAAGTGGTGAGCCCCACCGCAAAGTGATGAAAACACCTTTCCCCCATGGGGTAGACTCCAACATTGTCTAGTGGAGGATGGGGCAGAACGGAGGCCCCGAAGGGAGGTAGAATGGTGGCTGCAGTGGATCCTCCAACACATATCTGCAAGAGGTGGGCATCGAGGTGGATAAGTTTGAGGTGGCAAAATCGGGATCCGATGGAACCCGGTTCATAGTGAAAGGTGAAATCCTAATGATCAAGAATATATTACGGATGAGAAAACTCCAAGATGACCTTGGCATCTTGAGCTTAAATCTATATGCGAACAATAAATAGAATAACCACCTTATCATTAGTGGAAAAACATATAAGAGAGTGATCTTTCTTGAAAATCAAAGCATTGTGATCTTTCCGGATATGAAACAAATGCCAAAAATTATCAATAGAAATATGTCAAGGTCTAAAGTCACCAAATAAATCCAGGAGCCATGGGAAGAAGCCAGGGTGATAGGGTTGGAACAAAGAATGGGTCTACCTCCAAATAGATTGAGCATGGGGACAAGTCCAAAAAGGTGTGTAAATGACTTAGGTATGAAGAAAAAGGTTAATTAGGATTAGAGATGCTAATATGCCAAAGCCTTTCACCCACCGGAAAACCTGGTAAAATAAACACCATATAAAATGGTTATCTTTAGGTTCAAGAAGAGGGTTCCAAGTATGGGAAATCCAGCAAAGCCAAGTGCATTTTTAGAGTGCAAACCCTATCGATCATTGAGTTTAGCAATGGCCAATGAGACTGGACTTAACAGCTAATAAATGGTCCAAGAATTGTATTAGAGGAAAGAAGTTTCTGATTCCACCTCCAATCATACCACCACACCGCCATAGGTTGGAGCCCAAACTCGTGGAGCATAACATCAGGTAATAGCTCCTAAATTATGTAGATAGATTGGAGGTCCAAAATTTTTCAAATTAAATTTAACTTTTAGCTCAGGCCAAGGTATCCAGTCTCTATGATGCACAAGATCCTAAATGGTATGAATGCCATTGTGGAAAAGGTGAATGACTTTAATGCCCAAGGTTTAAGCAAGTAGAAGATTGAATTCAGTGATGATAGGAGACCACCAAATGTTTTACGAGTTAAAATAAATCCTAGTGAAAAAACCATCGCCAATCCACCTCATTAATGGCTTCACCTACTCGAAATATTTCCAAATAATCTTGGCAAAAACGCGTTACCAATAATTTTAGTAGGTGCTAGAGTGATAATAAAAGTATACAACCATATTATGCTCCAACACTTCTTGCCATAAGGGCCTTCGATTCAATATAATGATGAAGAAGAATTTTCCAGTCGTATTACACAAAATACACTGATAATCCATTTGGCACATAAAGACACACTCTATTGATAAACATCAATGACTCCCATTCCACCTTTGATCACATAGAAGATAATAGACATCCAGGAAACTCCATGAAAATTATCAAAACCGAACATTTACACCATAAAAATTTCTTAAACAACTTGGCAAATTGATAGAACAAATTATGAGAAGGACACCAACAATCCAAATAAGAAAGATGAGTAGCGATCAATATTTTGGTGCAAACTTGGAATTTACCCATAGAGATAAGGGTTTGAAAGACCATTTGGTAATTTTATGTTACACTTTGTTAAGAACATAATTCCACAAAGTTGTAGAGTCACTGTCAGAGGAAAAGGGAATGCCAAGAAATATGAAGTAATCTCCATGGCTAATCCATCTCCAAGGGTAGGACTTTAATCAATCTGGGAGGTAAACAAATTTGTTGATAGCCCAAAATTTTAGCTATTTGAATATTATAACCTGAATCCAAGCAAAAGGTGTCTATACATTCAAAGATGTAGCAACATTATACTCGATTCAGTGAGAGTAAGAAAGGAATCATCAATAAAATTCCCATGGATAAGTTGTGTCACATGATTCGGAAGAACAATCCCCAAAAGTGGAATTTGGAAGCTTGATGGGAAATTAGGTGACCCAAAGTGCATTAGCAATGAGCAAAAATAGTTTCGATGTAAGAGGACACCTGTGCTAATAGAGCATAAAGGTCCATGGCATTGGACTATTGACCATTAATGGAAAGGTGAGCGGAGGCATTAGAAAAAGTGTGCTAAAATCTATTTGAAATAATTCACCAAAACCCAAAGATTTAAGCATAGCCATAATCAAGGTCCATTGATGCGATCGTAATATTTATTGATATCAATATTAAGGAAGAGATTGTAGACACCAAATTTGTGTCTTACGACCCCTTGTGACCCACATCTCATCTCGCATGACTTAACCTCATCACCTAAACCTTACAAAATTATTTATTAATTACCTTGTAATTGACAAATCCACATCACCTTACCTACCACCTCATTTTGCCACTTCATCATGACCTAGCCCTAACCCTAAAACTAACCTAATTAAGACCCATAACTTGGTCCACACCTACACCCATAACTAATGACCCCTTTCTACACCCAAAACCGACCTTCTAGTCACTTGACCAAGCCCACAACTGATCTCTCGGGAGAAAAGCAGGGAAGGTGGGCTATTTTACTAAAAATAGCCTACTTTTTCCTTACCGATGCCGGTTCCTACTCGACCGCCGTCGGTTACGCAACCGCCATCGGTTCCCTGTAAATGGGCTCCCCAAACCAAAATAACGGATTGAAAATTCATTTTGGGATCAGTCGAAGGATTTCTGGATCAGCAGAGAGCATTGGGAGCGAGGAACGAGACCGAGATCTTCACTTGACCGGGCGACGAGTGGAGATACTGCAGTGTTCTGACAAAGGAGATCAGCTTGCATCTTCGTCAAAACCAATAAGTCACATCTTGCATGTCCTCTGTTATAACATTTCTTATGCTTCTTGAATCTCGGTCCTCATAAATCCATTTACGGACCCACTACCCAAAGAATATATTACATCTAACTATCATTCATCTACCTCTCAAACACGTATTTCCTAATATTACCCATACCACAGCCTTTTACAAACAACACAACCACCCCATAAAACAACCAACCCACGATCCTAGAACCCACCAAGATATCGGTCATCGATCGCATCGATATCACCGCCATCGGTTCCTCTCGATCAAAACCGAGAAAACCACCCTTTCCCCTACCCAGTTCAACGAAGCAATTTAATTGATACTTTACAGTCTTTTGTGTTAATTCATATTAGCAGGAAACTGACCACCTTCGAAAGGAAGTTTTATATTTCCTGGGCCCAAGGCAGTTTCCTCATTTATTGTTTAATCAAAATCTTGTGGTCTTGTGTTCTTATTTGCAGGTAGTCCTTCCAAGACAAAAAGGAGTTCTTCACAGTCAGCCTGATCTTTCTCTACGGTACGCGCACATCATCTCGACATTCTACAGGTATTCCTCCTAGCCCCAACCCTTATCTGTTTCTAAAAGGAACGAAACATTCCGAGTGAAACATTTTGGCACTCCCGGTGGGACCCATTTTGGGTTTTTCTTTATTTCTTGCTTGCTTTCATATAGGGAGCATACTTGCTGTTTTCTTCTTCTAAAGATATTCACAAGGTATTTTATTATTCTGGTAAAAGAACTTGCTTTGTTTTTGCATCTTGCATTAGTGAAAGTCATCTCTTTTGCTTCATCGAATATCATTTTCGATTTGGGTTTAAAACACGTGCATTGCATCCTTTCTTTCTGTTTTCAATTCTAGTGAACATAGATTAAGTAATGTAGTCGTACACGTGGGGGTGATATCCACGGTATAGACAAGAAATTAATCTTACATTCACCGCACAACACATACCGAATCACTTCACAATTAACACAACTCAAACATCCCCCTTTTCCATGATATTCCTCCGCCCGATTGAGGTAACCTTATAAGCCAAAACAACTTGACATTTCCCCTAAGTCTCTTGTTTAGGATTCTGACATCATTCTACGTCTAAAGGCATAAGCCCACGATAATTAAAATTAACCCTAGGGTTAATCTCTGGATTTGCGTGTGCATCTTGCTTGTTTTTAGTTCTGTTTTCTTTCTCATACTCTATCTTCTGTGATCAATAATTGGACAAGTATACTAAACGTTGTTAAAAATCAAATTAGCAGACCTTTTTTATATCTTGTTAGCCTGGACTTCTTACACCGCCATGGTTACCCGATGACGTCGGCTATAGTATAACCGACGCCGGTTCTTAGGGCCGATATCGATTCTTGTCTTTTCGATTCTGACAAACCAGCAACCTACCAATTTTACCAGTCTGAGTTTGTTTCTATTCCTGATAGATTGAAACCCTACTGTGAACTCCTGTCCATGGTTGTTATCACTCAAAGCAAGCCACCGCCATGGTTTCACATGCTTTCTCTGTTTCTTTGCCTGAATCACCCCCTTCACATTCTGTGGGGAATCCTACGGATACCAACGAGGTTCCTAAAATTCCTGTGGGAGATAAGGACTTTGCCAAGTTTCTGGATGCTAATTCTAGCGCTTGTGTGATACTATTTGTCTCATACCCCGACCGTACGCCCGATGGTCAGCTCCTTGTTGGTATGCCTATTAGTATAGCTGCTCATTTAGCTCCTACTCCACTGATAACACCGCCATCTTCCTGCATCTCTAGCCTGTCTCCCAATCCGACGGCTTCAGAGGTTCATACGGCTCGAGATTGGCTTTCCGTTGGTTAATCTTGGACCCCACATATCATTACCACCGACTGCCCCTACCTCATCTCTCTTGCAGACTGCTCTGTTCATGACTTGCTCTCTGCCACCTATCCACACGAGCTTTCCTTCTCAAGCTCCACCTACCTTTTCATTCCCATACACGTATCTAGTGACCTCAAGATCCTATATGGGACATCCCTATTCAGTTGCCTCAACGTATTCATCCTCCACACCTTATCAACACTTAACCCCACCAGTGTCCATCGGTGGTCCTTGGTCCAATTTGCCTCCGTTTACCACAACCACACCATCATCTCATCCAACTACTGATTTAATTAAACAAATGATGGAAAAAATGCAAAACCTGGAGGCTTCTGTTTCAGGAAGTCGTAGCGCCTTGACATAGGAGCAAGTTTGTCGGAGCCCAATCACCCTTTTGTCCCCCTTCATTCATATCCTCCTTAATGGGAGTTACCAAAATTTACCCGTTTTAACAGTAAAGAGGATCCTCAACAACACTTGCGATCATTTAGACATGCTTGTTATTTGATTGCTCATGATGATGCCTTGTTACTCCGCACCTTTCCCATGTCCTTATCAGGACCTACCTTGGAGTGGTACAGTGCTTTAACCCAGCACTCAATCTTCTCTTTTAACCAACTAGCCCAATCTTTCTTGGATCATTTCTCCATTAACATTGCCAAGAAAGTATCTATCACCGACCTCTATGCCATCCGACAATTTGAGGACGAATCTATCGCAGATTTCATTGGACGATGGCGGGGCCTTATCAACCAACTTACGTATGCCTTGCCTCAAACCAAACTTATCGAACTGTTTACGTGGGCCTGCGCTAAGCACATCTCCCCTACCCTCCAAATTCAAACTTTCCGTACATTCGACGAGGCCTTTACTATGGCTCGAAAATTAGAAATTCGAGCCTTAGAGGAAGAGAAATTGCGGTTGCGTAACAAAAACTCCACTTTCCGAACTCCAGATTCCACCAACAAACCTAACACCACCAATCCTCACCCATCGACCGCTTCGAAATCAAAAGGGGCCGTGCACGCGGTGATGGTCAAATCCCAACCACCGTCTAATACCCCGCCAAAAACCACTTATAAGTATAAAGCAGAACCCATCAACTACACTCCCTTGGGAGAAACATATGGTGTGATATTGGAAAAATTGCTCAAAGCAGGAGCCATTACCTTACCTCCTGTTAAACCTCATTCCGGGTTTGATTCCACTCGCGCCATACCTTCCTGCTTTACAAAGAAAATGAATTTTGTAATTTTCACCGTGTAAAAGGACATAGTCACGAGAAGCTGCAAGATGTTGAAAAACATAGTGCAGGAAATGGTTGATGCGGGGGATATAGCCCTCGATAATCCTAACGCCCCTGCTAACCGAAATTTGAAAATATTCAACAAGCCATTCCCGAATCACTCGTCCAACAGTAACGTAAACCAGGATATCTTAACCGAGGAGAGTGTTCATGAGATCCATGCAGTCTTCGACTCCCAGCCAAAAGCCTCTATCGAGAAAATTTTGAATCAAGCCTCTCCACTAACACAGGAGTCCGAACCTCCTTCACCACCATCAAGCCAAAGTGAAATCATTCCTTTACCCATAAAAGAGTTAACTGCCCAGACTTCCCTTCTCATCAATGAGTCTGCTTACACCACATCCCTACAAGTGCGACGGATGTTATCTAACCTATCTATTTCCCATTTCCCCTTCTACCCCTCTTAAGCACTGCACAAGAGGAAGGTATGCCACTCCTTTTGACATCCTTAGACAAGGAATCTCTTGCACCAACATCACCAAATTCTTTAACCATGACAGATCCCCTCAAACACGCCCTCCTACCTATTAGTCCTTCATCACCTAAGTCTTTTCAACAACCAGTCGACCTCTTAACATCTATTGATACAGTGCCTCATCTACCCCCTGTGTCACACCCACAGTGGACTGGAATCACAACCCGTCTTTCTTCCGTACAAAAGTTCATATTCACACGTGAGGACTGTCATTCTCCAGAAGATAGACGAATCCTATGGGAACGTTTGAGTACCCCCTATTCTACTCAAATGCAAATGACCGATCCTGAGGCCTCCACCATATACCCGAAGTGTTTACAGAAGCTTAAAATGCCCATGTTCTCACCTTCACCCCCCTCACCTCTACCAAATGCCCCGTCCACTTCTATCAACTTAACCAAATCTTCCCCTACGCTTGGGACCTCACCAATGCCCAGTCTAACACACCCGCCTAAGCGACTCGATTTATCCAAAAATAAATCCGCCCCGCCACCTAGGAGACAAACTCAATTTGTGCCTCCATCACAATCAAAACCCTCATCGTCACACCCACCTTCCATATTAGGACCTCATCCCTCTACCTTACATCAATATATCATACCTCCTGCGTTTTCTTCAAAACGACCTACGCCTTCTACACCTATACAGAGATCAAAGGGTATAACAACACCGTTACCCCGCGTATCCTGTCCACCTATCAACCCTAAACAAATTCCATCATCAAAAGATTTGTTTTCGGTCACTCCTATTTCCCCGTGGTTGTTTTCTGATACCACATCATCTGCGGCCTCATCATCGACAACATAGCTTCTACGCCAAAGAAACCACGTTTAGTAAAAACACGTGTCAACACCCTCGGCTAAACCACCACCCGTGCACGAACCAACCACGCCCAAACATTACCGAAACCCGCACAACCAATACCCTCATCTTCCTCCGATTTTGACCCACTCAAAGGATCTTACGCCAAAATCCTTGCTATGTTGGTGGAGAATGCGACCATTTCCCTACCTCCACTTAGACCTTATGACCCGTCTAAACCTCGACCGATAGGTTATGATGAGTCTAAAATCTGCGCCTATCACCACACACCAGGACATGATGTGGAGGGATGCAAAGCTTTAAAAACCATCCTTCGTCAGTCACCTCTCCCAGATAGAAAGGTTAAGAAAGACAACTTACGAAGGAGAGACCTTTAGCTTCAATTCCCTCTACTATATCATCTCATCCCCGCCTCACCAAGATCTATCATTATTACAACCCCACCTCTTGAAGACCATGAGTTATCCCACCATCTTCCTCATCTCAGGTCTACGAGATTAATATGATTAGTGTCGCTACTCGAGGCGAGAAAAACAATGGGAAAGCGAAAGAAAACACACTGCGGCATCTCTTTCTCCTTCAACCATCCCGATTGCACCACCACCTAAAGTGGTTATTCGAGGACCTGCCTATCCCGTCTCTAATGGAGTTGTCCACCGAACTATGATCAAATAGCTTCATCAATCGCCCGTAAAAATGACACTTTGTATGATCTCATTCAGACTTCTGAATCTCATCGACAAGCTCTCATGGAGATCCTTGAGGATAGAGGTTTTACCTAATGAAACATTGCACTGTTACCTCTATTCTAACACCCAATCATGTTGCTTCACTCACTAAACAATCCATCTCCCCAACCACTTGGGGCTCTGCATGACAAAGCAAGCTTTGTCAGGTTTCTCCGAAGATGAAATTATCGACTTTGGTACCGAAGATCCTGACCTGCCTTTTTCATCTCAAACTACGTTTGGGATATCCGGCACGTTGTGTTATGATTGACGGGGCGCCAGACTAAACATCATCTCTTCAAAAGCCTTCCAACAAATGAATATCCCTTCCAACAGCATGTGTGCCAATCCCATCATGTTGTGATCATTCAATGATGCTATTATTTCTACTTTAAGCACCGTGATCCTTAACATTCGTGTAGGACCACGTACTTTACCCGAACTCTTCTATGTCCTTGAGGGAGAGTTCCATATAATATATTCTTTGGGTCGTCCTTGGATCCGGGCCATGGGATGCGTTCCTCAACATTACATAGATGCATAAAATTTGAGTACGAGGGAAGTCCTACACCGTAAAAGCTGATCCTCCCCCCTTTAAAACCTGCAATATGTTATACCCGACCTAACGATGTGCTTATACCAATCAAGACACCCATACATTCAACCCAACCATCCTCTTCAAATGTACCTCAACCATCCACCTCAACCGCACCTACGCCTTCAACTGATGAAACCACCGTCGCAAAAACCACTTCCCTTCCCGCAGCTAACATCCCAACCTCCGACCCCTTAGTAGATGTTTTTCAGCACCTTACGCTGGGGGAGTATCGCCTATATAACGTTAGTTCTTTCCCTACCCCGCAGGAGTACGGACAATTACATGCACATCCCACCTACGACCGTCACGTGGGGGAGGTAATCTCTTACGGACCACCCCATTGCCGCACCAACCTAACGTATGGGGGTGTTGACGCATCCTCCATTACCCCTGAACCTCCTCTTGGTGTGGTTCCCTTCGATCTGATTTTCATACCTGACAAATCGTCGTTTCGCCCTCACCTTCTTGACTCGCTGTGCTTGGAAAGGCTTTGGTTTTGGTCTTTACGAACAAGGCCGACATACACTCATTCCCGTGACTACCCGCAAACACAATGATCGCAGTGGTCTCGGTTTTCCTAAAACACCTACACAGAGACACCTCTGTCAGGCTTGTATCTGGAAGAAGACGACGTCACCCCTACCAAACCATCATCACCCACTTTGCCATCATCACCCACAGAATCTATAGACCCTGAATCTATCCCTCCTAACTTTTTTTTTTTTTTTTTTTTCATAAATGCTATCTTCATAGGTCCTCTCACTTATCAACGCGATAATGAGGACCCATCTTCTCTTCCCCTTCTGTATCCAGACATGATCGAAGAGGATTCGCCTTTGATTAATGTTGTTGAGTGTCAGGATGACGACTCCATCCTCACTTACCTTGGCGTGGGCCGAATCCTATCTTCAACGCACCTTACCATCTCAAACTCAAACCATGTTGAATGAGTCTACTATAGAAATCAACATCCACACGGAGGAGGATCCTCACATTGTGAAGATCGAACAATCCCTTAACACATCAGAACAAGCCGCCTTTACTACTTTCCTCCGTGCTCGCAACCAAGCTTTCGCTTGGTCCTACGCTGACATGCCAGGAATTGATCCTACCATTGCCATCCATAACATCACTCTAAACCCCGATTCCAAACCAGTCAAACAGAAATTGAGAAAAATGCATCCACGCATTGCCCTCTTGGTCAAAGAGGAGCTCCAACGACTCCTTTCTGTTTCCTTCATTCTTCCTATTGACTATCCTCAATGGATTTCTAACATCGTACCTGTCACTAAAGCGACGGGGGGACTTCAGATATGCACGGATTTCTGGGATCTTAACCTCGCTTGCCCTAAGGATGACTTCCCCTCCCAAGTATTGATCAACTTGTTGATCTCATTACTGCAGGGTCATGAAATGCTTTCTCTCATGGATGGCTTTTCGAGGATCAACCAAATTTTAGTTGCACCCCGATCAACATAAAACCGCTTTCATAACTCCTTGGGGAACCTTCTGTTATCGTGTCATGCCATTTGGCCTTAAGAATGCTAGTGCTACCTATCAGCGGGCTATGACCTACATTTTTCATGACATTATGCACACTATCCTTGAGGATTGTGTCGATGACCTTTGGGCAAATCTAAACATCGCAGTGAACATCTCGATGTTTTAACCATTATTTTCGATCACTGTTGCAATATTCGATCCGGCTTCACCAAAGAAATGCGTCTTTGGTGTTCTTTCGAAAAACTTCTTGGCTTTATCGTCTCTTTGCGTGGCATTGAGGTCGATCCATCTAAAGTAAAAGCTATCCTAGAAATGCCCCCACCCAAAAACCTCAAACAATTGCGTAGTTTGCAGGGTAAACTTCAATCCATCCGGCGTTTCATCTCCCAACTCTCGGATCGATGTCACCCTTTTCATCACCTTCTTAAAAAGGACGTTGCCTTTCAATGGAGTGAGGAGTGTCACCAAGCCTTCGAAGCTCTCAAATCCTATCTCTTGCAGCCACCCGTGCTTATCCCACCCCAGGACGACCGCCCTTTCTACCTTTATCTTTCCGCCACTGACCATGCTATAGGAGCTATGCTCGCACATCGGGACTCGGCACGTCGAGAACAGGCCGTTTATTATATAAGTCGTACCCTCATGGATTACGAGACTAGGTATACACATGTAGAAAAATTGTGCCTAGCCCTATCATTCGTAGCCACCAAACTCCGACATTACCTCCTGAATCACAAAACTTTTGTCATCACCAACACGGACCCCATTCATTATATGTATGCCAAACCACATCTCAACTAACGCATCGCTCAATGGCTTATGCTCCTCGCCGACCTCGACCTTGAGTTTATACAACAGTGTCAATCAAAGGACAAACTCTTGCAGACCAACTTCACGGAGGCCCCTTTACAGGGAACAATTTACCAATTTTACATTCCCGACAAACTCATCACCACTCTTTCACTCGGGAAGAGTCGTATCAAATGACCCTCTTTTTCGATGGATCTAAATGCCGGCGCGGCGGAGGAGCCGGCATTGTTCTCATCCCTCTTGACCATTTGAACCTATGCCTCTTTCATTCCGGCTTGATTTCCCTGTACTAATAATACAGATAGAATACGAGGCCCTTGTTACGGTCTCCAAGTTGCGATACACTTAGGTATCAAATCTATCAATATTTTTGGCGACTCTCAATTGGTAGTCAATCAAGTTATGGGCATCTACCAATGTAAAAATGAGGAACTTCAAAAGTACAAACACTATGTGGATTCACTTCTAGCCTTATTTACTCACTATTCTATCCAAACCATTCCCCGCTCCACTAACAAATTTGCGGATACTATGGCTTGCTTAGCCTCGCAAATTCCCGCCGCACCAACTGACTCTGAATTGTTCGTCGTGGTCCAACAACTTTTTGCACCATCCTACTCAACCCCGGTAGTTTGTATGATAAATACTGTGTCTACTAATTCGTAGGATACCTGGTACCACCAATTTCATGACTACCTTACAATCTCTGTTCTCCCACCTGACCTTACTAGTAACGGCAAACGTGCTTTTCTTAAAATCGTTTCTCGTTATGTTGTCATGGGGGGACTCCTCTATAAACGTGGCTTTGATGGCATCCTCCTTCATTGCCTAAGCGGCGTGGAGGTCAACTATACCATCCAACAAGTCCATGATGGGATTTGTGGTGGACATTTTAGTGGCCTTGCCATGGCTAAACGAATCCTTCGCCTAGGTTATTATTGGCCTACTCTCATAACGATTTCGCTGAATATGTTAAGCGTTGTGTTATGTGTCAACAACATGCCAACCTTCAACATACTCCTAGCCATCCGCCTGTGCAGTCGCACAGATCTTTGGCCTTTCTCACATGGGTTTAGACCTTATTGGTGAGATTCACCCGACCTCTTCACAATGTCACCGTTGGATAATCATAAAGAACCGAATATTACACAAAATGGGTGGAGGCCATTCCACTCATTTCAATCAAAAAGAAAAAAATTGTCGAATTCATTAACCATCACATTATCTCATGCCGTTTTGGTGTTCCTCATCGCTTAATAACAGATAATGGTAAATCGTTAAAAACAAGTTGTTACTGAAGACCTTTGTGACAACTTTGGTATCAAACTTAGTTTCTCATCGCCTTACTATCCGCAAGCCAATGGTCAGGCTGAATCTTCTAATAAAACCCTAACCAAAATCCTCATGAAAGTTGTCAATGAATCCGGAAGAAATTGGCACGATCACATTCCCTTTGCCCTTTGGGCTTATCATACTAGCATTCGTACCTCTACTAATGCCACACCTTTTTCTTTGGTATACGGTACCGAGGCTGTTTTACCTCTCGAAATACAAATAACCTCCCTTAGAATATCTCTTGAGGGATATTCTCACCAACGATGATTTCGCCAAGAGCGGTTAGCCCAATTGGAGCTTCTTGTGACGTCGTCTTACAGCTCTTGATCACCTTCAAATCTATCAAAAACGCATCAAACGTGCTTATGATAAGCGACTTCATGAGCGTACCTTTAAGGTTGGTGATCTTGTCCTCAAAGAGAATCAACATGTCACCAAACTAGAAAAGAGCAAACGTGGAAAATTTGCTCCCAATTGGATTGGGCCTTATATAATCACTCACACCTATGGATCAGGCACTTATCGTTTAGCTTCGCTTAACGGTAAACCTGAGCCTGAACCCCTTAATGCCTTGCATCTTCGACCATTCTACTGTTGAATCTAGTGTTATATCACTTCTTATCTACCTACTGCTCGTCCCTTGAGCTCATTTACCGCTACATACACTTTGTTTTCTATATCTCAAAATAAAATCAAAATCACTTCTCACCTCCCCTTGATGATGCCTTCCCCTTTTTTAGTCTAGTCCATGACTTCAAAGTATTAAAATAAGCCGTATTCTTATGGGATTTTCTTGAGTCAAACTTCCTACTAAACTAGATGCTTCACGCCAAAATAACATCTAGTCATCTAAATTGAATATAGTTGCTCCCTCGAAGGATAGCTATATGCCGAACTATTGCTTTTATTATATATAGTTGCTCCCCGAAAGGACAGACTATGCATTTGAAATCATCTATGCTTTCTATAAATAGATTGCTCCTCGAAGGACAAATTATACACAGTCGACCTTTTATCGAAGCTTCTCGCATTGATCGGCTTTGTGAAGACCTCAAGAATAGTACAATCAATATCCCTTGTAGACTTCCCACATTGATCGAGTCTATATTCGAGTCAAATAAAAGCCTCATTCAAAAAGAACTTTTTGGGTCATGGACTTGTCTATTTAGGGTAGGTTCTCTTTCGTCGAACGCTCACTTTGTAACAAGTTCTTTGTACCTCGCTATATCATTCACATCACCTCACCATTTGTTTCAACTCGAGGGGACGTAACGTGTCGCTCGATATATTGTGATCATACAACTCTTTTCACCTATTGACTTCTCGTCTATGCACGGTACCTAGAGCTTGAAGCTCGTTCTACGTTGTGTGGTTTGTTTAGCTCTTTTCACCTATGGAGTACTCTTTCCGCTTTGCCTCGCATCTAGGATTGTGTGTTGATCTTAATTAGGACATGGTTCCCTTCTACTTGGGTAGGCTCACTTTCACTTCCCTTATACCTTTTAAAACATCACCAATTCATTCCCAACACCATCAACCTTACCTTACCAATATTAATATCAATATTCTTACCAACCAACCAATTGCCTAAACCGTACCAAATTGCACGAATTCGCCTCTCCCACGATCCTAAGGGAGAACTACATCGATCTAAGGCCCCTCCTTGCTTTGTGCAATGGGCTATGTAGCGTACTTTGGAGACATGGTGTCTCCCAAGGTTAGCTCGACCATCCCCTACCGTAACCTATCATGTGTGGTAAATATAAATGTTTTATTACGCCCTAAGAAACCAAAGATCGGTCACCTCACCGACACCGGTCATCTCTAGCCGATATCGGTTTAAATTCCTACCTTCCCCAACTTCTGCCTTTATTCACCAATCTCCCTTTTTCACCACATTGCCTATTCCCAACATCACCTATATCAACCTTGGATGCCAACAATTTAACCATTTGGCCCGACCCAAGGCCTCGCCCTAACCATCCGGCCCGACCCAAGGCATGCAACCCTAACCATTTGGCCCGACCCCAAGGCCTCACCTACCCATTTGGCCCAACCCAAGGCCTCACCCCAACCATTTGGCCCGACCCAAGGCCGCAACCCAACAACTTGGCCCGACCCAAGGCCGTACCACTTCGATACCTCACCCAACATCAACAACATACACTTTTATCCACCCATCATGTAACTTTTTGTTCCATCGAGCTCACCTGTTCGTGTTTTAGCATGATTAGGGTCCTTGACTTGATCTGTCGACCAACTTTGCCTAGACCTAGACCGTGACGTTTATCTCAACCAAACCAACCATTTGAGTGCTTGCCGAACATGCCTAAACGTTCATGTACCTTACATTATATACCACGGAGCTACTTCCTATACCTTGGATACCGGATTATATCACCCTTGTTTGGATAAACTATCGACCTTTGCCTATGCATTGCTGGTTTGCTCATCAAATCATGTACCTAGTCGTCTTATTGCATTTCAACATGCGTCTCACGCTTCCTTGGACCTACCCCACCACCTTACCATCCCCTCTACACCATTTACCCTTTATCAACCCTATCCCCGATTTCCTGTTCACTCAATCTGTGATAGATTTGAGGGGATTACCTATACCCTTAACAGGAAACCACTTCATATTATTATGCATGTGCAGCTTTACAAAACAAGCTACACGATAATAAGGGAGCTAATGTAGACACCAAATTTGTGTCTTACAACCCCTTGTGACCCACATCTCATCTCGCAACTTAACCTCATCACCTAAACCTTACACAATTATTTATTAATTACCTTGTAATTGACAAATCCACATCACCTTACCTACCACCTCATTTTGCCACTTCATCATGACCTAGCCCTAACCCTAAAACACACCTAATTAAGACCCATAACTTGGTCCACACCTACACCCATAACTAATGACCCCTTTCTCGCACCCAAAACCGACCTTCTAGTCACTTGACCAAGCCCGCAACTGATCTCTCGGGAGAAAAGCAGGGAAGGTGGGCTATTTTACTAAAAATAGCCTACTTTTTCCTTATCGATGCAGGTTCCTACTCGACCGCCGTAGGTTACGCAACCACCATCGGTTCCTCTCAAATGGGCTCCCCAAACCAAAACAACGGATCGAAAATTCATTTTGGGATCAGTCGAAGGATTTCTGGATCAACAGAGAGCATTGGGAGTGAGGAACAGAGACCAGATCTTCACTTGACCGGGCAGAGACGAGTGGAGATACTAGAAGTGTTTACAGCAAAGGAGATCAGCTTGCATCTTCGTCAAAACCAGTAAGTCACATCTTGCATGTCCTCTGTTATAACATTTCTTATGCTTCTTGAATCTCAGTCCTCATAAATCCATTTCTGGACCCACTACCCAGCAATATATTACATCTAACTATCATTCATCTACCTCTCAGCACCGTATTTCCTAATATTACCCATACACAGCCTTACAAACAACACAACCACCCCATAAACAACCAACCCATAGATCCTAGAACCCACCGGTATCGGTCATCAGTAACCGGCATCGGTTATCAGTAACCGCCATCGGTTCCTCTGATCAAAACCAGAAAACCAGCCTTTCCCCTACCCAGTTCAACGAAGCAATTTAATTGATACTTTAACAGTCTTTTGTGTTAATTCATATTAGCAGGAAACCGACCACCTTCGAAAGGAAGTTTTATATTTCCCTGGCCCAAGGCGGTTTCCTCATTTATTGTTTAATCAAAATCTTGTGGTCTTGTGTTCTTATTTGCGGGTAGTCCTTCCAAGACAAAAAGGAGTTCTTCGCATGATCGGCTGATCTTTCTACTAAGACGCGCACATCATCTCGACATTCTACGGTGTATTCCTCCTAGCCCCAACCCTTATCTCTGTTTCAAAAAGGAACGAAACATTCTAAGTGAAACAGAGATGCCTCTGCGTAGAAACACACACCCATTCCATGCCTTCCCAGAGACATAGTGATAAGATTTTCAAGGATGTAACAACTTTTGAAAAAACCAATTTTCTTTGGACGAATGAGATTAGGCGAAAATATCCACAATGCATAGGACCAACGCCTTAGCAAGAATCTTGTAAGAAACATTCAACAGAATGATCGAACACTAATTATTTATCTGTTTAGGATTACCTTCTTTGGGAATGAACTTGATGTTGCCTTGATTGATGAAACTTCCAAGGGAATGAGTTTGAAGTGCTACATTATAGACTCAAAGTAGATTAGTTCCTACAAAGGACCAGGTTTCTTTGTAAAAATCGTTAGGGAATCCATCCACACCCAGAGACTTTTCATACGCAAGAAAGTGCAAATCTACATGAAGCTCCTCCAAAGTGAGAGGGTGTCATACCGAACACGATCTCTGGGTGGAGGAGGGAGGAAGGAACACCAAATGCAGATTTGCGGTGATAAGAATAAATGAAAAAACATACCATAAAATAGATTAGAAATTATAAACACAACAAAACAACTATAAATGTAAAAACTTGTCTATTATCAACAAAAAACTGATTTACATAAGCTAGAGATGTTGCTTTGTATTTATCTTGTATTTCTCCTCTATGAATGTCTTCAATTTTTTTCCTTGACAAGCTTCTAGATATCTCATTTGAAAAATACACAAATGTTTTTGTAATTTTCTTCTCCTTTATGTTTTCTTTTGTTTCTCAAAAACTTTATTTGGCTTCTCATATTTATTCTATATATTATTATTATTATTATTATTATTATTATTATTTTTGTTGATTCTTTGCTTTCAAAAAAATCTTATATCTTTGCTCTTTTCTATATTTTTTGATATTTTTATTTCCTTCATATGACTACTCAAATCTAGAACTTTCCTTTCTTTTTTTTAATTAAAATACTTTCCCAACAAAAACATTAAATGATAAAATTTAAAATTTAAAATCAAAAACTCCCGCTTGGGGATGAGGAGTAAATGGTGGTGGTTGGGATTAGATTTCCAACACTCCCCCTTAATCACAACCACTAGAAAAATGCTTGTATTTATGTCGTGTAACTATCCGGAGCTAGCTTTTATTGAATCCATGACACCCAAGCTTTCTCTTAGGCATTCAAAAATAGATTTTGGTAATGATTTGGTGAAAATATTTGCTACGAGTTCTTTGCTTAGATCTGCAATACTCGAGTTTAATCTCTCCATGCTCCACCAATTCTCTAATAAAATGATAGTGGATGTCAATATGTTTGCTTCATCCATGGAAAACTAGATTTTTAGTCAAAGCTATGGAGGATACATTATCACAAAATATAGTAGTAGCTCTCTTTTGTTCTTCACCCAAATCCACAAGTATCCTTTTCAACCAAATAGCTTGACATGTTGGTCTTTATATGTACTCTGCCTCTCTACTCTAGAGAGAAAAACCATGGGTTGCTTCTTTGATGCCCATGAAATGGCTCCTAAACCCATATGGAATACATACCCTGAAGTACTCTTCCTGTCATCAATGCTTCCTACCCAATCACTTTGTCAAGTATAACCAATCAGCTCTAGTTCACATGATGCAACATATAGAATACCATAGTTTCTACTACCATTCACATATCTCAAGATTCTCTTCCCCACTTTCCAATGTGTTTCCTTGGGGGACTCCATAAATCTAGAAATTAAACTTACTACATGCATTATATCTAGCCTAGTTGTGGTTAGGTACATCAAACTTCCAACCATGCTCTTATACAATGAGTTATGATATTTGACCTTCCATATGTAGTGCCCATGTATGATATTTGGATTTGATATGGATTTGATATGTTGGACAATTTGATTTGATTAGTATATTGACAATTTTTCATTTTTTCATGTTGTTGCGGATACTAACTTATTTCAATGTTGGTTAGACCTAATTGAGATATGTTAGATACTTAGTTAGTCGCATGCTTGGATTATATGGATGTATGTCACTTTTATTTATCTCTATGGCTAACTCATGGTAAATTGTGTATAATTATGCATGTTGTCACATTTTTAATTCCAGGATGATGATATGCTAGCATAGATTTCATTGATCACTTATTGAGTAGTTGATTTACATTGTATCGGACAGTGCGTTTAATGTGTGCAATGAGTGTGCAGGTGACAGGTCACAGGAGAACGTGGGTTTCGGGTGGCAGCTACACAAATTTTGCACAAGCGGCCCATGGGGCTAAGTCCTAACCATGTTTATTATATGAGGCCTTAGTATTAGATTTCATTATTTTGGGCACCATGAGTGACCCTCATTTGTAATGTAGTATGTCATGTAATATTAATCTTGTTTAGGATGTTTAGTTTGCTTTGTAAACTTGATTTGGGGACTTAATGGTCCCCACTTGCATTAAGTTTTGTGTTTGGGTAATGGTGTATTTAATTAGAGGGGATTAGGGTCACATGTGAACCCTTGGGTGGGCCCCACATCCTCTACACTTGTGCCCAAATGTGCCAAACCCGAAATTTGGCTATTTTAGGCATTTTAAGTGACCCCTTTTAGTTTGGGAGTTCACTTAGCATGAAAATAGGCCCTTGGACCCTACCTAATAGGTAGGGGGCTTAATTCCAAGGCATAGAGGGAGTTTCCCTCCCATTTTTCCTCCCTTTGGTCACATCCATGTAAGGTGGATTGGTATGTGTGTTTTGTTAAAAGTTGCACAAGTTTGTTTTGTTTTTCATTTTGGGTAATTTGGGAGAAGAGTGTTAAAAGCTATTTTATCTTTTCTCTCTTTTATTTTGAGAATCTTTGACCTTGAGGGAAGAGAGGGGTGACACATGTCACCCCCTCATTTGTGAGGATATTTTTGGCTTCTCTTCAAATTCTCCCTCATGGGGAAAGAAGAGAATTTTTTTTTTGGAGCTTTTGCTTGGAGGCTTGTGGATTTTGGAGCTAGAGCTTGCTTGGATAAAGAAGTGGAAAAGTTAGAGTGTTGGAGAGATTTTGGAGGTAGGCTCCTTGAGCTCATTTTATGTTTTATATTATGTTAGATCTTAGTCTTGTTTTTTTTAAAATGTGTGTGTTTTTTTGTGTGTTATTTGTTGATTATGCTTGTTTGTTTTATTTTTTTCTCCATCCATCATATGGCATGATGGATTTTGGAGTTTATGGGGGAAGAGAGAGGATTTTTCCCTCTCAAACCTCATGGCTTGATGGGCAAGCCATGTAGGATTTTTTTACTCCCCTCAAATGGTTTGAGGTGGGGAAGGTGGTTCATATGGTTTGAACCCCCTTCCCCATTCTTGGAGAGGAAACCCATTGGGTTTGAAAATCCTCCCAAGAAGGATTTTGGTGAATGGGTGGAGAAATAAGGAGGGTTTGATGACTTTGGAGGAATAAGGAGGTTGTGGAGATTATTGTTTGTGTGCATCCAATGTTGGACTACACTTTTGGCACTTTGGATATCTCTTCTTCTCTTCCCCATTTTGGAGGTAGAATATGGTTTCTCCTCCTTTCCTTCTTTGCAAAATTTGGTGTTTTCTTAGTATTTGTCTTGTCTTATATGTGAAAATAATGTTGGATTGTCTCCCTTAATCTTGTGCAAAGTTTGTGGAAGCTAGTCCTCTCTCCCATGGGCTTGGGGGAGGCTAGCATGTCTTCCAACCTTGGAAAGGCATGTAATGATGCCTAAAGGTTGGGTGGTTAAACAAGCCTTTTCTCTTGTGTTGGTTTTTTGAAAGCATTCAAAAGTTGGAGCTCAAGTGGAAGATAGTTGGAGTTTCTTGTCATCTTGGCTTCTCATTGTCTTCTTCATCTTTTTTGGAACATCACTCTCATTTGTAACTTTAAGAATATGGCTATGTGGAAGCTTTCATTTTTTGTAAAATCCTCCTTTTATATTTGGTATTACTTGTAAACTTGAGTCACATTTTCTTGTGTAATCTTCCTTCAATCTTGCAAAGAGGCTTGTAATGTGTTTTCTTTTAGTAGTTATATGTATTTGGAATCATGTTGAATTGAGAGCTTGAACTCCTTGAAATGAAATATTGTAAAATATGTTTCCTTTAATATAATTTTGTTATAAAACTCTTATTTTGAAAAGAAATTCTTGATTATTGGAAATTATTTATTGTATTATTATTCTTGATTTTTGATCTCCTTCTTGAAAATCTTGTAAAATGATTGTATAAAAAAAAAATGTATATCACTTTTGAAACACATCTCTTCTTATAAATTTTGAAAATTTAGAGAATAGAATAAGACTAGTTTTAGCAATTTCTTTCTTACTTTTTTTTTTAAAAAATGAAATAAGTAGATATATTAGTTCCTATCTTTCTCACTAAAAATCATGTTAATTTATATCAAATATCCTCTTTAATTTCTTGTTACAAATTATTTGGTTATATGGAATCAAAATAGGAAAATCATCTTAATAAATATAGTTATTTAAAAATTTTATATGTGTGTAGTTTCCCATATTGAATTCCAAGTTAATAAATTTAAATTTAAATCTAAAATTTATAATAAAATTAAAATATGTTTTTATCACATATAGTATATCATTAATTATACAATATATATAAATTTATATATATATATAATATATATATATATATATATATATATATTTATATATATATATATATATGTATATTATATATATATATATATATAAATTTATAACTATATATATATATATATATATATATATATATATATATATATATATATATATATATATATATATATATATATATATATAAATATATATATATATATATATAATATATATATATATATATAATATATTAAAAATATAATATTTTAATAATTAAAATTGAAACAAAAAAATTTTTATTGATTTTATATTTTTAAAAAAAAAAAAAAATAAAGAATGGGGGAGGGTCGAACCCTCCCCACTCCCTATGCCACCACCCACCACCACCCACCCCCACCCATCCACTACCCCCCTCCACCATCTCTTACCACCCCCCCATCCCCATCCCCTCCCAACACTCCCACCCCCCCCCCCTCCACCAATGGTCCTCTCTCCCCCATCCCACGTCCTTTCCCTCCCCACCATTTTACCCCAAAATCCCCACCTCCTTCCTCCCACCCGACCCCCTTCCCACCCACAAACCCACATTTGCAAACCATGCCCCAAACCCTTTCTGATTTATTGGCCCATTCCCCACATACCACCTCTTCTTCCCTTGCTTATTCATATATATTTTCCTCCCAATAATCCATATATATATATAAATATGCCTATCTTATTCAAAAACTAAAATTTATGAATAATTTTCATTTGATAAGAAGATTTCAATAAAATAATTATAAAAAAAAAAAAAATATATAATAAAATATTAGTTGAGATCCTCCATCAAAAAAAACTCCATGAATCCATTCTTTCCTTGCTCTCCTCAACATAACAATGAAATGAAAAAAAAAACAAAATGAGAAGAAATAGAATAAGAAAGAAAGAAAAAGTAAACATAGAGATGATTAGGGAAACTTTAGGGTAAAATTCAAATCAAGGGTCAAGATTAGATCTATCCTAGGGCTCACATTTAACCCTACACACTTTAAGTCATGGGTATTTTTATGGGAATGAGAAATAAATTTAAAGGGGATGTGTGTGCAAACTTTAATAAAAAAAGGGGGGGAAACTAATTAATTTAAAAAGGGGTGTAGATTTATTTTTGGTGACCTTAGTAAATTTTAATAGAAATAAATAAATTAAATTGTTTTGGGCTAATATTATTTAATTTTGGTAAATAAATTTAGTATAAATTAATTAATTAATGGGAAATGGTTTAAGAAACATTAGTATTAATTTAGTTCACTTTTAAAAAAAAAAATTACCCAAATTTTAGTGACATTTTGGTGTGGTTTCCGGTGTCTCGAGGGGGGCATTACATTTGGTATCAGAGCGAGGTTCGCACACGTGGACTCTCTGGTAAAACTTTTAAATATTTAATTAATACTTTAATAACATTAAAACTAAAAATAATTAAAACATTTCCACAATCATTATAATTTAATAATCCCTTTTCTTACCTCATACACAGGATGGCACCCATGAGGCGATGATCGGTTAGGGGTTTGGGACATAGTTCACCTACGCCCAAACCACGGCACCCAATTAGGGCCTCAGATCTTAGAGGCTCTTTAGCAATTGATCGGTGTTGTGCAGCAGTGCCTCCCACCACCACAGAGAGGAGAGAGGAGGACATCCAGTTAGGAGATGAGGAGCCGATAGGTGAGGACACACACTCGAGCCACCAGAGCACGATACCCCTAGGTGGGAGAGGTCACGTAGCCCTTCCATTCACCATGAGAGGGTGGCCTCATACCATCATAGCCACTCACATAGCTTCGAGGGACCATTTGGAGATAGATGACCCCATTCACCTGTTGGACCGCAGCACCAGGATCGTGACACGGTAGTGTGATTAGGGATCTTCTTCACTTGCAGCCTCCTACTTACACCGGCTCTACAGATGGCTTTGGGGCTGAGTCATGGCTCCTTAGCTTGATAGCTACTTTGGCTTGCACTCTTATGAGAGCAATGTCAAAGCCAGTTTTCCATACACCTCCTCCTGAGATGATGAAACAGGTTTGGTGGAGGAATGAGGAGCGGAAGCTCCATTTGACTCGAGAGACAGTGACCTGGGAGTTGTTTGAGGAGCATTTTAGGGCTCATTATATGTCAGATATTTCATGCAGAAGAGGATTGATGAGTTTCATGACTTACGACAGGGCTCTGACATAGTGGCATAGTATGAGAGTAGGTTCTGGATCTTTTGTAGTATGTGGACTACCTACAAGATGAAAAATTACAGGTAAATAGGTTTATTCGGGGCTTAATGTAGATATAGTAGGAGCAGTTAGGATGTTATCTCCTCCCACACTTGAGAAGGCCATTGAGAAGGCCTACTTAGCTGAGGAGAATAGACCAAGGCACATGAGCACCGAGATAGGAACAAGAGAAAGTTTTAGGATAGGATATAAGGCCTTTGAGTCAGAGGTCACGGGGGACAACACCACCCCCCCTAGAGGAGGATTCTGGCCTCCACCAGTAGCTATCGAGGGCTCCACCATCCACAACAGCAGACACAACATCATGGCCACCAACAACAGAGGGCTAGATAGACTCAGAGCTTACAGAGAGGTGGTACTAGAGGAGGTTTTGGTGGAGCCAGGATAGGAGACAGGGTACTCAATAGGTACAGCCCACTCACACGTAACAGTCTGCTAGGGTTGGGCGGTGGATCAGTTCACCAGAGTACAGGAGGGACCCCATCTCAGAGGGGTACAGGAGGATGTTTTATTTGTGGGTCCCCTGATCATTATGTGCATATGTGTCACACAAACCCACTACCATGGATATGTAGAGAGCTCCTAGATCCGAGAAGATGGTGGGTGACGTAGGACATGCCCATCATGTATATGCAAGCGGTTTGATAACCACCAGGCCGAGCATCAGCCACAGTTATTGAGATGATAGTACTATCAGGGGTATTTCTGTCTCAGTACTTTTGATTCAGGTGCTTCAGATTCTTTTATATCTCCTTCTATAGTGGACCAATGTGGGCTAGTGGTGGCTAGGCAACCAGATAGTTGGCAGGTTGAGTTGGCCTCTGGGGCCAAACTCATCATGGACTCATATGTGGAGAGTTGTGTACTTGATTTGGGAGTCTTCTCCACTACACTTGACCTCCGAGTTATTCCTCTAGGATCCTATCAGGTAGTTTTGGGTATGGATTGGCTCGAGGCTCATCGGGCTAAGGTAGATTGTAGAAATAAGGTCATTGAGTGTCAGGATGATCTTGGGAGTGCAATTGTGATATCAGGGATGCAGAGGCCTATCTCTTTGCGTATGATCTCAGCTAAGAAACTCAAGTGGAGCATGTGTAAAGGTTGTCAATTGTTTTCTATCACCATCAGTGATCGATCAGAGAGCACTCTAGAGCATTCACCCTTAGATGATCATGCAGTTTTGAGGGAGTATGCAGATGTGTTTCCAGGTGAGCTTCTAGGGTTACCACCCCAGCAGAGAGGTGGATTTCACCATTGATTTAGTGTCAGGATCTCACACTAGTTTCTAGGGCACCCTATCGGATGACCACTCCAGAGCTTCATGAGCTCAAGATTCAGTTAGAGGAGTTGTTGGAGAAGGGTCTCATTCATCCTAGTGTATCTCCTTGGGAGCACTATCATATTTGTGAAGAAGAAGGATGGTTCTCTCTAGACTTTGTGTAGACTTCAGGAAGCTCAACAAAGTCACAATAAAGAACATTATCCACTCCTAGGATTGATGACTTGTTTGATCAGATGTGGGAGCTAGAGTGTTCTCCAAAATCGATCTCAAGTCAGGTATCATCAGTTGCACATATCAGATGCATAGACATTCATAAGACAACTTTTCACACACGTTATGGGCATTATGAGTTCACCATTGTTCCATTTGGTTTGACTAATGCCCTAGTTGTCTTCATGAGCCTCATGAATGGAGTATTCAGGACCTTTCTGGATCACTTTGTCTTAGTGTTCCTAGATGATATATTGATATATTCTCATTCTGAGGAGGAACACGAGGAGCATTTGAGATAGGTACTATAGGTTTTGAGAGAGTAGAAGTTGTATGGGAACTTGGAAAAATGTAGCTTCTTTCAGACAGAGATTCAATACTTGGGTCACATCATATCAGGAGAGGGTATCTCAGTAGATCCCTCTAAGATACAAGCTATCATGGATTGGCCAACACCCACATCAGTCACTGAGGTGAGGAGTTTTATGGGTTTAGCAGGTTACTACCACAAGTTTTTTTAGGATTTCTCTAGAGATTGCTCACCCTATTACTTCCCTTCAGAGAAAAGGGAAGAAGTTTGATTGGTCAAAAAAGTGTGAGCAAGCCTTTCAGTTTCTTAAGGAAAGGTTAACCATGGTGCACCCATCTTAGCAGTTCCAGACCCTACAGAGGATTTTGTTGTTTGTACTGATGCATCACTAGAGGGTTTGGGAGCCATTCTTATGCAGAGCATCGGGTGATTTCCTTTGAGTCACGTAAGCTCAAAGACTATGAACTTAACTATCCTACCATGATTTGGAGCTTGCAGCAGTAGTTGTTCATGCACTTGTGCGTTGGCATCATTTCCTTTTGGGTAGACCTTTCATTTTGAGGACTGACCACCATAGTTTACAACATATCTTCTCACAGCCAAACCTCAATGCTCGACAATGCGGCGTTGGATGGAGTTCCTATGTGAGTACGACATGGAGGTATAATATATCAAAGGAAAGGAAAATGTCATTGTAGATGCACTTAGTAGATGATGACATGTGCTTGCTTTTGACATTGCACTTAGATCATATTTGAGAGGCAGGATTCTTGAGCATCTTCTAGAGGACAAGTTTTATGAGGGTGCTAGATAGATGTTGGAGTCACAGGGTTCATTAGAGGGTAGATATTTAGGGTGCATTTTAGAGATAGATGGTTTACTTCGGTTCCATAGGCACATCTATGTGCCTAAGTCAGGTGATCTGTGTAACTTCATCCTCACAGAGGCTCATCGAGCTCCATATGCAGCACATCCAGGAGTGAAGAAAATGCATGCCGATCTGAGGGAGTTATATTATTGGCCGGTCTTCATGAGACATAGCATATTTTGTTGCACGATGCCTTGAGTGTCAGAGGGTCAAGGCAGAGCATTCTCATCCCGCAGACTCTTACATCCTCATGATATTCCCGAGTGGAAATGGGATGTGATCTCCATGGATTTCATAGTAGGACTCCCTATGTCTTCTTATCATCATGATGCCATTATGGTCACTATGGATAAGTTGACCAAGGTTGCACATTTTCTCCAACCAAGGTCACCTATAATGCATAGGCCATCACCAAAGTATTTATGGAGGACATTGTTAGATTGCATGGGATTCCGAAGACCATCATCAATGATAGGGATACCATTTACACTTCAGTTTTGGACTTCCTTTCAGACCACTCTGGGTACTCAGATTAATTTCAGCTCAACATATCATCCAGAGACAAGATGGATAGATAGAGAGGGTTAATCAGTTGGAGGACATGTTGAGGATGTATGTGATGGACCAACAGAAAAAGTGGGAAGATTATCTTCATTTAGTTGAGTTTTCATACAACAATAGCTATCATAGTTCCATTGGTATGGCTCCTTACTAGGCTTTGTATGGATGACCTTATAGGACACCTCTTGAGTTGGGATAGACTAGATGACAGGATTATTCTTGGACCAACTTACCTACAGGACTTAGAGTAGCAGTTGTTCTGATTAGACAATCTTGAGCAAGGGCTAGAGCATGCTAGAAAGGCATATGCAGACACCAAGAGGATTGATCATCACTTCTCAGTGGGTGACAAAGTCTTCTTGAGAGTTCATCCACATAAGAGCCCAATCCACTATGGAAAGGGTTCTAAGCTATCACCTCATTTTGTGGGGCCTTTTGATATTTTAGAGGTCATCGGTCCAGTTTCCTATCACCTAGCTTTCCACCATGCCTTGCATGGGCCCATGATGTATTTCATGTTTTTGTACTTCGTAGATATGTACCTGATGTTTCTCATGTTTTGGATTGGTCGGCATTATAGGTAGAGGATGGAGGACAGTGGAGACTGGAGCCCATATGCATATTGGAGCACGAGGTTGGCCCTTCGGGGTCGAGACTTGGACCAAGTTAGAGTGCAGTGGGATAGATATGATGAGACAACAACTACCTGGGAGGATGCTACACCATTGAGGGCTAGATATCCCTATCTCTTTCAGTGACTTCCAGGAGGAAGTCTAATTTTAGGAGAGGGGGATGTAGTGCCCACATTTTTATAGCCTCAATTATCTATTGACTTCTTTATTCATAGACATGATTTGACAGGATTTGATATATTTTGGACATTATGTTATGATATTTGACCTTCTTGGACATGTATGGATATTTGGGGTGTAGCACCAATTTGATTTGATTAGTATGTTGACATTTTTTCATTTGATGTTGTGGATACTAACTTATTTCGATGTTGGTTAGACCTAATTGAGATATGATGGATACTTAGTTAGTTGCATGTTTGGATTATATGGATGTATGTCACTTTTATTTATCTCTATGGCTAACTCATGGTAAATTGTGTATAATTATGCATGTTGTCACATTTTCAATTCCAGGATGATGATATGCTAGCATAGATTTCATTGATCGCTTATTGAGTAGTTGATTTACATTGTATCGGACAGTGCATTTAATGTGTGTAATGAGTGTGTAGGTGACAAGTCACAGGAGAATGTGGGATTCATAGGCAGCTACACAAAATTTTGCACAAGCAGCCCACGGGGCTAAGTCCTAACCATGTTTATTGTATGAGGCCTTAGTATTAGATTTCATTATTTTGGGCACCATGAGTGACCCTCATTTGTAATGTAGTATGTCATGTAATATTAATCTTGTTTAGGATGTTTAGTTGCTTTGTAAACTTGATTTGGGGACTTAATGGTCCCCACTTGCATTAAGTTTTGTGTTTGGGTAATGGTGTATTTAATTAGAGGGGATTAGGGTCACATGTGAACCCTTGGGTGGGCCCCACATCCTCTACACTTGTGCCCAAATGTGCCAAACCCGAAATTTGGCTATTTTAGGCATTTTAAGTGACCCCTTTTAGTTTGGGAGTTCACTTAGCATGAAAATAGGCCCTTGACCCTACCTAATAGGTAGGGGGCTTAATTCCAAGGCATAGAGGGAGTTTCCCTCCCATTTTCCTCCCTTTGGTCACATCCATGTAAGGTGGATTGGTATGTGTGTTTTGTTAAAAGTTGCACAAGTTTGTTTTGTTTTTCATTTTGGGTAATTTGGGAGAAGAGTGTTAAAAGCTATTTTATCTTTTCTCTCTTTTATTTTGAGAATCTTTGACCTTGAGGAAGAGAGAGGGTGACACATGTCACCCCCTCATTTGTGAGGATATTTTTGGCTTCTCTTCAAATTCTCCCTCATGGGGAAAGAAGAGAACTTTTTTGGAGCTTTTTGCTTGAGGCTTGGGATTTTGGAGCTAGAGCTTGCTTGGATAAAGAAGTGGAAAAGTTAGAGTGTTGGAGAGATTTTGGAGGTAGGCTCCTTGAGCTCATTTTATGTTTTATATTATGTTAGATCTTAGTCTTGTTTTGTTTAAAATGTGTGTTTTTTTTGTGTGTGGTTATTTGTTGATTATGCTTGTTGTTTTATTTTCTCCATCCATCATATGGCATGATGGATTTTGGAGTTTATGGGGGAAGAGAGAGGGATTTTCCCTCTCAAACCTCATGGCTTGATGGGCAAGCCATGTAGGTTTTTTTACTCCCCTCAAATGGTTTGAGGTGGGGAAGGTGGTTCATATGGTTTGAACCCCCTTCCCCATTCTTGGAGAGGAAACCCATTGGGTTTGAAAATCCTCCCAAGAAGGATTTTGGTGGAGATTCTTGTAAGGAGGTCTTGGCATCCAATGTTGGACTCATTTGGAGATCTCTCTTTTCTCTTCCCCATTTTGAGGTAGAATATTTCTCTTTCTTCTTTGCAAATTTTTGTGTTTTCTTAGTATTTTCTTGTCTTATAGGCTAAAATAATGTGGAATGTCTCCTTCAATCTTGTGCAAATTTTGTAAAATCTCTCTCCCATGGTATCTAGGCTAATTTCTTCAGAACTTGAGATGTAATGATGCCTAAAGGTTGGGTGGTTAAACAAGCCTTTTCTCTTGTGTTGTTTGCAAAGTATTCAAAGTTGGAGCTCAAGTGGAAGATATTTGAGTTTCTTGTCATCTTGGTTCTCATTGTCTTCTTTATCATTTGTGAAACATCACTTTCAGAATCTAAAGAATATGGCTATGTGAAGCTTCATTTTTCTCAGAACTCTCCTTTTGGATCAATCAGAATCCTGAGAATTTTCTTGAAAACTCCCTTCAATCTTGGAAGAGGCTTGTAATGTTTTCTTGAATAGTTAATTTGAAACATGTTTCATATTGAGCTTGAACTCCTTGGAATGAAATCTTGAAAGAGATGTTTCCTTATTTTTAGAGCTTATTTTTGAGGGAAAGTTGATCTATTGGAAATATTATTATTCTTGTTGTTGGTCTCCTTCTTGTCAAATCTTGTAAAATGATTGTATGAAAAATAAAGTATCATTTTTGAAACACATCTCTTCTTATAAATTTTACAATTTAGAGAATAGAATAAAACTAGTTTTACTTTCCTTCCTGGTTAACTTTTTTTTTAATAGATGAAATAAGTAGATAGTATGTTCCTATCTCTCTCACTAAGTGTTAGCTTAGTCAAATATCCTCTCTTGAATTACTTTGTTACATTATTTGTAATCTCAAAATAGGAAAAATCATCTTAATAAATATAGTTATTGAAAAATTTTAAGTTTCCCACTTTTCCAAGTTAATAAATTAAGATTTGAAAATTTTATAATTTGAAAGGATTATTTCCTTTACAATGTATATAAGATAAATTTTAAAATATAATTGCATACCTAATATAGTTTTATTTTTTATAAGGTATGTATATTATATAACAAGTAAATTTAAACTATTATTTAAAAAGTAAAATTTAAACACATATATTAATACATATATATATTTATAACTATTAAAATTAAAAAGAAAAGAAAATGATTAAAGGAAAAAAATGGCATTAAGAATAAGCCACATACTGAGTTTTTAAACAGCTTTGTTTTAAAAAAGACACACAAAAAAATTTAATAAAGGATTTTGGAGGGCCGAACCCCTCTCCACTCCTCGCGCAAGACACCCACCATGGGCACCACTATCCCCAACGTTGTGCACCACTCCTCCCAGCCACATCCCCACTTTACCACACCCCCATATCCTCTCCCTCCACCACCACCCTCTCTCCCCATCTCCACACATTCCCTCCCACACTATAGCCCCCGATTCCCTCCTCCTTCCTCCACTCAACCCCCTCTCCTCACCCCCGACATGCCAAAATCGCCTCCAACCCTTCTCGGCCATTCCCCACACCACCGCATCTTCTTCCCTCTCTCCCTTCACACAGTCCATTCTCCTCCCAAAATCACATAATGCATCATACAAAATGATTTGCTGTACTTCAAAAAAGGAGGGATGAATTTTTCATTTGATCTTTCAATAAAATAATTGCAAAAATAAAATACATAATGCAAAGGGATAGTTGAGCATCCATGAATCCATTTCTTCCATGGCTCTCCAAATAACCTGCAAATGACAATACAAGACAAAATGAGAAGAAGAATAGAAAGAAAAAGTAAACATAGAGATGATTAGGAAACTTTAGGGTAAAATTCAAAATCAAGGGTCAAGATTTGATCTATCCTAGGGCTCTCATTTAACCCTACACACTTTAAGTCTTGGGAATTTTTATGGGTTTGAGAAATAAATTTAAAGGGGATATGTGTGCAAAATTTTAATCAAAAGTAGGGGAAATAATTCTTTAAAATGGGTGTGGATGTATTTCGGTGACCTTAGTAAGCTTAAAAGAAACAAGAAATTAAATTGTTTGGGCTAATAATTATTTTTATTCTTGAACAAATATAAATTAATTAATAAGGGGGAAATGGTTAAGCAAACACATTAGTACTATTTTTAGTTCACTTCAAAAAAAAATTACCCAAATTTTTTAGTCTTTTTTTAGTGTGTTTTTCTGTCTCGAGGCGGGGCATTACACCATAGAGAACCTTTTTAGTCTATATACTTTATCCTCTTGGCCTGAAATATCATATCTAGGTGGTTGCTCTACATATACCTCTTCTTTGAGTACTCCATTTAGGAAGGCTAACTTCACATCCATTTGATAAACCTTCCACTTGTGTTGAGATGTTATTGCCAAAACAGCCCACATGGTTTCCATTCTTGCTACGGGAGTGAATGTCTCATCAAAATATCTTCCTGGTTGTTGCTTGTAACCTTTTACAACCAGCCTTGCCTTATGTCTTTCAATCTCACCTTCTATTGTACTTTTTGTTTTATAAACCCATTTAACTCCTATCACTTGCTTTCCCAAAGGAAAATTAGTTAGCTCCCATGTATTATTCCTTTCTATTACATCTATTTCCTCATCCATGGCATCATGCCATTTCTTTTCTTTTACAACTTCTTCAAAAATGTTGGATCACTATGAGAAAATAATGCAAAATTCAGATTTTCTTCAAAATCAGCATACCTTGTATTTTCATAAATCTCCCTCAAGCTCTTTGTCTTTCTTGGCATAAGAGATGCTAGTGTAGGATCCAAACTCTCATCAGAGGGATAGCTTGAAATGCTGGAGCTGCTTGTCTGTGGAATGTTTTGTGATGTTGATGAAGAGGGAGGAGCTGTTGTAATTGAATCTTGTTGGGATGTGATTGTTTCACCTTCACTGCTAGAAGTTGCTCCTTCATGGCTGCCTTCTATTTCAGCTATTGGTATCATTGTTGTAGTACCCACGGAGCTATCAATAGTGTCATCCCATGACTGATTTTCAATGAAATCAACATCTCTACTAGATGATAACCTTTTTGGTAATAGGATTATACAGTCTATATGCTTTTGATTCTTCACTATAACCTATGAAAATGCACTTCTCACCTCTATCATCTAACTTTTTCCTTTTTTCTCTCGCAACACAACCAAAAATTCTTAAATGCTCCACACTATACTTTTTTGTGTCCATGCTTCTTTTGGAATTCTATTACGTAACAACCTTTGTAGGACTTCTATTCATCAAATACATTGTTGTTGCTATAGATTCACCCCAATATTCATTTGACAATCCTTTTTCCTTCAACATGATTCTTTCCATCTCTTGGATGGTTCTATTCTTTCTCTCAGCCACTCCATTTTGTTGGAGTATACCTGGCTGTAAATTGCTTTTCAATGCCTTCATGCTTGCAAAATTTAAAAAATTCAGATACATACTCTCCCCCTTTATCAGTTCTTAGGACCTTTATGAAGTGTCCACTTTGCTTCTCAACCAAATCCTTGAATTGTTTAAATTTCTCGAATGCTTCAGATTTATGCTTCAAGAAATAAATCCAAGTCTTCCTGCTATAATCATCAATGAAGGTTAAGAAATATTCATTCTTGGAGAATGTGGGGGTTTGCATAGGGCCACATAAATCAGAATGCACCAGCTCTAATGGCATTTTTTCCCTCCATGATTTCCCTGATTGAAAGGGAAGCCTATGTTGTTTTCCTAATATGCAAGCTTCACATTTATTTCCACCCTCTACAATTGATGGCAGCCCACTAACCATATTATTTTTTGATAAAATAGATAACCTAGAAAAACTCAAATGTCCATACCTCATATGCCAAAGTCTGGATGGATCTTTGATGGTTTTTTGAAAGCTACTTGTGGCTTCTCATTCATTGATTTCATAGAAAAATCAGCTTCCATTCTGAGAGGAAACATTTGATTCTTTGTCATTTGTATGGCTGCAATATTTTTCTTGCTCCCATCTTTGTCAAATATTATGCACTCTCCATTTTCCATCAGGACTTTGTACCCCTTTTGAACTAGTTGTCCAATGCTTAAGAGATTATGTTTTATTCCAGGGGCATAATACACATCATGGATTACCCTTCTATCTCCTTGCTTACTACGTATGGTTATTGCTCCTTTTCCTAAAACTAGAACCAATTCATTGTTCCCCATCTTGATTTCAAACTTAACATTTTTATCAATAGATGAAAATAAACTTGCATTACCACTCATGTGGTTGCTACAACCACTATCCAAATACCATACTTCAGCATTACTTTGTTCAACAACATTACACATAATGAAAAAATTTGACATTGGTTCAAATCAATCATCTTTTCATTAGCCACATTTACACTTTGCCTTGACTGGTCATGCTACCTTTTTCTACATTCACTTGCAAGATGTCCATACTTGTGACAATAATAACATTGAACATTACTTTTTTCATACCTCTGATTTAATTTTTGCTCCTATTTTTTTCCTGAGAGTCTGATTGTGAGGTGTTTGCTCCTTCTGGGTATAAGTTGAAATTCTTCCAAGGTTGCTTCTACCTCTTCCTCTACCTCTGAGGATTTCTTCCTCTATTATCTCTTCCTCTCCCCCTACCTCTTAATTTTTCTGAGCTTTAAAATCTTTCTCTAAAGAAGGAGGAGTTGATCTATTCAACCTTTTCTCATGGGTTTGAAGTGAACCCATCAACTCGATCTCATTGGTACTCCAAATTTGTTCTCCTTTTCGGTCCCCGAGTAGCATCAAAGATATGGTATGAAGCGATCATGGTGTGTGTCATTTTGTAGCTGGGGATATGATCTAACTGGCACTCAAATTTGTGGAGAGATGGATAACACTCAAATAGGACTTGATCTTGTCCTAACTATTTTAGGTTGTGCCTTTCAACCAAGGTAAGAGAACCTATTTTGTAACCCTCAAATGGTGAAGGAGATGAAGATATCCCTCAATTTGTGCAAATAGTATGAAAAGGGCCTTGGGAAAATATGATCAACACTCCAAATCTGACTTTCACAAGTTGTCACTTCCAGATTATGGAGATACTTTCAATGCAAGGTAAGGGTTACTGAAGACATTTTGAAATCTTGATCTATTCTGCATACTTTAGCAACTGGATTTTGATCTTCTATGGGTATACAGTCAAAACAGGGGTAAAACAGGGTAGGATTAGTTGTTTTGAATGATTTTTGGGTGATTTAGATAAGACAAACCAAGGTCCGCTAGACTCTTTGAGGATTTCAGCAAAATATGGAGAAACTTAACAACATAAAAGTATCAAAATGGTTAATCATCCCTTCAACTAGGATATGTGCATCAAATGGAGGCCCATGATCTACACTTTTCCACACAATCTTTGATCATCTATCACAAAATCTTGAGTTAGAATGAACCAATGAAGCATTTAGCAATCACTATTTAATCATGACCTAAGGTGCACCCAAAGGTTTACAAACAATCTCTAAAGTCAAGGAAGGTAAAGTGATTTTAAATTTGTTTATCTCTTTATCAAATGAAAGTCTCTTCTAATGTGAGATTGAAAATGCCACTAAACTATCACAAGAAATGAGACCATGTATGATCAAGAGATATTTTAAACACAAGACTACAACAGGAAACAAGAAACACAAATTTGAAATGCATTCTAAAATGTAAGCATTCATATATTTTTCCCAAAGACAACACAAAATAACTCAAAAATGATCAGATTTATCAAGGGGGAATGTTTTGAAAAACAATCTCAGAGCTTGTTAATGGCTATACATGTGTAACCAACTTAACATGATTTGAAATATGATACAGAGAGAGTTACATGAGTTTCTCAAGTGGTCACTCAGAGAATGGGCTTCTTCCCAAATTTTCCATGAAATTTTTAGTTTTCCAGATTTTTAAACTCTTCCAACCCTTTACATGAAAAATTCATGCAATATATAGCATTCAATCTCCTTCGAGCCTTCTTTCCCAAGAAAATAATATGCCAAAGGATCAAATTTGTTACAAAAATTTCTCATGATTCGCAGACAGGACGTTTAATAGAACACATCCAAAAAGTTGCTAGTTGTCTCAAAAAGAGATGAATCATTGCAAAATTCACATCATTATCCATTGTGGAGGCATGTTTTTCATCTTCAAAGCATGCAGACCCCTTTCTTTCATTATTTCATCCTTATCCCTCCAAAATTTGACTCTATAACTTTTGGATCTGATATTTCATGTTTTTGGATGGGTTAGGGAAAAATTCATTTCAAAAACATTTCTAATCTTCAAATTGATCCTCAAAACCAATTGCATTGGTCCTTGAAGGCACAAACGACATGAATTTGTCAAAAATTTGATGAAAATTGATGCAAAAACACATCTCCAAACTTCCTAGAGCGTTCTAGGGCAAAAATGGTAGAAAAAAAATGATGCTTACTACCCTTTGATTTGACATTCAACTTTAATCTATGCCCTCCACATGTGAGAAAACCATTGAGACGGATTTAGAGATGACTTTTTCCATTTTTCATTTTTTAAAAGAAACGACCACGTGGCAAGATTTGATTTGGCACGGGCACGGGTTTCACATTTTTACCTTTTTGACCTTTTTATTCTAAGTGGCCACGTGGCACCATTCCATTGGATGTGGACCTAGGAGCTTCATTTTACCTTTTAAACTTTTTGGGAAAAATTGGAAAATTTTGATATTTTCCCCACACCTCCACCTCATGAAAACGGGCTTGACACATGTCCCAAAGTGGGCCCCATTGGAATCATGGACCGATTCTACACATTTCCACCTTTTTGGAAAAAGGAAAATTTTCCAACTTATCTCTCAGGGGCCTATACCTCCGATTCTCGTCCCCCACACACGTGTTGGTTCTTTGATAAGCTGAGCTTGTGCTCCTCCTTTTAATTTCATACCTTTATGCCAAAAAATGGGAAAATTTCTCAATTTTCCCCGAGGCCCGAAGTTCCACCTCTGACCCTGCCACATGTCTCTCTGTGATTCGTTGTGGGCCCTAGGCATTTTCTTTGCACTTTAACTCTTTTTCCAAAATTCCTTAAGGCACAAAAATACCCATTGCTTCTCATCCAATCAAAAGAGGACATGTCATCATTTTCAGCAAAATTTAGAAATTTTCTCCACCACTTGAATTCAAGGAAGATTAGCACTTGGCGGGGCCATGGGGAAATTTGAAACTTTTAGCCAAAATAGCTAAAAAGGACAAGTTCTCAAAATGACCCACCGCTCCTCCTCTAATCAAAACACACCACGTAAGCAACATTAGAACCAATCAGAGTAAAGCGGAGCCATGGGACCAAATTCACCCTTTTGCCAAAAAAGCAAAAAGTGATAAGTTAAAACAATTTTCCGTCGTCCTTCGCCAATTAGAAAAAGCCACGTTACCGATGAATGCTGAAGAAGAAATTGACAGAAAATGATCCCCATCGCCAAAAACACAAAAATGCCAAGGATGCCTTAGAATTCAATTTTTTCGCTAAGGATGACAAATTTCTCAAAATTAAACCAACTAAAACATGTTTTCAAAGCATTTTTTATCATGGAATTGGATTTTCAATGGCATACAAGTGCAAATCGATCAATTTTAAACTTCCACGATCGGGCAAAAGGAAAATGGCAGAGCCCATAGATTTTGGAAAAATTAGGGCACAAAACAAGGCACACATGTAGATTTCTTTCAAATTGGGGCAAAACAACAAGTTTGTGAGCATTTCAAGGCATTCAAGACTAGAGGGAAAATTTGTAGACCACCAATTTGAGAGAAAAATGTTTCAGAGCACGCAAAATGAAGGAAAATTTAGGGAAAAATGGTGCAAGCTCAAAAATGGCACCAACATCAGCTCCTACTGGGATGGGCACTCCTAATGAGTGCCACAAGAATAAAATAAGTAGACCAAGTGCCAAAAACAACCATTGGGAATGGATTCAAAAATGTAGGGTAGAAAAACCAGACCCAATCGACAAAAAATGGTTTCCAAGAACAGGGAAAACCACAAACCGACAAAAAACAAAAACAAAGCCAAAAACAAAGACTATACACTATACAAGTGGTGCATACCTAAAATTTGGGGATTAATCCAAGAAATGCTTCAGAATGCCTGCCATTAATAGGAAGTTCAAGCAATTCCCCATCTAAGTCCTTGAGAAAAAGGTATTTTCACCAATTCTGATATCAATGGAGTAAGGGCCCATCCACAATGCATCAAATTTACCATGTTTTCCCTTATCTTCATGCCTATTATCCCACAAAAAACTAGATCTCCAACATTGAAATCCCTAGGAGTGACCTTCTTCAAAAAACCTCTTCAACTTCTCTCTAAATCTGACATGCCTTTGGTGGGATGCTCTTCTTTCTTCATCCATCTCAATAATCTGATTAATCCTTGCTTCATATGGACTGACCTCTTGATCTTCAAGTTGTTGAAAAAACTGAAATGAAGATAATTGTAGATGTAAGGGCAGTAGATCTTGAGTTCCATACACCAACTCAAATGGGATCTTACCAGTAGCTCTTTTGGCAATGATTCTATCAGCCCAAACTACAAATTTCAGTTGTTCACCCCATTTTCTCTTGTTCAACTCCAAGGTTCTCCTAATGATCTTCAACAAGTTCTTATTGTTGGACTCAACTTGTCCATTCCTTGAGGGTTATAGTTTGAAGCATAAGTCAGATTGGTTCCATACTCCTTGCACATTTCCATCAAGGGCTTAGCTCTAAAACACATGGCATTATCAACAACAATCTTTACTGGCACACCAAATCTACATATGATGTGATTCAACAAGAAGTCCATAACAACTTGGTGTGTTGCTTTCTTGGTGGGGATTGCTTCTACCCACTTGGTGAAGTAATCTGTGGCTACAAGAATCCACTTATGGCTAGAACTGGAAGGGTCTTGAAATCTCACCAATGAAGTCCATCCCCCATTGTTTGAAAGGAGCCTCAATTGATATAGGCTGCAAAGGAAGGGAGCCTAAAGCTTTCATTCTTCCGAGAAAATGCTGATAACTTTCACATTTTCTAACCAACAGGGTTGCATATTTGAAGAGAGTAGGCCACCAATAACCAGCTCTCAAAATTTTGTGTGTTGTAACCCTTCCAGAAAAGTGTCCTCCACAAACTCCCCATGGAAATCAACAACTATTTTGGGAGCTTCATCTTCAATTATACATTTCAAGAGGACACCTTTAGGGTTCTTCCAAGCCAGCCCAAAGTCAGTGATGATGTATTTTTGAGAAGCCAGCTTGAGGGCTCTTTTCTAATTTTTATTCAAATGATCAGGGTAGCATAGGTGTCTGAGGTAAAATATTACATCCTTGTACCACTTAGAACTTACCAACTTCTCAAGAACATCTTCCCTTTCTTCCTCTACTTCATTCACTTCCACAGTCTTGCAAGTTGCTCTTAGCCATGAGCTTAGCAAGACCCAAACCTCTCACCAACTTTGTGGTTTGGATATCCATGTCATATTCCTGCATTTTTGTTCACCCATCTACATCTTTTTCTTGAGATCTCCATCTCTGATAAGATGTCTTTTACCATGGTGTGGGGAACATAAGCAACAAATTTTGAACTTAAGATATAAGGCCTGAAAACCTTTGTTGCTTTCACCAAGGAAAATGCTTGTTTTTCCATGATTGTGTATTTTAACTCAATAGCATCTTGTAAAGCCTTGCTAAAGAAGGCAATAGGCCTCTCAACCCCATCTTCATCCTTCTGCAAAAAATAGATGCAATGGTATTTTCAAAGAAAGGAGAAGATTTGGAAAGGCTTCTTGTAATTCAGAGCTGCCAAGATAGGTGCATGTTTCAATGCTTCTTTGATTCCTTCAAAATCCTAAATAACAACCTCCTCCCATTTGATAACTTGGTCTTTCTTTAACATGCATGTAATAGGAAGAGTCAATTCAGCAAAATTAGACACAAACCTTCTAATGAAATTGATCTTCCCAAAGAAGGATTGGATGCCCTTCTTTGTTCTTGAATTGGAACCTTGTTGATTACTTCTACCCTCTCAGGGTCAATCATGACACCATCCTTTGAAACAATATGACCAAGAAACTTGGCCTTTTACACCCCAAAATGACACTTCTTTGGATTGAGAGAAATTCCATATTCTCTACATCTGATCAACATTCTTTCCAAGTGCTGCAAGTGATCTTTTACTCCTTGAAAACACAATCACATCATCCTAATAAACTACAATGAAGTCATTTATGTAACCAACAAAAAGCAACATCCATTTCTCTTTGGAAAGTAGCTCCAACATTCATAAGACCAAAAGGCATTCTTACATAGACATATGTTCCCCAAGGAGTGGTAAAGGTAGTTTTAAATATTTCTGACTCCTTGACAACAACTTGGTTATAGCCAGAAACCATCCAAGGTGGACAACAATTCAGATCCAGTCACTAACTACAACATGTTTTCCATGTTTGGAAAAGGATAATTGTCTTTCAATGAAGCTCTATTTAGATTTCTGAAGTCTACACAAATTCTGATATCTCCATTTTTCTTTCTGACTGGCACAAGGTTTGTAACCCAAGATGAATACCTTATGGGTTGAATGATCCCTCCTCCTTTAGTTTCTTCAATTCATCTTACATCTTCATTGAGAGGAGTGGATTAATTGGCCTCTAATTTTGTCTAAAGGGCTTGGCATTTGTTTCAAGAGGAATCTCATGTTGAAACAAGTCCTCTCTATATGCTTTCAGCTCTGAATAAGACCAAGCAAGACAGTCTTAATATTTCTTCAATAGTTGAACATAGGACTATTTTTCCTCTTTGTTTAGATTGTTGCCCAACCAAAATTTTCTTGGTTTATCATTAGTGCCCAAGTTATTCTCTTCCACATCCCTTGAGGTAGACATGTTTCTATTGATGATGTAATCAACATTGTCAAAATTTGACTCAAGTGCAACAAGACCTCTAGGAATGGTGTTAGTTTTCAATTGGATAATATCCTTTCCAAACAAAGTCTCTCTTCCTTCAATCACACACACCATTGGTTCCCAATCAATATTATAATCTATAAAACTCACCTTGATTTTGTAAGAACCTTTTCACTTGAGCATCATCATTAAACACTTGCCAATGCTTGATGTTGTCAGTGGGGACAAATTGGCCTAGTTAACACTTCAATATTGTACTCACAATAAGGTGAAATGGTAATTTCAAAATCTTGACCCCAACACTGCCAACTTATCAGCATAGAAATTGAAACTTCTATCATGATGCACAATGTTTAAGGAATTAAACATCTCAATTAGATCCCAAACTGCATGTTTGTACTGTTTCATCCACTTTTTTGTAGCATACAGTTTTCTTATTTGTTTGACAACTAGCTCTGAATCTCCTTTTGCAATGATGTCCTTGACACCATACTTCCATGCAATTCTTAGACCCAACAACAAGGCTTCATACTCAGCAATGTTGTTAGTACATTCAAAATTAAGCTTGAAGGAAAAAACAAACTCTTCCAAGCTAGAGAAATTAGAATTATACCAGCACCATTTCCAAATTTGGAGCAAGCTCCATCAAATAGCAAGGTCCAAGGGGAACCTACCTATTCAAGTCACTTTGACTTGATCCATCTTGTGTTCTTTTCCATCAGCAAACCCAAAAATTTATCAGCATCTACATCAGCAAACAACACCTCATAGGAAGCATTGTTGGGATCTTCAATAAGGTGTAACATCTTCTTTTCTCCATAGAGCTTGACAAGGACTGCCTTCAATGGGAATAGTGGAAAAAGACATGTCCATTTGAATAGTCCCACCAACACTTGTAACCCACTTTCTTGAAAAAATCATACCCCATTTGGTAGGGCAATCAACAATCACAACATCAAGTTTCAAATATTACCCTGGATAGGCTGCAAGTTGTACCACCAAACCCTTCACACAACCAACTACCGGAACTTCTCTTGATTCCATGGCATTACACTTTCCATAGGCTCTTTCACTTTGATATCCAACTCATTCATGACTTCTAGAGGCATGACATTGCATGATGCACTCGGAATCAAACATACAATTGTGAAGTAGTCTATCCTTTATGATCAAAGTTGTAAAGAATGGATCAACATTCAATTGGGAATCAACCAAGGATGTCCCCAAGTATACCTTAGGTGTTTCTCCAAGATCCTCTAATGTTGGTGGTGTTTTAAGGTCTGCAATGATTTGAGGAGGAGTTTCAACAACGTTTACATTTCTGCTTGGGGTACTCTTCTCCTCTTTCAATCCCAAGTACTCAAATGATCTCTTCTTGTGCTCAGAATCCTAAGCAACTCAATGATTGGAACACTCAATTTGATTTGGCTCAATACTTGGGCTATGTCATATGGAACACTCTTTGGCAAGGCAACATTGGAATGGAGACAAGAAGATTCATTAGATGGCATGGGATTCTTGGTAGTTTGGGCATGAGGAGGACTGTAATTTTTCTTGGGACAACAGAGCTTTTGGCAGGTGTTTCTCTTCTAGGAGCTTCTTTGGGAATACTTGTAAGCAAGGGTGTTTTAGGTTTGGCTTGAGGCCCAACTCCCTTAACAACCTTGCTCCTAGTGTTATACTCTTTCTCTTGAGCCACAACAACATTCATTAACAATTATCTATCTTCCTCCAAAGGGATACCACCATCATACTTCTTAATCATCAAAGCTCTTAAGTATTCAAATTCATTGTTAGGAATCTCAAAATATTGCACTACATCTACCTCAAGAGTATGAGAGGGAAGAAGGACTTGTACCCATTTGATGCAATCCCAAAAGGTTGCAGCTATCCTTGCACTTATTACCTCAATTGATGTTTCTCCTTCTTATGAGCCTGAAGAATAGACCACCATGTAGATATCATCATCAATACCATCATCATTATTAGCTTCACCATCTTTCTGGTCCATTTCACATGGAGGATGGGGTAGAAAACACTTATCACACTAATCAATATCAACAACTTCCTCAACAACAACAACCCTAGCAGTTAGGGGATCGGTAACACTTTCCTTCACATGTGCTTGGATTTCTATTTGTAGAACCCCATGGGTCCTTTCCCTCTATCATATTCCCTTTGATCACCTCTAGGATGATTGGAAAATCTATCATGGTTTTGTGTTTTTTTGACCTTGTGTGCTCTTCCCAATTCCCTTCTCTTCTGAGCTAAATGCTTGTATGAATTTCTTTGACAACCCCTACCAAAGTTTTCACAACCTCCTCCAAATCACACCCTTGATAGCTTGAGGTTTTTCAGGGTTTATCAAGTTTACACCATCTCTCTTGAGAGGTTTCCCAATGGCCTTAATGTTATTTTTAATTTACAAAGTTGCCATGGTAAAGGCCTCAACCAAATTGGTATGGTTTTGTCTCTCAAGTAACTACTTTCTTATCAAATGTATATGCATATTTGATTAATTAAGACTCTTCACAAGGCCTCAAATTAAGAGGAATCCTCATCGATGTCTTATTAAATCTTGTATTAAATTCATGCACCGATTCATTGGGTTCTTCTTGATATTCTCAAATTCGGAGAAATCTAGGATCAGCCTTATCACCATATTGCAACCTAAATGCATTCTTCATTTCAGTCCAACAAACAATAGAATTATCAGTAGAGCCTTCCCTCCCTGCATCCTCTTCTAGTGTATGAATGAAAAATTTGACATACACATCTTCATTCTAAGCAAGCATCAAAATATGGCAGCAATCTTAAGAGATATGGATCATGGTGTTGTCATTTTGTAGCAGGGGATATGATCTAACTCGACACTGTTTATAGATGGATAAAACTTAAATAGGACTTGATCTTGTCTTAATCTGCTTTTTTAGGTTGTGTCTTTCAACCAAGGTAAGAGAACCTATTTTGTAACCCTCTAATGGTGAAGGAGATGAAGATATCCCTCAATTTGTACAAATAGTATGAAGGTGCCTTGGGAAAATATGATCAACACTCCAAATCGGAAAACAAGTTGTCACTTCCAGATTATGGAGATACTTTCAATGCAAGACAAGGGTTAGACATTTTGAAATCCTAATGTGAATGATCTTTTGGGTATACGAGTCAAAACAAGGGGTAAAACAGGGGTAGATTAGTTGTTTTGAATGATTTTTGGTGGGATTTTAGATAAGACAAACCAAGGTCCACCAGACTCTTTGAGGATTTCAACAAAATATGGAGAAACTTAACAGTAAAAGTATCAAAATGGTTAAACATTCCTTCAACTAGGATATGTGCATCAAATGGAGGCCAATATCTACACTTTTCCACACAATCTTTGATCATCTATTACAAAATCTTGAGTTAGAATGAACCAATGAAGCATTTATAAATCACTATTTAATCATGACCTAAGGTGCACCCAAAGGTTTACAAACAATCTCTAAAGTCAAGGAAGGTAAAGTGATTTTAAATTTGTTTATCTCTTTATCAGATGAAAGCTCTTCTGAATGTGAGATTGAAAATGCCACTAAACTATCACAAGAAATGAGACCATGTATGATCAAGAGATATTTTAAACACAAGACTGCAATAGGAAACAAGAAACACAAATTTGAAATGCATTTTGAAATGTAAGCATTCACAGATTTTTCCCAAAGACAACACATAATAACTCAAAAATGATCAGATTTATTAGCAGGAATGTTTTGAAAAACAATCTCAGAGCTTGTTAATGGCTATACATGTGTAACCAACTTAACATGATTTGAAATCTGATACAGAGAGAGTTACATGAGTTTCTCAAGTGGTCACTCAGAGAATGGGCTTCTTCCCATTTTTCCATGAAATTTTTAGTTTTCTAGGCTTTTTTAAACTCTTCCAACCCTTTGCATGAAAAATTCATGCAATATATAGCATTCAATATCCTTCGAGCCTTCTTTCCCAAGAAAATAATATGCCAAAGGATCAAATTTGTTACAAAATTTCTCATGATTCACAGACAGGGACGTTTAACAGAACACATCTAAAAAGTTGCCAGTTGTCTCAAAAAGAGATGAATCATTGCAAAATTCACATCATTATCCATTGTGAGGCATGTTTTTCATCTTTAAAGCATGTAGACCCCCTTCCTTTATTATTTCATCCTTATCCCTCCAAAATTTGACTCTGCAACTTTTGATCTGATATTTCACATTTTTGGATGGGTTAGGGAAAAAATTCATTTCAAAAACATCTCTGATCTTCAAATTGATCCTCAAAACCGATTGCATTGGTCCTTGTAGGCACAAACGACATGAATTTGTCAAAAATTCGATGAAAATTGATGCAAAAACACATCTCCAAACTTCCTAGAGTGTTATAGGGTAAAAATGGCGGTAGAGCAAAAATGATGCACAACTACCATTGATTTGACATTCAACTTTTAATCTACGCCCTCCACGTGGAGAAAACCATTGGAGATGGGATTTGGAGGCACCTTTTTCCATTTTGCATTTTTTAAAAGAAATGGCCACATGGTGAGATTTGATTTGGCACAGGCACGGGTTTCACATTTTTACCTTTTGACCTTTTTATTCTAAGCGGCCATGTGGCACCATTCCATTGGATGCGGACCTAGGAGCTTCATTTTACCTTTTAAACTTTTCAGGAAAAATTGGAAAATTTTGATATTTTTCCCCGCACCTCCACCTCATGAAAATGGGCTTGACATGTGTCCCAAAGTGGGCCCCATTGGAATCACAGACCGATTCTACACATTTCCACCTTTTTGGAAAAAGGAAAATTTTCCAACTTATCTCCATGGGCCCACACCTCCGATTCTATCCTAGACACGTGTCGGTCACTAATAAGTTGTGGGCTTGTGCTCCTCCTTTTAATTTCATACCTTTATGCCAAAAAATGGGAAAAATCTCAATTTTCCCCCGAGGCCCAAAGTTCCGCCTCTGACCCTGCCACGTGTCTCTCTATGATTTGTTGTGGGCCCTAGGAATTTTCTTTTCACTTTAACTCTTTTTCCAAAATGCCTTAAGGCACAAAAATACCCGCTGCTTCTCATCCAATCAAAAGAGGACACATCATCATTTTTAGGAAAAATTTAGAAATTTTCTCTACGCCACTTGAATTCAAGCAGATTAGCACTTGGCGGGGCCACGGGCAATTTGAAACTTTTAGCCAAAGTAGCTAAAAAGAACAAGTTCTCAAAATGACCCATTGCTCCTCCTCCAATCAAAACATGCCACGTAAGCAACATTAGAACCAATCAGAGTAAAGTGGAGCCATGGGACCAAATTCACCCTTTTGCCAAAAAAGCAAAAAGCGATAAGTTAAAACAATTTTCCACCATCCCTCGGCCAATTAGAACAAGCCACATTGCCGATGAATGCTGAAGAAGAAATTGACAGGAAAATGATACCTGTCTGACCATCAAAACACAAAAAATGCCAGGGATGCCTTAGAATTCGATTTTTTGCTAAGGATGACAAATTTCTTGAAATTGAACCAACTGAAACATGTTTTTAAAGCATTTTTATCATGGAATTGGATTTTCAATGGCATACAAGTGCAAATCGATCAATTTTAAACTTCCACGATTGGGCAAAAAGGAAAATGGTAGAGCCCATAGATTTTGGAAAATTAGGGCACAAATAGGGCACACATGTAGATTTCTTTCAAATTGGGGCAAAACAACAAGTTCTCTAATTCTCTATGGCTTCACCATTAATCTTCACTGATTTATTAACCCAAAATCCTCATGTGAAAATCAATGATAGATTCTTCTTCCTTCATCTGAAGGGTTTCAAACTCTCTTCTTAATAACTGAAGTTTAACAAGCTTTACCTTGTTTGTTCCCTTGTATGTATTTTGAAGGATTTCCCAAGCTTCCTTTGAATAGTTAGTTTTTTCTATACTTGGAAATATTGGCTCTGCCATTACACATTCAATAAGGTTGAGAGCTTTTGCATCCTTTCTTCTGGTTTCCTTCAACTAGGTTTTTGTGCATTTGTCAAAGTTGCATAAGTTGCATTATCAATCACATCTACAAACCCATTTGAGATTAAATCCCATAAATCATTTGTAATCAAAATGGTCTTCATTTTCTTAGACCATACATCATAATTTCTCCCATCAAAAGTGGGAGGTTGTTGCCAAGGTTTGGCTTCATTTCCAGCCATAATAAAAACAAATAAATCTACTCCCCTCAAGAACCTAGCTCTGATACCACAATGTTGTATGGAGGAGGGAGGAAGGAGCACCAAATGTAGATTTATAGTGACGAGAATAAATGAAAAAATAGAGCATAAAATGCAATAAAGCAATTATACACACAACAGTAATAGTTATAAATGTGAAATTTCTTTATGCTATTATAAATAAAAAATTTATTTACATAAGTTGGAGATGTTGTTGTATTTATCTTGTATTTCTCCTCTATGAATGTCTTCAAATTTGTTTCCTTCAGATTGTTGATGGATATCTCCTTGAAAAATACAAAACTGTTGTTGTATTTTCTTCTCCTTTGTTTTTTTTTGATGTTGTAAAACTTGATTCAGATGCTCATAAATACGTGTGTGTGTGTGTGTGTGTGTAAATATATTGTTTCTTGTTGCTACAAAAACTCTTATATCTACTTTGTTCTTTTCTATCTTTTTTTTGTTATTTTTATTTCCTTAATACGATTGCTCAAAATCTAGAACTTTCTTTTTTTTAATTAAAATAATTTCCCAACAAAACATTAAATGAGAAAATTTAAAATTTAAAATCAAAACTCCGGCTTGGGATGAGGAGTAAATGGTGGTGGTTGGGATTAGATTTCTAACAAAGTTTGAAAGCGCCATAATATAGAAAAAAATAACATATTTTCATAACGCACTTTCTTCCCTAATGCTCTTTCCATCCTTTCCAACCCATTTGGCCCTCGTTCTCTCTTCCATAAATAATCTCTGAACTATTTACATTGTAAGCCACGACATTATTTTCTACATCTAATGATGTATGAACAATCCACTGACAAGTCCCTATACATCATCCATGTCAAAGGATCTTACTTACATTTCAATACTACTACAAAGATGATCTTTGTTCACTTTGAATAAACACACCCTTAAATTGGACAACGGGGAAGGATATCGACAATAGAATCACTCTATTTTTATTTTGATGATGAATTAAAAAATACGATGAAAAAATCTTATATAGTTTCTTTTAGTAGTGGTCTCTTTAATTTTAAGAGGTGTCAAAACCTTTGTTGTTGGCCAAATATATTTCCAAATGGACATGCATTTGGACATAACATGGTTATCAACCATTTTTGGAGTGTATGGATGTATTCATATATTGAGAGGGAGTCAAATGTGAAATGGTCGATGTCGAGATGATGGGTGGTGTGATCATGTGAAGTACTTGTTTAGTTTTATTGAGCCCATATTGAGTATGTTGTGATTATGGAAAATGAATGGAAGGGAAAAGTATACGATGGAATCAACTCAATTGTTTTTAAGATTAAAATCCATCATGAATGCTAGAGAGAACTATTCTATAGAGAGTTTATTCAAGGAATCAGCATTTGATATGCATTAATAGGTGGAGCAAAATGACCAATACATTGCATTTTCTTGATTTCTCCTTGAATCTTGAATAATATGGTGCAAAGATTTTTTCTTTTTCTAGGAGGGTCCTACCATACAAGGATATTGGGGCTAGGGAGGGGTATAAGGTGGAATTCTATAAACTTTTCCTAGATCTAGAAGTATATGACATGGTTATAGGAGAGCTAGGGACTTTTAAAGACCTCTACTAGTAAATATCTTGGTGATACTCATGAGACATACATGAAGAAATCTCATATGTGGTTGTGCCTTCATGAGAAAGTAGCACCCCATCTCTAGCTATTTGCAATAAAAATATTATCACAAGTAAGAATTTATTTAATATTTTTGACTCTCTTTTCAACCTTTGGTATTAACTTATATCTTTAAAAAATCACTTGAATTTATGGCTTATCAAAATAGGTTGTAAGATCCTCTTTAATTGAGAGGAAAAATTTATCAACAATGAAGTGCAACAAGATAATAACAGAAAATACATAGTATTTGGTTTACAAGTATTATAGCCTACATATTATAAAACACAAGAAAAATATTAAAAGAAAGGGATAAGAATGTGTTGGAACACCAACTTAGAGAATTTTAACACAAGGATATTTTGATTTTCCACCTTAGTTTTCTTGATACAAACTTAAAAAATTTACCCACAACCAACATAGCATAGCCGCAGAGTGGCACTACCACTACTTGTGGGTTCTAATGAACCATATGGTGATGCTGATGAAGACATTGAAGTGGATTATGAATGTTGATTTGTTTCGAATTTTTGTATTCAATGTAATATCTGAATTTTGTTGCTAAGTTAATAATGATCTAAGTTCCACCAATGAATATAATGACATTTGGTATCAAATTATTATATTATTTGTATGTTTTATTGTTATTTTCAAATATATTGTTTACTTTACGCATAATGTGTGATTATTTTTGTGTGTATGTATATGTGTGTTATATGTATGTATGTATGTACACACTCGTATGGCTATATCCAAAATGGTATGGACGAGGAAAAAATATCATACTAGCATGTCCAATTCTTATTCATTATTGATGAGTGATAATTATTGAAGGAGCTAAGTCAAATGATGTATGAGTGCCCAAATAAGGAAGAAAGGAAATAGGATAGAAAGCACATTTTTAACAATCACATAAAAGTATGAGAATTATGAAAGTCATACGAATAAGAAACGCTTGAATAAGAACTTCAGCATCAATAAATTTGTGTGAGAGGTTTCACGATCACTCCCTTGAGCAACTTTCTATGTAATTTTCAAATTATATAGCATGTGTAACAATTATAACACAAAATATATCCTCATACATTCTAAGAATTCCAAATAAAAATATGTGCAAAAATAACAAACATAGAATAGATAGGCTCAAAATACCAACATAATTTATGCATATAAAACTATGTAAATATAATTTTTGTACACAAACAAACTACATATGGATGAAATTAAATTGATTTCTTGAATTTACCACTTTTGGTGGACTTAAGATTACACATGAACTTGGATGTTCAATTGTATCATAGGATTTAGTTTATTGCCATTATGTTTGTGGAATTTAGCTATGGAAGACTAGGATGTTAGGACCGAGGGTATAAACTAGAATATTAAGTATTTATTTACCAAACATTATAATAAAAATAAACATGAAATAAAATGCAGTACAATAAATTATACAGAGGTAATATTTAACGCGAAAATCCCTTAGGGGTAACAAACCATGGAATAAATATATTTTCATTAACCAAAAACAATTACAATTCAAGTAAATATCCTTCCCTCACTTCTCTCCCCATTCACCCTAAGTGAATAACCAATATGACATATAGCCATATTTTTTTTGACCCCACGGGTCACGAAAGCAATATCATGACATGGTGCAATAAGAGCACCCGATTTAATATAAATTGTTTAATTAATAACAAATTAGATGTAAATAACTAATTTTATACTAAATAATTATTTTGATAGATAAACACTTTTGACTAGAGCTATGAACCAGATTACAACACCATGAGAAACCATAAGAAAACCAACTATCCAAATGCAACATGCTAG